>CM021101.1:266622964-267275615 GCA_007115665.2 Sequoiadendron giganteum
ATATATATATATATATATATATATATATATATATATATGAGATGCAGTTGATGTGATTTTATGATGCTTTATGATTTCTATGTGATGGATGCATTGATTATGTGATGTTTTATATGAATGATTTTATTTTAAATGTGATGATGTAATGATAAATGCTTTTATTGTATGTAATGATTCTATGATAAATGTATTTGTAGAATATATGATATATGGATGTATGATGTGATGTATGAATCTCTAAATGATGATCTATATGAATTTTCAAATGTGATAAAATGTATGGATGGATGGATAAATGCTTTTAAATGTGATGATGATAAAAAATGATTTTATGATGAATGATAATGGATGAATGATGTAATGAGAATAATGACATGACTTGCATTTATTTTATATGTGATAAAATATATGGATGGTAAATGATGTATGGGTTTAAAAAGTGATGAAATGCATATGATATTTGATGGATGATAATGCAATGAATGTTATATGGTAAAATGAACATGATGTACTTATGGTACAATTAAATTCATAATTTATTTGATGTATGATGAAATGCATGAATGATGAAATTTAATGATGAGATGATAAATTCTACATGTTGTTGATAATTTTTTTGATTTATGTCAAGTATACTCAGTCCTATTTGTAGATAAGATAATCATTGATTGGAACCCTTTATGCAACAATTACTCTACAGATAATGAATGTGATGAATGCAATCTAATTTTAATATGCAACTATATGCAAAACCATTATCATTTTAATAGTACTTTTGTGCTTTTTGTCATCATTGAGCTTTATATTGGATGTTGAAAGTGAGTACAAGCGTCAAAGGTATGTGTTAGACCAATGATGACCTAAGTACTTCTTTCATGATTTTTGATATTGCAAGTGAACAAAAGCATCTAGGTATGATTTAACTGAGATGACCTGAGCATTCATTGTGTAAACATGCAATGATTAATCATTTCAATGTGTGAATTCTGAATGTCATCGGTGATACATTTGCATAGCACATCCCCCGAAAATTCATACATTTATATGATTAACTTACAAACAACAGATAATAAAAACATCATTCTTCTTCCTTGTTTCTCTAGTTCAATACATCATTGAGTTACTCCAAAGAAATGATAATAAAAAATACAATGTATCCATTTTTTACTTAGAGTGTTTCAATCATTATTCAGATTTTAGATCATCCATCCTAATTTTGTGATGTTTTTGGATTTTTGAGATTTTGACCAAAGACCTAACCTACTAAATTATCCAAGGGGTCTCGGGGGCTGATCAAAGATTAGCCTTGTCTACGTTACACATGTAGAGACCACATAGTTCGACTGACACAGACCTATGTTTTTGGATTTTTCTTTTTCAGATTTAACTTTTTGACATGTTTTTGGATTTTCGATATGATACAGATGGTTGATGCCTCTCTGGCGATGATTGATGTTGTGATTTGATCTTTGCTTTCATTTTTCTACTATACTGTTGTTTTCCCTTTGGTGAAATTGATGTTTTTGTTGCCCCTAGTGATATCCAGATGTTTCCCCCAAGCTTTGGAGTGAGACTTGACTATTTGAAAATGATTTTGAAATGGATGCAAAGATGGCAAGACTACTGACATGATATGAAATGGTATTGAATGCCAGACTAATGATCCTGATATGTTTCAAAATAGATGGGAAAGTTGATCTTAGAATCACATACGACGCTTGTTTCTAGGTTTTCACCATATGTTTTGATTACACTCATTGTGTTTTTGTGTATTTATGATTTTTCTCTTTTTCTTTCTTTTTGTATTTTCTATTTTTTTGTATTTTGTATTTTTTTGCATTGCCAAGATGCCTGTTTGCCAGGTTTTCATCAAGGAAATCATTTTCAGAAGTTTGACCTGTGCACTAGGAGATTCAAGCATATAAATTTCTGAGATGGATACTATTGATAGGTTCATCAAACAAGTCCCCTTCTGACGTTGATAGTTGATATGCTCCTGATCCATACACTAATATGAAAACAAAAGGACCAAGCCAGTGAGGCTCAAATTTCCCTTTCTTCTCCCTGTCCTGTTGATTCCTAGGGTTTTCCTTTAGTACCAAGTCACCAACTTGAAAGACCCTCGATTTTACCCTATGGTTGTAACTTCTTGACACCCTCTATTGATAAGCCGTTAGATGATTAATAGCTTGTTGACAATGCTCATCCAACAAATCCAGTTCCTGCAGTCTATATACCCTATAGTCTTCATTTGAAATGATTCCTTTGAGTGATACACGAAGGGATGGAATCTCAACTTCAATGGGAAATATGGCTTCTGATCCATATACCAAGGCATATGGAGTAGCTCCTGTTGGTGTTCTGATACTTGTTCTGTAGGCCCATAGTGCAGGATTGAGTTGGACATGCCAATCACATCCAACATCGTTAACCATCTTTTTGAGAATTTTGAGTATTGTTTTGTTCGAGGCCTCTGCTTGGCCATTCCCTTGAGGATAGTACGGTGTTGAAAAATGATGTTGGATATGAAACTTCTCACATAGCTCTTGGACATCTTGATTTTTGAAAGGTCATCCATTATCAGTGATAATGGATTGAGAGATTCCATACCGACATATTATGTAGTTCAAGATGAAAGAGGAGATTTTCTTCCCAGTGATGGTTGTAAGAGGTATTGCTTCAATCCATTTTGTGAAATATTCTGTAGCTGTTATGATGAACTTGTGTCCATTGGATGAAGATGGATTTATCTTTCCTACCAGATCCAGTCCCCATTGACAAAAAGGCCATGTGGATTTAAAGGGATGTAGTTCTTGTGTCGGTGCATGAATCAGATTGCTGCAAATCTGACACTTTTGACATTTCTTGACAAACTGATAGGATTCTTTCTCCATGCATGGCCAATAATATCCCAAATGGAGGAGTTTCTTGGCTAGAGTTATCCCACTTGAGTGAGTGCCACAAATACCCTCATGAACCTCATGTAGGGCCATTTCAGATTCATCATGTTCTAGACATTGAAGTAAGGTACCATCAAGACCTTGACGATAAATTGTGTCGACGATTAAAGTATGTCATGCGGATTGGCGGATGAAGTTTCATTTTTGGTTCGTGGATAGATTAGGAGGAAGGATATCATCTTTAGGTAAGCATAGGTCTTTTCATTGATGGAGGTTTCAATGGAAGATGGTAGAGGATCTTGAATTATTATGGGAAGGACATGATACTTGTTCTACCATAAACTCATAACAAACACACTTCTCAGGCAATTGTAGTAATGAAGCATTTGTGGCCATAGCATCTAAAGCTTTGTTTTTTGCCCTTGGAATTTGATCAAACTTAATATTGACAAAGGACTATTTCAGATTAACTATTTTTTTCTTGTAGGGCATCAAATTTTCATCTTTTGTTTGATACTCGTCATTTACTTGATAAATAACTAGTTGAGAGTCCCCATATACCTGTAAGTCTGTGATCTTCCATTGAATTGCTATTTTGACCCCAATGATCGATGCTTCATATTCAGCTACATTATTTGTACATTGAAACATCAATCTATATATTTTGGAATGGTGTGTCCTTGTGGAGAGATGAAAAAAATCCCTACTCCTGATCCTCGCTATGTATATGATCCATCAAAATATAATACCCATTGTTGGGGCATCACTGTCAGAATGTCTGCATCTGGAAACTCCATTGTCATTGGTCGATCATCTAGTAAAGGATCCTCAACTAATTGTTCAGCAATTGCTTGACCCTTGATTTCCTTTCTTTCTACATATTGAATGTCAAATTCACTTAATAGCATGACCCACTTTGCCAGTCTACCTGTTAAGGCAGCTTTACTGAGTAGATATTTTAAAGGATCGATATTTTCTATTAGCTTGATTGTATGAGTTAGCATATAGTGTCTTAGCTGTTGAGTAGTGAATACCACTATCGAGCAAGATTTCTCTATGAAAGTGTAATTTATTTCATACCCATTTAATGTCCGACTGATATAGTAGATGGCATGTTCTTTTCCTTCATAATCCTCTTGGGCTAATAGTGGCCCCAAAGAGATATCTGTTGTAGCAATGTACAATATCAAAGGTCTTCCTTCTGTTGGTGGCATGAGAATGGGTGGTGACATTAGATACTGTTTGATTTGATTGAATATTTTTTCACACCCCTCATCCCACTTGAAAACTATATTCTTATGCAATAGATGATTAAAAGGATGAATTTTTTCTGCCAGCTGGGAGATAAATCTTCTGATCTATTGGAGCCTTCCCTGTAGTGATCTGAGTTGACTAATATTCTTAGGAGGTGGAATCTCCATAATTGCTTTGACTTTCGCTGGATCCACTTCAATGCCTTTTTTCGAGACAATGTACCCTAATAGTTTTGTTGATGTGACCTCAAAGACACACTTCTTGGGGTTTAACTTGACATTGAATTTCTCTAGCCGTGTGAAGATTTTGTCTAGGATATGTAGATGTCCTTCCCTAGTACTAGATTTTTCCAAGATGTCATCCACGTAATCCTCCATGAAGGTGTGCATCATATCATGAAAGATTGTTGTCATTGCTCTTTGATAAGTGGCTCCTGTGTTTTTTAGACCAAATGGCATGACGTTCCAGCAGAAGGTTCCCCATGGACATGTAAAATCCATCTTTTCCTGATCTTCTGGAGCTATTTTTATTTGATTGTACCCAGAGAAACCGTCCATGATTGACAACATGGCATGCCCTGCCATCAAGTCCACGATGATGTCGATATTTGGTAATGGAAAATCATCCTTTGGGCTTGCTTTATTTAGGTCCTTGAAATCTGTACATATCCTGATGCTATTGTCCGACTTTGAAATAGGTACAATGTTTGATATCCACTCAGCATAGTCTATAGACCTTATGAATCCAGCATCCAAGAATTTCTTTAGCTATGTCTTTACCATCAATGCGATATGGGGATGCATTTTTCTCAATTTTTGCTTGACTGGCTTGATTCCTGCGGGCAAAGACAAGTGATGCATGAGCAGATTTGGGTCTAAGCCTTGCATATCGGAATATGACCAAGTGAAGTTGATGCTTCTTTCTTTAAAGAATTTGATGAATTTTGGTCTTTCTTGATCTGTCATGGATTCCACCAGATGTAGGATTTTTGCCTTTTCTTCAATGCTGATATTCACAGATTGTGTTGGTTCTACCAGAACTGATGATCGCTCATGATAATGTTTTGGAATAGTGTCAAATATTCCATCCTTCAGTGTCTTAGAAAGGTTTTCATCATTAGATACGTTCTTTATTTTTATTTTTTTCCAGATCTAATGCTGCCATAGAGTGGTTTTCACCATTAGATCTATTTTCCCTATTTTCATTTTTGCAACTGGAAGATTTGACACCCTCCTACCGAGTCATGTTGTTATGAGTATTATAGATAGACGTTGTACCAGGTTCTCTATGACATAGGAAATTTATGATGGCATCATCGTCTATAAATATTGGTATAGTCAAAAGTTCGATGGGTTCCCAATCAATGAGTTCTGGATGGATTAAGAGCATGAGGTCCTTGGATTCATTTGGGTTGATGGATGTAAGGGTTAAGACATCTATTTCATCATAGTTTTTTATTGGAATATCAAGGTCAATGATGGTACCTTCTTCAAGATCGTCTAGCTCACTCGAGGTCTATTTGTCCCCACTTGAATCATCGATATTTAGTGACGCTGCCATGATTGGTCTAGACCCAGAGCCTTGGCCCTCCTCATGCATAGGTGTATATTTTTGGATGACATGGATATGAATATCTATGAAAGATACATCAGAACATGAATCCCATTCATATTCATTTGAATCTGTCTCAGAGCTATTTCTAAGTTGAAGAATTCTTTCTATAACCTTCTTTTCTAGTTCCTGTTTTTCTTCATTAGAGTATCCCAGTCCTGACTTCTCTTTTGAGTGGAGAGTGAGGGGTGTAATAGGCTCTATGATTCCATCCTTTCTTAATCCAATAGGTCCTTGTCCTTCATACCCCATTTTTTCTAAAATAACTTTTCCTTTTCCATATTTATTAGTGTTAATATTGACATTTTTGATACTGATATCTAATGTAGAGGGTTCCTCATCTTTATATAGCCAATCCAAGATCGCTTTGTTGTTTGTTTCATCCTCTATGGTACCCTTTTTGACAAACCTTTCATCAAGAACTGTGACTGGTAATGATGTTTGAGATTTGATCATAGATGGTTGACCATATGTCCTAGGAGATGGCATTAAGTGTGATAGGTTAAGTGATTGCTCCATAGAATATGTTCCTATTCCCTTGTTCATCAGTTGAACTTTCTCTTGGAACTTTTGTGATAAAGAAGTTTGTTGATCTGGATTATCTATTGATTGAGTTTCAACAAGTCTTGTCTATTTTTCTTTACCCTTCATCTCTACCCACTTGGTGGTGATACTTGGACATTGTTCTTCTTTGGATGATTTTGAACTTGATGCTTCCCTATTGTGTGGTAAAAAGGTATCTTGAGAGATCCTAAGGGTGTCACAATGTTGAGGGTGATTAACATCAATAGAAATAGTCACCTCTCATCCGTTTATCGGAGACTTCAAACATTGATGATATGTCGAAGGTACAACATGCATTTCATGGATCCATGGCCGTCCTAAAAGTATGTTGTATGTTAACTCTTTCTCTAACACTTGACATGCTATATGTTTCATCATTGGCCCCACTTAAATGGGTAGCATAATCAAGCCTTTAGATGATCTTTCTTCCTCATCATATGCTTTGATAGTCATTTTTCTTTGGGCATCAATAGCATCATCTGAATACCCTAGTGCATGGATTAAATTGAGAGTGAAAATGTTCAGAACAACTCCCCCATCTATTAAGACTCTCTTGATGCGATGATTATGGATTAAGACTTCAATATGGAGTGCAATATTATGGGGATGGTTTAGTGAGATATCATCCTGTTCGGAGAATGATAGACAATGCGGGGTAGTCAAATGCCCCACCATAGCTTGGAACTGGAAAACATATAGATTCTTTGGTACCGTAGTGGCAACTAATGCTTGTTCTAGAACCTCCTTATGTGATGGTGATATTTTAAGGAGTTCTAGTATCGATATTTGTGCAGGAATGTTTTGTAGTTGATCGACAATGTTATAATGAGATGGAGGTGGAACTGCATGTGTAGACCCAACTCCCTTTAACACTACCTTGGATTTCCCCCTAGTCATTACATTTGCTGGTTGATGTTCTTGACGGTCTCTTATTTTTAAGACATTGATTTGAATATCAGAGTTTTTTATGCTTGGGAACAAGTCCAAAGGGGTAGTGTTGTTGATTTTGGTTTCGTCAATGTTGAGACTAACTATATGATCACTCTCTATTCCAAATAGACAAAGGATTGTTGTGTCAAATACATGGTTGATATTCTTCCCTTTATTGTTTGAAGATGATGGTGCTCCTTTGTCATAGTTTGGCAAAGGGTCCTTGAAGGCCAAATGATCATTATTGTTTTGGGGTGTTTCCACATATGCTTTATTGTTGTCGATCAAATCTTGTATTGGGTGCTTCAAATCCATACAATCATTGGTCTTGTGGCATTTTTTATTATGGAAGTTGCAGTAATTTACGTCATTCCACCATGGTGGTTTGAACTTTGGATCCCAAAATCGGGCTTCCCGTGTAGTGACAAGGCCACTGGTGACTAATTCTTTCATTGCTGATTCTATCATTTGGCCTAAAGGTGTGAACCTACCCCGATTTGATGGTTTCTGATATGAATGTGTTTTTATGATCTCGTTGCTTTGTATGACATTTGACTTGACAATTTGATCATTGTTTTGATTCTTTGATGTAGATGCTATCAAGTTGAAAACCGGTTTGACATTTTAGGAATCATTTGTTGTTTCATTGGTAGTTGTGTTTCGATTCTTTTGCCAAATTTTTGGCTTATCATTACTTGAGTATTGATTGGAGGAGTTATTTGTGTTATTTGTTTTATCGTTGAAATGCTTGATAACTCCTCTTTTGACTAATGCTTCCTCAATTTTAAGACCATTTTCTATTACTTTTTCAAATGTGGGAGGATATTGCAATTCAAGTCTATAACTCATTTCCTTTGTTAAGTTGTCAATGAACAACTCCATCTTTTCTTCCTCAAGAATGGATCGAGGATATCTAGCGAATAATCATTGCCATCTTTTTAGAAAATACAAGAATGTTTCCCCTTTGTTTTGCTTTAGGTTATAAAGATCCTTTATTGTAACATCATGTTGGATGTTAAAGGAATATTGGGAAATGAACCTGTTGACAAGTTCCTCAAAAGTTATGATACTTGGTTGTAGTTTTGAAAACCACTCCATACATGATCCTCCCAAGCTCCTTGGGAATAATCTCATTAAGTAAGTTTCCTCTTGGGAAAACTCGAGACTCATTGTTTTGAATTCCCTAATGTGATCTATTGGATCTGTTCTTCCATTGTACTTGTCATACTTTGGGATCTCACAGTGTCTAGGAAAAGGTATCAGACCGACTATTGCATCGAAAGGATAAGGAAAAATTTCCTATATCGCATATCTTTTGGTACTCCCTTTTGTCATATCCTATATCTGTTGTTGTAACATTTGCATTTGGGATGTCAAAGCGGCAGCTGGATCTATTATTTGTGTAGGTTGTAGAATTTCAGTCTCACTTGTTCCAGGTTCTTCCTTCAGATGATTCACGTCAAAGTCCTTGGGAAGTTTAGCACTCGATTCAACCAACATCAAAAGATACTTCTCCATATCTTGTTCTAAAATATTTTCCATAAATTTATGGAACTTGGGATCTTGTTGAGCTGTTTGAATATTGTCTGGAGTTATTTCATTCTTATTGTTTTGGTTCAAATTGTTCCAAGGATTTTCCTCTACCATTGTTTGGGATGTTTCAAGTTCTTGCTCTAAGAGTCTCTACTTTTGGGACCTAGTGAATATTGGCATACAAATTTTTACCCTTTCTTCCAAAATGTTGATCTTCTATGCTGGGAAAATTTCAATTAAACTTTTAACAAAGTCGAATAAGATGACTGATCTTATTGATGAGACTAAGTTAAAAATTTGATTACTATACTTGGTTTCGTGATAAAGGATGATAGTATCCAGATGATGAAACTTTAGTGTAGTAATCGATTATGTATTTGATTTTGACACTTCTGATTTGCAAGATCTTGTTTTAGTTGATAAGATTGGAAATTTGTATAAACCTATCTATTTTCGGTCTCTAGACAATGATTTTGATAAAAAGAAACTTGGTTCTGATAAATTGTGGATAAAATGATAGACTGAATGACTGGTAAGATTTTTGAACTCTCTATTTTGAAAGCACTAAAATAGAGGACAGAGGTGCTATTTCACATAAGTGCTAGAACAGAGGTTTGAAGAACTGAAATAGGTGACAGAAGCGCTATCTTGACAGAAGTGCTAAAATAGTGCTCGAAAGCACTGCAAAAATTGATGGAAGCGCTATCTTGACAGAAGCATTGAAATAGTAACCAAAAGCACTGGAAAAGATGATGAAAGCGCTGTTTAATGAAAGTGCTAAAATAAAGACTATAAGTGCTAAAACAATGCTCGAAAGCACTATTTCACAGAAGCACTAAAAAAGTGACCCGAAGCGTTGAAATAGGTTTCTAGAGCGCTAAAAATAGGACTTTTAAGACTCTCTATTGTAAAATCTGATCTGGCCTTGTGGCATACTGTATCACGGATTGTGGAAGATAAGAACGATGTATGTGTTGACTATGGTTGTGATACTGAGTGAGAGATCTTCTTTGGAAGAAGGCTCATGAATAGAGTGGTTCTACTACATAATCTAAAGTGTGACTCCTAGAAAAATCATGATATCTATGGATGAATGTTCTATGTTGTAAAAAGAGTTTTCGATTTTGATATAGAAAACACCCTCTTCTTAATTTATCTCGATAATCGAAAGGTTTCTTGGGTTTTGTGATTTTGATTTTTCTCTTGACAAACATGGTGGACTTCCACTTTCGTAGCATGGATTTTCTAATCTAACTTGACTTTGTTGTTTTCAGGATGATCTTTAATCTGATTTTAATGAATTTGTGAAAACACAACAATCAATTGTGAATAATTATTTTAACTGAATAGATCGTGTATGTTCAAGAGCCATGAATGGTCCTTATTGATTTTGACGGGTTGCTTTGACAATTGTACACAAATCAAATAGACTCACACTTAAGGACAAATAGGTCATCATTATACTCATAACCCACATCTTGAATTGTGTTGATGCACATAGCCTTGTCACCCCCTAGAGGGCGCCCGTGTTTTTGTCATTTCCAGGCGTGTACTCAGAGTTGGATTTCTCGTCCTCTGAGCAAATGGTCTGTGGCAATTATATGGTGAGTGTTTTGGGGGTAGATTCTTCCCTCCCCTTGCATTGTGAGTATGAAAATGTATGGATACTGACTCGGCAAGATACTACTCTATGGTTTGTAGAACAAAGATTTTGGGGATGGTTATCTTGCTCACTACCATCAAGTTGGACTTTCATCAACAACTTGCATTTTTATTATAGTGGTTTGGAATCCTTGGCTTTAGGCGTTCCCACTTAGGTCGTTCTCGTAGGGTGAGTTCTTTTTCCCACTACGAGAAGCCTTTTAAAGGATTTAATAAAGCGTAAATAGCATGAAGTAAAATTGAATATGGCGCTTTGGTCACCCAGTTAAGGGGAGAGCATAAGCCTAATCACCACAAGCACATCATATAAGTTGTTCCATTTTAAGCCCAAAAAGAAATTTTCTAATCTATATGAAGGTGTTGCTTCACATAAATCATGTTCTTTTTAACTTATACTGTAAAAATGTGATGACTATCCTAGGATTGATAAATTTTCTTTTAGAAAACAAAAAAAAGTGGCTACCCTAGGATTGATACATTTTAGAAACCAAGAAGTGACTATCCTAGGATTGATAAATTTTAGTCCAACTTTGAAAAAAATTAAAATCTGGCCATGGCCGCGTCGGATCCAGACTGATTTTACAAAAGCATTGGAACAGTCCATTGAAGCTTTATAAATTTTACCTGATGCGCTATAACACAAAAGCACCGAAACAGGACACCGAAGCGCCGAAGTTTTCCATAAAAGCACTAAATCACCGATGGGCTGAAACAGGTCATAGAAGCGCTAAAGTTGAAAGCACTGAAATTTTTGACGTATGTGCTGTAGTAACACGGAAGTGCCAAAACAGAGCACAAAAGCATTGTAGTTTGCCATAGAAGCGCTATAGTATTTGACGAAAGTGCTAAAACAAAACACGCTCGGAACCTGCGTGACACTTTCTAGAAAAAATGATAAAATTGGGGTTAATGCCCCACGGTGGGTGCCAAATTGTAAGTGTGAATAAGGTGTAAAGCACAAAAGACACTTCTCAATATGAAATTATATCAAAGACAAAGCTAATTGAATCAATTGAAAGAAATAATCTATTGAAAGTGTCATATTGTTCTCTATCTCCAAAGATTTATTAAATCACTGTGTCTCTCAGATCGTGAGTGCACTATGATTGTTAAAATGACAATTCAAAGAATGAGATGGATGCTAATGCAATGATATGGAGCTTAATGTGATAATACTAGATGATAAAGAAACTAAAATAGCATTAATTGATATGGAAACAAATAAATGTAGCTACAGGAGGCAACCATGATATGAAAAATTGATTTGCTTGAATGCTTGATGCTTGATGCTTGAATTCTTGCAGAGTAAGAGTGCATAAGTTAGATTATCTGGATCCTTTTCTTGGTTCAATGAGGCTGTATTTATAGATTTACTGGCTATAGAAATGCACAGGGATGGCAAAGAGAGGCTTGGATTCAATCTGGAGGATTGAATGGTGAGAGATGGAGGAGATTGAGAGAAGAATTTGGAATTTGTCTCCAATTTGTCTCCAAAACTTCCTGTGAAGTTTCAAAGCATTAATTGTGACATATTTTAGACATAAATTAGACATAGGATATCTAATTCATTTTTGAGGAAATATAGATGGAATATTCTTTATGCCTTTATTCAAATATTTTAATTTATTTAAATTAGCAAAAGAGGGATAAATAATTTAATAAAATGAACTATAGAAGTTGTTTATTAAATTAAACAGAAGAATATGGCAATTAATAAATAAAGTGTTTTAATCTTTATTTAATCAATTTAAGATTGATGTGATAGAATAAAATAGGGAAGTGATAATTAAATCAAACAAAGTATTTAATTTTGTTTATTTAATTAAGATGAGATATTAGAAGAATTTAAAGGTGAATTGAATGTGAACTATATAAATAAATATTTCTATTTATTCGATAGTAGAGGAAATTAGGATAATTAATCAAATAATTCGTATTTAATTAATCGGATGCTCCAAACCATTTTTAGGTCTATACAGGAAGACTTCTCTAAAACCCCATTTTTGAATTTCTTTTGCTATAATCCCAATGTAGGAACAAATTTATTTCCTTTACTAGGTTCTTGAGTCACTACCTTTGACATCAGCTAAAGTAAAGCTAATGCTAAACCTTCACACAACTCTTTATCTCAAGAGGAGCCAACTCACCAAGGCTCACCTAAATTTGTTCTGTATCTATGTAAGAAGTGACCCTCTCAACCCCAAACTATTGAGACTCTCTTTGGAAGCAAAATGATCCACCCCCAAATTATCCAGTCTAGACAACATGTCTAGACTTACCTCATGCTGATCAATATCCTTTAAAGCCTCAAAATAGTTATGAGTCACATCACCTTGTCTATCCTTAAGAGTTATCTTCAATCATCCTCTACCCTTGTTAGAGGGCTTAATAGGAATAAAACCCTCCTTATAAGTTCCCCCCTCTAACATAAGGGATTTACATTTATCCTTTGGAGGTGGTGGATGAGAAGATAATTTGGTTGAAGATATGCTAGCGGGCACCCCTAATGAGATAAGCTTGGGAAATTTCCTATATAGATGCCCATACTCATGATAAATTTGATAGGGAAATGTGAGAGCTTATTAATCAAGTTGTTGAATCCAACCTAAATTTGCATTAAATCTAGTAATGGGTTATTTATATCAATTTCAATACAAATATGACCATATGAGATTACCTTCTTATCTAATGTCTGTTGAGACAAACCCACCAGTTTTCCTAGAAGCAAAGAAATTATGTGTAAAATATTATTCTTCTAGAACTCCAAAGATTGACAAGGGAGCTTCACCCAAACTAAAACCATTGATGGTAGCTCCTCAACTAGATTAAATCCTATATACTAGGGTTTATTAATCAACCTTACCTGATTATAGAAATTGGGACCCCCTCAATAAGCCTCATTCCAATCTACCATGTAGAAGAATAACACCATGAAATAGTTATTAGTTTCTTGCATAACCTTCATATCTCCCTCTAGATTCCAATCCTAATGAGCCCATGATTCAAAAATGGGACAGAAAAATGAATCCCCATAAACTTATAAATTAAAGAATGGTTACTCAAATAGTTAACATACTTTGCTATTGAGTTTGATTGAATTACTAAAACCAGACGAGAGAGACTCCTCTCCAGAAATCTAATTAAATTTGGAACCCAATCTCCCCTAATATGAGATGAATCCCCCTTGTTTAAATATTTTCTTAAAAAATTAACCGCTTTGGCCTGGCTTGACGGGGATGGATCTACCCCCGCAAAAACCTCAAAAAAAGTCATTTTGTTAAACACCCCAGTACCTTCACTCAACACCATCAGAAAATAACAAACTAATAAAATGAAAAAGCACAACACTCCACATACCTACAACACTTCCCCGTTCCAAAACCACCTCTCAAAACCCGATGCAACACCTCCCAAAATACCCACGCTTAGCTAGAAAATGTAGATAACACCCAACCCATGTCACTACCAGCCATGAACTATAGAGAAAATAAAAAGGAGGGCGACGAGCATAGGGAAGTCACACCCTAGCTCATGTAGCAGATCTCCTCCCTCTTGGCGCCATCAAAATATCACCTAGGACAGACGTGAAACAAGATGCTTGTTCTTGTAGGAAACTATATATTTCTTGATTGAAATGATATGAAATCTATTTAGGATATCATACAAGAAAACCATGCATATATTCAAGTAATTTACGCTATGTTTATGTATTAAATGAAACATTATAAAATTGAAAAATTAAGTAATAATAGGTGTAGTGTCATAAAATTGCACCCCAAGCAATTTCGCCTATATTTTTGTATCCACTTTAGTGTCCACTCCCTTAGTATTTGTGTAGGATCATTTTAGCCATTGCATTAGCCTTTTTCCCCTCAGGTTGCTCAAGAAACTTTTTTAATAGCTATTTTCTTGTGCCAGCTTTACGTCAAACCTTGTGTTTTCCTTGTTCCCACCATTCTTGAGCTTGATTTGTCTGAACACAAGTGCATCACACAGACGTCCATACACCACACTAGCATCCCGTGACATTTTAACATTCAAATGAATGTTTCTGAGTATGTTGCCACTTGTCGCCTACCTTGGTTGGTGGAAATGGCTCGAGATTTCTTGTAACAACTTAGGAACCTTCTTTTCCCTCCTATTCTCTCTTTAAAATCCATCTTTTCAATTTATTTGGTCTTCTTGGTCTCTCTCTTGAAAACTCTTTTCTTTCTTTCAAAATCTCTCTTTCTGTCTTTATCCCAAGCTTGTTACTCTCTTTGTTGCTACAATGATCTCAAGCTCTCACAACGTTCTTTGCAACTCTCTTGGCTCTCACAACTTTCTCTTTCTTTGGCTTCCTCATGCCTTGTAGGTGATATCTATCTCTTGTTTATGTCTTTGAGAATCTTGGGATTTCTCACATCCCTTGTCTATGCATTTTACTATCTTATCTATTTATCTTTCTATCTATCTATCTATTTGGTTGTTTATGGAGGTAGAAAAATTGAAACAAGGGTTTGATTGAGGCAAGCCCTAAACAACCCCAACATTTTCTCTTAGTCTTATGTGTGTAGGTGTTAGAGACATTTATTTGCTAGAAGCTTCATTACTTGGGTTGTTGTGAGAAATTTCTTTCTCCTCCTTAGTTTTATCATCTACATTTCATTTAGTTTACTTTATGTTAGTTCTACTATTTGCAGTTATCTTCCTATATTCCAAGAGTTCTTATCAATCAGAATAGAAGTAGCCTTTTTTCTAATTTTTGCGACATTCTCAATTTTTGGTCAGTACGAGATGCTTGCATGTCATTGGGATGTGCATGCATCATGCTACAATCCTTGACCATCCAAATTTCCATCCTTATTCAAGATCTTTTTAATCTATCTGAAAGACCTTTGTGACCTACTCTTTTTGTTTCTAGAACTCTCACCATTTTATCCCATCACCTGAGCATTATTCCTTGAGGTAGTTGAAGACCATTGTCTCCTTGAAGACTCTGCTTGTCCTAAGACTCGAGGGTAGAAAATTTCCTCTACAATAGGACTATGCAATTAAAGTTTACGTATACTGGTTTACACTAACCCTTGGTGGTTTTTATTCAATCTTTGTTGCACATTTAGAAAAAATATTTAATAATTTATGTCAACAAAAGCTCTATTAAAGTTGGTGCATTGAGTTCTATATAGTGAAAGGAAAATATCATGAATAGTAATATCATTTCTAGTTTTTCCAATGCAAAATGTCTTGTGACCTCATATCACTGATGAATGAAAAACTAACCTATGAGAAGTGTTAGATAGCCATATAGCATATCCCTAAAGACAAATGATTCTTAGATACCAATAATGAAGACATAATTGATGTTCTATGTGGTTGTGTTTATATTATAATCATATACTAATCTTGTCATCAAGATCTATGTTGCATGTGAAGGAAGAGGTTGAAATCTCAAGTAATCAAGAGAATCATCAAATTCCACATAATTAATGAGTTATAGGCATTCAATAGGTAGAGATTATTATCATCATTTTCCATTTATTCCATTAATAATTTAACACTTTAAAATTATCTTTTTTGAAAGATTTTTTTCTAATGTTTAATTATGATCATTTAATTAAGTGGAGAATGTTATAATTCTTAGATAAAAAAACTTACTATATGTACATGGATAAAAAACTATGTACCAAAAAGTACATATATTATATAATAATTTCAATCAAACAATCACCTAATCATATTTCTAAAATATTTAAAAAGAATTCAAGTTAATAAGTTAAATAATAGCAAAACACAATTATATAGTTTTGTAGCTTCTCATTTCATAGCACATCCTTCATGATAATAATTTTGATAGTTCTTGTATGAACATCTTATTTTTTTAGTTATTAGAAGACTATATTTCTTATAGTAAAAAAATAACTTATTTTGGAGACAACTGTGATATTCCAAGGATAAATTCCATGAACCTCTTGTGATTGATCTCAAATGAAACCATTTCTTGCATTGATCACAAAAATTACATACCCCCAAACCTTCACAAACTGAAAAAACAACTAAAACCTCTTCAATATATATTTTTTAATCTCTTAATAACTTCATCCCCTACTATTTTCCATTGTTAATCCATGTATTAAAAATATTCTTCTTATTTTCTATTTTTATAGTCCTTCTACCATCCAATTTTTCCATTAATACCCTACTATAAACTAAAATACACTTCCTTGTCCAAATGAATAATACACCTAAAAATGAATAAAATAAAAATCAAGATAGAGAATCAAATGGAATAAATAGGTTTTGAAAGGGATTCCACACCCTCCCGAGGGTTATAACTTTTAACATTATATTTGTAGAGATTCAAAGTAGAAGAGGTAAACCATGGTTAAAATGAATCTATGCTAGAATATTTTTAAAGCTCCCGCAACCAATAATACAAGCTAACTATCATTTAACTACAATCTACATCTTGATAGTGTTGAATAATGAAGATACTCAGAGGGGGGGTGAATCAGTATCTTCTAAAACTTATTGAACAAACATCATCAATTACCTTAATGCATATAACAGTGAAGAGCAAGAACAAAACATGAAATCACATACACATAAACACCAGATTTTTACATGGAAAACCCAATGAGGGAAAAACCACTATGAGGATTGAATCAATATATATAGTTGTTTCAATACCGGTTTCAAAAGAGGCTCACTGCCAGAGGGTTCACTGCCCGAATACAGAAGCTCACTGCTTACAAGGACTCACTATCCAAAAATGGAGGCTCATTGCCTACAAATATGATAGAAACAAAATGGCTTATAGCTAGAATATGAATTGATGGAATTACACCACAAGTGTTGATTCAGTTCCTTAGATGCTTAGAATATTCGCTCGAATGATAGTAGAATAATCTCTTCTCTTCTACTCACACACTTCACATATCAATTTCTCACTATTCCCATTCATTCACATTACAGACTCTCTTCATCATCAAACCATCTTGTATATATATCTGATCTATCCAAATGCATCAATTAGGTCGGCCTAATTAGATGCAACATCTATTTACAAAAATATAACTGTTGGCTTCATAAAAACCTTCTCCAATAGTAATTCAACTGTGTGTCATGAAATATTATGTCGACTGGGATCAAAGCTAGGTCACGCATATATTTGCAATACATGTAAAACTATTAACTACTTATCAGGCTAGCCATGATTAACCCAATAACTAAATGTAAATACCAAAGCTAATGCCAACTCACCATCCAAACATATGCGCATATGGGAATGCATACATACATGTTTCAAGTGATCATAAACATTTTCCCAAAACCTTAAACCATGATGATTACCAGAGGAAACATGCAGACCAAAATATTGGACCAAACACCGGTGAAAGTAAACCTGTTCTACACACCAGTTAAGGGTACTAGACCAACATGGTGACATCAATGAAAACATACATACTAATATTTTCATTCTTCCAACAATCTCCCCCTTTTTCATTGATGGCAACATGTGCCAAAATTCTAATTCAAAAGCTTTCCTCCAATCACTCCAAATCTCTCCCAAAAACTCTTCCAAATCTCTCCCAATCTTTCCCAAAAACTTTGCCAAATCTCCCCCCCTTTGAAATCAATGGAAAAGGGAGCCAAAAAGAATGTAAACATGGTGACATCCAAAAGTTTCAAAAGGTTCCAATTTCAACAACTTTCAAGCATTCCATCTTTCAAACTTTTTCTCTTTTTCTCTTTCTTTTCTCAAAAAAAAAACATCAGAAATTTGAACATTCAGGATTCAAGTAAAAATGACACTCTTCACCTGAAACACCTTCTTGTACCTTTATTTGATAAGATGATATAAATTCTTCCATTCAAATACAACAAAGTCCATTCTTGTGTATAAGATTTTCAATAAGGCCAACAAGGTGAAAGAAGACAACCAATCTACATATGAGCACCGTATTTCACAATCTTCTGCATCAGCAAGAATTCCAGAAAGATGGTCTAATCAGACTTTAAAAATATCCTTAAGGAGCTAGAAGGTTTTCACTACATCATCTCTTTGTCTCTATACAATGATCAGTTCTGCTTGCAATTTACCAACTCTTAGTCTTTTCTTCCCATATTTGTCTTCAAAGATATCAAAGTTCTTCCCAATACTGTTCACCTCAGATTCTATTGCTTCAGTCCTACTTCTGAAATTATCAACTGCAATAGGCCACTAGAGACAATATTTGTAAGTATCTGACATTTCTTTTATGCATTTCTTTGTCTCACTCATATGTTTAGCTAATCTCTACTTAGCTTTAGAAAATCTCTTTTCAACCAAGGCTTCTAGCTTGCATCCATCCAGACCTTGCAATAGAATTCTTTCTTCAACAACATCAACTAAATTATTTGTTAAGGAATCAGACACACTTGATACATCAATACCTTTTTTAAGTAGGTACTCAACCAAAGCATCATCAATCTTGAGTCTGTCAATTGGAGAGGCTGTATTCCATAACTCACCAATTTTCTTCATTCTCCCTTTAATTAACATAGATCGGATGTCATCTGGATCAAAAGATTTAGATCCAAGCACAAATTCTTCTTCTTTTTCCTTTTCTTTGAGAATGACAATGATATCTTCAGAGATAAATTTTCTTTTCTTCGATTCTAGAGGGGAATCACTGATGACAACTTCCAATTATTTTGTTCTGGAGGAAGAACCTTCCTCAAATCGACTAGATAAACTAGATCGGAGCTCATATCTTTCTACAAAGATAAGAATTTTTTTTTACACACACTCACTTTATCTTCCAAGCCTTCTAGGTATCTGTATATATGTCTTGCAATGAGAATCCCAGATTCCCATTTAACACCTTCCTTTCCTAGTAGAGAGTTCAGAAAATAGATTACCAGACATGTAAGAAGGGACCCAAAATGAAAAGGGTATCCTTCTACCAATGACATCTGCATGTTTTCAGTAAGATTTTCTAGAATTAACTTGCACAGATCAAACAACTTACACTCTTTTACCAATTTATGCGCCAGGTACATTGCAATGGCTGAAGTAGAGCCATCTCAATTTCTGAAATAAATTTTATAGGAAATTTTGTATGCAACATACCTAATGGAAGGATCCAAAATAATATCAATCAATAATGCTCAAGGATCTTTGTCTACTCCCGTCAGTTGCTCTACTTCATTGTATTTTATGGTCTTCTTTCTAGGAAGGTCTCCAGTGCTACACAACTCGGTGATAGCCTTGATCACTTCCTTCATAATAGGATAGGATTTGTCTAGCACAATAGTGCCATCCTTGAATTTACTCAAGAGGAAAAAAATGAATTCTTTGTCAGTAATCCAAGGGAATTCTCCCCACAAATCCAAACCGAGGGTTTTTATGTTTTTCAAGTCATTCGATTCCAACCCTAATTCCATTTTCTTTATTTTTTGATGATCAAATTCATCCATCTCGACTCCTTTTAGCTTCAATAGGATATTTCCACTCAATCCTCTATTAGAAGGTTTCATTATAGCACTAAGCTTCTTTGAATTCAACAAAAGATTTCCTCTTTTACCTTCCTCTGCGACTACGAGAGAAAAACTTCCATCGCTTGATTTTGAATGTCCACAAAGATCTCTTAGGATTGCTTCAAAACACTATAGAATTGCTCCAAGAGAGTTCCAAGTCGCTCTTCAAATTATTCGAATGCTTTAGACGATCAAAATGATTTGCAAATTTTTTCTTTATACCTTTTCATTTTACCCTAAATCACATTAATTGCAAAAAGCTGACAAAACTTTCTTCCACTACACAAAGAAACCCTAATTTACTCCGCAAATGAACATGTTCATACTTTTTCTTCCGGTTTCTTTTTCATCACCTTTGTTCAGCCATTCCACGTGCCACCATCTGACACATTGTATTTCTAGGGGGTTTAGGCAATTTTCTGATAAAGCTCCCCTTAAGACCATGCTAGGTCTAATTCCTGAAGGAATCATCTACACCGGATGAGGGTACAGATGCATCAATAGTCTTTGGTTCTTCTTTCTTCTTTCATATCTTACCCATCTCCTGCTTAACCTCTTATTTGTCAATCTTCTTCACTGGTTCATCATATTTCACCAGAGGAGACTGCTTCCCTTTTTTAATTCTACACACTTTTGAAATATGTCCCAGTTTTCTACAATTGTAGAAAACATCACTTATTTGATTTGTTTGTCCTCCATTTACACCTGATCTGCACTAATTTTCTTTATGTCCAAACTTGTTACAGTTATAGCAATAGCCATCAAAATATTGATTCATATTACCTCCATGAAACCTATTCATCATCTCTCGGCTAGTCATTCTCACTTGTGATATGCATTCAGTAGCTTTGTGTCCAATTTTCTTGCATGTAAAATACTGTGTCGAGAAGGAACCAAAAAATTGATTGAATTTAATCCTACACTCATTCATCTTATGACCAAATTTATTACATGAAAAATAAGTACCATTGAACAATGGGTACCTTTGTGTATTTGGTTGTTTGATAGGTGGTCTCCTTCTTGGGTTCTTTTGATTATCTTCAGGATTTGAGTTCTGCACATTTTCACTAGCATCATTTCCCAATCCACCTTTGTCTTTAGAAGGTCTCTGTCCTGCTATTAATTCATCAAGCTTGGTGGAGCTTGTCTTGAAATCATCTTCATAGAGTTTTGATTTCTCTAATTTTGTTTTTAGATTCATCACTTCCTTTTCAACCCTAGAGCACACATCAGACTTGCTTTGTATCACTATTTTCATACACTCCTCAACTTTCTTCTTTTCATCCATTTTCTTTTTTAATCCAGTATTCTCTTCATTTTCTTGTTTCAGTTGCTCACTTACTTCTCTATGTCTCTCTTTGAATTTCTTTAATTGCTCTTTCAATTTCTAGATTTCATTTTCTTCATCAAGATTTTCCTTCAATTCCCTATTTTCTATTTCGGCCTTGTCAAGATCTTCAAGGGTACTCTAGAGCTCTTCTTTATCCATTTGTTCAATCTGTAGAATCTCCCTCAAGCTGTTAGAATTATCCAGAGGAACCAAAGCTCTGATACCAATTGTTGAATAATCAAGATACTAAAGGTGAATCAATATCTTCTAAAACTTATTGAAAAAACATCATCAATTATCTTAATGCATATAACAATGAAGAGTAGGAACACAACATGAAATAACATACAAATAAAGACCAGATTTTTACATGGAAAACCCAATGAGGGAAAAACCACGGTGAGGATTAACTCACTATATATAGTTGTTTCAATACCGGTTACAAAAGAGGCTCATTGCCAAAGGGCTAACTGCCTAGATACAAAAGCTCAATGCTTACAAGGACTCATTGTCCAAAAATGGATACTCACTACCTACAGATGTGATAGAAACAAAATGGCTTACAACCAGAATATGAAATGATGGAATTACACCACAAGTTATGATTTAGTTCCTTAGATGCTCAAAACATTCGCTCACATGACAATAGACTAATCTCTTCTCTTCTACTCACACACTTCACATATCAATTTCTCACTATTCACATTCATTCACATTACACACTCTCTTCATCATCAAACCATCTTATATATATATCTGATCTATCTGCATGCATCAATTAGGTTGGCCTAATTGGATGCCACATCTATTTACAAAAAGATAATTGTCAGCTTCATACAAAGCTTCTCCAATAGTAATTCAACAGTGTGTCATGCAATATTATGTCAATTGGGACCAAAGCTAGGTTGCATATATATCTGCAATACATGTAAAACTATAAACTACTTATCAGGTCAACCATGATTAACCCAATAAATAAATGTAAATACGAAAGCTGATGCCAACTCACCATCCAAACATATAAGCATACAAGAATGCATACATACATCTTTCAAGTGATCATAAACCTTTTCCCAAAACCTTAAACCAAGATGATTACTGGAGGAAACATGTGGACCAAAATACCAGACCAAACACCAGAGAAAGTAAACCTGTTCTGCACACCGATTTAGGGTACAAGACCAACATGGTGACATCAAGGACAACATACAGATTGATCTTTTCATTCTTTCAAAAAATAGACATGCTGATAAAAGGTTGCAATAACTCTCCACTTGAGTTGAGCTCAAATAGTTGTGTAAGCTATTTTATTCCCTCCTTTCTTGCCTCCATAGTTGATATAGATTAATTTTTTTATCTCCCACTCAAAGTGGGAGAAATATTTGGCAAAAAATGCCCTCAATTCACTCACCTTGATTCCCTCTTACATGTAACATTCAAACCCAATTCATTAAATATAATATTAATATTTACTAATAAAAATAATTTTATAATTTTATCAACTTAAATATGTTTATTAAAATTAAATACATCTCCTATTTTAATAAATAATAAGTAAATTATTGGTTTCACTTAATCAAACACACTTTATGCAAAATCACAATAATGATTCCTAAATGCATGTGTGATGGGATTATTTCAATCATGTTATGTTAGCAGCCATCTAGAAGCCCTCTCTTTGATGATAGTCTCTCTTTGCAATCCCAAGATTTGGTTCTTTCCTATTGCACTCATGAACACAAAAGTAAAAGTAAGTTTTAATCAAATCATGATTAGAGCTAACATTTAAATAATAGTTTTTGATTAGATAAGAAGGGAAAGGGCCCTGATCCAATACACAATAAAAAAACTTCTAGACCGACCAAACCCAAGCCATAACAACAAAATATAGGAGACAAAAAGAAGAAAACAAAAGGTCTCCTCGAACACAATATAAGGAAAAACCACTAACCAAACATAAGAGGCAAATAGAAGATGAACATATCTAAGAACCAGTATAATAATAACCATATCCTACTAATATCAATCCATATATAAAGCACACATTGCCTGTCAATAATGTCCAAAAGACCAAAGACCATCAAAGTATATATTAACAACATATAGATCAAGTTCGGGCTAAGAGATCCAGTATCAAGCTTAAACATAACAAGAGAGACTATAAACGAAGCAAACTCTACCATAGAATAAAAAATAAAAAAACCAGAGAATAGAGGATTAGGAATCATCGATTAGGCTCCATATCATCTTCAAGTCTTCGAACATTCCTTCAAGACTATCCTTATTTTCCTTAGTCCCAAACCACTCCACTTCAAATTGCTTTCCTTTTTCTTCTGCTGCTTAGTGATCTTGCCCTGACTAGAAATGGTTCCCATAATAGCTCTCTTCATGATGCCCTCTATCACTCGACAAAAATTATTAATGGAACCCTCAATAGCTTAGAATTTGGTAAAATTATCTTCCTTCTACATCATTTTCTCAACCTGCTCCATTCTTTCCACTAGCATTTCCACAGTCATCTTATCTGTACCCAATTTTCCCCCCACCAGAGTTTTAGAGTTGAGAGGGTGAAAAGTAGTAGTATCTATAACCTCTAGATCAATTGGGTTCTCACTAGTATCTTTCTTTTCTTTGTCAACTCCCAAGCAAATTCCCTCCACCTCACCATGCTCCATCTCTTGATGAGAATTGTTCTCTTCCACTTCTTGACTGGATTTCTTAACATCTTCATAAGCTAAAACTTCCTCCTCTTCTAGAATTCTTTGATTCTCCTAGACTATTTGAAACATACTCCTCCTTGGAGGAGACACCCAACTCATCCATGGCACCCTTTTCCCTTTTCTTCTTCTCATAATCTGATAAAGAAACACTCTTCTTATCCCCAAAAATATTGGTTTTCTTTCTTGTTTCTTTTCCTTTGGAAGCAATTGAGGCCAAACTAGTTGGATTAGGACCAGTTGGGGGATTAGAACCACTATCAAGACTTATTTCTTTATCATCTTGTATGGTAATAGTAGGGGTACTTGAATTTTAGTGTTTGGTAATTTTTCTTTTCTTTGTGTCCCTAGAAGAAGTGGGGGGGTTGGAATTTCATTTTTCTGGGGTGATTTTACAAAGGCCTGACCATGTGGTCTCCACAATCTTAGGGGGAAGAATCATGTGCTTCTACATTTCTTTTTCCGGTGAATGGGGTGACTTTCAATTAGCTTGATTTTAACAGATCTTTTAGAGGGCTGACTACCCTCAAATAGGTTAGGGAAGACATTCTTTTGTGGGGTGGTGGTCAAAGTATATTTTCAAATGGCCCTAATTAAGCCCTGGTGTAAAGGAGCATTAGCCCTATTTGTAAGACTTTGTTGCAAAGATGAAAAAAAGAAAAAGGGAAAATTTATTTTATCCAAATGATGAATGTGAATAAGTATGGGAAAGTTATAACCATGAACAAACTGATATATTCCTTCAAGGGTGAAGTATTTCATCACAAAATAGCTCACATGATGATAGGGGGGGAAGCAACAACTAGGAGTAGCCATTTTAGAATCTTAGTGCCTTTTCAGTGTCCTCAAAAAATAATTCCTCATGCTCATTTTAATGATTTTATTCCCTTCATACTTGAGGCCTATACTCTGAGAAATCAAATTTGCATCCACAGTGAAATGGAGTCCACCCATATCAACCTGTCCATCCATCCAGGTGTTATTAAATCTGCAGTTGAGTTCCTCGCTATATCCTTCCATGGCTTCCAAATAAGGGTAAACCTCGTGCGTTCGAAAAGACTCCAAAGTTCTACATTTTTTCTGAGAGAGTCATGTTTACTCGACTCTATTCTATTCTTGGGGCCATTGATATTATCTTTAGTGGTTAAGTTATCCTTGTGAATAAGTTGCAATTCAATTCTTAGGCCCTTATCATCCTCAATCGTAATCACCAAGATTTATAACTTCTCAATATTGAGAATAAATTTAGGGTTATTCATTTGAAGAGGCGGTGATTCAAACCAACTATCAGTGGTTTTAAATAAATCCAACTGATAAGTATGAGATAAAAATGTGTGAAACCATCCTGCCTTTTTTGGAAATGACAATCTCTCTGCCATAAAAAGTTATAATTTTTTTTTGGAAGTACAACAAGTTATCTGAGATATTCTGCATGGAGGTGTCTTTTCACCATCCTAACCAAAGATTGTTGTGAACCCCTAAACCTGCAAATGCACAAAGAAGTCAAACATTGTTAGTGTTAGTTCAAGAATGCATATAAAGATTTGAGGAATTCCCCATAAAATCCACCTATTAAGCTAAAATTGGGAAAATGAAGAACATGAAACAAGAACTTGAATGAAATCCTAATTAAGCAAATGAGTTAAAGATCTTATGGGGGAATTGGTGCCAATGGTGTGTTGCAATTGGCCCTTTCCCAATTCCTAATTGCAATGCTTGGTTGAATGAGAGAAATGGTCAAATCTCCAAAGAGATTCGAGCATAACCTTGATACAAAATATGAAATGTTGTGAAAGCTTGGTTGAAGTGGGCAAAATTAGTTATCAATTATAGAGAGTAACTTTGCATATGAGTTGTGGATGTAGATTGAGGAGAAGAGTCTCCAATTTATAGATTTCAAAGATTGGAAGAAGAGTGAGTTTGAGCAATGTGGGATCAAAGATCATCAAATGGCATTGTGCCACTGTCCACATGTGATTGGATGAGGAATGTGCAATTTTTGGCCAATGTGCCAATAAATGCAATTAGCTGGCATTTCAAACTTGAGAAATGACATGTTGAAGAGGGAAAAGGAATAGAGTTATTGTCACTTGGCTCAAGGTCAAGGACATGTAAGAGGCTTTTAATGCCTTGTTGGAAAGACCAAGTCCACTTGGACTTTTTGAAATCAAAAGAGGAATATTCCCTTTTTGATGCCTTGTGAGAGAAAATAGGGGATTTAATAAATCAAAGTAATTGATTTATTGTGCAAGTTGCATTCTCTAGAAGATTTTAGTGAGAAGGATTAAGTTAAACATGGATTTGATTAACTTAATGAAGAATTAGGTGATGTGACAATTTAGACTTAGATTTATGAATTGATTTAAGTCAGAAATTGAGAGGAAATGATTCATTAAATAAATGATTTGATTTATTTAATAAAGGAGGAAGGTGTTAGATTAAATCAAATAAGGTTTAATTCATTTAATTTAATAAGAGGACTTTAAAGAATTTAATCAAATAAAAAGATTTATTTAATTAAACAGCGATGCAAGGTTGATTAAATGAAATTGATTAATTTAATCATTGAAAAGAGAAGACTTAATTCAATAAAAAATGATTTATCAAGTTAAGGGATAGAATGCTGAGAACGTGATCTAGGAGGAAATGTTGTTAGTAAATCAGGATTAGGTGTGCCAAAACAAATTTGTACATTTTCCATGTCTACATTTTGCCCCTCTTTGAAGCAATGTACCTGTTTCATTGATTCAAAGAATAAACTGCTGTGATCGAAAGTTTGGGATTTTGAAAAATTTTCTAGATGCCCCATTGCTGCCCCAATAGAAGGATATTGCTGGATATTCCCCCTCGAGAGATCAGACGAAAATTTTGAATTTTTGGATGGTCTCGCGAAAAAGACGACAAGGTGCCCGATAGGCCAAAAATACTCCAGATTGCCAAAAAACTGCCTTAAAATGCCGGAAGAGATGCAAAACGACTCTCAGTTAGATGAAAATGGGCTCAGGGGATCAAAACCCCAGCTGGGAGGTCAAATTAGGTCAAAAAACCCTAATTTTCAGGCTTAAATAGACCACGAGGGGTCATTTTCAATTCATTTTGTCATCCTAGCCTTTAGAAAATTGCAAATTTGAGCTCTGAGTTTGAGTGGAAATGGCGCAACGACAGCTTCCTAGGCACGTGACAGAGAGGGTTCAGACACATTAGTGACCAGTCGGTGCAGGACCCGTGGTATGTACCCCTATCCATCTTTTAATTTCATCGTTTTACGTGCATTAAATAGGGTTAAAAGTCTGTTCAAATTGCGTGGTGCCATATGGCACCGCGGAAAGTCCCTTATCGCACCCACGCGGTCTTGTATTGCACCGTATATGTGAATTGCATCGCGTGGGGCAGTTTGCAATTAGTCATTTAGTTGGCCAAAAGTTCGCTGCCTTCCATTCGTCACCGCGCGGGTCAGTTAGAAAATTAGGATTTGCATTAAATAGGACTGCATATGAAAAGTGCACCACGCGGGTCACTTTGTGATTGGTAAAATGGCCAACTCCATTGTGGCGGTGTAGTTTGGAACTTTCCAAACTGTGCCGCACCTGCAAATAGCGTCGCACTTGCCAGTTTGAGGCGGATTTTGACTTTTAAACTTAATTTTTTCTGATGCGACTGCTTTTCTTATGCAGGAGGAGCCTAGTGTGCTCTACTCACGGGAGCACCGATGGCCAGTACTTGGTAGATTAGCGTCTATGCCTGAGTTAGTCTAGGAGCACCTTGGTGCTATTGGCCTTTGGTATATTGCGTACACCCCTCCTATTCGGGCTCACCTAGGTATGTTTACAGCTTTGGCAGAGCGATGGCACAGTGAGACCTCTTCATTTCATCTTCCTACCGGTGAGGCCACCATCACACTTGAGGACGTATGGCGGATCCTCCGATTTCCCATTCACGGGACCCGAGTTATCTATGATCCAGATGCTGGCAGAGAGGCCTATTATGGAGTGATGCAGATGGACATCATTGAGTTCTACGATGGTCAAATTGATCTGGAGATATATCGTGACCGTGTGCACATGTATCAATTGATCATTGCTACAATTATCTTAGGCCTTGTGGTACCTGATCGGTGGGGCTGATATTTCATCCCAGGATGGGGACTTGCATGGGATTAGATGGTCCATTGGAGGGAGTGCTTCACTTGGGGACCAGTACTACTGGTGTCCCTTTATAGAGATCTTCATGAGTTTATTTACATGGACATCAGGTTCATTGGGGCAGGAGGCACCTTGATGCATGTGTGGGGATGGGAGAGGATCCGAATGCTTCATCCAGACATTACCCCAGTTCCCCTAGAGACAAATGACCCCCTCATTTGGTGGTACGACGGGGCACTAATGCACTTTTCATTTACTGGAGCAGGTGGTATTCCATACTGGCGGCGAGTTCTTGATGAGATGAGAGAGTTCGTCTGGAGGCCATGGATGGATATTGGTCCGTGGATAGATGATGATCAGTAGCTCTTCTTCGCCTGATAGGATAGATGGATGCAGGGGCGAGAGCATACCATGATTGAGAGGTATCTTCTAGACAGGGTTGCTCGTCAGTTCGGGGAGGTACAAGATAGGCCAGATGATCAATATGTGGCCATCTTTGCACGCACCACCAGGGAGATAGCATGGGGCCAGCCCATCTTGGTAGACGAGGCAGTGTCCTCATTTAGGAAGCTTGTGGCTCAACCATGGCCATATGATCAAGGGCCGGCAGATGCAGGGGTCACCGCAGCTTACAGAGCATGGTTCAAACCTCCTCTTAGACTGACAGTTCCAGGTGCCATTGTCCCACAACGCAGGTGCAGGGGTTGGTTAGGTGGTAGGGGGCCAGGTAGAGCATGAGGTGGGGAACCTCCTCATCAGACACCTCCTAGGGATGGGGCTTAGTAGTCACCTACCTGAGCAGGAGATCAGGATGGTTTGTTGAGGGTAGACCCTCAACATCAGCCAGCAGGGCAGTCAACAGGGCAGCCAGTAAGGCAGCCTGACCATCGAGATGTGCTGATCTAGTAGCTATAGGGGCATATACAAGTTTTGAATGCAGAAAGAGACCAGGCACAATCCGAGAGGGATCAGGAGATGGGCTGGCGATGACAGTTAGAGAGTGCAGCGTCCTCATCTTAGGCTAGATCGATTGATATTCAGGATTACCGAGAGGCTATCAGAGAGGCCGAGTTCTATTGACATCATTATCGACAGGTAGTGCTGTTAGACCGTCAAGTGCCATATTTTTCTCAGCAAACAGGGAGGTGACCAACAGAGGCACACGGTGAGAGACAAGATGGGGAGGGCAGCAGCCAGCAGGGCCTGCCTCCCTTTTGATCACGTGACAGTTTCGCTTCATTTTTGATATGGGCTGCATTATTTTGGCCTTATTGTACCATGTATCCGATGGACACCTGATCTAATTCTGTATCATAACATTGATTTTTGATATATATATATATATATAAGATGATTCGCTCCTTTATGATGTGAATGCAAATATGTGGTGTTATGTAATGAATGCATTTCTCTTTTTTTTTTTGTATTTTCCGTGCTTTAAATGATGTAATACGTATTAATGATGGCAATGGATGCAAGTGGTAATGGTAATGGTTGCATATGATAATGCATGATGTAATGATGTCTTAAGATGTTTAGAATAATGAATTTAATTTATTCCTCATAACTTAAGATATTGATATACTATAATGCTCTTCTGATGTTGGTGTGGATGCAGGATGTATGCATGAGCAATGTTTTTTTGATTACTGTTATGATACCTTATTAGTGTGGAAAGAAGATAGAAGAAATGTAGAATTAATGAGTTAGTGAGGGTGATGATGGTGATTTTGCATTGCACATAGGAATTAGGATTTTCAAAGGGTCCATTGCATTATGTTTGATAACACACTTAGGTACGATGCATCGAGGTATTAAGAACTAGGATGGCGTGGCACCTAGTGTGATGGACTTTGACTTGAAAATTAGATAGGAGTATTCTTGTTCACACTTAACATACATACTTCGTTCAGGGTGTAGCTCAGACATTCTAAACATCTTGGACCAAAACACAAAAAAACAAGCTTTCCTATGTGGTCAACAAGATATCTAAATCATCTTTGCCACAAAACAAATGATGTATATATGACTAAGTTATTTTACAAGTGTATCCCACAAGCATAGCAAATAAAAAGATAATGATCATTGCCCCATTCCTTTCTCTCTAAACCTATTTTGTTTAGGCATCATTGAGAGGTCCTTGGAATGAGCGCAAAATAAGATAAGTCAAAAAGACCAAAATAAAGCAAACAAACAAGCTAATGTTCTTCATACCGCTAGCCAAGGCTAAACTATTGTGAGGTACCTGATGCTTATGTCTATCACAGGAAAGCTTCATCCTAGGACATGAAGTGATCAGGGTTTTGGTAGGACTGATTGGGTGATAAACTATTGATACTCCGAGTTGACCAATTGCTTGCTTACTGACTTAGACTTTCAAGACTTTGACGATTAAGGTGTTCATTTTAGAACCTGCTAAACTTGCTTCTGACTGACTCACCAAAGGGTGAAGGCGATGATTGTTTTTATTATGAGTGAGATGATCACGGGTGAAAGCAAAATGAAATGGATGCACCATTTTGGATTTTTCAGATATTTTTGAGGCTATTTTTGGTATTTTCACATTTTTCAATGTTTTTGGTATACTTAAGATTTTATGGCGAACAAGCTAACTTAAAGACCTATCCTAGGGGTCTCGGGAGCTAATCTGTAGATGAGCCTTGCCTACGTTATACACACAAAGACCACGTAGTTTGACTGATGATAAACTTGACCTAATGAAGGATGGATGGACAAATGGATTGCCCCCCCTTTTATTGCTTAAAAGACTGACTTAAGATGCAGACTAGATGGGCAAACGGATTGTCAATGCGACGGACGCCTAAGGACTGACTCTAATTGTCTCGGGGGATGATCAAAGATCAAACTTGCCTATGTTCAAGCTTAGAGATGACGTAGTTCGACAAGGTGGAAGACTGACAAGACTAAATGATGAATTTTTGAAGATTTTCCAATATTTAGACATGTTTTTGGATTTTTGATGATTTGGATGTTTTTGGATTTTCTGATGAATTTGAAAAAGATCAAGAGAATGTACACAAATTCAATTTGATGTTGTGAGAACGTGCCCGCAGTGTGGTGTGACAGACTACTTCGATAAAGGTAGGTCAGACTGACCTTATCAATGCCAAGTAGTTCCATGGTGTAGACACCAATGCAGGCTATGGTATGGATGTGAGCGGATGAGTGGATGAATGGAATGAGTCATGCAGATCCTGGTAGATGGGGAAGGTGCTTTATTTACACTTGGTGCCTGTTTGCTAGGTTTTCACCAAGGTACTTGCCCAAAGTGCCACCGAAGTGGTTTTCACTAGAGGACGCAATTTTTCTTTTTACTATTTTCAATCTTTTTCTGATTTTTTTGGATTTTTGTATTTTTTTGATTTTTTTGTTGTCGCCAAGACACCTATTTTCCAGGTTTTCATCAAGGTAACCATTTTTTCAAGACTTTTTCTGATTGATTTTGTATTTTCTAGCTCTATACCTTGCAAGATTTAGGCATAAATTTTTTTGAGGTGTGAACTGTTCATGGGCTCTTGCAGGGGCTCGCCTTCTGGTGTCGATAACTGATATGCCCTCAATTTGTAGCTTGCAGTGATGATAAAGGGTCCCAGCCAGTTGGGCTCAAACTTTCTCTTTGTATCCAGATTTGGCATGTTTTTTTGGTTTTCTTTCAGCAGGAGTTCACCAACTTGGAAAGTGCGTTGTCTGATCTTCTTATTGTAGCTCCTTTTTAGGCGATTCTAGTACACTTGTAGATGATTAAGGGCATCCATGCACCTTTCATCTAGTAATTCTAGCTCATTGAGTCTTGTGACCTTGTATTCCTCATCTGTGATGAGGTTTTGCAGTGATATCCTTAGTGACGGGAGCTCGATTTCAATAGGGAGGATGGCTTTTGATCCATAGACCAGAGAGAATGGGGTGGCACCTGTCGGCGTACAAATGCTAGTGCGGTAGGCCCATAAGGTGGGATTTAGCTACAGATGCCAGTCACGACCAAAGTCATTGACTGTTTTCTTGAGGATTTTCAAAATGGTTTTATTTGTAGCTTCTGCTTGGCCATTGCCTTGTGGATAGTATGGAGTGGAAAAATGGTGTTGGATTTTGAATTTTTCACACAAATCACGAACATCCTGATTTTTGAAGGGCATCCCATTATCAGAGATAATGGATTGGGGAACACCGTATCAGCAAATGAGGTAATTTAGGATAAACTTGGATATTTGTTTTCTCGTGATGTAGGTCATGGGAATTGCTTCGACCCACTTTGTGAAATATTCGGTAGCGGTGATGATGAACTTATGGCCATTGGATGAGGTGGGTGATATTTTACCAATGAGATCGAGCTCCCATTGTGAAAAGGGCCAAGGTGTAACAATGCGATGCAGTTCTTTAGCTGGTGCATGAATAAGATCTCCATGCTGTTGACATTGTAGGCATTTTCTGACAAAGTTGTGTGCCTCTTTTTCCATCGTCGGCCAGTAGTATCCTGTTCTCAACAACTTTTTAGCCAAGGTCATACCACTTGAGTGTGACCCACACGTGCCATTGTGTACCTTGATTAGAGCAGTCAGGGCTTCCTCAGGTTTTAAACAATGTAGCAAGGTTTCGTCGGTACTTCTACGGAAAAGGGTTTCTCCTAGGATGATGAATTGTGAAGTCCTTTTGACAAAAGTGCATTTTAGGTTCAGAGTGATGTCAATGGGGAGGATTCCTAACTTTAGGTAGGTGTATATATCATGATACCAAAGATCACTGAGACCAAAGAGTTCACACGTGTATTCTGACTCTGGTACCTTGAATGTGGGTACGAGAAGCTGCTCTACGAGGAATTCATGTTTTGAGACGTTACAAGGGATGTCCAGTAAGGATCCAATTGTCGCCATTGCATCGGCCACTTTGTTGTTTGTCCTTGGTATCTGCTCAAAGGTAATATCAATGAAGGATTCCTTGAGGCTTTCTACCACCTTCTTGTATGGTGTGAGCTTATCATCCTTGGTTTGGTATTCACTGTTGACTTGGTTGATGCTAAGTTGCAAGTCCCCATAGACTTTTAATGCCATGATTTGCTATTGTGCTGCAATTTTGAGGCCTATGGTCAAAGCCTCGTATTCTACAATATTGTTAGTACAAGGGAATGCTAGCTTGTATGATCTAGGTATGCAGTCTCCTTGCTGTGTGATGAAAAACACACCAGCTCCTGACCCATGTTGTGTGTGAGAGCCATCAAAGTATAACTTCCAATGGTCTCCTGCACTAAGGTTAAAAAGGGACTCATCTAGGAATTCTGATATGAGTGGGTTATCTGTGTAGAGGGGAGCTTCTGCCAGCTGATCCATAATGACTTGTCTTTTTATGGCTTTTCGTTCTACATACTCAATATCATGTTCAGATAATATCATTACCCACTTAGCCATTCTACCTGTAAGCGCTGCTTTTGACAATAGGTACTTTAGAGGATCTATTTTTTCAATCAACTTGATTTGGTGTGCTAGCATGTAATGTTTGAATTTCTGAGCCACAAATACTAGTGCTAGGCAAGCTTTTTCTATTGACGTGTAATTGAGCTCATGTCCCACCATTGTTCTGCTGATGTAGTAGATAGCCCACTCGGTTCCTTTTTCATCATGTTGGGCTAAAAGGGCCCCCAAGGCAGCTGTTGTTGCAGAGATATATAGGATTAACGATTTCCCCACAATTGGTGGCATCAACACGGGTGGTGTAAGTAGGTATTCTTTTATTTTGCTGAATGCTTGCTCGCATTTGTTGTCCCATCTGAAAGCTACTCCCTTGTGAAGTAGGTGTGAATAGGCAATCTGTTTATCTGCCAATTGTGCTATGAATCTCTGGATGGACTAGAGTCTTCCTTGCAATCCTCTTAGTTGTTTTAATGTTCTTGGTGCTTCTATTTCAAGGATTGCTTTTACCTTTGCAGGGTCCACCTCTATTCCTCTGATTGAAACTATGTATCCTAGCAACTTTCCTGATTGTACCCCAAAGACACACTTCTTCGGGTTGAGTCTAACCTTATATTGTTTGAGCCTATCAAAGATAGCACTTAGAGTTGCTATATGGTCTTGTCTCTTCTTTGATTTATCCAGTATGTCATCTACATAATCTTCAACTGTTTTATGGATCATGTTGTGGAGGATTGATGTCATGGCTCTTTAGTATGTAGCTCCTGCATTTTTCAACCCAAATGGCATTACATTCCAGTAGTAGGTGCCCCAGGGACATGTGAATGCTGTCTTGTGCTGATCCTCTTTTGCTATTGTTATCTGATTGTACCCTAAGAAGCCATCCATTAGGGAGAGCATCTCATGTCCGACCGTCATATCCACTATCATGTCAATGTTGGGTAGTGGAAAGTCATCCTTGGGACATGCTTTGTTTAGGTCTCTGAAATCAGTGCAGATGCAGATGCCCCCTTTTTGGATAGTTGATTGGGTGTATGAAGCCAACATCCAGAAGTTTCTGCAGCTCGATCTTTACAAGTAAGGTTATTTGTGGGTGCATATTTCTTAGCTTTTGTCTGATTGGTTTTGCTTCGGGGTAAACGGCCAAATGATGTACTACTATTTTGGGGTCCAAGCCTGGCATGTGTGCATAGGTCCACACAAAATTTACCTTCCTCTTTTTTAGGAATGCTGCCAATAGTTCCTGTTCTTCTAGTAGGAGGGATTCTGCATAGAAGGTAATTTGTGGTTCTGATTCCGTTCCTAACTTGACCGGGTTGCACTGTTCTGCCAATACTGCTGACTTCTCCTGGTGTAGAGCCGTAGGGGGGAGATTGAATCCTTCATCCTCTAGCACCTCAGGGAGGTTTTCACCATCGGATGCGTCCTTTATTTTTATTGTTTTATGGTTAGAGAGTGCCATAGTGTGGTTTTCACTCAATAACTCTGAGCTTATTTTTGATCTTTTTCTTTTGCGACTGAAGGACTCAATCGTCTCCCCATAGTATGCTTGTGTGTCTAGAGTGATATCAAATCCTGCCTTGTGATCTCCACATGGAATAGTATCCCTTAGTCCCATGAATTCCGAGAGATCCTCATCATTTTCAAATGAGTCTAGAATTGGTGGTCCCCGTTGGTTGTGATCGATGAGTTGGGGGTACACTAAGTGGATTTGGTGGGTTTGTTGGATTGGCTCAATGGGTGAGGCACTAATCATCAGTAGGGTGGAATCTTCAAAGAGCCTAGGTAAGCCATGTATGGTGTCATCATCATCACTGCTACTACAAACCTCAGTTATGTCAAATGTGAAGTTATCAAGAGGTAGGCCTGTGGATACGGGTAATCTAAGGTTAGTTGCCAAGACCCGAGGAGAGGACTTGACTGCCCTATTAGGAACACTTCTGCCACACACGGTTATACTCGTAGGGGTACAGCCGAGGCCAAGGTTCCGCATTCTTCTTTCTACAATGATGGGCTCTAACCGTCCATCATTGTTTCTTCCTAGGCTTTCATTCCTGTTATAGCCCATGCCGAACATCATTTGTAACCCTCTGTTTGTTTCCTCCATGGGTAGGGTGGGAGTGGGTCTTTCATCTTGGTATAGAGTGTTTGTGATGTCCTCCTCATCCATATTTTCTCGACTGAGATCCCCCCAACTTTGGAATCCAGCGGGTTCCGTTCTAGTGTGAACAGGTGTTTGAATCAATTGTGGTTGCCCATGTGACCTAGGAGATTGTGGTAACTCTCCTACAACAAAAGCATTTCTCTTCATTCTATAATCACCGCATCCATTGTCCTGTATCATGTTTTTGATCTCGGATATGTCGGGGATGGCGGGTGTCTCTGTCACAGAAGTGGAGGTGAGATTAGCTGGGTCTATGTGTGAAGTGGATGGTCCTTCATCATTTTTAGGTACATGAGGGATCTTGTAAAACTTGGCTTCCAAGTTTTTGCAATAGGCGAAAGGTTCAGGATCCCCATATATGGTAACCTCCTCATTTTGATATGAGAACTTAATGCACTGATGATAGGTTGAGGCCACTGCCTTCATTCCGTGTATCCATGGGCATCCCAGGAGGATGTTGTATGGCAAATCAAGGTCAAGAACTTGACAGGTGGTTTCCATGGTTGCTGGCCCCACTTGGATGGGGATCTTGATAGTGCCTTGAGACACTCTTTCCTGGTCATCATATGCTCTTATTGTGATGCTTTTTTTCTTATTGATGGAATCCTTGGTGAATCCCAATTTCTTTATGAGTTTCAAAGAACAAATATTAAGATCTACACCACCATCTACCAAGACCCTTTTGACTTTCTTTTTATGGATTAGGACTTGGAGGTGGAGTGCGCAGTTATGAGATGGCTGCAGGGGGAAATCTTGGTCTAAAAATGTGATGAGATTGGGGGTAACGATGTTACCTACCATAGCCTGAAATTGCTCTGTGTCAAGGGTGGTGGAAACAGTAGAGGCAGCTAGTGCTTCATCCAAGATTTTTCTATGGGTGGTGAAGATTTTTAGTAATTCCATGATGGAGATTTGTGCGGGTATTCTTTTCAGCTGGTCAATTACATTGTAATCATAGGGGATGGCCTTTGTGTTAGTAATTGGGGTCTTAGCAGGTGCCCCAACAATGGTAACTTTTTTGCCTCGTGTGGTGACTCCATAGTCATTGTTGGCTCCCTTGATATTTATGACGGTGACCAACTCATCGACACATCTGACTATCTCCTCATATACTAGATTAGCACTAACATACTTTTGTTTACCCTTATTATTCCCTTGGTTATTCCCCTGATTGTTCCCTTGGTTATGATTTGGCATCAGATTCGTGTAGATTTTTAGGTCTTGGTTTTCGGCCGACTGCTCGATGTTGATGATTTTATCCTCAATGAGGTCTTGGATGATATTTTTGAGTCTCATGTAGTTGGTGGTGGCATTTCCTTTAACTTTGTGAAAGTCACACAAGAGATTCTCATTGTACCATGGCAGTTTGGTCACGGGCTCCATGTATTGTTTGGAGTTAGAGATCTTGATTAAGTTCTCTTTGACCAATTTCTTCATGACAGACTCAATTGATTCACCAAGGGATGTGAACTTCCTCTTGGGGGGAAATTTGTTGCGGGGAGGTGGTCCTCCTTGATTACCCACATTGTTGACTTGACTGGTGGAAGGTGGTTGTGCCACTACCACATTAGTCTACACATTATTGTGTTTATGATTTTGCGGTTGATGATGGTTTTGGGTATTTTGCTTAGGAGCACTGATGACTACCTTAGCATCGACCACACTGTCGTTCGTGATATTTTTATTCCTCGACTAAGTTCGAGGTTTGTCATTGTAGTTGTTAGATGGGTAGTTATCCTGTAGTGGAGTGAATGTTGGTGCACCTCCTCATGCAGTAAGGGCTCTTTTGATGTTGAGTGCCTTTGGAATTAGTTGATCGTAAGATGTGATGCACTGCATTTTTAGGTAGAACACCAAGTTTTCATCTAGGTTGGCTATGATGGTGCAAACTTGTTGTTCCTCTGGCATGGTCCACTTGCTTTGATTGGCCTTGGATGGCCATCTTTGCAAGAAGGATGCAAATAACTCTCATTTTCTTTGTTTGAGTGCAGATAATTCTTCCAAACTAACGTCTGCACTCATATTGAAAGTGTAATTCTTAAGGAAAGCCTCTACAATCTCCTTGAATGTTTTAATGCCCGTGGGTAGCCGAGAAAACCATTCCATAGCTAGACCAATTAGGCTTCGGGGGAAGAGCCGAATAAGATACGTGTCATCATATGTGACTTCCATGCAGTGCACCTGAAATTCCCTGACGTGGTTTTCAGGGTTGCCCGTTCCATTGTATTTATCAAATTTGGGGATCTCGAATCCCTTTGGAAATGATATCATGGTGAGAATTCTATTGAATGGATAAGGGCACAAGTTGCCTGGTGTCCTTGTGGTTTTTCCTACTTGCAAATCCAACACCTACTGTGAGAGCAGTTTGATTTGTGTTGCGACATCTTTGCTTGGATTGGGGGGTGGGATGAATGAGTTATAAGGCATTTGGGGGGTGCGTGTGGTGGGAGGATTACTAGTGGGCGTTTGCTACAATCTTGGCTGTGCGTTTAAGGCTTGTTGGTAAGCCTGCATTTGTGCCAACAATGCCTGTTGTTGGTCTTGCTGTTGCTGTTCCAATAGCGCTTGCTGTTGGTCCATCTGCTGTTGTTCCCATGAAGCCTACTATTGGTCAAGTTGTTGTTGAGCTAGTAACGCTTTTTGTTGGTCTAGCTGCTGTTGCATCAACAGTGTTTGTTGTTGGTCGAGCTGCTATTGTGACAATAAAGCTTGTTGTTTAGCTTGATGCTATGCCTGAAAGTCTTGCAGGGCTTGCTGGTAGGCTTGTAGATGGATTGCTTGCAATTGCGCTTGGTATTGAGCTTGAGCTTGCGCTTGGGCTTGGGCTTGGGCTTGCGCTTGCGCTTGAGCTTGAGCTTGCACTTGGGCTTGCACTTGAGCTTGAGCTTGGGCTTGCACTTGAGCTTGGGCTTGGGCTTGAGCTTGCTGCTTTTGCCACAATATTCTTTGTTGGTTGGCATTTTGGAGGGTTTGGATTAGAGTGGTGAATGAATTTGTTGTGTTGGCTTTCGGTGGGATTGGTGGTGGAACAGGGATCATGCCAATTGTCATGGCGGGTGGAGGGATTGTGGTGGTGATTGTGATTTGGGTTATCAGAGGGGTGTTTGAGATGATTGGTCCTTGATGAGGCATGCTCTGGGAGACTTGAGGGCCAATGGATGGATTTACCGTGTTGACAAGAATAGTTGCGATTTGTTGTGAAGATATGGGAAAAAGAAGCGGGTTCAAAGTGGTGGTTGGATTGATTGGATTAACAAAAACTTCGATGGGCAATGGTGGAAGACCTATTCTAGGAGGTGATGCAGATGCGAGCGATAGCGGGGGAAGGGATGACACACCTATTTGGAAAGAGAAAGGATTGATAGCTTCTATCGTTCCAAGCAAGCCAACTTCCTCATGCGGTGGGGCAGTTGGTATGTTCAATGATAGGTTGGTGTGGTGTGAAATGAGGATGAACCGATAGGGTTATGAAATGTGAGTGGGATGTATGGGTGAGATGGGTTTTCCGGAATAAATGTAGCTAGTGAGGGGGTGATGATTGCTTCTTTATTAGCCACAAGGCGGTGTTTTTGAAATTACTGGAACATGGCACTCCCCTTATTCACATTCAGGGAGGTTGGTGTGATGACTGATGTGGTGCAAAGAACTTCTTGATTGATGTTGAACAATGGGGATGCATCTGTACTAGTGCTTGTGTTAAGGTCGGGAGGGGGTATGACCCCTCCTCTTGCTATCATATTCAGGTATTTGAACATAGCACTAACAACTTTGTGGTTCTTTGGATTTTGAACCATTTCCATGATTTCATTTGGTGTCATCCCCATGTCTTTATTCGTGTCATCCTCTTGATGACTCTCCTCTTGAGGATTTTGTGATGATAAGGGAGAGTTGCTTGGGGGATTGCTTGATCCTGCTAGGTTCACTTCGGTATTTAGATGACTCATGTCCATAGAAGCTGATATTTCTTTGATATTCTCCATGTCCTTCTTGTGTTGAGATCTTGTTTGGACCATAAAAAATAGGGATTTGTTCGATCCTAATCCTTTAGGTCCAAAAGAGAAGAACTAGGGAAGCTAAAAGATCAAAGATGGTGATAATGGTGATGGGTTAAAATGGATGGGAGGAGTGAATGAAACCTTTGGAAAACTTTTTGAATGTATGTGCTAAACTTTGAAAGGGCTTTTGATTTGATTTGATTGTGATAACTTGACTAGATGCGTTAAGTCAAACAATATTGTTGTGAAGTTGTTTTCCCTAGGAAGTTGTGTTATCCTAAGGGAACTTGCACAAAGTGGATGAATTGACAAAGTGTGTTATGCCAATGTTTTGGAGAACTAATAGACTTTAAGAAGTTGTGTTATCTCAAAGAAGATTTGTTCAGTGGTTTGAGACTAAGTTGGCTAAGTGTGTTAAGCCAAGATATGATGATGTTGATTTAGCCCTCTAAGTTTAGCGTGATGATTGATTCTCGAGTTCTCAAAAGGTTTGATGATGAAATGAGACTTGATTTGATGGAGGAATGAATGGAAATGACAACTTTGATCTTGAACCTTAACCTAAGTGTGACTCTTTCTACAAAACCTCGGTATTGAAGAACATGCTAGACTTCCTATGGGAGAAATGCAAACCTTTGAAAAAGTTTGGGATTTTGTTGACAATAAAATGCATACAATGCAGGATTGTTCCTTGAGGCTTTTTTGTAGAAATTGTATACAAGTCTCTCCCTTACTTCAAGGAGCATCTCAAGGCATTGCTCATGGATTTTTAGATTCACTTTCTTGAACTTTGGCTTTGAGATTTAAATCTTGCGGGAAATCATTGGAAACAACACACGTGAAATTCAATTTGTCTCTTTATCTTGGTTTAAATGAGGTTCCTTTTATCCAAGACACTTGCTTGCTTAGGTTTTCAAACTATACGTCTAGTGTCCCATTCTCTTTCTCATCCCACAAGGTCCTTTGTGTGGAAATCGAGGAAAATAGGGCAAAAGTTCCTTATGTTTATCCTTATTGGAACAAATGATGGTAGAATTTTCACACTTAGAAACCTCTAGGAATGTGATTCCTAGGGAAAGCAAGAGTGGACAAGTTCGTCAATAGGTATTTGTTTCCCACAAGGTGTTTGAAATTTCAAGGTTTTTGTGTATGTTCATTTTTCAAATGTTTTCAAGATCAAGCAATGTGTTTTTTCCAAGCACTTTCACACTCCTAGGTTGATGAGACAATACCTTGTTGGGTTCCCACTTGGATAAATCCAGTTGCGCATATCTTGTGCGAATGGCTAAATGCTTGACCACACTGGCTCCCCTCCATGAAACTCACTTATTCGGGTCAACCAAACATTAGTACCCATGAATCTCCCATGGCATACTTTCCATTTCCACAACAAGACCGCATGTTACGTGGGGTAGCTTCAAAGGACATGACCTTTTGCACCAACAAGATAGACAAGGTTTTGGCCTTTTTCTAAACAAGGGGTTCTAATTCGGGCATTCCGTTCATGGGGGATTATCCAACATCGACGAGAGTCCATTGGTGTCCATCTCATCAGAATAATCCTCATGATATTGGCCTTTGTTCCAATATCCACACTTATGTCCTGGGTGGAAGTCGCTTGGCTTTAGCGTGTTCCTGGTTGGGTCGTTCCCTTGGGTGATTACTTTTTCCCACAAGGTAGGCCCTCTAAGTTAACAAAAGCGAGCTAACATATCCCGTCGTTCACACAACCCTTGTTGAAAAACAAAGGGGAGAACCTCCGCAATATATCGTGCTCACACTTGCATGTTTTGTTCAATTTTAAGTGCCCAAATTGAAGTGTGGAGGCAATCTTTTTGACAAGTTAATATCACTAAAATACTTTTGATTCTCAAGATTGCTATAAAGTGCGAGAGAAGCACATACATATTTTAGTGATGTTAATTTGTAAAAAAATTTACAAAACATAAAAGACACATGTTTAATTTTATCCTTCAAAGCAATGATGAGTTTATTTTAGAAGCCCAAAAATGAAATGTGAAGTTTGCCTTGTCCAATTTTAAATCCAAATTGAAAACTAGTAAGTGTCTAAAATTCTTTTTAGCCCCTTGGCAACTTTAAAAAAAAAACAAAGTTTGTTTGTTCTTTTTAGATCCCAATGAAAAATTAGTAGCCTAAGGTCAAAGATTTTAACAAATTTTCAAAAAGTGTTGAAGAACACTTAAGTGTTTAGAAACACTTTGCACAAAATGAACATGAAAATTTAAACATTTTTTAAAGCCCAAAGTAAAGTTATTTTTTCCTAAGGCTAAAGACTTAAAATTTTTTCTCAAGAAGTGTTAAAGGAACACTTTTAGTGTTTAGAAACACTTTTAGTGTTTAGAAACACTTTGGGTTTGTGAAGGTAACGTGATTATGAACTTCTCCTTTTTCCTTCATCCTGCAAAATAACAGAAAAAAAGAGAGTGAAAAAAGGAAAAAATAGCAGATCAGGTTAATATTAAAAAAAATATTCAAATTTTAAAAAAATGGGACTGATCCCGCGGTGGAGTTTAGCAAATGCGGTGCTCCTTAACGGGTGTGGTATTTCTTAAAAATAGATGCGGTGCTATACAATGCCGCGCGATTGACTGGCTGCGGTTCTCTATAGAAATAGAGACCGCGGGTGGGGTGGAGTATCACACGCGGTGGAGTTTGGAAGCGGCGGTGTTTGGCAAAATTTGAAATTTGGAGCGCGGGAAGCAGTTGCGGTGCTATATGGTGCCACAGGCTTCGGGAGGTGCGGTGCAATATATCGCTGTGTATGAGTATGCAGTGCAATATAGTGCCGCGTGTTTGGTCTACGGTGCAGTTTCCTGTATATGACCAAAAAACGTGAAAAAACAGTGGAATTTTGAAATAAAAACGTGTCAAATGTGAACAAGCCCTCCTTTTAGCACCAAAATGTGAACCCCTAAACCTGAAAATGCACAAAGAAGTCAAACATTGTTAGTGTTAGTTCAAGAATGCATGTAAAGATTTGAGGAATTCCCCATAAAATCCACCTATTAAGCTAAAATTAGGAAAATGAAGAACATGAAACAAGAACTTGAATGAAATCCTAATTAAGCAAATGAGTTAAAGATCTTATGGGGGAATTGGTGCCAATGATGTGTTGCAATTGGCCCTTTCCCAATTCCTAATTGCAATGCTTGGTTGAATGAGAGAAATGGTCAAATCTCCAAAGAGATTCGAGCATAACCTTGATACAAAATATGAAATGTTGTGAAAGCTTGGTTGAAGTGGGAAAAATTAATTCTCAATTGTAGAGAGTAACTTTGCATATGAGTTGTGGATGTAGATTGAGGAGAAGAGTCTCCAATTTATAGATTTCAAAGATTGGAAGAAGAGTGAGTTTGAGCAATGTGGGATCAAAAATCATCAAATGGCATTGTGCCACTTGTCCACATGTGATTGGATGAGGAATGTGCAAGTTTTGGCCAATGTGGTAATAAATGCAATTAGGTGGCATTTCAAACTTGAGAAATGACATGTTGAAGAGGGAAAAGGAAAAGAGTTATTGTCACTTGGCTCAAGGTCAAGGACATGTAAGAGGCTTTTAATGCCTTGTTGGAAGGACCAAGTCCACTTGGACTTTTTGAAATCAAAAGAGGAATATTCCCTTTTTGATGCCTTGTGAGAGAAAATAGGGGATTTAATAAATCAAAGTAATTGATTTATTGTGCAAGTTGCATTCTCTAGAAGATTTTAGTGAGAAGGATTAAGTTAAACATGGATTTGATTAACTTAATGAAGAATTAGGTGATGTGACAATTTAGACTTAGATTTATGAATTGATTTAAGTCAGAAATTGAGAGGAAATGATTCATTAAATAAATGATTTGATTTATTTAATAAAGGAGGAAGGTGTTAGATTAAATCAAATAAGGTTTAATTCATTTAATTTAATAAGAGGACTTTAAAGAATTTAATCAAATAAAAAGATTTATTTAATTAAACAGCAATGCTAGGTTGATTAAATTAAATTGATTAATTTAATCATTGAAAAGAGAAGACTTAATTCAATAAAAAATGATTTATCAAGTTAAGGGATAGAATGCTAAGAACGTGATCTAGGAGGAAATGTTGTTAGTAAATTGGGATCAGGTGCGCCAAAACAAATTTGTACATTTTCCATGTCTACAATTGTAAATCACTTGTACGAGAGAGATAATTTTTTGGCATCCTTTCAAATAATTACCAAATTTTATCCACTACAGGGAAGCTAAAAGATAATTTCTTTTTGGCTTAACTCTTACATGATTTTGGATATTTATCATACTTTTGCAATCATTTTGGGTGCATATATCCCAATCCTCCCCATTACCCATAACCCTTATGAGCAAGAATATTATAGAGAAAATGATTTTGATTTGATAGCTCATTAATTCTTCCATCAATTCAAATTTCCAACAGTTCCCAAAGGGTTTGACAAGCCAGGTTTTTCACTTACAATTATCTCCTTAATCCGATGAGGCAATTGGAGGAAGTCCCAATAAATCCAATAAGATTGTCTTAAGCTGACATTCGCCATGGCATCTGCCACCATGTTACCTTCCCTATACACATGGCATATTTAATACTGTTGAAAAGATTTCAACATTCTCTTACAATCATCCAAAATATCTCACTTCCCAAGGTGCTTCAATGACATTATTTAAATAATCTAGAATAATCTTAGAGTATCCTTCAATAAACACCTTGGTGTAACCTTTTTCCTTCAATCTATTTTTCCCAGCCCACACCGCATTGGCCTCAACCACATTATTAGTAGTGACACCCAAACCTTTGTTGTATCCCTCAATAAAGCTTCCAAGGTGATTTCTAAACATCCCCCACACCAGCCATCCCTGGTTTCCCCTTGGAACAACCATCAAAATTGCATTTAATCCATCCTATACTCGAGGGTGTCCAAATTGTGCTCCTTTGAATGAGTTGTTTTGACCAATTGATATTACATAGGTTTTATGAGATACCCCATAATTTCTTGATTCACAGCTCTTTGTAGGATGACAGTTTCTTAGAAGGAGCATACTTGCAATTATTAATATTCTCTTGTATTTGTTGTCTTATGGCCATATACATCTCTTTACTACCCTTAACAGTATCCATAAAGATTCTATTATTCAGTTCTTTCCATAAACCCCAAGTAAGGAATGGGGGGACTTTCCTCCACAGGTCTAAAATAATATTATGAGAGTAGGGACAAAAGATCCATCCATCTAAAACCAAATTTATTGATGGCATCAAAACCCACTCCACCATCAATCTATTTAAAAAATAGGCCCATAATTCCTATGAATAGGGGCAATGAAATAACAAGTGCATAATAGTTTCCTCACTCTCATTACACAAAAGGCACTTATTGGCCAAATATAATCCTTTTTTCTTGAGGTTATCTAATGTAATAATCCTTCCATGGGCCATTTTCCACCAAAAGCTATTAAATTTAGGGATTAGGTTCTTAATCCAAACATTTTTCCAATTAAAGTCTTCTTTACAAATCAAAGGTTTAGCCAAAAAATCATAGACATATTTGACATAAATCTTTCTCAAAGCACTTTTTGTCCATAACCATTCATATTCCCTTTCCTTTGAAAAAAATACATGTTCCCCAACATGTTGAAGAAGAACTCGTAGAGAGCCCTCTCAATTCTGCTGTCGATCCCTTCTTAGATCAATACAATCCATCTGATTCATAAAGTTTTTCCAACTTGGTTTCAAACCATCCCAATTAATATAGTTTGCAACCTTTTTACCAATTGAATTTTTCATTCTGACTCTAACTTGTTGAAAGATATTTTTTGAGGAGAAAGGAGTATTACACAACTAGGGATCTTCGCAAAATTTAGTTCTTTTCCCATTCCCTATTCTCCTTTTCACCCCTAATTTCAGAGTTCCTCTAACCTTAATCAAATAGCTCCAAAAGACCAAGCCAAAAGGAAGATTATCTTTTCCTAGAAAGCAACCCTGGTCCTTATTACCCAAATATTTCACCTTTATAATATGAACCCAGTTCTTTTCTCCTTCCAAAAGGAACCAAACCTTTTTTACCACTAAGGCTTTATTGAAGAGTTCAAGCCTTCGTATTCCTAGGCCACCATATTCCTTCGGATTAGAAAATTTATCCCAACCTACAAGAGAAATTATTTTCTTCTCCTCAGCCCCTGACCAAAGAAAACACATTTGTATTATTTCTATTTTTAGCAATGAAGGCAGGGATATTAAAGAGGGAGAGATAGTAGACAGGGATATTTTGCAAGGATGCTTTCAAAAGCTGTAATTTCACAACATGGCTTAACATATTACCTTTCCAACCCTCAAGTTTCTTTTACATTTTTCAATGATGTAGTTCCAATAATTGCTATGAGGTTTTTTGGATATAAGAGTAAGGCCAAGGCAAGTGGTTGGGATAACATCTTCTCGACATCCCAAAATATTCGTAACTTTCTCTCTTATTTTTTGGTCAATATTAAAGAAGTAGATCTTACTTTTATGATAATTAATATTTTGTCTCGAGATTTTAGCATATTTATCCAAAGTAACTATCTAGATTTTGAGTCCAAGGCCTCCCCCAAAAGAATGGTATCATCGACAAATTGCTGATGGGATGCTAGGGGTAGCGAGGAAGAAGCTTTGGACCCTTTTAGCTATTTTATATCTAGCTATTTTTGAATATTTATTCCTAGGGATTTATCCACTATAATAAAAAGATATGGTGAGAGGGGATCACCTTGTCTTAATCCCCTTCCACAAGAAAAGAAACCCTTCGGGACTCCATTAGCCAAAATTGAGTATTTTGGGGTAGTAACACATGAGATAATTTGGTTAAGAAATCTTCCCTTAAAAATGAACTTTTTATGAAAAAAAAGAAGGCTAAGCGACACAATCATATTCCTTTAAAATATCAAGCTTCAGAGCCATACCTTGCTTTTTACTTAAATCCATCGAATGCAAAATATCATGAGTATAAATTGTCGCATCTAAAATCTGTCTTCCTTGAACAAAACCCTTTTGATTAACTACAATAATTTTATTCAAGACCATCTTCAATCTATTGACCATAATATTTGAGAATATATTATAAGTCGTATTGCACAAACTAATTGGTATGTAGTCATGCATTGAAGAGGCTTCTATAGATTTGGGTGCGAGTGCAATAACGGTTGAATTAAGCTAATTAAGGAGTCTATCGGACCTAAAGAAATACTAAGAAAAATTAAAGAGATCAAAGGAGATAATATCCTAGAAGTCTTGATTTTTTTTTGGAGGGAATCCATCCAGACCCGACGCCTTAAAAGCTCCAAAAGAGAAAACTGCTTCCTTGACTTCTTGAAGGGAAACATATTTAGATAATTCTTTAAGGTCTTGTTTAGTAATAAACTATGGGATAAAACTCAAAAAATTATCCAGGTCACCACAATCAGCCTTTGGAATATCCTAAAAGTTTGAAAATAATGAGACCACCTCTCTAGCAATTTCATCTTCCTTTTGGAGGACTAGCCCATTTTCAATTTTCAGAGATCTTATCTTGTTTCAGCATAGATTGGTGAAATAATTTTGTATTTTTGTCTCCTTCCATTAACCACTGTACCTTGGATTTTGGTTTCCAGAAAATATCTTTTTTATTTTTTTATTTTGTACCATTGAGATCTTAAATTCCTTTCTTCCCTATATATTGAATCATCTACAACCCCCTTCTTCATCAAATATTGAATCTCCTTAATATTTGATTTTAACTCCTTTTTAATACTAAATATATTCCCAAAGGAGTATGTGTTCCATCCTTTAACCTGCTCTTTGATCTTTTTAAGCTTCTAAGCAAAACAAAGCATGGGTGTGCCCAAACATGATTCATTCCACCATCTTTCAACAAGAGTTCTGAAATTAGGATGGAGGGTCCACATTAATTTGTATCTAAAGGGAAAAGGCCCTTTACCAACTTGTTCATCCCAATTAAGGATTAGGGCACTATGATCCGATCCATTTCTCAGGAGGGAAGTAAGAGAGAGGTCTTGAAGAATGCTCCAATTTGAAGAAATCAGAAAGCAGTCAAGTTTTACTTCAATGAGGTGATTCCTTTGTGTTCTATTTGAATAGCTAAACAAAGACCCAATCAATGGGATATCGATTAGGCCTACAAAGTTGAAGAAAGTGCTAAATCCATCATGTCATCCGAGAAGTCATCAAGGCCTCTGAGATTTTCTGAAGGAAACATTAGAGAATTAAAATCCCCTCCCAACATCCAAAACTCCTCCTTTCTACAACTTATGTTTCTTTCCAGGAAATTACAAAGATTAAGCCTTTCAAGGCAAGCGTTAAGGCCATAAATATTTAAAAGGTTCCATTTAACAGAGGTAGTATTGTCTTTCAAGGAGACCATCAAGTAAATTTTACTTTTAAAGCCAACAGAGCTAGAGAGCTTAGCTAGATTCCAGCAACTAGCAATCCCACCAGAAGACCTATCAACATCACTCACCACAAAATTAGCAATGGGCCAAAAACTGTTGATCACTTTCTCAAAAGTCTCTTTTTTCATTTTAGTTTCTTGAATTAACAAGACATCCGGTTTCAAATCTTCCAGACACATTTTGATTAAGTGCTGTTTGAAGGGACCATTTAGTCCCCTAATATTCCATGATATCAACCACATTGAAAACAATGAGAGACAATATCAACTTGATACTACCAAAATAGGGGAGGTCCCCACTTCCTTCCTTCCAGCCTTAATAATCGAGAGGGATTCAAGGGTTCTCTATTTACCTGAAGCAACATCCCTTGTTGTATCTTTACTCCTTGACTCTTTCAGAGGAGGTCTACCAACCTTATTGTTTCCTCCAACATCTAGATTTTTCTTCTTTCTATATTTCATGTTCACTTGGTTCCACTCTTCTTCCCCACCAATAGGCTATTGGGGGGAAGAAGGAGACAACTGACCCTTTTCATTTATCTATTCTTTGTTTGTTTCTTGTTTTATCTAGGGGCCATTAGCATCCTTCCACCCACTATCCTCCAAATCTTGGTCCTTTGAGGATGGTAGAATCCGACCCACTTGATTATCAATTTCTCCTTCCTCCAGGCTAACATTACTTACTTTTTGAGCTATAAGCTCTTTATCATTCCCCTCCTATGACAGTATTTGGTTATTTTCAAAAATTTCAATAACAGGTAAGGAGTCAGAGCTATCTTTGGACATGGTAGAGGGCTCCTACCAGAATAAGTCAACAAATCTAAAGAGGGAGTAGTAAGATCCTTAGATTTCAACTTATTTTCCACTATGTTCTCAACCAAAGATTCAAGAGAAGGATCTAAGTCCTTACTAGGAAGGGGTGAATCTAAGGAAGGAGGAAAAGAAGAAGCATTTTCCTTCCCCAAATCTTTTGGTTCAACCATTTGTTGAGGGGGTTGGATAACCCAAGAGGCTGTTTACTCTTTGGGTCAGCCAACCTCTTGTTACACGCATCTTGTAGGCAAGGGTTGGAATCATTTTCCAAATTTTGACTTCAGGGTCACAGTATTAGGAAGAACTGTGTTAACAATAACATTCACACAAATTCTAGAAAAAACCAGCTGAGATTTAAGTTCAGTAACTTTTTCAATAGTCACCAAAGGACTCAAAATAAAAATATTTTTGTTCCAAAATTATAAGGGAAGACCAAGGAGCCGAACCCAGGTCGGGGCCACCGACCCTAGATCAACAGAGGCATCAAAACCAAAACCTAGTTTCCACTTACTAAGGGATAGCATATTTTTAAACCCTTTATCAAAAGATCAAGGGCCTCTTGTGAGGACCTATTGATGGTGAAAATGACACAAACAACGTTAAAACATAATATTTCTACTCTATTTCTCCTGAAAAAGAAAGACAACATGTAGTAGCCTAACTCCCAAGGTCCTGGTAGTTGGTTCTCAACTTTCTGGTGTCACTCAGTCGGTTCATGCAACTGTAATATTCAAGGGGCCTGTGCTGGTAACAAAAGATTCAAGCCATGACTCATTTTACCAAACTGTTTTAGTAAATCAATGGGGTTTCAAACAAAAGAAAAAGATAGATCAAAGGGGTAAACCAGTAAGTATGAATCAAATTTATCTAGCATCCAGACATATATCTTCAAATAATGAATGTTCTTCCAATCAGATCAAGAAAAACATAAGATGACACAATCTATAGCATAATCTATACCACTGCATACATTTTAGGTGCTTAATTAACTTCACAATTACACATCAAAAATATTTCAAGGATTTCAAAACAACACACATTCATTCATCATCAAGATTATAGATCAATAGACTTTAATAACTTCAATTCAATGATAATCCAACAAGATAATCCTTAAATCTGGTTTCTTCTAATGACTTTCATCACATAAGAAACTAGCATGCTTCAACACAATCACTGACATTCAGATAGATTATAACTTATCAACCTTATCAAATAAAAAAACTCAATTGCAATACCATATTGCGTAAACCTGTAATTCTATTAATTGTAAAAAGATCAAGTACAAAGTATCTCTGTAATCACTACAAAATTCTATCTCCTAAAACCAAGTAAGCCAATTCTATTCTCAATTAGCCGACCTTTACAATATGATACCCATAGGGTATTTATAGATTATACAAAGTTCGAAATCCACTTCTATTTTAAGTCCCCCACCCTTTTAGGAACAAAAAATTTCTTGGAAACTCAGATCGATTTGATCTTGAGTTCCTACATTGGACATTCAGTTCAACTAGAGAAAAGAAAAATAGAAGAGAAATAAGGTCATGCGCTTCAACTGTCAGTGCTGCATGCAACATGCAAAGAAGAAGAAAGTCATGCATGTAGAAGATTTATGCATGTGAAGCTAGATCTATAATGAACTCATCATAACTGGCGAAGACTTGCTGTAATGTATCTAATTCTGGCCCATCAACCCAGCTATCTTCAAATTTGATTCGATCCAATTCTGCTACAACAAACTCCTTCATACCTTTCATCTTTGTCTACTCTCTTCTAACAACTTTTATTTCTTCTTTGACATCCATTAGTCGATCTATCATCAAATCTTCTTCATCATCTTCTTTCTACATGAGTCCTCTAAGTCTTTCATCCCATTTCTCTTTTATTTGACTCAAAGACATGCCTTCCTTTGTTAATACATATACATCTATAATGATAGCAATGACTGCTCCCAGCTCCTCAAACTGCTCCATCAGATTATTAACAACCTCTTGAACCTCATTCCTATGTTTACACAAGAAGTTTGCTCTAAATCGAAGTATACAAGAGGTTTTTCCAACAAAATCTTTATTTTCCTCCTCAAGTATGGATTGTTCAAGAAGAGTAGTCAAAGGCAATGCATTAACCTTCTCCAATTTCTGACTATACTCTTTATATTCCTCTTCTTGTTTCTTCGATGCTTCAATGTATTGGTGCATTTCTCTCATCAATTCCTCAGTGCCTTTGTAAAATTCAAAACCCTCAACCAAAACTTCACCTACTTCCCAATTCAATTTGTCTATCCATCTGTCTACCATCTCCGCTTTGCCTCTTACCTACACCAAATCATCTACCTCCTTTTTGCTTAACAAAATAGGAGTCTCAATGGCCGTTACTTGTTGTGATCTTAGAGAGGAGACACTTTTCAAAAATGAATGTAATTGATCCAACTGAGCCTTCAACTCATCTTTCTTCTGTTTGTCCTTTATCATTCTTGACTTGGTTGTTGAAGCCACCACATCAATTAGGTTCATCTGTTGATTCTTAGTGGGCCTTCCCAAGTTGATAGGACTCAACTGATAATCTGTTAGCTACATGTCCCCTACCTTCTTTTCTATCATTGGCATGGAACACTCAGCAACAACCTCTCCTTTATCCATGAGTCTGGTAGTGTGTAGGATTTTGGCCTTCTTTTTAGGCCTCTCTTGCTCGATCTCCTTCATCATATCCTCCCAATTGAGAGGTTGTGAAGGTGTTACTTCCGTTTTCTGCAGGTCTAGTTTTAACCAAGTGGGAGCACATGGAGCAGTAGTCATCATAGAAGAAGAAGAAATAATGGTAGAAGGTGGCTGCATATTCACTTGGGGTTGGGAGTCAACCCTTGATTTTTCTCGTTGTTCTTGCACTGTATGCATCTGCACAAGTCTTTTAGCCTCTTCCCTATCTTTCTATTCTTGCCTTTTCTTATCTTCCTCTTCTTTCCTCAACCTCTCTTCCTCCAACCGATTCCTCTCCACTTTTTCCTTTTCCAACCTTTCTTTTTCTAATTTTTCCTTCTCTATTCTTTCTCTTTCTAGAGCTTCCCTTTCCAATTTCTCTTTCTCTAAGGCCTCTGGTCTTTCCCTTTCTGATCTTTCTGCCTCCAAAGCCTTAAGTTTTTCTACCTTTGCTTCTTCTTCTTGTTGTTTCCTCTTCATCCCCTGCTGCTTCAAGTTCTATCTCCTCAATATCTAGGGGAAAGAACTCCAAAGGCTCTTTAGGAGGTGTCTTCCTTTTGATCCTTTTGTATCCCTTACCCTTTTTAGGGGTTGGTCCTTAAGGAGTCTGGGTTCTTAGCACTAACCATTGCACACTCCTATCCAACACTGTCCTTCCAATTCACTTAATATCAATGGTTTCTTCACTGTCCCAGTTAATTGGATCCAGAATCTTGGTGCCAATGTTCAAAGCCTCATAGGATGGATCCAATACAATTCCATCATCCACCAATGTGTCAGGAATATTTTCTTTAACACCAAGCCCGGACATGAGTGAGACAGATAGCCTTTCATAATTCTTCTTCCTTAGATCATACTCATCTTGCCGGTCACTCCAAAAGTCTTCTAGAAAATTGAAATGTCTGGTAAACACCAAAGGCAACAAGGCATACATCTTACCCTTTGGATCAAAATACTTACGACCTGTGTATAATCCCAATTTCAACTGTATTAGCTCCCTACAAACAACCTTTGCTCCTACTAGATGTTGATAGCTATATTCACCCAACTTCATGGGAAACTTATGACATCCGGTTTTATGTTTTATCCCAAACTGAGCATTAACTCCAAGAGCCTGATATACAAACTCCATCAACACTATTCTATTATTGCAACACCTTGGAAGCAAATGTGGATGGCCTTCAAAACCAACTAACCTAAAATATGTGAATTTGGGGTATTGAATGTACCAACATCCCCATTCAGTAATGAATGCCATGGCTTCTTGAATCAACCTATACCCTGCATCTCCATTCAATTTATTAATGACTACATATATAAATGCATCATTGACTCTTCTGAATTGAGTCTCAGAAACTTGTAGAGCCAATTGGTCATAGTGTTCCCACACTTTCTTCTGTGCATCCAAGGCTCCCATTATGCCCACTCTATTGAAACCTGGGAAAAAACCCAACCTTGCCGCTGCATACACAATGTAAGAAGTCATAAAGAAACACTTAGTCTCTCTGATGTTTCCTAATTGATTATGGATAGCATTTGATACGATCATAGGCCAATCAAACTATTGTTTTCCATTTAAAATTATCTGGATGAAAGGAAACATCCACTCCTTGAACCAAAATGTATCTCTCTTCCCAAAAACTCTAGACAACATCATAATTATACCTGATACCTCTTTGTAGAAATCTGCCCTCTTTAGCTGGTCTGCAAGCTTGCTTAAAGATTTCTTTTCTGTCTTCAACCACTTCTTGCTCAAATGAGATTTATTGGAGTCCTTTTACTAACTATATTTCTCCAAGGCCTCTGCCTCTTCCAACTACACCAAGTTCTTAGGATCTGGGACATTGAATATACTTTGCAATGCTTGAGGGGTAAGATCAATGATCACATTGTTATGAGAATCCATGCACTGTCTAGTAACAAGATTGTAGGCACTTGCAGCTATTAAGATCAATTCTGGGCATTGGATTGACAAAGGAAATACAGTAATATGGGCTAAACTAGAATCAAGAATTCTTTGTGTCCTTCTTGTTAGATCTTCCCATTCCGCAAAGGTGTCTGCATGTAGCTCCTCGAAGTTGTACTAGCCCAAGTTTGTATCAGTGATGTCTGACCAGTCAGATTCCACCTTGCTCACCTTTACCATAGGACTCCTATGATTATACCTCAAGGTATAAGGTAGTTGTTCAGGCTTGATCTTCTTTGGTTTAGGCGCTGCCTTTGATGTTCCTACAGGCTGATTCCTTTGAGCAGCTTCTCCTGATGTTCTTGACATTTTCTAACTTTCCTGCAAAAAAACCTCTAATTAAATCTTTGAATATCATCATAAAACATGCTTTTAAAAGGATACCTTTCATGTATACATCAGAGGTGGAACTAGGCAGAAACATATTCTAAACAATCTCTTTTACACACTGCCGAAATCAGAGTCGAAACAGGAATGGACACTCTACTAATAAGAAGTGGGCTCGGAGCTGGAATTGGAACCTGAATAGAAACTGATTCAGATTTCCTTAAGATTTTCTAATTTTCATATTCGGGTTCGGTTCCACTCCCGCTTCTGCTAGGTAAAAATTTCCATAAAGTAAAGCTCCTCATTATGGGCAGAGTCAGAGACAGAATGAAAACTAGAATTGATACCTTTTGGAAAACCAATTTTTCAAGTTCAAAAATGATTTCGATCCCGCTTCCACCCATGTTGACCATGACGTCATAAATGACTTTATTAATTTAAATGCAGAACTTCATGGTTTCAAACTAGACGATTCTCAAAATGACATGGGGCTAACCTGGAACTCGATAAAACCATCCCCATATGATCAGGGGTGACTGTATTTTAGGGCATCATATTTTAATCCTTAAAATGTGATCATAGAAACACATGAAACCCTAATCTAGAAAAAATGATAAAACTAGGGCACTAATTAACCCTTCCTATTTTACCAAACTGAATACGTGACAAAACCCTAAGTACAAATGAGATTCAATTAACCCTAACTCTCTGTAAATCATTAATCTACCTCATCGTAAATCCCTAATCCAACTAATCACCATTTAAAACCTAAATTTAATCTAACTTACAACAAATCAAAATAGCACGACTCGATCACGACTAAAACATGAAAGCGACCGTGCCCTAAAACAAAAAAGAACCAAAAACAAAAGCAAAAGAAATGAAGAATAACCAAACAAACAAATAAAGCAAGAACCTACGCAAACAAACTTACTAAGAACCACAAATTTCGTTAAAACGAAATGATTCAAAGCATGAGAAAACACAAAAACATAACAGTAAATAAATGAAGAACAATAATGACAAGAAATCCTACCTCGAACACAAAAGAACCCAGCTAACCTTCTGAACTAATCCATAGGCAATAATATTCTCCTCCTTCAATCGATTCGCTCAAATGAACTCCGCCGCTGCTCTTCCTTGCTCTTTAAGTTTTTAAAAATGATAATAATGATACGTTTAATCCTTAATGAAGGTAAAAAAATAGAGTTCTTACCTACATGAGCAGTTGTCATTAATGCATTAAATGCAATCAGGCGGAGTTGAAATTAAAAGAGAACCAACACTTCACTATAGTGCGACTTCAATCAAAAAGTCAACGATCCAAAAGTGGCGGGGGTGGAATCGGAATGGAGACTAATTCATAAACTTAAGAAATTTCCTTACTTCATTCCCATTCGGGTCTCGGTTCCACCAATAAAGCAAAAAAAAGAACTCAACACAAAAAGTAAAACAAAAGACCGACATAATAAAACTTAACACAAGCACTAAGACTAAAACCAAAAGTTGAAAAGCGGAGGCAGAGGCGGAAATGAATTTAGATTTTGCAATTTTCAATAAACGCCAACTTAACGCCCACTCCGGCTTTGAGTCCGATGAAGACAAAACAACTGACCAAAAGAAAAGACTATCGGGATGGGGCCCAGAATGAGTTTTGATTTGAAGTTTCAGAACCCGATTTGGTTTCGGCTCCGATTCCGACAGACTAAATAAAAAATAAACAAAGTGTTGAAAGGAGAAAGACTATAGACTTTGTTTGAAAAATAACAAGAGATGAAAATAAACAAAGGAGGACCCATTTTGACCAAGATAAAATATGGGGTGGTTATGCAAGGCATAACAGGACCTTAATCATATCTTCATGGATAACAAAGATAAAAAAGAAGAAACCTTTAGCCATAGCACTAACAAATTCACTACCTTTAAGATTCCAAGTGTCAGAAGCCCAAATTTGTACCTGATCAATATTAGGGTGGTTGGCTAAGAACTTCCCAACCAAAGACAACTTAATACTATCAATAGTTGCATCAAGGAGCTGATCAAGGACATCCACTTCATCCCCCTACATAGTATAGAAAGTAGACACATCACCATGTGGGACCTTCATCAACGCATTTCCCCCCACAAGTTTGTCCACATAGTTAAACACTACATTATAAATAATAATAGTTAAATAATAGTTAAACATGTCCTAATTCGACATTTATTTAACATTTCTAAAAATATTTCAACACTACTTGCAATAATTATCATTAGCAAGTCAAATAATAATCAACATATACATAATTATTTTTCTTTATCATTGGCCATCAATAATTAAATACATTATAAAAAGTATTTATGATTAGGAATAGAAAATAGGGATGTGAAAGTTTCATGTAATACCCAATATCCTAGTATAAATTTCTTCCTATTAGATCCTTTGATACTTCTCTTTCTCTTCCATGAGGATATCAAATGAAATCTTATTTACAAAATAATTGTAGCCTCAACCATGACACTAAAACATGTATGTGACCATAAAACAAAATCTAGAATCTAACTAATTTAACATAATAAATCATCTTAAGGGTGTAAATGATAAGGGAAATATTTTGGTATCACCTTGAAAAGATAACTTATGTATATTCATTAATCCCTTCCCTCAATATAACATTTCAAATCATTTGGATAATGTAGCCCTAACTTCTTTTTTTTGTACCTCTATTATCCTACCTTCTTCCACTTCCAACCTCTTTTCCAATTCTAAATTTCCTAACAATGTAGATGTAATCTCTTATACTTATAGGTATCATTCTATCCCTATTATTATCTCTTCCTTTGATGAATTTTATTTCTAATGGGTATAATATACATCTATATTTTAAAGTAGATATCATTTATAAGAGCATTGGCACTTAGGTTTATCTTTATAATATCCACCTTTAACATGCCTCCTATGCTACCTTAAGTGTATATTTAAGGTGTTATAACAACACTTTTAGTGAGATACTTGGGTACATAATTTTTTCCATTTAGGTGGTACCTCAGATCACAAATGATCTTTGTTGGATGTTATTCCAATTCCAAATTAGTTTAGCATTCTCTTAGGTCATCCATGTATTGATGCTATGCAAATTTTACTCTCCATTATCCATCAGAGTATAAAATTTATTCATTAGAACCAAGTTGTCACTACCCATAATCATTATTTCAAACCTCATTCAAAACTTGGATAGTTTTATATTGATTCCTTTATCCCTAGGCCTTCTAACACAACCTACACTAAGTAGGATACATGATTTAAACTATATGAGTGTTATGTGGAATATAATATTCATTACCTTTCCTTATATCCTTCCCTATTTATTCTTACTTATCTTGAGCCTTCTCCCTTGATTTCTAGCTCATCTCATTCTAGTAACTATGTTATCTCTCATTTCTATCCTAGAGTTTTTTATAATCCTCCTATTATTGATCCTCCTTTCTCTATATCCTAGCTTAGCCTCCCCATAACCAACCCCAATCCAAATCCCATCATCAACCTAACATTCAACTGCAACCTAAAACTCAACCTTAATACCAACATAACTTGAACCTCAATATTAATCCAAGAACAATATTTTTATGAATAAAATCTACTTCCCCTTAGTCCTCTTTATGCTATAGCTATTCATGATTTCTGCTTAGATCCTCCTAGTCTAGACACTCTTTCTACCCTTGATCCTAATTTTTCCTCTCTCCTAGAGCCCCATGATTTGTTTCTTAATATTATGTAGCCTCCTAACATTTATTTCCCTTCCCTTCTCCAGCTCGAACATAAACACCAATTTATTCCCCAACATTCAAACCACATAAACACAAATTAATGCTTTCATTTTCTTACCTCTAGCCACACCATATTCTATTATCGATGATGTAATTGGACCATAGTAATCTCCTTTAGACCCTCCTTGAGCTATCATAGTACTAGGATTATTGAGGAATCCATCACTAGTATTTTTATACTTCCTCTTTTCATTCTTCTTATTTTGCATCATATTGATAATAAATTATAGGACTAAGGTCTAGATTATATATGTTAGAGAAATTAATCCTAGGGTGATGTAATAATAAGGAAATCATAATAGTGAGGTAGCTAACACATGCATACCCTCCCACTCCTCTCTTTTGAATTATCTGTGCGCATGGTCGACTGTGCATCGGGGTACCCCTCAGTCCCCTACCCTTGTCCTCTTCTGCCTAGGTTCTCCTTTCAACACATTTTTCACCATCTTTCGGGCCCTCGCATGTGATATCAGTTGTTGGGGAGCCTGTGATTCCTATCCTGCCTAATGTTGAGGTGCTAACAGTTCCTTCTACCTCGTTACCTAAGGGGTGGAAAGATGTGTTGACTCATAAGAGCCCGACTCCTAAGGGTTCTCTTCATTGTTTGAGTGTGGAAATTTTGGTCTCAGGTAACGAGTTCTCCATTGCTGAAGTTATTAGCAATGAGATCATTTCATCCATGGAGTTGGCTATGGTGGGTAATTTTCTTTCCTTTTGGCCCTTTGTAGATATGGTCTGTAGATGGGTTGCAGCGAAATGGCACTTGAAGAGTAGTGTTGGAATTTTCACCATGGCGGGTGGTCTTTTCCTCTTCAAGTTCATAGAAGGAAGATTTGGTCTTTGTGCTCTTGTTGGGTCCTTTGGTACATGGGAAGCACGGGCTTTCTTTATGTCATTGGAAGCCAAGTTTCAATCCTGATGTTGACCTCTACAAATCGGCTCCTATTTGGATTCATCTCCATGGTCTTCCTCTAGGGTACTAGGATGAATCTGTCTTTCAATGCATCGGGGAATCTCTGGGTCAGTTCATCACCTCTTACTCTATCACCAAATCCATGTCTAGGTTAGTTTTTGCTTGCTTTTTCATCAACATTGATGTCAATAAGGCCTTACCCAACTCTGTGAAGCTTTGCTCTATTTTTGGTTCCTAGATTTAACCTATTTTTTATGAGAATGATGTGGTTTACTATCAGAAATGTGCTAAAACAAGCCACCTTATCACAGATTGCAAATCCTCAATCAGGCATGACCCATGTCCCAGTGCTTTGACTGCAGAGATTCCCTTTGATGGCTTCCCCTTTGAATCTAATCTTCTTAAGATTATTGGATCCCCGACCAAGCCTGTGCTTGTTGACCCTATGATTCCTTTGTTTGATGACCCTGTGAATCATGTATCTTCAGATTTGGTTCCCTCTTGTTTTTCTTTGGGACCTAATGGTTTCTTCCCTAGTGGTGCTCAGGACTCTAGTGTTTCCTCGATGTCTCCACTCTCTCCAAAAGGAGTGTAGGAAGGCAAAATCCAAGATGAATTCGAGAAGAAAGTTTCACCCTATCTAGGATAGGAGGTAGAGATTGTGGTGTCTCAGGTGAAAATTGTGGAAGAAGAGTTCTGGTCAAATCCTAAGAAGAAGGGTAAACAAAAGAAAGCAGATGTGGGTGGTGATTCCAAGCTGGGAAGACCTAATCAATGACTGACCAGACATAGAGAAACAACAAAAGAAATCACAATTGGTAAACTGAGGACATTGGAAGTGTCCTCAAAGAAAAATTCTAAATGAAAGTCCTATCTTGGAATGTGAGAGGGCTAAATATCCCCCACAAGCAGCTGGCTCTGAAGAATTATGTTCTGGAACATAAGGTTGATATTTTACTCCTTCAAGAAACTAAGATGAAGAAAAACAGTTTTGAATCCATTGCCAAATTTATCTGGCCTAATGCTCTCTTTGCTTCTTGTGATGTTGATGGGGCATCTGGTGGTTTTTCTATTTTATGGAATCCCTCTCAGATTAATGGCTTTGAATTGTTCCAATGTAAGAATAGTCTTGGTATAAATTTATCCAATGTTGGGGGCTCCTAGTCCTTGATAAATGTTTATGCTCCCAATATTAGGAATGCAAGGAAATCCCTTTGGTAGGTGATTTCTAATTGGATTTTAGCTAACAAGGATGGTCGGTGGATGGTGGCCAGGGATTTTAACTCCCCCTTTATCCTTTAGAGAAGAGTGGGGGTCTGACTGACTAGTCTGATAGTATGTCTGATTTTTGGCTAACTTTTTGAATTGCACTGGTTTGGTTGATATTAGCCTACAAGTCCAATTGTTTACATGGTCTAATCATTTCCTTAGGGCTGATCTAATCCAGGTCCGCCTTGATAGATTCCTCATTTCTCCCAACTGGACTGCTATTCTTAATGCTAATTTGTGAGCTCTCCCTATAACTATCTCGAATCACAACCCTTTTCTATTACTCCCAAATAACCACTCTATTGTTGGTCCATTCCCCTTAAGGTTCAAAATCATGTGGAATGCTCATCCGAACTTCTGGAACAAGATTGCTACCTGTTGGAATATCCTGGTGCAAGGCTCCCCTATGTTTAGGCTCTCTCAAAGACTCAAACATGTCAAATACTTGGCTAAAGGGTGGAATACACATGTTTTTGGAGATGTGTTCCATAAAAAATAGGTGGTGGCTGCTAAGCTTGGTGAGTTACAAAAAAGAATGGAAGATGAATAACAATATTTTGATGGATCAATAGGAAAAGGAGGAGCGATTAGAATGGGAGAAAATTCTAAAGAATGCAAAGGTTTTATGGAAATAAAATTCCAGAACATAGTGGCTTGCTGAGGGGGACCAGAACACATCTTTCTTCCATGTGTCGACTATTAAACATAAAAAAAGGAATCAGATAAAAAAACTTAAAAATGAGGCTAGGAATGAAGTTATTTATCCCTTTCAAATTGGTCTATTGTATGCTAATCACTTTAAGCATGATTACTCACATCCTTTGGAGGCTCTTGACCCTAGGTTGGTTGATCTACTATTGGAAACTCTCCCCACCCCTGTAACCCTTGAGGATAATGATTCTATTTTGAGGGTGGTTTCTTCTGAGGAGGTTCAATTTGTTGTGTTTAGTATGGGTGCCAATAAAGCCCCTGGGCCCAATGGTTTCCCCCCAAACTTTTTCCAAACCTTTTGGGAGATTGTGGGGGATGAACATACCCTTGCTACTAGGGATATTTTCAACTCTAGAAAATTGCTTAAACAACTGAACCACACTTTCATAACTTTGGTCCCCAAATCTGAGGACCCTGTGACCATGTTTGATTTCCATCCTACTAGTCTTTGCAATACTGTTTATAATATTTTCTCTAAAATCTTGGTGAATTGATTGAAACCCCTTTTAGAGAAAATGATTGGTCCTAGTCAGAAAGGTTTTGTTCCTAGCCATCATATTATGGTTGCTTCTCTATCCACCCATGAAAATCTTCACTCTATGGATAGGTGTAACAAACCTAGCATGACTTTTAAGCTCAACATTTACAAAGCTTATGATAAAGTCCTAGGAAAATTTCTACCTAAAGTTCTTGTTAAGTTTGGCTTCAACAAAAAAGTAATCAAATTAATCATGGAATGTGTCTCCATGGTGAAGTTTTTAGTATTGGTCAATGGAGTTTCCCAAGGGTTCTTTGCGGCTAGGCAAGGAATCAAATAGGGTGATCCCCTATCCCCTTATTTATTCATCATGGTGGCTAAAGTGTTGAGTAGGAATGTGGCACATATGTTGTCAGAGGGCTCCATCAAGGGTGTCAAACTAACCTCCACCCTTGATCCTGTTACTATCCAATAATTTGTGGATGACACTATGCTTTTTGGAAAAGCTTTGGTGATTGAAGCCAAAAAGTGGAAAGGTTGCCTCAATATTTATGCGGCTTGTTTTGGTCAATGTATCAATTACAATAAACTATGATCTATTTCTTTCACTGCTCTCTTGGTCTACAAGATTGTGTGACCATGGTGTTAGGATGTGTGAGTGCCTCTTTTCCTTCAATCTATCTTGGCCTTCCCCTTACTATTGAGGAAGTTAATCCCAACTTCTAGAATTCTGTCCTTGAAAGAATCCAGAGAAAGCTTGCTGGATGGAAAGGTTCTCTTCTGAGTCATGCAAGCAAGTTGCAGCTTCTCACTACTACCCTACAAGGTATTCCTGTTTATTTTCTGTCAATGTTCAAAATTCCCTATAACATTGCTAAGAAGTTTGAGAAGATTCAGTGAGTCTTTCTATGTTCTGGTACTGAAGATAAAAAAATGATGTCACTGGTTAGTTGGGAGAAATTTTTCCTTCCCAAACTCGGGGGGGGACTGGGCATCAGGAAATATCTTGCTTCCAACAAGAATCTTCTTGCTAAGGATGGATGTGACCAGTTAAGAGATAAAAAGGACTGGTGCAGAATTATGAAAGCCAAATACCTGGCCAATCATCCCCTACTTAGGTGTATTGAGAATGATCATCCTCGTGGGTCTCTAGCCTGGAATAATATATGTAAAATGAAGAAGCTCCTACTGTCTGGTCTAAGATGGAAACTTGGTAAAGGAAATAAGATCCAATTCTAGGAGGATTCTTGGCTCTTAGACTCCTCCTTGGCCCTCTTGGAGTTCAAAAATATGATGGAACCTGCTTCTTGGTTCTTTGGTAGGAATGTGTGTGATTACATGCATGGTTTATAGGGTGCTAGGTGCTGGAAATATATTATCTCATGTGGCCCTCTTTCTCCTAAACTTCTTGGTCTGACTTCTTCTTTACAGGTCTTAGTCTCCCAATACATAATTCCTCTGTCGGTTGTTGAAGATGATTTATTTTGGGCCTTGGATTGTAAGGGTGAATTGACTGTCATGATGACTTACGATTTTCTGTCGCAAAAAGGGCTACAAAGTAAGCTATGGAAGAAGGTCTAGAACTGTCACCTGATTCCCAAAATAAAATTTTTCTGGTGGACGACCTGCCACAACAAGATCCTAACCCAAGATAATTTAAGAAAGAGGGGATTCCAAATCCTGAACAGGTGCTTGTTGTGCAAATACAATGAAGAAACTGTGGATCATATGCTTCTACACTATCCATTTTCTATTGGTGTTTGGGATCTATTTTTTTAAAATTTGGAGACACACTGGAGCTTGAATAAATGTTTGGTTTCCTTTGTTGATAGGTGGAATGGTCCCTTTCGACACCCCCTTCCTCTAGAAATTTGGAGATAAATTGCCCCAATTATCTATTGGTGCATCTGGAAGGAAAGGAACAATAGGGTGTTCCATGACATTGAGAAGAGTTCGAAGGATGTGTTGAATTTCAGCTCAAGACTTATCTCTGAAAGTATCTCCTTGCTCAAATGGAAACCATCGGATACTACCCCAACTTCTTGGGAGATCAAGATGGCTAAAGCCTAAAATTTAGTGCTTGGAATTGATGCCTATGACAACTCCAAATATATTGCTAAGAAAAACATTGTTTGGAAATCCACGATTGAGGGTTGGTTTAAATTTAATTTTGATGGGGTGGCTAAGGGGAAACCTAGTCTGGCTAGTATAGGTGGCGTTAAAAGCGATAGTCAGGGCAACTTGGTTGTGGGGTATGTTGGTGGTATTGGTGTTCACTCTTCTTTGGTGGCTGAGTTTCGGGTGTTGCTCAAGGGTGTCAAGATTGCTATCACTTTGGGAATTAAGAATATGGAGATTGAAGGGGATTCTAAAAAGGTGATAGAATCTATCATCTTGGGTCGCCTGCTTAGTTGGGACTTAAGGAATATTCTATTGGATACTAATACTTTAATCTCTAATTTGGAAAGGTATCACCTGGCTCATATTTTTTGAGAAGGTAATTTTGATCATCAAATCTTGTGCCTCTTCAACAGTCTTATGGGAAATTCAGTGAGTGGGGGAATATATGTGCCTCACTAAATACCTTTGATATTTTTATAGAAAGCTAACTCTTCTTTGAGTTTGGGAAAAGGGGTGGAAAGAAATGTAAATATAAAACATGAAAGTGGCTATGCGCCAATGCTTTTACAACATTTCAAAACCTCAAGTTATTTTCAATGAATGATATGATAGACATAAAACACCACAATCCTTCATTGTTGGGAAGAGAATGAGCAATAGAGGCTAGATACAAGCACAATGTAGTTATTCAATCTACCCACAGGAAGTGTTTGTTAAGATCTGACCAAACATAGAAGTTTCAAGAGCTAACAAAAAACATTCAAAGCCACAGAAACTCTCCCTCTTAATATAGCATAACATGAAGAAATAATAACCTTTAAAGAAAACAAAGAAGTCTAATGACATAATCTGGCTTCTACAAGTTATAATTTTATCATGCAAACATACATGGAAATCAAATAATCAAACTATTCAGATTAAGCTAGACACAATGTTCTATTTTGGACGAAGATCTAAGGAAGGAAAAATTGACAGAGGCCATATCATGCACATTTTCAAATATTTCTCCCAAATAGCTTTTACTTCAAATATTAATTGAACTTTAAAACATAGGTCATATTCCAATCTAACAATAGTTTGAGTTAAAAAATAGATATAACATGCCAGAGTGAAGTAGTGTTTTGTAAAATAAAAAAATACTTTCTATAACTATGAAAAGCTAAAGAACTTCTTTCCAAAAGGAAAACTTCAGGAACCCTCTTCTTAAGTTGCCACCTCCAATTTATAGCCGCCAAGGAGAGAGAAACACTGCCTGTACCCAGAAGTAATGACTGCCAGATGTCTACACATGATAGCTTATAATTCGATCCTGGATCTTTAATTAGGTCATGACAATCCTTGCTCATCAACTCTCAATTTCTGCATTAATATCCCTTAGATATTTAACAGGATCACCCTTCGTAAACACTCGAATCCTAGAAAACAACCTGGAAAAAGTCTCGTTGACTGATCAAATAGATTTGGTGGCACCGAGTCACATCCTTGCTCTTGAAAAATAAAACAAAGTACACTTCGAAAAACTCTGAGGAAAAACCCTCTAAAGCACAACTTCCTTGCAGTGAAGAGATGATGTGTCAAGCGGGCGGGCATTCTCAAATTTGTGGAAAACACTTTTGAGAAATCTTTCACCGAGCTGACACATGGCCCGACTTCCTTTCTAAAAGGAAAGTGATAAAAAAAATGCATGCAACCACCACGTGGCGCATTGCGCGCCCTTTGGAAACACATTCTCCTTTTGCAACTATCCCACTCCTTGCAACCACTAAGCGCCTAGGACAGATCTTGGCCAAAAATAGGGGTGTTGGAAATTTAAGTTTAAGAATAATGCAACATTAAAAGGCCCATTCACAAGCCTTGGCATTGTATTTTTTCCTCCTCCAATTTGGTCAAGAAAAATTCAATTTCTAAGCCACTAAAAAAATGAAAGTCAAGACATCAGTGCCACCTATTGAATATATATTAAAATTTAACTTTTAATATGCTGGAAATGTGTGAAAAGTTCCTAGAAATCATGCCTACAAGATCACAATAAAAATCACAATAAAATAAAATAAAATAAAATACAATTATTTTTGTGTGATTTACGATTGTCAATGCACCCAAATGCTCCTACATCATTATTGTACCATCTAAAATTAATATCTAGTTAGTTTCATGAAGATATATGATACCACCGAATGGTTGGATTCTTGTATAATGTGGTCAAATGTATGTTGTGATTGCTAGTATCTTTAATTTATTATTTTTTATGTATTATTTCCTATTGAAAACTCTTGTAACCTATCACACTTACTCTAATTCTCTTCTTATGTATTATATAAGAGTATAAATACATCACTTCAAGTATCTAGGTAAAATATTTTTGATCTACTCCCCTTGCCAACATCTTGGTTTCATTGATAGGACCTTGGTAAAAGGGATAAAAAATTAAATCTATAATTAGTAATATTATAGTTTAGATAGAAAATATTTTTTTTTATGAAGGACAAAGAGAAAGGTCCAAGATATTAGTTTTAGTAATAAAAAATTAAACACAAAAGGATAACAACCAGGAAAAGACAAGATCTCATGATATATGTTAGATTTCCTTAATTATTATCCTTGTGAGAGGGGGATAGGCACATAAGGGATGAAAAATGAAAATGGGGGATCTTGAAGGGCCATTTGAAGAGATGTGATCCTATAATCAAAATCAATACTAAGTTATTATGGATGTAAAAAAGGATTAATGCAATTCCAAATAAAAAAAATATATATAAAAAGTAAATGAAAAGAAGAAGAGATAGTTAACAAAAGATATATAATTAGCAAGTGAAGTAACCATGAAGGAAAGGAAGAAAAAAATGTTCAAGAAACACATGAAAGATACTACAAGAGAATAGAAAAAGCTAAAGGAGGGAAGACATAAATTACCAAGAGGAATGTTATTGATAGAGAATTATAGTACATCATAAGGGATGCTATTGATTAAGAATTATAAGACACTATTAAGAGTACTACTAATGAAATTGAGAAAGAAAAATATCCACTAGAAGAAATATTGAAAATGAACGAGTGTGCTAGAGGGGTTATAAATAAATAATACAATTCTACTAAGGATGATAAGGCTATGTAAATAAAGGAACTCTAGGGTTAATTTCAACAATCTATAACAAAAATACATCTAAGAAATTCAATATCCCTACTAAGTAAATAGTACAAAATTCACAAGAGTTAGGAAGAAAAATTGAAGAATGTATAGAAATTGATGTCATTATAAGAAGGGTGTAGAAGAAAGGGTGCTCCACCATTCAAAATTCTAACCAATAGCCATCATCTGGATCCTAATTTATCTAACCTAAAAATTATAGTCAATGAAGGGTTTGAGGAAATACTAAACCCTTTCAAAAAACTTAAATACTTGGATTTCAGTATGGATTACTTAGATAAAATGGTAGGAAGAAGTGTGGGTTTATAAATTAAGAAAATGATGAAAGAATAGTGCTTGCAAGAGAGTAATGAGAATGGGTTTGAGAAGGCGAATAATAGCTTTTTGATAACCTAGCCATGAATACAATTGAAATGATTAGTGAAGAATGGGAAACTCTTATATCAAGGAAAAAACATTAACTAATGAAAATATATCTCCGAAATTAAAATGGTCACATGAAGAGGTGAACCCCCTAGACCAAGAGTCATCCATTGTGCCAAATAAGAAGAGAAGAGTAATTCCAAAAGGAATATATAGTGATTCAAATTGAACAAGAAAAAACCAAGGGAAAGAGGTCATAAGATATTATGAAGAGATATTAGGATCTAGGTTCTTTGATATTGAGTTAGCAAGGGATAAAGGAAGGAAAATGATATAATTGAAGAAAAGGAGTTACATCAATTTTTTTATTAAAACAATAATTTAGAAGGTTCTTAGACTAGAAAAAAATAGATCACTGCAAAATAGAAAATAACCTTTTCATAGTTCCAATAAATCTAGAGACTAAGCACTTGAGATGGACCCAAACATAAAATTACCAATATTTGGGAAAGATACTATTGAAGCCTCAAAAAACATATTTGTTCTAGAATCAACTTGGAGAACAAAGGAAACTAGAAGTGACTAATCCAAACTCTATGATTTTTTAGGGACCTTGAGGAATGATGCCCTAAAGTGGTTCATGAAAAGTAACAACAACATGAGAAGGCATGGTAGGAATTATATTGTATTAGAGATAATAAATCATTGGAAAACATGGTAGTGGACAAAAACCAAGGTGAAGCCGGTATTCATAATATTTCAAATAGGAATAAGGATTTTGGTGCTAAGCTAGCTTGGAAAATGTATGAAAAATCAGAAGCTAAGTGGTGCAAGGTAACGCAAGCTAAGTACCTAGATAGTGTAAGTCCGATAAGAATATTTACTATCTCAAATCCACCAAGTGGCTCTGCCATGTGGAATTTTTTAGTTTCTTGCAAGAAGATCATCAATGCTTATATTACATGGGAAATTCATAATGGGGAAAGTGTGCGGTTTTGGAAAGATTCTTGGGGTGGAAACCAACCATTACAAAATGTTCCAGAATTTCAAGCAATAATGACAACTTTGTCAGAGGAATGGGGTGAAAATTTCTTAGACTATGTTTAGTCAATAGATGATTTAACTGGTAAAGTGGTTTGGAAATTATTTTTAAGTACTTCACTCTCTCCCCATTAATATCAATTTCTTCAAAACATTCTGAATGATAGAGTTGTATTTCTCTCAGGAAATCTAGATAGGATTGTATGAGCTCCATAAAAAGATGGTTCTTATTCAGTAAAAAAATGGTATAAAGATTAAACTCGAAGAAGGGAACATGTGGTTCTGCAAAGAGCCTATTCATTTTTCTGGAATGAAAAAATATTATCCAAAGCAGGGAGCTTTACATGGTTAGTATTGAGGAAGAGGATCCTAACAAGTGATCGCTTGAAAAAATTGAAGATAGGAGAACCTTTTAAATGCCAATTATGTGAAGAAGTGTTAGAGGATGTTGATCACCTACTCATTCAACGCAAATTTGCACAAAATTGTTGGGAATTTGTTAAGAATAAATTAAACCTGTATTTTCCATTACCAAATACTATATGGGATCTCTTTTAGAGTTGACTAGTTTTATATAAATCTTCCTTTTTTGATTGTATTTGGCAATCTATTCCTGCTTTAGTAATATGGAACATTTGGTGGGAACGTAATATGTGAATTTTTAGGAAAATATTTTCTTATATTCTTATATTGAGGCCACCAAAGTAAATATTGAAAAGACAGTTTCAGAGGTTGTCAATATGTTCAGAAACACAAAAAAATCAGCTCCCCTTTCACAAGTTGGGATGTTCCTATTCTAAAAAATAGGAAGAACATAGCTCTTCCTTTTGATGGGAGTTTTCATAAAAACATCATAGAAAAGGTGGATAGGAATACAATCAAATGGATAGCTCCACAATCAAACTTTTTAAAACTCAACTTTGACGGAGCATCAATGAGAAACTCATGTATCTTAGGTGCACGCATTTGTATAATGGATTCATTTGGGTCTATAATAGCAGTAAGTTCTTTCCATATTCCAAATGGTACCAATAACTTTGTTGAAGCTAAGGTAGTGTTTCTAGGTTTGGAACTTGGGTTGAAGCTGGGTATTTCAAAAATCCATGTTGAAGGGGATTCTTTGGTAATTTTTAATGCATGCAAAGAAAGAGAAATTCACAATTGGAATTTAAGATATATCTTGTAGAAATTTTGGTCTCTGTTATACAAATATCAGTCCTTCTTAATCTCACACACTTATCACAAAGGAAACAAATTGGTTGATTTATTAGAAAACATGGGATGTGATTCAAATGAAGTGGATTTGGTAAATAATGTTGATCAAATACAAACATATCCACAGTTACCATCAATTGCTTTGTAAGAAACTTTGGCATCAAAATGTATTAAGTTTGCATTGATCAAAAAGGGACATCAAGCAAGAGCCATAATCAAATAATATGGTGATAAAGGATGACTCAAATTAAAAAACAAGGTATTCTACCAAATCATATTGAGTAATAAAGTGGAGCATGGGAAAGGTTAAATCAAATGTTGATTTTAGTGGGCAAGGTTTGTAGGGGTATGAAAACAGTGGTAGGGTTATGAAAATAGTGGTACAGAGCCATCGTTCATGTCACCTTCCAAGCAATTGTTAGCCATGTCACATATCATCAACCAAGAAAATGTCATCAAAATTGTCTTTTTTCCACTAACATGTGTTTTTTGTAGGTACACATTCATCCTTTCCAAGGGTGTGTGTTCAGATCATTACCTGTTCCCAAGCGTATAATTTTCCATCAATGTCACAAAATTTATTGTGGGTTTCCTCTACATTTAATTCAACAATAATGATGTTATATTGGGCAAATTTGGTGAGTGAATTTTTTGTAGTTGCGGCTATTGCTAGTTAAATAAAAATTAATTACTAAATTTGGTGATAGTCGGTGTTGGGTTGGGGAGAGAAAGATTATGTCCTTTCGTAGTAAGCCTCCATTATGAGGATTATTGATATATCTCTATTGTGTGCTAATCTGATTTTTTTTTCCTTGGACAAGACAAAGGTGTAGGAATGATAATTCCTTCACATGCCTCCCCATATACAAATGTGTGATCGGCTCATTTATAAGTTTCTTGATTTTGGTTTTTGCAATCATTGCCCTTTCATCTTGGGAAAAGGTTATTTAGAGTTTTATGTGTCTTTATTTTCATTAAGGGTTGCCATTACATGGGTTGTTGTATGCTTCAAAATTATTCAAGCTATGAAGAAGTGTGCATGGTTGACAGGGGGTGTAGTGTTTGCCATAAATTCCCAATGGAGTACTTTCCAAGAAACTATAGAGCTGCCATCCTAGTGAATTCTTTGGAATTTACATTCACAGAAGCAATCGAAGAGGAAAAATTTCAACTGGTTTTCAAGGGTCATTGTGCACAATTAGGTAAATGCCATTTTGGTTTCGCTTACCCATGATCATAATCCCCCAGATGCTCTTGTATCAGAGGCACCAGTAAATTAAGTTGTTTCCCATCTGTGCCATAATAACATGTAATTGAAACTGAATGTGTTGCCTTCAATGCAATTTGATGTGAGTAATCTTGAAGAGAGGTAAGATCCAATGCAATCAGAGGTGAGTAATCTTGAGGAGAGAAAAGATGAAAATGATGTCCTAGTGGTGCCGATAGAGGAATAGTATATCAACTCATCTTCTAATTTTTTCAAAGTGTTGCAGTAGGTGCTTTCCAGGGTTATGAAATTTGAACTTCTCTATATGTAAAGTGATGTAATGGCCAGATTTGTAAAGTTTAGTTTCTAATATTTCAGTTGGTATGTGTAGATAAGCCAAATTTTTGGTTGTTTTGGCAAATAGGTGGGCTCAGGGTTTGATTTTGGTTATTGAGAGCCATGAAACTTTAATATATACTATTGTACATCTTTTATAAATATAAATATATATAGGCATACTTCATTTTTCTCAAAAATAAAAAATATTGGATTTCCTCTAATGTGTATGCTCCTAATACTCATACTATAAAGAAGACCTTATGGAATAATATTAGGAGTTTCAAATCTTCTCATCCTAATAGCATGTGGCTATTGACAGGAGAATTTATACTCCCTTGAAGGAAAAATATGGGAGGATCCCAATCTTCATCAGATGTGTAACACCCCTCCACACAAACCTAGAGGAAGTTGCAAACAACTACTTAAACAGGCTATTTTTTTTTTTGTTTAAGTAAAATTAACATGCTAGTTCACTATCTAATGCCAACAACCTCTAAGGTTATGAGACAGAGGTTAAATAGAACCTCAACAAAAAACATGAATCTAAACCATGTCAATTATTTAAATAATAAATAAACACATACATTTCAATTAAGATAATTTACATCAAGCATAAGAGATAACTTTTAATTTCATTAATCCATAATTAAACAATAGGGTTACAAGTCTCATTCCCCGAATGAGGCAAGTCTAATAAATAAGGTTATAGTTACAACTTTCCACCTCGATAACAAATGAGGGGTAATAAATTATGAGAACAACTATAATGAAATAAAGCAAGAACTGAAACTGAAACCAACGAGCTCTCCAATTGGAAGTCTTGTCCACATGAAAATGAAGAAAGAACCCAATGGATTTAGGTGCACACCACCAAACCGAGTGGAACCCAAAGGCCCACACCTCGTGCTAGGAGATAGTAACAAGGAATCCTAGCCAAGGGCATCTACCTCTAGACACAGGCTAAAACATAACTGAACCAACTGACACAACCAAACACATGTAAAACTCAAGTACAACTCATATACCATGCAAGTACAACAGAAGTACAACTCTACATGGTCACATTGCTTTAAGAAATAAAGCAGATCAAGTATGTTAAGAGAACCATACACATAATAACAAGTACCAATTGTTGTCCTAAACAGAGTGTCATCACATAACTCATCATGAGTTACCCATTGCGGATCTTCATAGGCTCCGGCTAACATAAAGGGTTGTCCCGGTGGCCTCTACCGATCCCCGACCCTCATACTTACTAATGCGGGATCAAATACCTTACGTACAGACAGGATAAATGACCTTGCCATTCCAGGCCTTCCCACTCATCCCAAGTCTAAACGAGCCCTTGTGTCTATGAGTGAGGCCAACTTATCTTGATTAGTGAGAAGTTAGTCCTAATCTTCTATGTATTGATTTAGTTTCACTTGATTAAACCACTTCCGAAGGTTACCCAATCTTACCTCTTCTGGGCTCTGGCCCCTACGGAAGCCACTCTTCTACTTGAAAACACACATACCACCCAAACTCCAAGGTTAAAAAAGTGCAAACAAACAAGATATCACAACCAATCCTTTCTCAGGAGGCAACATAAGTTCAAACCCTCTCCAAACATTGGAGGCAACAAAACACATAACAAGGTCACTCCTTACAAGGAGATGCGGATCCCATAATCCACTCCTAATCCAAGGAGACACAAAACATCCCCGTTCGTGGAAACTGGGCAAACATTGACTAGGCACCATGCACTATCCAAGGAAATTCATAACAGGTTGACAACCATCACATGACAACCCTTATAACGGAAAACCCCTATTGAACAAATTTCCCCAAGGCGATAGCAAAAGAAAACATATTTAAAGAGGCAATCAATCAAGAATTAAACCTGCTTCGGATTTCCTAAATCCAATTCTTTCAATAAAATTCCATAGATTATTTCCATAATAAAACTAATTTAATAATGCCTCTTTCAGACGTAAGCATAAACTCGAATCAAATATTCAATCCTTAATTGCTTGTAATTAAAATTAAATAAACATTTAGTACTTTATTGCCTTATTGCAACATAATAGAATAATGACTCCATTGGACAAGGATGAAATTTGAATCCAATATCACATACTCTAATTGATTCTAATAAGTATAAAATAACCATTTATTTCCACCATTCAGAAAATCACGTTTTAAAGCAATAAATATTTCCTCTACTTTAATTCAAAACATGACATTTTAAAATCATTATTTCTCCTTGCAAATTGAATCATCTTAAAATCAATTAATATTGCTTATTAAAACATAATACCTCAAAATCCAATATTTGTTATATTAAAATATGATAAAATAAATCCATTAATTTTGACTATAGCATATTGGTCTGAAATTTTCTCAATTAAATTTAAATCAAACCATTTGAAAATTAAAATTTTCCATACATATTAAATTTATGCTCACAGGAATAAACATATATTTTATTATAATACTTATAATAATATTTTAATATTATAACTTATAATATAAAATATTATTTACCAATATTTTAATATTATAATCTATAATATTAACCTTATTATATATGTATATGAATAATTTTATTATTCCAGAAATTTAATATTTAAATATTATGAAAACCTAATATTTAAATATAAAAAAATATCTTATATTATCATTTTATTTTATATTCTCCTTTTAAAGCAGGGCAACCCCAAATCATGCCTCGGACCACATGCCAACCATTAGGATTGGGTCGCGGATGCCTTGGGCTGTGTGCTTAAGGCCGACGGTGGTTCATGTGTAGGGCGCAGGCGCAGGCGGGTAGTAGGCAGCATTGACGGAGATGGACGGGTTGTGGTTTACTAGCCACGGGTTTGTAGAGGGCGGCAAAAGTTTGGTGGGACGGCAGCGGTGCTGTGTGCACAGCCGACCGCCATTACTGGTGGCGTTGTGCTATGCACAGGTGCCCACCAATAATGGTGGCGATGACTGTGTAACACAACCGGCCGCAGGGTCTGTGGGGGTTGTGCTGGGCGTGGCTCCCCCACAGTGCCTCCCATGGGGGTCGGCTGTGGGGTGAACCCCCAACCCCCAAAACAATTCGATTTTTTTTTTTTAATAATTTTTTTTTTTAAATTTTCATTTTCTAAAACCTACGGATTTCTTGAAATCCGCACCTCACACAGGGGCAATAAAATATTTTAACAGCATAACCTTCCCCTAAATAAAATATTTAACAATACATATATATGTATATATACATATATAAATGGATTTAACAAAATCCTTACTCAGATTGAGAAATAAATTGAACAAATCATTTATTTTCAATCAAGAACATTTTTTTCTTTTGTTTGATAAATCTAACTTTCAAATGCAAGTTCAAGTTTTAAAAACAAGATTCAAAATGGGTTTTCTTTGCAACCCAAACTGAGGATTAAAAGGTTACAAACAACACAATGAAACCATGGAATTCCCAAAATGAGCACTAAAACAAACAAGAAGAAAACCTGGATTAAAATTTGAAGGTTGACTATGGTGCTCCGAGTTCCTCCTCAAATTCCAACTCCTTCAATAGATTCCCTCATCAGATTTGCAATTTTCACAGCTTCAATCCAAAAGCCCACAAAATACAACAATTCCTCCTCTTTCTATTTTCAATTTTCAAAACTTCATGCTCCAAAATTGTGAAGAAAAATTCCATAATAAAGAAATTCCAAAAATATCTCCAAAATATCAGTGCAACCACCCTCATCAATTTTAGAAAACAGAAATAGAAAATATCTCTTTTTTTTTCAATTTTTTTTTTTAATTCAAACTTCTAAAAATGCAATTTAAATCATTTTCTTTTATTTTCAATTTTAATTCCAATTTCCAATTAAAATATCAATCAATTCAAACAAGTAACTTAATTCAATAAAATGAAACTAATCCAAGATTAAATCATTTTATTAATTAAATTAAATCAATTAATTAATTAAATGACATCTTCCAATATCAAAAACTAAATTAATTTAATCAATAACTTAAATACAAAAACCCATTTAATTACCTTTTTCTAACTTGAAATTAAATAACGAAGAGAGCGAACAATATTCAAAATAACACAACCCGACAACACCAGATGACACACTAAGACTAGGGTGATGACTTGGCATGGAAAACCTAGCTACTATCTCCAATCGAATAATGTTGGGCATTGGACACGCTCAAACCTGTGAAACCAGGTGGAGTCGATGTCCTGTACCTGTCAACTTGTGAACAAAGAGTATATCCACATGCGTATATATGTCATAATTAAAACACACCGTGAAAAGGAAATCTCAGAATCGTAGGGTGCTCGCAAGTGAGTGATGCGATACCATCCCCTTCACCAATACAATGTAACCAATTGAAAAATCTAACATATTAATATAATCCAAAGCATAAACATCATTAATTCGAATATCCATTTATGTTAATTCAAAACATGCCATAAAGATAACATCATATTAAAATACCATCACATCAAAAGATAACATTAACGTCGCTTTGTAGATAGCGATCAAATAGAAGCCAAGTACCATAGAAAAGGTACTAACAGAAAGAAAACATAACAAGACATCTGAAAAACCAGAAACACATCAAAGCAACATAACAAAACAAGGACACACTGTCCAACCAGAGGGAAAAATAGAGGGGTATTACAGGATAGTAGAGGAGACTTTATGAACTTCATTAACGATCAATCCCATATAGACCTAGAGATACATAGTGCTAACTTCACTTGGTCGAATAGGAATATTGGTCCTTCCCTCATCTAGGTGAGACTGGATAGGGTTATAATCTCTTTTCATTGGTTTTCTTTTTAATCTAGTTCTCTCTCTTCTCTTTCTAGAATTGGCTTAGGCCATTTCTCAATTATTTTCCTGCTAACTCTTAGGCAAGTAGAAAAAATTTCCCATTCAAATTTGAGAAAATATGGACCCACATCCTAATATTGAACACAAAGTCTTAGAGTATTGGAATATCAAGGTTGAGGGCTTGACCATATATAAGGTTTCCAAAATTTTATCTAATTCTCAAACTAAAATCTTGGAGTGGAATAGAAATTCCTTTGGCCATATCTTTTATGCTAAAGAAGAGATAAAAAGTAAATTGGAGCTTATTTAGAAGAATATTTAGCAAGAAAATGTCTCCTTAATATCTCCACTTGATCATTTCTAAGGAAGAGGATTACTGGAAGCAATGAATGAGGGCTTTGTTGTTGAAAACTAGGGATAAAAATACCAATTTTTTCACCTTAATACCTTAAAAAACAAGTCCTCTTACACAATTTAAGAGACCAAAGTAAATAGAGAGAATTATGGAGGAAGTTGGAACTAGTATTGTGATGGTTGAATTCTTTAAATCTCTCCTTTTGGTTGAGGAGATGACTAATCCTAATATTGAAAGAATAATTTTGGATGCAATTCTCAAAATTTTAAATGAGGAGGATAATATCATATTATACAAAATTCTATTGCAAAGTGGATTCTCTTCCATCAATTTTATTTGGTGCTTCCACTTTTATTTGATAAACTCCCTTATTCCTTTTGGAGTGATCTTGTTGATAAATTCCTTTCTAAATTAGCAGAGTGGGAAGGGGCTCTTTTGAGTCAAGATAGAAAATTTTAGCTTTTAAAGGCTACTTTACAAAATTTACCAATGTACACCCTAATCATTTTTATAATACCTATGATTTTTGCACTGAATCTTGAAAAAATTAAAAATAACTTCCTATAGTTTTGGGTTGAGGAGAGAAAACATATCCCTCTTATGGTTTGGGAGAGTGTCTACAAGCACGAGAATAATGGTGGCCTAGGGATAAGAAAGATTAGAGATTTTAATCAATATCTTATGGAAAAGACAACTTAGAGGTTGATGCTTGATAAAAAAGATTAGATGGGGATCATAAAAAAAATATTATTCATCATGGGAGTTTCCTGGTTTTTTGGGGAAAGTTCATATCTACCTTTGGGTTCAACCATTTAGAAGAACATTGGGGATATAAAATCTTAAAAAGGTGCTAAATAAAAACTTAGAAATGGTGCATCAATTAACCTATGGGATGATAGATGGATCCTTGATTTTACTCTATCTAGTATTGATTGGGTTGATCCTTGAAGTGTGAGTGTGTGGAATTTTGGTGTCAAGGTTGCATAATACTCAGGTTTGGGGTCCTAAAATCCTCTTTGTTCTTTGGTCCCTATTATCCCTCTCTTTGCCAATGCTTCTAGGTTAGAGTCTTTGATTTAATATGTCCATGTTCCCATTTTTTCCCAATGGGGAAAATATTGTTTGGAGTATTTCCCATTTTGGTTCTTATTTGGTTGCCTTGAGTTTCTCTACCCTCTCTTGTGGGATCTCTCCCCCCCCCCTTTGGGCTAAGGTTCAAAATCTGATCTTAAATCCCAAGGTGAACATTTTCCTCTAGATTTTGGGTCAAAATAAGGTACTTACCTTGGATAACCTAGAGAAACATTACTTTTATTTTCATAATAGGTGAATTCTTTGTGAATCCAAAGTTGAATGTGTCCTCCACTTGTTGTTGGATTATTCCTTTTTTGAAGAGTTTTGGGGATCCCTATGTTTAGTTTAGAATATGAGTTGGGTTTTCCTTGATTACCTTGAGGACTTGTGGGTCCAATGGGTATCCCCCTCTCTAAAGCTCATTTGGTATCTCTTACTTCCACATGTGGCCTAGGGCTTATGAAAAACAAAATAATAGGATTTAATAGATTTTTTTTTCCTTTAAAAGGGGCTTCTAAATTTCTTTAACTATAAAGAGAACTTCTCTATGGGATTTTTGGACAATTGGTGTTGAGCAATAGATTTGAGGTGTCACATTCTAGTCTCCTTGTTATAAAAATTTGGAATTATAAATATTAGCATTTATTTCACCCTCAAAAGCTCCAAGTCCTTGAGAGAGGGTGTTGTTTGGAATCTTCCTCTTGTCGGGTGGATTAAAGCTAATTTTGATGGTGCTGCCAAGGGTAACCTAGGTCCTACTAGGGCTGGGTTTTTTCTACAAAATGATACAAATCAATTCATTGTGGATTTTGTTATTCTTGTAGGGATCCAATCTAGTTATTTTGTTGAAGTTGTTGCTACCTTCAATATTATTAAAATTTCTCTTTCTAGAGGGTATAATAACATCATAGTTGAAGGGGATTCATTGAATATAATTTAATGTTAAAGGGGGATTCAAAATCCTTCATGGATGATTGATAATATTAAAAATTAATCCATCAAAATCACTCAAGGATTTTTTGGTAGCCTTTTTCAACACATGTTCCAATAGGGGAATTATTTGGTTGACTCTCTCACTGACATTGGTTTCACTCTTGATCAGCTATAAATTTGGGAATATTTATCCTCTTTTCCCATGCTTGAAAAGTCATGTCAAGGTAATGATATGATGGTAAGAGGTGGAATTCATCCCATAGGTAATTATTCCTAGATGAGAGGATTTAATGCTTATTCAAAATTACTTCTAGTTGGTTCAAAGGGTTCTTGTGCTAGTAATAACTCATTTTTCACTTTTACAAGACTACTAAGCATTAGAAAGAGTCTATTAATAGAAATTTGAAGGTAATTATGAATAGAAATGAAGATAATGATAAAAAAGTGGGAGGTGATAGAAATAGGATTGAGACCTGTAATTGTGAGGGGGTCCACCATAGCTCCATAGTTTAGGAGATTTTGATGGAGGTTGATTCAACTCCATTCATGGAATGTTTGCATGGTAACAACCCTAATATTTCCAAAGATTTTACCAAGGCTTAGAAAAAATGAAGGTGGCTATGTTCTGTTAGGACTGTAGCATTAATGAGGATCATTGGTCATGTTACAATGCTTTGAACTATTGGTACGAAAGTGTACAAAGAGAAAAAAATCAGGGAGGAAGAAATGCAAGTGTTTTTAAGGGTAATGACAAAGAAAATTAGTGAAATTTTGGTGGTGCTTGTTCAAATTTCATCCCTCTGAATTATTTTTGTGATTTTGATCATATAAATATCCTATGTATTGCAAGGGTTTCTTAGAAATTTGCATTTAGGGCTTTGGAAAAACCCTAAACCCTCATTGAAACCCTAAGTCTTGCCCAAACCCTTTCATTTTCTTATATTTTTTCATTGACCATTTGTTCTAGTGTCCTATCCTTTTAAGTTATATCTCTAAGGTCCTCGTCTCATTTGTTTACCGGCCCCATTTACTAGAACACTAGATGATCCCATTACCTTCATGAATTTTATAATTACCGCTTAAACCTTTGTGCTTTACCTGGTCCCACATGACATTGGACATCATTTCATGCAAACTTTTCTATTTGGGAGCACTTTTTATGTTACTATTTTCCTACCATGAGTTTGCAATATGATCTTTTAATTTCCATTGTTATTGATGTATACAGGTCTTAAGGCAATAAAATCACAAGCTTTATTATTTTAAGTTATCCTTAATTGGTAACCTACATTTTTAATCCCTGGTAACTTAAGTTCTCTAGAAAATACCTTTTAATCAAGTGTTACTAGCTCCCTTTCCTAGTGGTATATATTGTTTCAGTTACTACATGTTCCTTTTAGATCTTTTAAGTCACTCTAGTAATATGCATTATAGGGCCCTTTATCCTAAAAAATTATCTCCACAAATGAGAAAAATTCTTTTATTTTGTGCAATAAACAAGGGTCATTTTTTTTTGCACTAATTTAAACCTTCATGAAGTAATGTTAAGTTAAGTCTCTATTTCCCTGAACACTTGAAATTTTTCCATGTGTCTTGTCTTGACCATTATGAGTGTTCCTCGAAGGAAATCATTATTGGAGAAGCATATAAGGTATCCCTTTTGTTCCTGTGAGTCCCTCAAGTGATGAAATGTGCTTGGGAACTATGCAAAATAAAAGAAGGTTTTATCTTCGCAAAAAGGATTTCAAATCTTTGTGACCCATCAATCTTCAAAAAATCAAAGGTCCACATTCAAAAATGAAGAACAACTATACTGGTCATACATTCAAGAATGTGAATACATTGATGGAAAATTTAATCTGTATCTAAAAAATTCTCAAGGTTATTGGCTTCATTATATCTATTTTCATCATTCAAAACACAAAGAGAAGACATAAAAGAAAAAATGTTGCATAATTCCAAGTGAATGACGATTTTTATGGAATTTTTAGGGTTTCTAGCAAGCAAAAAATATATAGTGAATTTAATCTATTCATGTGTTTTGGTATAAAAAAGAAGAAATATTTTGGTCTACTAGAGTTTCAAATTAAACTAGGATTATAAAATAGTGGAAATTGTTCAAAATTTTAAAGAAATCTTCTTCAAAGTTGTAGAATTTTAAAATCCCTATTTTATAAACACTAAAACCCTAGAAAGGAAACCATGTTTGGAACATCAAGGGGTGTTGTAAGGAGTGTTGGATGATGAAATTATGACTTAGTTTCTTGGGTCATCTAAGAGGCCTAGAATGGTGCAAGGGTCAAGAATTCTGGTCGATAAGGTTCTAGATAAGAATGAGAATTGTAGGGACCCCATTATTCTAGTTTAGGGGTATGCCCTTTTTAAGCATGATTTCAAATATGCTTGAATGAAAATGCCTATTTGAAACATTTGGAGACTAGGGTTGGGGAGATTCATGGTGCCAAATACATTCATCAATGTTGACCTAGTTAGGGGAATTTCCCAAGCCTACAACCCCAAGAAGATGGCATTATGTACTGTAGATGGGAAATTTTGGATGCATTTGAATAGGTCTTATATTTTTGAAAGTTTTAAATTTAAACCCTAATGCTCAACCACCAATAGACTTAGGGGAATTTAAAAGAGAATAATAGAGGCACAAAGACATCTATAGGGTAAAATGGTTACCAAGTTTTAGACCCAAAGGGCTTAACAAGAGTTGAAAAGATTTTCCAGTGAGGAATTTTAACCATTTAGCTATGATATATTTGAAGATTATTTTATAAAAAATATATTTCAATTTTCTAAGTATTAGGGATAGATTGAAAGCCTCATATTCCAATAAATTTGATGGTGTTAGCTATTGATATCCAGAGTAGGGATACAAATAATCCTTATGACTATGCAAGCTATATTACAAATAAGATTCACAAAGCTTTGAAATCTATTAAGGTAGATAATAATGTGGTTAATTTCAAATAGTACTCTCTCCTATGTCATGTTATCTTGTTTAGTGGGATAGACATATGGTCCCCCCATATGTAGATTAGAGCCTAGGATTAACATAAAAGATTATTACTAGTGTAAGGAATGAAATTAAATATGGGACAAATACTGTGATGTCTAATTATCTTATTTTTAAAGAATTTTGTGTTAAGGAGGTTCTCAAAAAATTTAGGCAACCTATGGATTGGAGATTGTCAAAGGAAATGAGGAGATTTTTTAATACCTAAGCATCTTCTCCTAGAGACAAGGATCAAACACAACTAGGGTGATTCTTTTTTCTACTCTTATGCAACTATGATCAAGGTATATGGATCCCTAGGTGTACCATATGTGCTTCTCTATTGGATGTCGTGGTTTTGTTGCTGATATGTGGTTGTCATTGATGTCAACACTATTAGCATAATTATTTTGAAGGTTGTATATGTCGAGGATATTGAGAAAATTGTAATAAATAGATTGCAAGAAGTCATTGAAGCTGAGAAGGTCATGGTGGGGCATTTTAAAAAAATTGTAAGAAGGGAGGCTTAAGGGTTTAGGGTTTATATTATCCATGGTAATATAAATTATCAAATTTTGAAACCCTCACATTATATTTCAATGTTGACTTGCTACCGAGGGTAACCAATCACTTAAGTTGTCTGGTTGAGCCTTTCCTTCATGCTCTTACCGACCCCTTTTCACCTGACCTACCAGTTTCCTATCTGCCACTTTGGCTTTTAATATTTGTGTTGCCAACGGTTTTCTGGCCAGCCCCACCAATATTATATATCTATTTACATTCAGCTTGGTGAACCGTCTGATCACAGATGATCTAGACTGTTTCTCGTAGACCTTGTAGGTTTTCCTGCTAATGTCACTAAAGTGGTGCGAGGTCTGTGAGATTCTGCCATCTATCATATACAAAGAGATGGGGCCTTTTCCTGAGGTTTCAGATGTTACAAGTGGCCATCTTTTCACCAGCGAAGGAATTTAATGACAGGGATTAATAATGAATGTCCCTTGTAGGCCTCGTATGATCAGAGTAAAAGTTCCTAAAGTATTGCGAGGTTTGCAAAAAGGTGACACATGGCCTAGGTTTTGAAGCAACAGGGCTAGGTGGGGCCTGCTACCCGATTGCAACCTCTTATTTTCATGGATTATGATTGGCTATGGTCTTTCCCTGGTGCTGATGTGGATTTTCAACATTCATTGACTCAATTTGAGTCATCCGACTTGCTAGGTTTGTTTTGCATCAATGGTTCAAATTCAAAGGGGGTACTGTTCATCCGTGTGAGGAATTTTTGTGCTCTATAACTTGTTTCATTAATGGCGTAAGTTTTTCAGAGGATCTTCTCCTGATTTTATTGCGTGCGAACGATGCCCTCCTATTAAGTGCAATGATGGGTTGTACGCCATTTCCTTGTGAGCCTGGAATACTTTTGTGGTGGCTACATCAGCCACTAATCGCTCAAATGATCGTACTGCATTTAAGCAATTAATATCCCTCGAACCAATTCACTCTATAAATGCTTGCTAAGTTACCTAGTGTTATCATTACATTTTGAGTTGTTTTTTTTGCAGGTGGTGGATTTTCTCTTGTATTCTGTGAGCTATTTTTCTTCAATGGAAAAATCCACAGTGCACAGAAGTGCCAGAGTAAAGGCCAGGAGGTCATTGCTTAAGGAGGAGCAACCTATTCCCGGTACACCCGATGTTGCTGCTCAAAATACTAGAAAAATGCTTGAGTGTTGCGTGTCCCCTATTGTGCTTTCTTTAGGTTCTAATTGCAATGGGTCTGAGACGGAATCAGACTACCAATGTTACCTGGCGGCCATGACTGAGCTTGTGGGTGTTGATGAAGAGGTCCTTGCAGTTTCACCAATAACTGCAATGGCACCGTGCCAAGTTGCTGGAGTTTGTGCTGATGTGGATGGAAAGAAGAAAGTGGTTTCACCTGAAACTGAGGCAAGAACTAGAAGCGGTCACCTATATCAGGGCCATGGGTCGACTTAATGATTGCTGGTGTTGGATGTGTTGCTTTCCTGGTGGTTAGTTTTCATTGATATGGACGTGCGCGTTCCTGGCACACTTTTTTGTTTTTCTCTCTGCCTGGTTACTGGGTGCAACCATTTTTTGATTCCTTAGATTGTGCACTTTGTTTTCCAATGATGAGGAATGTTTTGGAATGTAATTTCAAATTTCATTTAGAATGAAATTCATTTTTGAAATTAACAATGATGCCTGATGCTTGTTGCTCTCTTGTCTATAAAGGATATTTCATGACTCATTGTTAGGGGTCAGACTTTGGATCCAGGAGGTTTTGAATATATGTACAGTCATTTCAGTTACTGTAGTTTTCTTGAAGGTTTTAGTTAATATCTTTTTTGGTCAGGATTACTACGAAGCAAGCAAGCTATGATGATGTAATTACAGATATTAAAGCAATAAATGATAATCATTTTGGAACAATTGCTCTCCTAATTGTATGTCATAAGTTGTGAATGATCCTATTAATGATATATTCATTCACCTTCAATGGTATATTTGAATGTGTTCTTCATTTACTTGCTTTAACTCAATGAGTTAATCAAATTGCTTGAAAATGAGTTACAGATTTATGATTATATATTCAGGATTTGCTAAGGAGTGTTGTTTTAAAACTAAAATTCACATGATGTAAATCATTATGGTGATATGTCCATAATATCTGGATTACGTTTTGTATGACTCCTATCCAATGGATGAAGCATTGGCTATTTTCTTCAGGATTACTACGGGGCTTTAGTTCTAAGCAGGGTGGTCCAAGATCTGAAGAGACCAAAATATTAAACCCTTTCTCTTTACGAGATGCAAATATTACATTGAAATATTCAATCTCTTTGCTCTAAGATAATTGTTATTATTCTTTGGTATGCCAATACCAGAGTAATTAGTATCTCATTGCGTGTGTAGGGATTGTAATCTATAAAAAGAAGTGTGCTTACCAGTCATAAAACATTCTTATGAACACACTTAGGTTTACCCACCTTGGTTTCACAGAGCCAAAAGTGTAGGAGATGTCAGTCTTTGACTGAATCTCATTAGTTGGGCACTAGCCATTGTGGTTCTTTATATTAGAGGTTGGCTACCTCTTAGAGAGTTTCAAAGCCTAGCTGGGTTGCATTTTAAAACACCAACAGGATGGCGACTCTGTTGGGGAACAAATTTAGACATTGAATGGTGACTCTACTGGGGAACAAATTCAGACATTTGGTTGTAGATAGTGTTCTTAAGAGTCATTGCATAGAGTCAAATGATTTTCCATTCTGAATTTACATAATGAACGTTTTTAACCCTAGAAGGAAGAGGTTGTTGAAATGAACCTGACAATCCTATGATTTGTGGTGTCCCATTGGCAAAGGATTCAAGATTTCTAGGTACAGACAATCCTGTTATAAATTTCATTTGAATAACTGACGTAAAGATTGAACTAAATGAAATAGGTTCTTTGCCTGAGTCATTAGTTGAATGGTGGTTTTATTAGGAAGAACTTATGAGAAATTTAAAAGAAAAAGAGAAAAGAGAAACTACATCAGTTGGAGGTGGCTATCTAGAATCATTTGTTTAAGTGGAGCTGAATGTTATGGTGACGGATTGTGGTTTTGAAAGAAATTGGTAGCGGCATGGTGTTAGAATGTTTGAGGTATGACTCTGTTGTGGAAAAAGACCCAGAATCTAACAAGTTTTGAGAAGGAACTTCATATTTCTGTTGAAATTCAGTCCTCTGTTGAAGAGGTGGTGACTCTGTCTAAAGAACCAATTGATATATAAAGGAAAAGATTAATAACTACTACCAAAATTACCAGGTATTTTATTGAATCTAAACAGTTCACTATTTCTAATTGTAAAGGGTGTTTGTAATTAAGGATGAAAATGGTTCCAAATTAGATGTCTAGCATCAAGAAGGGAACAATGATTAGATTTTCCATACTTTTGATGATGCAACATGTAAAAGGACTTATGAAACAATGTTTATGTTGCATAATATTTTTGAAAGCAAGGAATAATAATTTTAGTCATTAATGGAATCATGGTTGAGATGGTAAATGATATGTTTGATAAACATGTACTATTTTGATGAATTTTAAATGGGTATAAGTGATTTCCCATATGTAAAGTCAGACATAAATATGCAAAGAGAACAAGTTTCATTAAGCCCTTCAGGGGGTTTTGTAACTCAAAGGTATATGCCTTTTATTTTTAGTGATATCAGTGGTTACCCTAATCCAATTCCTAAGAAGATTAGGAAGTATTTGCCTAAATATACAGGGAAAAGTGCAGAATCAGCCTCTAAGTATTTGTAGATGTAATGGGAGATTATGAAATCAGTCATGAGGATGTTGCTATGAATCTGTTTGTACAATCCTTGAGGGGTGATGCCAGAGATTGGTTTTCATATTTACCCGCCTATTCTGTTAACTCATGGAATCAGTTGGTGATAGTTTTTATTGAACAATTTGGTGAAAGAGTCAATCCCAACATATTAAGAAAAGGTTTTATGGGTATCCACATGAAGGAAGATGAGTTATTCCCATATTTTAATCTTAGATTTTCAAGAGTTTTAAGAGAAATCCCTAGAGAAATAAGACCAAGTGAGGCTGAATGCTTAGTTGTATATCTTGGTGCATTTGACAAAAGGATGGGTTATTTATTAAGGGATAAAGAACCTACAACCCTGTATTAGGCATATCACATGGCTATGGAGATTGAAAACAACTTGAAATACTCAATGATGAAAGGGTATCAGGCTACAAGTATTGATTACCCTGTTTTAACTAATATTGCTAGAATTTAAGTGTTGGCTACTCAGAACCTTCATGATAATAAGAGTGTTTTGCAAACTGTAATATCCCCACCACTGTAGGGTGATGATGATGAGATCAAAGCTGATGGTTAGTCCAATTTGAATAGTAATGATCAAAATTATTTTGTGCCAAAATTGTATGAAATGAAAAGGAAAGAGGAAGAATCACCATATGAGTTTTTCTTGAGATTTTTAGAAGCCTTAATACAAATTCCTAGAGGTTTCAGACCTAATGACTATGAATGCATTGATTTGTTTTGTGAACTTTATGAACCAGGGCTAAGTGCTTTGCCAGAAGAATTGAAACCTGCTAACTTGGCCCAAGTCTTTAAATGGATGGAAATGGCAGAATCAGCCAAAAATGTATCTACACAAAATGAAGATAATGCTTTCCCTTTTGAAGAAAGTTGGATAACTGCAGAAGAATTTGAGGGGAAAAAGGATGAAGGATTAAGGGAGACACCTATTGTTGTTCCTTATCCTAAGTATAATGCTCATGTCACTGAGATCCTATTACAAACCAATAATTGTGATTTTAGAGGTGATGTTTGCATTACTGAGAATGAAGTTGAGACTCTCCTCTTACCAGAATTACATGGTAAAATGATGCCTCATGTTTCTACTTGTTTCTAGGTAACGAGACAGTTTTCAAATGATGAATGCCTGGAGTATACTCTAGGTATATTGGCAATGGAACAAGTTTGTTGTATAAATGTTGAGGAACTGGGGAACAATAAGGTGTGTGATCAGAAGAATAGTACTGGAAATGACCAATATATTGATAAATATATTGGTACTATGGATTTTCCTGACTGCCTATGTGAAGTTAAGATGGATGTGTTGTTACCTTCTAACATTGATATTGCTGGTGAAAAGTTTTCAGCTTGTGCTAAAAGTTTCACTTATAAATTAACACATACAATAGGTGGTACTGAGAATAAGGGGGCTAGTGCATATTGCTGTTTCTTTTTTTCCCAGGTTGAGATTGATATATTTGACTTTGTTTTTGAGGGTTTTTATTTGAGAATAAATGAAGAAGTGCAGGGGAAGATGTATACTGATAGGCCTAAGATGAATGTGTTTACACATTCCCTAGAGAATGATGTAGCTAGTATTTTTGACATTTGTAATGTCAGGATATATTCCAAATTGACAGAATTTAGGTGCTAGAAACCAAGCTTATGTGGGAAATTCTAGGGTGAGGATTCCCCGAGTTATGTATCATCTTTGCTGAGCAATGAAAGTATGGATAACATACACACAGTTTTGTATGAGAATTTTCAGTTTGATGTACAAACTGATGATGGTTCCTAGGCGTATGATGTTATAGAACTGATAAGTTATGAATGTTTCTATTTCTCAACTTAGTTGAGTAAGTATCCAATGAAATATGACCAGGGGTAGAGTAAGGTGAAATGTTGTCATGGTCATATGTTGCATTTAAAGTTTGGGTATAGGGTATTGACTAAATTGGTGTAGGGGAGTATTAGTAAACATTATGATACTTCTAGTCATATTGATTACCCCATAAATTTTGAAGCATCAAGAAGTAAAGAATGTAGACTTGGTTTACTCCAAGTACTTGAGAATTTTGTTTTTGACAGAGGCAAGTTTTGATTTTCTTGTTTGGTGGCCTCAAGCCACCAAGTTAGTATGGACAAGTCCAATTGACAAAGCATGGTGAAATATCCGTCAAGGCACTTGTGTAATTCAGTGACCTGGTCTACAAAACCAGAGATTCTGGATTCTTGCTATGCCCACAGGGGGCATACATCCCCAATTAGAGCCACTAGTGGGGATTTAAAAAAAAAATGTAAGAAAGGAGGCTTAAGGGTTTAGGGTTTATATTACCCATGGTAATATAAATTATCAACTTTTGAAACCCTCACATTATATTTCAATGTTGACTTGCTACCGAGGGTAACTGGTCACTTAAGTTGTCTGATTGATCCTTTCCTTCATGCTCTTACCGGCCCCTTTTCACCTGACCTACTGGTTTCCTATCTGCCACTTTGGCTTTTAATATTTGCGTTGTCGAGGGTTTTTCGACCGGTCCCACCACTATTATATATTTGTTTAAATTCAGCTTGGTGAACCATCCGATCACAGATGATCTGGACTGTTTCTCGTAGACCTCACAGGTTTTCCTGCTGATGTCACTAAAGTGGTGTGAGGTCTGCGAGATTGTGCCATCTGTCATATGTGGAGAGGTGGGGCCTTTTATCGAGGTTCTAGTAGTTCCAAGTGGCCATCTTTTCACTAGAGAAGGAATTTAATGATGGGGATTAATAATGAATGTCCCTCGTAGGCCTCACACGATCAAAGTAAATGTTCCTAAAGTACTGTGAGGTTTTCAAAAAGGTGACACATGGCCTAGATTTTGAAGTAATTAGGCTAGGTGGGGCTTGCTGCTTGATTGCAACCTCCTGTTTTCGTGGACTGTGATTGGCAGTGGTCTTTCCCTGGCGCTGATGTGGATTTTCAACATTCATTGACTTGATCTGAGTCGTCCGACTTTTCAGGTCTGTTCCGCATCAATGGATCAAATTCAAAGGGGCACTATTCATCCATGTGAGGAATTTTTGCACTCTGTAACTTGTTTCATTAATGGCGCGGGTTTTTCAGAGGATCTTCTCTTGATTTTCTTGCATACGAATGATGCCCTCCTATTAAGTGCAATGATGGGTTGTATGCCATTTCCTCATGAGCCTAGAATACTTTTGTGGTGGCTATATCAGCCACTAATCGCTCAAATTCTCGTACTACATTTAAGTAATTAATATCCCTCGCACCAATTCACTCTATAAATGCTTACTAAGTTACCCAGTGTTATCATTGCATTTTGAGTTGTTTTGTTTGTAGGTGGTGGATTTTCTCCTATATTCTATGAGCTATTTTTATTTCATGGACAAATCCACAGTGCGCAGAAGTGCTAGAGTAAAGGCCAGGAGGTCACTGCTCGAGGAGGAGCAACCTATTCTCGGTACACCCAACGTTGCTGCTCAAAATATTGGCAAAAGGCCTGAGCATTGCGTGTCCCCTATTGTTCTTTCTTCAGGTTCTAATGGCAATGGGTCCAAGATGGACTTGGACTATCAATGTTACCTGGCGGCCATGACTGAGCTTGTGGGTGTTGATGAAGAGGTCCTTGCAGTTTCACCAATAACTACAATGGCACCATGCCAAGCTGCTGGAGTTTATGCTAATGTGGATGGAAAGAAGAAAGTGGTTCTACCTCAAATTGAGGTGAGAACCAGAAGCAGTCACCTATATCGGGGCGTGGGTTGACTTAATGATTGTTGGTGTTGGGTGTGTTGCTTGTTGGTGCTGCTTTCCTGATGGTTAGTTTTCATTGATATGGACGTACATGTGCCTGACACGTTTTTTTATTTTTCTCTCTGGCTGGTTACTGGGTGTAACCATTTTTTGATTCCTCAGATTGTGCACTTTGTTTTCCAATGATGAGGAATGTTTTGGAATGTAATTTTGAATTTCATTTAGAATGAAATTCATTTTTGAAATTAATAATGATGCCCGATGCTTGTTGCTCTCCTATCTATAAAGGAGATTTCACGCTCATTGTTAGGGGTCAGACTTTGGATCAAGGAGGTTTTGAATGTATGTACAGTTAGTTCATTTACTGTAGTTTTCTTGAAGGTTTTAGTTAATATCTTTTCTAGTTAGGATTACTATGAAGCAATCAACTATGTTGATGTAATTACAAATATTAAAGCAATAAATGATATCATTTTGGAAAAAATTGCTCTCCTAATTGTATGTCATAAGTTATGAATGAGCCTATTGATGATATATTCATTCACCTTCAATGGCATATTTGAATGTGTTCTTCATTTCCCTACTTTAACTCAATGAGTTAATCAAATTGCTTGAAAATGAGTTACAAATTTATGATTATATATTCAGGATTTGCTAAGGAGTGTTGTTTTAAAACTAAAATTCACATGATGTAAATCATTATGGTGATATGTCCATAATATCTGGATTACGTTTTGTATGACTCCTACCCGATGGATGAAGCACTGGCTATTTTCTTCAGGATTACTATGAGTGATGCAGTAAAACTGAAATCACTTTGAACTTCCTGCAACATCGACACATTGCCTCACAATTCTCACCAAATAAGACTATGAAGGACAACTACTATTATCTTTGCCATCTACATATCACACGGTTCTCACAAATACACGGAAGGTTATCATCCTACTGACCACTTCTGATCGCTAAGTCTTCCTTCCATCTGCATCTCATAGCTTTTGGTCTACACAATCGTTCCATATTCTCCATCCTTTCCAAGAAACTGTTTGCCACCTTCCACTGTCCTAAGCTGAGTCATACACATCGCTCAACACAAAGGTTGAGCTCACCCATGTTGTGGTTCACGGGCTGCTCCAGGGAAGAATGTAAGGTTTTCGGGACTGTCATAAAGAACCCGAAAACCCTAACCAACAATGGTTATCTAAAAAGTCCACCAATATTGCATTCCTCAACCTAAACTACATTCACAATTGCAAAACAACAAAAAACAGAACCAAATAGAGACACGATGGGAATGTATACATTCATACACTAAATATTCCATATATTAATACTGCAAAACGTTCATACACTCGGCCAAAGAGCCTAATTTCTTCTCCTCTCATTACTCTCTCCTTACTCTTCTTTCATATTTGCACTCTCTATTCCCTCTATCTCCTCTTGTATTCGGTTACATTTTCTCTCTTTATAGAGATTCACTGTTAGTTATACAAACTGTTCACTATCCCCGTATTCAGTTACATGGTCATTTAATCCTTTTTTATGAAGATATCATTTCAAATTTTAAACACAACCATTTCTGAACATGGTCCCCCAAAATTCTAACTGAATAAAACATTACAATATAATGAAACTTGTCATAAATTGCAAGAGTCGAGGTGCTCCCACACCAACGAGGTTGTAGTTCTAAGCAAGGTGGTCCAAGATCTGAACAAACCAAAATATTAAGCCCTTTCTCTTTACGAGATGCAAATCTTACATTGAAATCCTCAGTCTCGTTGCTCTAAGATAACTATTATTATTCTTTGGTATTCCAATACCAGAGTAATTACTATCTCATTGCGTGTGTAGGGATTGTAATCTATAAGAAGAAATGTTCTTACTAGTCATAAAAAATTCTTATGAACACACTTAGGTTTACCCACCTTGGTTTCATAGAGCCAAAAGTGTAGGAGATGTTAGTCTTTGACTGAATCTCGTTAGTTGGCCACTAGCCTTTGTGGTTCTTTATTATAGAGGTTGGCTACCTCTTAGAGAGTTTCAAATCCTAGCTGGGTTGCATTTGAAAACACCAACAGGTCAGAGTGATGGTAATTTTAATACATTGATGGTCAAAAGGCACACATTAAAGGGTTTGTTGCTGAGCCTATCTAGTATATTGTCCAAATTGTTTAGAGGTGTGCATCAAGAATTGAGGAAGTTATGTATTCCTACAGTTATTCAATCATTGTAGTATGTGTTTCTGGAAGATGAGATTGCAATTCTAGTGAAGTGAGTTGTTGCGTATGTTCTTGAGGTGTTCAATGATGTTTCTATGTCATTCTCTATCAGTGTGGTATGTCCGTGTTGATCGAAATGTTAGTGACTGAAGATTTTTCCTTGTGTGTTTAAGGTTTTCATGTTCTTGGCTGACATGATGGTGGTAGCATGTTGTGGATCCTTATGGATTAATATTGTATTGTTTGGAATGTTCAAAGATGTTGATTTAGGTCCTCACTATGTTGTGACTGACTTAGGTTGGTGCACATTAAGATTTGTTCATGTATTGAGGCCGACAGTTGTAATTTATTGTTTATTTATGGCCGAAAGAGTTGTTGGTGTAAATCCATATAGCAGATATATAAGAGTGATTGTTTCCTCATTTTAAAGTATGATCATTGAATGTATGTGAAGTATATGCAAGATATGTGTGAATAAAGATCAGATTATTTGAGTGCAGAGCAGAGTGTGAAGAAGATTGAGTGAAGAGCGAAGAAGCGTTTATGTGCCTAACCAAAATTGTAATCAAGCTTTTGTAGAAGCTAATTTCTCAATTCAACCTCATCAGATGGATTTTATTATATTGTTTTATATAAGGCAGTGAGCCTTCCCTTTGAGTAGTGAGCTCTAGGTAGTGTGCCTGAATGCATGTGCATTCCCTATTCATTTCTTTCATTATACTTCTAATAGGGTATAATCTTGTGGACTAACATCCACTACATTTTCTCCCCTAACAGGGTTTCCACATATTAAATCTTGGTGTTCATGTGTCTCTGATGTGTTTTTGATTTATGCTTGCACTGTTAATTATCAGATCTATGATTGAAAGTTATTTTAGGTTGAGTAAGCTTAATTTATGTAACAACTGATTCACCCCCCTCTCAGTTGTCTATCCTTATTTTTCAAACAATTGGTATCAGAGCTAGTTCCTCTGAAGAAGTATAACAAATTGAGGTGATCTGGGATGGAATTATACAAGAAAGATAGTCCTAGATTCGATGGTACAAACTACTCTCTGTGGAAAGTCAGAATGGAGTGTCATTTGAAGTGCATTGGTGAGCCTTAGATTACAAATAATGCATATACAATTCCTCAGAATGGTCCCTCTACGCCTGATGATATCAAAGAAGAAGAAACTAATACCATAGCCATAGAAGCATTGCTGAGTGCTTTGACAGATTCAAAAATGACAAATATAATAGGTCTGAAGATTGCACATGAGATTTGGATAAAATTGGAAACATTGTATGAAGGAGATGCACTAGTGAAAGTTGCTAAGCTGCAAAGTCTGAAAGGAAAGTGGGAGAACATGAAGATGAGTGAAGATGAAAATATATTTTATTTCTCGCAAAAGGTAAATGAATTAGTGATGGACATTAGATGTGCCGGTGGAACCTTGGAAGAAGATGAGATTGTGGCTAAAATACTTAGATTTGTGCGTACTTCTTACAAAACAAAAGCCCATGCTATTGAAGAGCCCAATTTAGTAACAAACGTGACAAGAGACATGCTGATTGGAAACTTGCTGCCTTTGAGTTGAGTGAATTTGGTGAATCTTCTCCTAAGATAGAGTCTAGAAAAAGCCAACAGAGATATGATCCGAGAGGGAGTTCTAGGAAGACATTCAAGTATGAAGAAGAGATGAAACTGATTGAAGATGAAGAAAGAGAGCTAGAAGAACTGGAAGCACTGATTGTGAAAAGAGAAGCTAGAGGACAAGGGAAGTACAAAGGAAAGATACCTATTAAATGTTTCTCTTATAGTAAGATAGGTCATTTTGCATCAAGATGTCTTGAAAGAGTCTCTAAGTATAAACCTGATAAGACTAGATTTCAAAAGAAATGTTATTATGCTGAAGGAGTTACTGATGATGAATTTGATAAAGAAATTGGAAATGAAGATGAATGGGTATTCATTGCTATCAAGGAAAATGGTCCGGTGTCCACTGAATCAACTAGTAATCAGAATATTGAGAAAGCTCTTGCAACCACAATTGATGAGAAGGATGAGTGGGTGATCGACATTGGATGCTCACATCATATGACTGGTGATAAAAGCAACTTTCTAATCTTGGAAAAGTATGACGGTGGTGTTGTAAGATTTGGAGATAACAATGCTAGTGTGATTTGTGGTAGAGGCACTATTTCTCTTGGTGGAAAATGCAATACTGATGATGTTATTTATGTTGAAGGATTGAAGCATAATCTATTGAGTGTTGGATAGATGGTTGAGAAAGGTTATAATATTTAGTTCAAAGATGGTAAGTGTAGGGTATTGGGAAGCTCAGGAAATGTGATTGCTTCAGATATAAAGACAAGAGGTAATATTTTTCACTTGAATGCTGCTAGTGAAAGTTATTTGATTTCTCAAGTTGATGTAAGCTGGTTATGGCATAGAAGGTTGTGTCATGTGAATTTGGATAACATTGTCAAAATAAGCTCCACACAAGCAGTTAGAGATCTACCTAAGTTAGTGAAGCCTACTAACACTATATGCAAGGAATGTCAGATGGGAAAGTAGACAAGAACTTCCTTTAAGAGAAAACAACATCATTCCAATGGAGTACTAGATTTGGTACATGTTGATCTATGTGGTCCATCTAGAATCAGAATTCTACAAGGAGAAAGGTACTTTATGTTTCTTATTGATGATTATTCTAGAATGGTTTGGGTTGCCTTCTTAAGAGAAAAACATGAGGCATTAGAGAAATTCAAAAGCTTCAAAGCTTTGGTAGAAACTGAGACAGGTTTGAAGATCAAATGTTTAAGATTGGACAGAGGTGGTGAATTCACTTCCCAAGAGTTTGATTCATTCTGTGAAGAGCATGGAATAAAAAGATAGCTATTTACTCCATGGACCCCACAATAGAACAGATTGGTTGAGAGAAAGAACAAAACAATCTTAGATGCTACCAGAACTATGATGTTGGAAGGTAATGTTCCTCACTTCTACTGGAGAGAAGTTGTAAGCACTGTTGTGTACACTATCAACCGGGTGAATGTCAACAGTAATTTGGTAAGACTCCTTTTGAGCTATGGTTTGGTTATAAACCTACTGTTAAGTATTTCAAAATATTTGGAAGCAGATGTTATATTAAAAGAGATGAATATATAGGAAAGTTTGAAGCTAGAAGTGATGAAGGAATCTTTCTGGGTTACTCTACTAAGAGAAAAGCCTACCGGTGTTACAATAAAAGATTGAAGAAAATGGTTGAAAGTACAAATGTCAGAGCTGATGAAGACACTGTTAGATCATATTGGTATTGTGGATATGATTTAGATGACCAAAAAGATAGTTATGATGATGGAAAGAATGCACAAACACAAAATCAAACTCAAAGTGTTTTGGTGAATCAAGAAAATCATGAAGAAGAAGACAGTGGAAACACAGAAGAAAGAACAAAACCCAAAAATCCAAGGTATGTAAAGCGAAGTCATTCTGAAAGTTAGATCATAGGAGACAAGAACAAAGGTGTATAGACTAGAAGAAGAATTGTAGAAGAATATTGTCTGATATCCAAGACTGAGCCTATAACTATCAATGAAGCATGTAAAAATGAATATTGGATGGAAGCAATGAAGGAAGAACTGATGCAGATAGAGAAAAATAATACATGGATTATTGTTCCTAGACCTCAAGACAAAAATGTAATTGGAACCAAATAGGTCTTTCATAATAAGTTGAATGAACAAGGTGAACTGATCAGGAATAAAGCAAGACTAGTATGCAAAGTATATTCACTGATGGAAGGTATTGATTTTGAAGAAAATTTTTCCCCTGTTGCTAGAATTGAAGCTATAAGGTTATTTATTGCTTATGCTACTTTCAAGAACTACAAAGTATATCAAATGGATGTGAAGTCAACATTTTTGAATGGTGAGTTAGAAGAAGAAGTTTATGTTGAACAACCAGATGGATTTCAATTGACTGATGAAAAGGATATGGTGTGTCGGTTGAAGAAAGCACTATATGGACTCAAACAAGCCCCTAGAGCTTGGTATGCAAGACTGGAAAAATACTTGTTGAAGATTGGATTCAATAAAGGTGCTGCTAACAACAATCTTTATTTCAAGGTGGATAAGGATAAATAATTGATCATTGAAGTCTTTTTTGATGACATTATTTTTGAAGGTGATGATAACTTATGCATGAAATTTGCTGATGAAATGGAAAGTGAATTTGAAAGGTCAATGATAGGAGAATTGAAATTCTTTTTAGCAAATTACTCAACTAGATGATGGAATCTTTATTTCTCAGTCCAAATATGTGAGAGAGTTATTGGAAAATTTTGGCATGGAAGATTCAAATCTAGTTGGTACACCCATAGTAACTGGATGCAAATTATCTCAGAATGATGATTATCCTAAGGATAATCAAACAAGATATAGGTCAATGATTGGAAGATTGCTATATTTGACTCAAACAAGACCAAACATTATGAATGTTGTGTGCATGGTTGCTAGATATCAAGCTAATCCAAAGGAATCACATGTGACTGCAATAAAGAGAAATTTTAGATACCTAAAAGGAACAATTGACTTTGGGTTATGGTATCCAAAGGATGATGATCTTACTCTTAATGCCTTTAAAGATGCAAATTAGGTAGGATATGTAAATGATAGGAAAAGCACAAGTGGTGGTGCATTCTTCTTGGGAAAGAAGTCGGTGTCCTGGCTAAGTAAAAAGCAGAATTCCATTTCTCTATATATTGCTGAAGCATAATATATTACTGCTGAAAACAATTGTACTCAAGTGTTGTGGATGAAGCAGATGCTGAGAGACATCAAAATTGAGTATGATGAGCCAATTGCTATATTTTGTGACAATTCAAGTGCCATAAAAAATTATAAGAATCTAGTGCTACACTCAAAGAAAAAACATATATCTATCAAGTATCACTTTTTGAGAGACAAGGTGAGTGATAAAGAGGTCAGATTGGAATATGTACCTGAAAAGGAAAAAATTGCAAATATCTTTACTAAACTGTTGCCTAAGGATAATTTTTAGTATCTCAAAGGCAAGTTAGGTTTAATTTCCCCTCCTAATCTGAACTAAGATGCAAGTCTTTGCATCAATCCATGGACTTACAGTTAGATCTTGTTTTGGATTGATGTTGTGGTGGTTGCTACTTAGGGGGAGTAGTCAGATGATTCAAATGATTAGATCATGTGTACCTTTTCCATTGATGTCAAAGGGGGAGAATAAAAATGTGAAAAAATCTTGAAGAAAGGGGGAGAAGAATGAACAAAGGGGGATATATGTACTACGGGAACAACTAGTTATGTTGATGGTATTATTTTTCACATCATGTGTTGCCATCAATTCCAAAGGGGGAGATTGTTGTATGTTGTGGTAGTGTTTCTGATATGTGGTTGTCATTGATGTCAAAACTATTAGCATTAATTATTTTGAAGGTTGTATATGTCGAGGATATTAAGAAAATTGTAATAAATAGATTGTAGGAAATCAGTGAAGCTAAGAAGGTCAGAGTGATGGTAAGTTATGTACATTGATGGTAAGAAGGTGTGCAATAAAGGGTTTGTTGCTGAGCCTATCTAGTATATTATTTGAAAGTTTCAAAGGTGCACATCAAAAATTGAGGAAGTTATGAAGTTTTATATTCCTACAATTATTTAGTCACTATAGTAGGTGTTTTTGGAAGATGAGATTGCAATTCTGGTGAAGTAAGTTTTTGTGTACATTCCTCAGGTGTTCGATGATGTTTCTAGATTGTTCTCTATCAGTGTGGTACGTCCGCATTGATCGGCGTGTTCGTGATTGAATTTTTTTCCTTTTGTGTTTAAGGTTTTCATGTTCTTGGCCGACATGATGGTGGTAGCGTGTTGCAGATCCTTATGGATTAATATTGTATTGTTTGGCATGTTCAAGGATGTTGATTTAGCTCCTCACTATGTTGTGACTGACTTAGGTTGGTGCGCATTAAGATTTTTTCATGTATTGAGGCTGACAGTTGTAATTTATTCTTTATTTGTGGCCGATAGAGTTGTTGGTGTAAATTCGTGTAGCGAATACATAAGAGCAATTGTTTCCTCATTTTAAAGTATTCTCGGTGAATTTATGTGAAATATATGCAAGATATGTGTGAATAAAGATTAGATTATTTGAGCACAGAGCAGAGTGTGAAGAATATTGAGCGAAGATTGAAGAAGTGTTTTTGTGCCTAACCAGAACTGTAATCAAGCTTTTGTAGAAGCTAATTTCTCAGTTCAACCTCATCAGATGGATTTAATTTGATTGTTTTATGTAAGGTAGTGAGCCTTCCCTTTGAGCAGTGAGCTTGAATGCATGTGCATTCCCTATTCATTTCTTTCATTATACTTCTAATAGGGTATAATCTTGTGGACTAACATCCACGGTGGTTTTTCCCCTAACAGGGTTTCCACATATAAAATCTTGGTGTTCATGTGTCTCTGATGTGTTGTTGGTTTATGCTTGCACTGCTAATTATCAGATCTATGATTAAAAGTTGTTTAAGATTGAATAAGCTTAATTTCTGTAACAACTTATTCAAACCCCTTCCCCCTCTCAGTTGTCAATCCTTATTTTTCCAACTCTTCTCAAGATTGTCCCAAACACAATTTCCTTTTTAGAGATCACATAGAAATTGAATGAGTCTGACAAGACTCATTTTAGGAATTATAAAAAGCATGCTATACTCCCTTCCATAATTGTATTTTGAGACTTACAAGTCATAACAAGAGAAGGATTGGAGGTTTTGTTGAAAAAATTACTCCCATAGAAGATGAGAGTAGATAAGTTTAGAAGGTGTGACCTTGAGCATTTCATCCATGATCACAGGACTAGTTTCAAATTGGCAATGTTCTTGCATGAGCCTGACAATCTTGAAGGCTTGATCATGAATTTCTCCACCAAAAAGAAGTCACACATAGAAGAGAACTATGGGTAAAGATCTATATTTTTGAAACAAAATGAAATCAATCTTATCCATATTTTAAGGGATCATATTCATATATTGAGGACCCCATCATAAGAATCATGCCAATGTTGGACAATACCAATAATATGCTCTTAAATTTACCTACTCCATCAATAGATGTGCTTGGCCCATCAACTCAAAGGATGGTGCCACAAAGTCCACAATTTGTTACTCCTTTGCAATAGATAACTCCTACTACACAACCTTTGGTTGATTACCCCATAGGCCTTGATGAAATTTCAAATGATACTGATATAGTTCAGATAATGCATTCGCCTACTAGGGTTATAATTGAGGCACCTTCTAATGAAAGGATTCTTATAAATTTTGAGACTGTAGGGTAGATAGTGGATGATGTGAGGGATCAAGCTTCTTCAAAGTTTATGCAAGATGACATGCTCATCACCACTAAGGATTTTAAGGACTTTGTCCTTAACAATAAAGGAGAAGAGTTGCAGAAGAAAATGAAAGAAAAAATCATAGAGGAAAAGAAAAAGGAGATTATTCCAGAGTTTTGGACAAAGGTCAATGCAAAAATGGAGTTCATGACACCTCTGAGGATTAGAGATTAGTGTGAATTTTTGGATGTATACTCTTTACATGGATGCAATAGTATTTGACACTATCTGGAGATAAGGAGGAAATGACCTTGTGTTGCAATCAAAAGAGAAAGTTGATGCTTTATATTTTGGGTCTATATTTAACCTAAGGCATGAGACCTTGGCTATATGGTCAATTTTCCCAGAGACCAATAAGCCCCAAGTGATCAATTATCTCAATAAACTCATTAGAAATGCAATATTAAGGAGATTAGGAGATACAAGTGTCATTCAAGCAACTACCCTCACAGTTAATATAAACTTATTTACTAAAGCAACAGTGAAAAGTTACAAGGAGAATTGGATAAGGCCAATGCCATAACTTTAAAACTACAACAAAAATTGAGCATGGTCACATGATTACTACCCCATCCAAAACCAACTATTGAGGATAAGGGATCATAGAAAGTTAAGACATTATCCCTTGAGGTTAATAATTTTAGAGAGAAGCTCAAACAGAGAAAAGACGAGGAAAGAATGGCTAAAGAAGGAGAAACCAAGAAGATATCAGATCTGGTTGATAATATTTTTGGGCTGTAAGTTGTCAAAAATTTTGAGTCATGTTGATAAGGTTTGGGAAAACTACAAAATTTTGAAAGATGTATTCACCAACCTATTGGAAGTTTTGAAGTCTATCATTATTGATGCAGTTTGGAAACATGAGCATGAAGTGTACATACATCAGTTGATTTGGCTAACCCAGTGTTTTCATTGATGTCAAAATTGTGGGGAAGAATTTTTGGTGTCATTTGTATAGTTCTAACTAAACCGGAAAGTTGATCTATCAGGAATTTGGCTAAGTATTTTTTTTATAGTATTGTGGTTCGGTGCATTAGTTTTTGAGTCCTCACTTCACCACAAGAAGAGGTATAACTCTAAGCTTTTAACCACATAATTAAGACTGGCTTATATAGCTGTATTCAAGATCTCATGAAGTTTTGTGAAGAATACTAGAAGATATCAATGACAGAGTTCAACTTTGTATATATTTTCCATCTCTCTATTCAGTGTATTGGTGTGAGAAATTCTGCATTTCCTTGAGAATAATGTTTTTGTGTTGAGGTTCTAATTATAGTCTCTTTGATGTCGGTGAAACATGAATTTGAAGAAAGATCAAATCCAAAAGTTGTGTATTGGGAAGCGTATGTATGATTGGATGTTTTTGTGATTAGGTCCAATTCTTGGTCGATCTAATACATGATATGTGTCGTGAAGATTAAATATACATTCCAGATGTTAGTTGGATCTATTTTAGATCCATGCTGAACTAAATTAAGTATTGGACATTTTTCTTGAGTGCGAAGATGATTTTGAATCATTTGTGGTGCCAAAAAAAGCTATTTTGGATTGTTTTTGTTTACATCTAATTAGGTCAACCTAATTGATGTATGCGAATGTAATTGGGTATATCTATGAGACATTTTGGAGTTGAGAAAAGAGTAGAGTAAGCATGAATGACATATCAGGTGTGAATTGTCTCATATGATGTGAACATGTGAATTCAGTGGTGAGAGATCATAATAAGAGTAGAGTAAGGATGAATGACATATCAGGTGTGAATGGTCTCATAAGATGCAAGAATGTGGATTCAATGGTGAGAGATCAGAATAAGAGTAGATTTGTTGAGCGACTACTAAGTAGAGCATTACTTTGTATTCAGAGCTTCAAAGGAACATAAATACAACACAAGGGAGGTGCACTTTGTATAGTTCATACTTTGGCAGTGAGCCATTTTTGTATAGTATTTAACTATAGTTGTGAGCCTTATAAGGATAGTGTGTCATGGTAGTAAGCCCCTGCAATATACTATATCCAGATATAGTATATTGTGAGCTAATCCTCACTGTGGTTTTTCCCATTTTTGGTTTTCCACATAAAAATCTTGGTGTTCATGTGTTATGTGACTTTGTGGATGATTCATGCTTTCATTCTTTATTTTTGTTAATATGTTTTGGTGATTGGATAAGTTGTGTTCAAAAGTTTAATAGAATATTGATTCACCCCCCCTCTCAACATTTTGAATGTTCAACACATTCATGCTCAAGCAAGAGTTAGGTTGAAGTTCTTTCAATTTAGTTGGGTCCTTGGAATTGTATTATTAAGGATTTTTGCAAAATACTCCAATTTTGATTCTAATTTGGTGTTTGATATTATTTCTAGATATAATTATTTAGATGACATAATCCTCGATCATAATAAGTATCAACCACTCATAAGGAGGGAGTTAGATGTTTTTGAGGGCTTTGAATAATTTCCTATACCTCCCATATTAGATAATGAGGAAGAGATAAAAATTTGCAAGGAAAGGAGAGAGAATTTTGTTGATATTCTCTCTGCCATATATGTAAAAGTAAATAAGGATGGTGAGATGAACACAGATCAATTAAACCTCAGTATGGATATGCTCTATAAAATTGAGTACTATATGGTAGGCTTCTCTGACATGGTCCAGGTATTAATAGATGATGATTAAAAGATTCACATGGTTAGGGTATACCAATTTCTCCCACTCAAAGGTGATATGTCATCAAAGAAGGATGAAGATAAAGAGAAAAGTAGTGCAAAAATTTGTGTTTCTTTTCAATTGGTCATCACCAACCAGCATAAATGCAAGACCAACATGTCAGAATAAGAATGTTAGATTTACTTTGTTGACTTCAAGAAGAAATTTTGATCAAATAAAATTCATCCATAAGTATAAATGCTCCTAAAGATCTTCAAAAAAGTTTGCAGTGGCTCCTTCCTCATGTAAATGTATTTTATCTTTTGTAAAGGTGTTATCTCTTAATTTTTGTCTTTTGTGTGATAAGCGTTGAAATAAGGCTTTTTGCTTGTTTCTCCCTTACTTCTATAAAAGGGAATTTTGAGCCTTATTATAGTATTCGATCCTTTAGGTTTTAAGCAAGTCTCTGTATAGAGTTAGTCTCGTACATTTGGATCTATTTAAATTTTAGAAAGAGAATGTTGTAAATTTTCTCTATAATACCAACAAACAACTAAATTTTGTTGTTTATATGAATACAAGTCATATTGCTGATGTCTCCATATTGCAATACAATATATTTTGAATCTTGGTAATCAAACATCATTGAAGGTTATCGTTGCACATTTGTTGTAAAAGATGTTTATTGTTGGCTTCTATTCAAGTAATAAATTAGAATTGGTTTTAGTTGAATAAATGAAGATATTATGGTTATAGAAGGGATCTTAAGGAAGATTAACAATATTGTCCATTTTTTGGTTTTCTTATTTTAAGGAAATGAGATTATAAATAAAAATTGAGCTAGTTTTAAGTTTTTTATCAAAAAAATTGCTTCATTCTTGACTCTATAATGGATAAATCATCAGTCAAATTAATTCATAGAATCAAAACCCAAGAAGAATAAACCTAAATTTGAAAAAATATCTTTTATTTATGTTCATTTTGTTGGAAGTATGGAGAAGATCAGTCTTATGTTGTCATTGATGTCACCATGTTGGTCTAGTACCTTGAAGCTTATCTCATCCGGTATTTGATCCGATGTTTTGGTCTGCATATTCTCTTTGGTAGTCAATGTGGTTTAAAGTTTTGGGAAAAGGCTTATGATTATTGGAAGCAGGTATATATGTATTCTTGGATATTCATATGTTTGGATGATGCATTGGCATCGACTTTTATGATTACATTTTTTTATTAGGTTAATGATGGCAGACCTAATAATCCGTTAATTGTATTATGGTTATATGTGCGACCTAGCTTTGGTCCCAACCGACATAATAATGCATGAAATAGTTGAATTACTTTTGGAAGCTAACCTAATTGATGTAGGAAGATATATCAAGTATATATGCAAGATGGTTTGAAGATGAATTGTATGCGAATGAAGTGAAGCAAAGGGAAGTAGTAGTGTGAGCGAGTACAAGCATGTGTTGATAGGCGAAGTGTGTGAATTGAAGAGCGAATATTAGTCTATTGTCATGTGAAAGAATACTCTGTGCATCAACAAAACTGAATTTTCACTTGTGGTTTATCTTCATCAGTTCAATTCTGGTGGATAGTCATTTTTGTTTCTATAATCTCTATAGGTAGTGAGCCTCCTTTTCTGGACAGTAAGTCCTTGTAAGCAGTGAGCTTCTGTATCCGAGCAGTGAGCCTCCTTTTGTAGCTGGTATTGATATAACTATATATTAAGAGCTAATCCTCATTGTGGTTTTTCCCTCATTGGGTTTTCCACAAAAAAATCTGGTGTTCTTATGTTGTGGAATTCCATGTTTTTCTCTTGCTCTTTTCTGTGTTATGCAATAAAGTAATTAAAAGGTGTTTGTTCAATGAGTTTTAAAAGATACTGATTCACCTCCCCCCCTCTCAGTATCTTGCATATTTAACACATTTCACACCATTACAGTATAAAGCTATAGAGTATTTGAAGAATATTTATCCAATCAAGTTCATCCTCCAAATTGTTAGTGTGAAGATCATAATCTATTTTGACATCATTTAAAACATTGTTGTAACTTGAGAATGATGTTATGTAAAGGGAAACCCAACATGGTTTTGTAGAGCCCAAAGCACAGAGGAGAAAAATTATAAAAAATTTGTCATGTTCAGTTACTACTAATCTAGGGTTCTTGAGTATAGGATTTGGCTAATCCTTAGAGAAACCTAGGAAATCAATTGGAAATGCCAATAGAATAGTGACTCTGTTGGGGAGTGAAAATTGAATTTATAATTATTGAATGCACACAAGACAACTAAGAGGGGGGTGAATTAATTGTACATTAAAAATTCAACCTTCATAAACATTTAGATCCGCATCATCTTAATTAACCCTTAACCTGATAGAATGATTTAGCATGAAATAAAAATAACAGAAAACTAAAATACAACACCATGCATGATAGAACATCAAATTTACGTGGAAAACCCAAGAAGGGAAAAACCACGGTGAGGATTAGCTCACAATATAAAGTAACTGCAACACTAAATACAAAGGGCTCACTATCGAAGGGATCATTTCCCAAAATAAAGAAGGGATCACTGCCAAAGGCTCACTGCTATATTATAGAAAAGAAGAAAGAAGAGTGTTACAATGAAAAATCCATCTCAATACAAAATAAAAGATCCACCACAACATCACCAACACATTCACAGTCTCTCTGAATATTGTAGACACCTTCTCACTACTTCCATTAGTCTAACTCATTAAGCTCACATTGCACTTCATAAATTCACACTTTACAAATCGGAAATTCGCATCAAACACTTCACTAATTCATTCTCCATCAAATCAACACTTATTTATACCATATTCAACCTTGAAAACATTCTCCAAGGTCGGCTATGCACCTCAACTCTATAAATTTAAATTAGGTTGACACTAAGCATTCCCACGATGGAAAGGAATGAAAGTGGACCACTCCTCTTCTTAACTCAGACCCAAATCAAACATATATGCCACACCATGCTTCCACAATTACCAAAGAAAATCCAAAATTAGTGTAAACACCCAAGGTTGGCTGAACCAATGTAAATACCATTATCATTTAATTACACACTTTCTCAAATCCAAAGATGACTCACAAAAAATACACAAATCTAGAATATTCCATAAACACCCTGAAATCCAAAAAATTCCTTTGCAACAACTTTCACTTTAAGAATGTACACACCTAGTACACTCAAACAACCTTCCATACTTTGAAACTCAAGAAACAAACTTTTTGTGCTCTAAACCATGAACAAATTTGACTGTAGGTAAATATGAACCTTATCAATACACTTCCAAAATTGCAAGAACAAAAACCAAACTACAGAGAAATGCTGAGAAAAACCATTTCTCCCAAATACCACTACAACATAAAATTCACACATTGGTGAACACAAATCTCTCTGCATGATGATCCAAACCAATAAATTATATATATAGAACCTCTGAATAAATTTGACCAACATATCCAAATCGCACAAGTAAATCTTCAACCATGAATAAATGTGGAGCAAAACCAAAACATCATGCTATACATCAAAACACCTCTGCAACACACTATTTCTAGTTTTTATTCAAAGTTTCTCAAAGGAACTTGGAAACCAAGCACTAGAGACACATACTCATCATCTTTAGTACTTCCTCATCATTACTAAACCAACAACATCCACCAATGGAATCTTGTCAAAGAAACACTAGAGGTTTGACAACAATAGCACTTATTAATGACAACATAATGCAAATAATCAAAGCATCAACACAGCTTCTCAACCATCACTAGTCATCAATGACAACACAAATAATCTCCCTCGAGCTTGTTGAAATCAATGAAAACACTGACTACTCATACTTGCAACAATCTCCCCCTTTTTCATTGATGGAAACATATGATGTGAAAAACCATCAACAACAAACATAACAATGATTCTGCTCCATACCAACTCTTTCTATTTCTCCCTTTTTTTCTTCAAATCCTTATTCACACTATTCTCTCCCCCTTTGATATTTTATCTTTTTCATATTTCTTTCTCTTTGCCTTTGACATCAATGACAAAGGATAAGAATTTTTTCATCTCTTTCTCCCTTTGACATCGAACATACATACTTTCTCTCTTTACTACTTTGCATACTCCCCCTTAGGAGCGCACAAAAAATTGTACCAAACAACTTATGTACAAAACATATACTTTGACACAGTTGACAAAGGACAACACCAACACTAACTACCCCTGACTACAACAACCAACAAAACACTACCTACTCCCCATGAGAGGTAGCCTCCAATCATCAGTCTAGAACAAAGAATGAATCTTGAAATCCAATAGAATGATGCATATCCTTAAGCATCTAGTTCAAAGGAGGGTTAATAACCTGTAACTTCTCCCGAAGATACTCAAAAGTATCCTTAAGAAGAGACTTAGTGAATATATCAGCAACTTGATCCTTTGTAGGCATGTACTCAAGCTTCACTTCATTCTCCACAACCTTCTCTCTCAAAAAATGATACCAGATTGAGATATATTTTGTCCCTGAGTGCACCACCATATTCTTTGAAATGTTAATAGCACTTGTATTGTCACAAAATATAGAGATTGGTTCATCATATACAACTTTGATATCCTTCAAGGTTTTCCTCATCCACAACACTTGTGTGCAGTAAGATGTTGCAATATACACTACCTCTGTAGATAAATATATTGAATCTTGTTTCTTGCTCAACCAAGACACCAATCTTCATCCAAGAAAGAATGCACTGCCACTTGTACTTTTCTTGTCATCAACACATCCTAGCCATTTTGCATCTGTATAAGAACTTAGAGAAAAGTTAGTATCATTTGGATACCACAAGCCATGTTCCAGAGTGCCCTTCAAGTATTTGAGTATCCTCTTCACTGCTGCAAAATGTGACTCTCTAGAATCTTCTTGAAATCTAGCCACAAGACAAACTATATGTGTGATATCTAGTCTATTAGCAGTTAGATATAACAGTCCTCTAATCATTGATCTATACTTACTCTAATCAACCTTAGGATATTCATCATTATTACTAAGCTTGCAACCAATCACCATAGGTGTACATTGTTAGAGTAGATTATGTACTCCCACAACTCCAAGAATCACCTGTAACGATAAATCTATCACACTATGAAGAAATAAGCAAGATATTACTGCTCAACAACTTAAATTTGATAAAACATCAAATATGCATTATGTGAACAACTACCACATTGAATATGCTACCATAGAGAATGGATAATTACAATGAGATCAATCCTTAAGAAAGGAGATCAAAACCTAAAAAAAAACCCTAGTGTGCACACTTAATAATTAATAAATAATTAATTATTAATGTGCCTAAGTTTATCTTAAGTAAATTTAAAGTGATAAGTGAATTAATTAACCAATATGATTAAATTAATTAAGTGAAATAATTTATTACTCTAACACCCCCCCTTAAGATGAACTTAGGAAGTACCTAAAACACTAAGGAAAAAAATGCATGAAAGCAAAGATGGGTCCCAACAACAAGGCCTAATCAGGTACCCAAGTACAATTGAATCTTTGTAAAGTGGAGAAAAGGAGAAAACCACATGGGAAAAACTCCTCTCCTAAAAGAGATGCAGAAAAAAATGTAATGCACTAATAGAAGAAGGATAGAAGGTGGATTAAATGATATCCCCCAAAGAAAACTTCTATCACATAATTACATATACAATGGTCTCCATAGGAGAGATAGAAAGAGACTAGAAGGCCCCCCACAATGAAGAAACTCCTGTCGCAATGGTGGATGTTTGATGTAGAATCCAGAAAGAGATCCTAAAGCAGCAAATAGCATTCCTTCCCTTGGGAAGAAATGAATCCAAAGGATGATGTCGAAGAAATCCTGTGAAGATTGATGAACCAATATGTATCAATATGTGTGCCATGATAGGATGCTGAAGAATATCTATGTCTGAACTAAAACAAATGATGCCAAATCCAAACTGATGTGAAGACTCCTGAAAGACAACCTCTGAATACACTGATAATGGTGGGTGTACATTTATAATATGACTGTCAAGATAGAGGAGATTTATGTCCTCAATATAATCCTCAAGATCTGCAGTGTGAGACTCAACAAACAATGATGTGTCTGCAAGATAAGAATCCCATGATGTAGAAGATAATAAATGACCAAGATGGTCATGATGTTGAACTAAATCCATAAGGTCTAATGTGTGATACTGATGTCATCAGGAACAACAGATGATATATGTATAATCTCAATCTGAAGAGTAGGAACTATGAGACAAGCCTCTGATCCATCAGAACATGCAAGAATGTCTAAATACTCAAGCTCCTCTAAAGTATCCTGATCAAAGGGTATATTCTCTCTCCAAGCAATGGGTAAGAGACAATCTAAAGTAGGATTCTCTGGGAATGGAAGGATTCTCTAGGAATGGAGAGAGATTGGGGTCTCCATAGATCTCCCAAAGATGTGTCCAAAGTGGGTGTGAACAATCAATGTCTGATACAACCCACATAGTGTCATTATCAGCACTAGACAATATAGGTCCTACTATGTGATCTCTAGTGATATCCCAAGCTAATTTTCCCCCTAGAGTGGCTGGTTTAGGTATGAGATCATACAAATAAGGAAAAATATTAAGCCACCTACAATGTGTAAGTATGCTCTTTTCCCATGACTCATAATTACCCTCTTCCAGGATTACAACTGAAGGGTGAGTAGAAAAACCCATGATAACTCTTCAAATTAAACAATCTGAGAAAAATTACCTTACTGCATGTAGATCAAATAAAATAGAGCCAAATGACGCAAACAAGAGGTTCCCAAGTGCTAAAACATCCAAGTAATTAAGCAAACTGTCAAAACCAAAAAAGCTTAATAAAATGTACCTGGTAAATTTTTTGATAAAAACTATATAGATCTGGAAACAACACTAGAAGACCTTTCTGATGCCTATTCATTTTAGAAAAATGAAGTTCATATGCAAAATATATGCCCCCGAAAGCGCGAAAATGATGATCAGACTTAGACTAAAAAAAAATTAGAAAAGAAGAAAAAACCAGAATATAACACTTCCATCACTAGATTGGGCTCGGAACCAGCTTTCCAACGATATTTCATTTTTGAAAAACCGAGTTCGTATGCAAAAGTTTAGCCAAAATACCAAAACTGCTCCAAAAGGGTTTGGGGGTTAAGCCTGGCATTTGGCTAGCCACTAGCATTAACCACTAGCGGTTAACTGACGATGGCAGCCATTACCACTGGTTTGAAAAAAATAAAATCTCAGATTGTTTGTTGTACTAGGCCGTACGACCCATAAATGGAAATTTTTTGCCTCTCAGAGTCACTATGTTCGATTTCAATGATTTGATAGTCAAATCTGGGGTTTTTGGGCACTTTGAACGTGATGGTGAGGTCCATTTGGGCTCAAAACGCTCCAAATTTGTAGGTATGCTCTAGATCTAGAAACCCTCATAGATCTGACAAATGGAGGCCTTTTTCGATGAAACAAAAGGAAAACCTGACTGTTTCGGGAGCTCTGGATTCAATGGAATGCTCAAAATTTGACCACAGATCACGAATATTAATGCATGAGTTGATTTCTTTGAAAAAATCGGATAAGGTGGTTGTAGATCTGTTGCTCTGATACCATGTTAGAGTAGGTGTATCTATTCCCACAGCTCCAAGAATCACTTGTAACGATAAACCTATCACACTATGAATAAATAAGCAAGATATTATTACTCAACAACTCAAATCTGATAAAACATCAAATATGCATTATGTGAACAACTGTTGCATTGAATATGCTACCGTAGAGAATGAATAATTACAATGAGATCAATCCTTAAGAAAGGAGATCAAAACCTAAAAAGAAACCCTAGTGTGCACACTTAATAATTAATAAATAATTAATTATTAATGTGCCTAAGTTTAGCTTAAGTAAATTTAAAGTGATAAGTGACTTAATTAATTAACCAATATGATTAAATTAATTAAGTGAAATAATTTATTACTCTAACATGCATACCAGTTTAGAATATTCCCTTCCAAACTTCTTCAACATTTCCTTGACATATTTTGATTGTGAAATGAATAACCTTTTTTTTTTGATTGATTTGTAACCCAAGGAATAAATTTATCTCCCCAAACATAGACATCTCAAATTATTTCTACATCTCTTCTAAAAATATCTTGCACATAGCTTCATTTTCTCTAAAATTGTGTCATTAACATACACAACCAGAATCAAGATTTGATATTTTTCAACTTTGAAGTAAAGATTACTATTTTTGGTACCTTTATTGAATCCTTGTTGTATCAAGTGCCTATCCAACCTTGCATACCAATTTCTAGGAGCTTGCTTCAATCCATATAATTCCTTTTTCAATTTGTAGACCATATCCAGTTTGTTTGATTACTAAAATCCTTCTAGTTGTTCAATGTATACTTCTTCCAACTCACCATTCAAGAAAGCATACTTCACATCCATCTAATATACTTTGAAATATTTGTGTGGTAAAAAATACAAAAACATCTTGATATCTTCCATTCTTGTCACAGAGAAAAAGTCTCCTCAAAATATATTTCTTCTACTTGTGAGTAGTCCTTACACACAAGCCTTGTCGTGTTTCTTACCACCTCTCCATTATCATTCAGTTTTTTTGTGAATACCCACTTAGTTCCAATCACATTCTTGTTTGTTGGTCTTGGGACAAGTACCCAAGTCTTATTCTTCTCAATCTGCATTATTTATTCTTCCATAGCCTTGATCCAATATTCATCCTTGCATGCTTCAATCATTGTTTTAGGTTCAAATTTAGAGAGTAAACATAGATTTACCTGTTCTTCAGCCATAGAAAATTTTCTTCTTGTCAACACACCTTTTTTTTTGTCACCAATGATTTGATCTTTAGAATGATTCTCTTGCACATTTTTAGGAGTCATAGGGATCCTTTTCAGAGCTTCTTCCTCTTCAATCTAAAATTATTTTTTCTTATCTTCATCTCTGTCATTTTCTCTGCAAGAGGACTCATTTGATTCATATCTATCTATCACAAAAAAATTCTTCAGTAAGTCTTCATCCACTTTAAAATTTTCACTTTCAATAATCTTCTTTAGCCTCTTGTTGTAGCACCAATACGCTTTGCTTCTTGTAAAATATCCAAGAAAGATACCTTCATAAAATCTTGTATCAAAATTTCCTAAGTTTTCTTCATCTCTTCTGATATAGCACTTGCTTCCAAACACTTTTAAGTGTTTGATAGTAGGAATCCTTCCATACCACAACTCATATGGAGTCTTTGCACTATTTTCTCTTACTTGAACTCTGTTAAGAATGTAAATAGTAGTATGAATTGCTTCTCTCTAGTAGACTTCTGGTAGGTTTGTGTCTTTCATAATTGTTCTTGTAGCTTCTTGAATAGTCCTATTTTTTCTTCAACCACTCCATTATGTTGAGGATTCCTAGGGGTAGATAAATGCCTCTCTATCCTATGATTCTCATAAAAGTTGTTAAACTCATTGGAGGTGAAATATCCACCTCTTTCAAACCTAATACACTTGATTTTCATATCCATTTCATTCTCAACCATAACTTTGAATTATTTAAACTTATCTAGAGATACTAATTTTTCTTTGAGAAAAGTAACCCATGTCATTCTAGAATAATCATTAATTAATAAAGTTGTCACCTTGAAAAATTCTTACTTTGGTAGGACCATAAAAGTTTGTATGCACTAGCTCTAACAGTTTGGTAGTAGATTATTCTTTGATTTTGAAACTTCTTGGTTGCTTCCTAATTTGACATTCCTTGCAAAAAAAATTAATGGGCTTTGTAATCCTTGGCAGATCTCTCATAGCTTGAACTGATCCTCACTAGACAATCAAAATTAATATGACACATCCTTCTATGCCATAGCCAATTTTCATTAATATGAGTCATAAAATAGTGACCATTAGCACCTTTAAGCTGATAAACATTTTCATTTTTCATTCTTCCAGCAACAACAACTATTTTAGAGATTTTTCTGATCTCACATCCATCATCCTTAAACATAAGATTATGTCCTTTTCTACACATTTTTCCTACAATCAAAAGGTTATGTCTCAAACCCTTAACATAAATAACATCATTTGTATTATGCTTGCCATCAAAATTGATAAAACCTTTTCCAAATATCTTAGTAGATGTATCATCACCAAACTTAACTAGACCTCCTTCATATTTCTCAAGTTTAACAAACTTACTTTTGGAACTAGTCATATAATTTTAGCATCCACTATCAATAATCCAGTAGTTCTTCCCCTTTCTAGCATGAAGAGCAGTCACCATAGTATCGTGACTTGTTTTCATAGCACTTTCCTTTACACATATATCAGAGTTAGTAGAATAAGTTTCATCTTTAATATCCATGAATAAGCATTCACTGTCTTCATCATCCCCATAGTCAAATTAATCATCAAATATATTGGCATCTTCTCTAACATAATAACTTTTCTTTATTTCTTTACCTTTGTTTTATTTTTTCTTGTCATTAAAAGTTTAGTTTAGACACCTTGAAGAATAATGACCTATCATACCACAACTGAAACATTTGAAAGGAATCTTACCTCTATATTTACCAGTAACCTTCTTTCATTTTCCTCACAATTTTTTCTTCAAAATCATCAAGATCATCCTGATCTGATTCCTCAATATTTTCTAATTTTCTATCCCTAAAAGAAATCTCAACTTTTGCATTACTTGTACCAAATTATCTCATTTCAAAAGAAGATAAAGCATCATACAATTGATCTCTAGAGTATTTTCTTAAATCTTGAACTTAGCATAAAATTTATGAATATAAAATTTAGGAAGAGCTCTCAATACCTTCTTTACCACTTCTTCTTCACTATTTCCACCAAGACCTCTCATGGAATTGACAACTTCATCCACCTTCTGCATGTATATTTTAATGTTTTCATCTTCATACATTCGTGGGTTCTCAAATGTGATTTTTAGATTCTGCATCATAGCTTGCTTGACCTTATCATCTCCTTCATAAATAATTTCCAACTTTCTCCAGATCTCTCTAATAGATTTCAAACTCAGAACTTTCACAAGTTCAATATTAGAAAGACCACTTAAAAGAGGATACATTGCTTTAACATTATTCTCATAGGCCTTGATCTCATCATCAGTCTTCAGACCACCAACAGGCGTAGTGTATCCAGTCTCAATAGACTTCGAAATTCCAAAATCCAAGAGATATAAGGAAACCTTCCATCCTTGTCTTCTAGAAATCATAGTCTAATCCATCAAACAAAGGATCATCCCTCATGTGCATCATCCCAGATCTACCTCAAGCAGTTAAGCTTTCTTCCAAGGAACGTTGCTCTGATACCAATTGTTGAATACACACAAGACAACTAAGAGGGGGGGTGAATCAATTGTAAATGAAAAATTCAAACCCTCATAAACATTTAGATCCATATCAACTTAATTAACCCTTAATCTATTAGAATGATTTAGCATGAAAGAAAAATAACAAAAATCTAAAACACAACAAAACCATGCACAATAGAACACCAAATTTACATGGAAAACCTAAGAAAGGAAAAAAAATAGTGAGGAATAGATCACAATATAAAGTAATTACAACACCGAATACAAAGGGATCACTATTAGAGGGCTCATTTCCTAAAAGAAAGTAGGGCTCACTACCAAAGGCTCACTGGCAGATTACAGAAAAGAAGAAAGAAGAGTGTTATAGTGAGAAATCCATCTCAATGTAATAGAAAAGATCCACCACAACATCACCAACATATTCACAGTCTCTCTAAAGATTGTAGAAACCTTTTTCTCACTGCTTCTAGTAGTATAGCTCATTAATCTCACACTACACTTCACAAATTTGCACTTTACAACTCTACAATTTGCATCACACACTTCACTACTTAACTCTCCATCAACTCTACAATTACTTATATCATCTTCAACCTTGAAAACATTCTCCAAGGTTATCTATGCACCTCAACTGTGAAAAAATAAATGAGGTCAGCACTAAGAATTCCCGCAGTGGAAAGGAATGAAACCATACCACTCCTCTTCTTAACTTGAACCCAAATCAAACATATATGCCACACCATGCTTCCACAATTAGTGTAAACACCCAAGTTCGACCAAACTAGTGTAAACACCATTATCATTTAAGTACATGCTTCCTCAAATACAAATTTGACTCACAGACCACACACAATACTTGAATACAATTTGGAATATACCACAAACACCTTGAAATCCAACAAATTCCTTCGTAACAAATTTCAGTTGAAGAATGTACATGCCCAGTACACTCAAACAACCTTCCATACTCTGTAACTCAAGAAACCAACTTGTCTAGCTCTAAACCATGATAATTTTTGACTGTAGGTAGATGTGAAACTTATCAATACACTTCCAAAATCACAAGACTAGAAACCAAACTGCAGAGAAATGTGGAGCAAAACCATTTCTCGTAGACACCACTACAACATACAATTCACACACTAGTGAACACAAATCTCTTTATGTGATGATACAAACCAATAAATTATGGATATAGAACCTCTGAACATCTCTGAAAAACATATCCAAACCACACAAGTAGATATTCAACCATGAAGAAATGTGGAGCAAAACTAGAACATCACACTATACATCAGAACACCTTTGCAACACATTGTTTTCTCGTTTATTCAAATTTTCTCAAAAGAACTTGGAAACCAAACACTAGAGACACATACTCATCATCATTACTAAACCAAAAATATCTACCAATAGAATCTTATCAAAGAATCACTAGAGGTTGACACTAGTAGCACTTACTAATGACAACATAATGCAACTAATCAAAGTGTCAACACAACTTCTTAACACCAGTCATCAATTAAAACACAAACAATATACCTCAAGCTTGTTGACATTAATGACAACACCAACTACTCATACTTGAAATTTTTTTACTCATTTTGTCTAGTGGTCTAGATTTGGGAGAATTGAGTCAAATTTTTTATTTTAAGTCATTTGTTGAGAGAATCCTTGAAGAAATCTTATCAAAGTTTCAAAATTCATTCAAAATAGTCTTGAAAATTGAAAATATCCCCATTTATTTGGGTGGTTAATCTGATATCTCCAAGCTAGTTGAATAGGAATTTTTTCAGAAACTCTTCTCAAAATGGAAGGAAGGTCTTTATTCAAAGATGATCCTACAAAAAAGTTTGAGATTGAGTTATAGAAAAAAGGCAAGCATGGAAAGCTAAGGATACTAATAAGTCAGACCCTACTTTTGGAAATCACTTTCTCTATTCAAGTAGTGATGATAGTTCTATTAGTTCACCAGTTAGATATGTAAGTCTAGGAGTTCAAGAGCTAACTATGAAATTTTGAAAAATAAAGAACTTTGGTTTGACCAAAGAAACAATATTATCAAGAAAAATTTAAAAGAGAAATTGAACAGAGCCAAAGGGAATATGATCTTAGGCATGGTGTCATAAATCAGACATTTGATCCCAATATTCTTGTAATGAATTTTACATCAAAAAATATTTATGCTAGTCTTGTAGTCCAAGAATAGACCCATTTTTCTTATGATAATCCTTCTACATCTGGTATGGCTCAATTTACTATTGGAAATTGAAATATTTTCATTGATTTCAATATTAACATCAGTATACCTTACTCACATCACTTGTATAGATCAATAGTTTCTCTGGTAATAATAGTTCGAGCTATACTTATCTAGTACTAAAAGTTTGTTGATCCATTATTTTGGTCCAGATTATCTTATTTTGTAAGATTCATTCAAAATCCGATAGTACATTCTATCTTGACATCATTTGTTTCTACCGACAAAATTTTAGTTGGCTTGGTCATACAGTTAAAAAGATACAGTTACTAATAAGTTGCTACACAATGTTCTATTTTTACACTAGCTCGATGCGTGTGTTTTTTGGTTTGGATTCTACCACAAGGAAAGATATCACTACAGGATTTTTTACATAGATTAATGGTTGTGAGATTCATCTTACCTCAAAGTTTTATGATGATATGCAAACACATACAAGAGATATGAATACAAAAAATTTGTTCCGAGGATTACAATACGTTTTTGTATAGCACATTGATGTGGGAGATTCTGCATTTTCTCAAGATCAATTTCTTTGTCTTGTGGAGTTGAAGATAGGTTATTTGATGCATTAAAAAGTTTTGGAGCTACACATTTGGTGAGTTGCATATATGTTTTGGAGTTGTTGATGTTTTAGGTCTGACTCTGGCCAACCTAATTGTGAATTTGTGTTAAGAAGATTAAATATGTGTTGTGAATGCTAAAATTATTTATCTTAGGTTTGAACTAACCAATACCATACATTACATGATTGTGTTGGGCATGAAGATGAATATGTTTTGAGGATAAAGCTGACAAAGTTAATTTTGATTTGAAATAGGGCTACTCTAATTAGGCCGACCTAATTAGTGAGTGCAAATATATATGGTATATATATGAAATACATCTTTTAAGAATAAGAAGAAGGGTGAAGGAGATACGACATAGAGTGAAATAATGAAGTAAAATTAGAGATACAATGAATGTATAGTGTGAATGTGTGAAATTGTTTATACAGAGAAGTGTTTTTGTATTATGTGCTTTATTGGAACTGAAATCCAACACAAGGAAGGTGCATTCTATCTCAATTTTCACACTAGCAATGAGCCATACCCTATTTTGTAACTTACTTCAGGCTGTGAGCCTTCAAGGACAGTGAGTCCTCACAGTGAGCCATTTTAATATTCTATATCTAGATGTATTATATTGTGAGTTAATCCTCATTGTGGTTTTTCCCATTTTGGGTTTTCCATGTAAAAATACTAGTGTTCATGTGTGTTGTGATCTTGTGTTGATTCCATGCTTTCACTTATTATTACTGTAAGTGTGGGATTAGGTGTAAAGCAAAAAACACTTCTTAATACGACATTATATCAAAGACAAATCAAATTGAAACAATTCAAAGCAATAATCAATTGAAAGCGTCATATTGTTCTCTATCTCCCAAGATTTATTAAATCAAAATGGCTCTCAGATTGTGAGTGCACTATGATTGTTAAAATGACAATTGAAAGAACGAGATGGATACTAAAGCAATGATATGGAGCTAAATATGACAATACTAGATGATAAATGAATTAAACTAGCATGAATTGATATGAAACAGATAATTGCAGCTATAGGAGGCAACCATGATTGAAAACTTGATTGCTTGATATTGAATGCTTGATGCTTGATGCTTGAGTGCTTGAATTCCTGTAGAGTAAGAGTGCAAAAGTTAGATTATCTGGATCTTTTTCTTGGTTCAATGAGGCTTTATTTATAGAATTCCTGGCTGTAGAAATGCATAGGGAAGGCATTGAGAGGCTTGGATTCAATCTGGAGGATTGAATGGTGAGAGATGGAGGGAATTGAGAGAATTTTGGTGATTGTCTCTACCCATGAAAACACTAGGCAAGAGAAGAGGAAGAATTAATGGAGGAAGATTGAGAGAAGAATTTGGAATTTGTCTCCCATTTGTCTCCAAAACTTCTCATGAAGTTTCAAAGCATTAATTGTGACATATTTTAGACATAGTTTAGACATAGGATATCTAATTCATTTTTGAGAGAATATAGATGGAATATTCCTTGTGCTTTAATTCAAATATTTTGATTTATTTAAATTAGCAAAAGAAGGATAAATAATTTAATAAAACGAACTATAGGATAGTTGTTTATTAAATTAAACAGAGGAATATGGCAATTAATCAATAAAGTGTTTTGATCTTTATTTAATTAATTTAAGATGGATGTGATAGATTTAAATAGGGATTTGATAATTAAATCGAACAAAGTATTTAATTTTGTTTATTTAATTAAGATGAATTTAAATGTGAACTATATAAATAAATATTTCTATTTATTCGATAGTAGAGGAAATTAGGATAATTAATCAAATAATTTGTATTTAATTAATCAGATGCTCCAGACCAATTTTAGGTGTATACATTTACAGTTAGATTTGTGTTATTTTTTTGGTGAAAGGCATTATGCCTGTATATATATTAATATAAAATAGTAATGTTTTACAAAATTCAGAAACAATGGCTTTTGCTAGCTAGATATATCAGTATGAAAGCTTGCAAGTGACAAAATTTCACATCCCCTATCTATACATTATTCTTATATTGCATGATATTAAGACCCTTCCCTTGACTGAAAATCCTATACATTCATAAACAACATATACAAAATTCACTATAATACCCCTTAGAATAATATCTTATGACAAGTACAATTTAGCAAAACCACTTTATTCTTCCATTGAATCAGCTTGAATCTCATTCTCTCTTTACTTCTCTTGAAATTTTCCCATTGTAGCTTGCATATACAGAGAGATGTTGAGATTAAGAATATGGACCTGGCATGGGTGGCATGAGGAGCTGACATTGTCAAGAGCATTCACCTTAGGAGAAGCTTGAATCACCGGGTCATGAGGGTTTGGAGGCACAGGGATATGAGGATCTGGAGGCATTAGGACATGATGGCCATGTAGCTCTAGAGTAGGTGCAACCACTGGTTCATCATGAACATGGGCAAGTAGAGCCACCAATGCATTAACTTTCCTCATTTTTTCTGCTAAGTCTTCACCGACCACAACAACATGCATCTCCAGTGCTTGTTGCAAGTATCTAAAACTCTACATCTCCAGTGTGTTCTTGATGGAATCAAAAATTGAAATGTACGCATTACCATTGAGCAAAAAATGGCATGGGAACATACCTCCAATTTGGCCTTTCCCTTTCCACAAATCATATGCTTGCACCCCTTGAGAAGCTTATTATCTAGTAAAAATACTTCCCTGCTTGGATGGATATTATGAAATGGTTTAATGGAATACTAATTCACCCCCCCCTCTCAGTATTTTGGGTGTTTATCAATTGGTATTAGAGCTTGGTTACTCTTAAGAAGTCAACAACTTGAGGAAGATCTTGGAATTTGAACACATGGCAGATAAAGGATTGCCTATTCCTCTAGAAGAGATTCTTGCTGAACATATTGAAGAAGATTGTGTTCTAGATAATAATGGTGAGCTTGAAATTGCTCTTGAAGATCTTGATAGAACTAAAGAAGAAAACACAGATTTGAAGGAAAGCCTCAAGGAAGAAAATGAGTGCATCAAGAAACTGAGAGAATAAATCAGGAAGTTCAAAGAAAGACATAAAGAAGTCGGTAATCACTTGAAGAAAGCAAATGAGGACATCATCGAACTGGAAGAGAAAGTAAAAGAAAAGAGGAGAATTGAGGACTGTCAGAAAGCTGAGATTCAAAACAAGACTGATGAATGTGTAAAGCTTGAACAAGAAGTGATAATTTTGAGATCAGATATGGAGAAATCAAAAGCTCATGAGGACAAATTTAAAACAAGTTCTACAATGTTGGATGAACTGACTGTAGGGCAAAAACACTCTAAGGACAAAAGCAGTTCAGGACTTGAAGAAGGAAAAAATTCAAAAGAAAATCATTCCTATAACAAGGCTAACAATCAAGGGAAGACTCAAGACAATGGTAGATAGATCAAGAATCAAAGAAGCAATACTAGAAGGACTCCTATCAGACAACCTAATGCTCAAAGGTACTCATATTTTAATGTTATTCTTTATTCGTGCAATAGATTTGGACATAGAGAAAAATATTGTAGAATAAAACAAAATGATAGAATGAATCAAAGTTCTTTATCATTCTTTGTTCAGTGTTTTAAGTGCAAAAGAATTGGTCATAAAGATATAGAATGTAGAATTCATCTGTTGAACTATCCCTTCAAAGACTATTGTTATCACTACAATTTATTTGGACATAAGGCTAACCAATGGAGATATAGGATGAATAAAGGACAAGTTGGATGGAAGAATGTTGTTTTTCATATTTGTAGCAAACTCAGACACTTTTCCAAAGATTGCAAAAGCATTAATGTGAAAAAGAACTATCTGGTAAAGAGATATGAACTAGTCACTAAGGTTGATCTAGTAGAAGTTAAAAAGGAAATGTAAAAGATCTAGAGAAAGGAAGGAGAACCTAAGAATCAAGGAGAATCAAAAGTTTCAATTTCATTTGTGCCATCCTCTAGTGTAGATAATCCTGTCAAAAATTAAACCTAGGTAGTGGCTTAGGGGAGCAATATCAGAAAATTTAATATCCCCCTACCGGTATATGGTGTCATGACATGACACTAGTGTATTTATTAAAGATGACGAATTCGAGATCTCATGTGAAATGAATTTTAAGTGGACATGTGTGAATAAGGAATATTACATAGCTTGAAATAATGAAAGTACACAAATTATGCGGACATCTACTTGCGATCTGAAGCATTTATTGCTGAAACAAATGGGATCGAAGAAATAAATTTAAGTGTATTAATAAAAATTCATTCGATGAAAGGGAATTATAGAAGAGAAGTAGAGTGTGGAGCAAGCTTGAAGAGTTCAAAACACTTCCATACAACAGAATACTTGATTTTGGCTTTGGTGCATAGGTGAAAGGTAAGTAACTATTGTTATACATTATCCTCTATGAATTATTCATTGAATTTAGTTAAATATGATGGATACACCTCAAGTCACAGATAATTCAGAGAGATTAAAACCATAGTTTAAGAAGTACCCTACTAAAACCCTAGATCTAACCCTTTGAGTGCATTTTCGGAAGTTTCCCTTGGTGTCATTCCTACTGAATACATTGGGACATACATTAATAGAAATTTGGAAGAACCTACTTATACAAAAGCACACATATAAAGGATTGAAGAGTTAATTCAAGAAGATTATACCCTAAAAATGGAACACAATGTACTAACAAAAATGAAATTAGATGTGTGGGATCAGTTTCCCGGCTTTAGCGATGAAGAGAAATACATTAGATTGGCACTAAGCAGGTTTCATGATTAGTTTGTATGGATTGATGATTCTTATATGATATCCAAAGAAGTAATTAGAAATTTTATCGGTCTATCTTCATCCAGACCTACTTTGGTATGCAAACTTGACAAAGGAAAAGGATTGAGGAAGAACACAAGTACTAGAATCGATAATCCAACAGTTCAATATGCGAGTATGGTTATTGCACATTTTATTTTTGGTGATAATGATGTTTTTGATGATGCAATTTACATAGCTTTAGAGATGGTTGAGAAGAGGACTGAATATGATCTTTGTGAGTTTCTCTGGCAACAAATATTGGAGAATTTGAATGATATCAAGAAGAAGAAGTGCACATTTAGGTATGGAACATTGATGGTATGCCTAATCTTTTACTTTATGAGGGAATTTTCTGCTATAGGTGAAGTTATTTGGGTAAATACCAAACTGGTTGTACATAAAATTAGAGATATGATGAGAAATATTGGAGATTTAGATGCACAAGGTGAAGCCCTTACTACATTCTTTGGAAAATTTTAGAGAAGAATGAATAAAAGGAAAAGAATTCTAAGAGATCTAGTGACAAAATATAAGAATGAAAACTTTTATGGTATCTACTAATTACTGTATTATCAAGGTAGTTGAACCCAAAAACATATGGATTTTTGAACTAGGCTATGAGATTGAGAAAGATTATGTTGTTGTTTGTATTGTAATGTTAATTAACAACCCTAGAGATCCTAGTAGACCAAGATTCAAAACTTATATAGAAATGGCTCTAGAAATTCATGAAAAAGAAGAAGGGATCTCTCGAGAAAAGAGAAAATCTACTAAGGTTCATGCATTAATTGATCATATAGAGCCTGCTCCAAGAAAACTCAAGCAACTAGCTAGAAGAAAGGTACACTTTCAGTCACAATCCATTATGAAAAGCACAAATACATTGAATGATTCTTTCAAAGAACTAAGAAATCAAGTAGTAAGTCAAATGGTTACTTGGGTTAGGGAAAAGGCTTGTTGGAAATTGGAGATAGATGTAAGTCTACATATAGCACTGCACTTGAGAAACTTAAAGAAGTTCAAGACTGTGACAATCAGGCCAAAAATCTATTCTCATTTTTTTGGACATGGGCTGATGTGATTCAAAGACTCAAGGATGCTAAGGACACAATTAAGACATAAATAAAATATGCATCTAACACTTTTAATCTAGCTCTTGATCGGGATGATCAGACTTGGTCTGACAAAGCTACATGAAGAATATATCACACTGCACAAGGAAAAAGGAGAAATGTTTGAACAATATGGATAGCTTAGAGACATAATAAAAACTAAGCACACACCTATCTCTTATGCTCTTTCTCTTGCTAATAGAATCTTGAACTCAAATGGTACTCCCAAAACTCTAGTTGAAGGAAAAGATATCCTAGTTGAACTCGAGTATCTATGCAGAGCCTTGGAAGAAGCAAAGAAACTATGGGATGAAAGAAAATCTTCATGGACAATTACTCTCCACAAACTTCAAAGAAAAACCACCTTCGGATAACTACTCATAGTTACTATTTTGGATGTACTCCTAAGGGGGAGTATTCAGGTACACAAAGGATTTTGGTCAACATCAAAAGGAAGAACAATACAATATCTTTTATTTTTTGTTATTGATGTAAAAGGGGGAGAGAAAGCATCATGTGAAAAATTCTATCTACAAAGGAGGAGAGAGTGCCATGTGAAAAGAAGAAATTTTATTTTTGATGGTTTTTCACATCATGTGTTGCCATCAATGAAAAAGGGGGAGATTTTTGGAAATTGAAAGATTGTCATTGTTATCAACATTAACATCAATATACCTTACTCATATCACTTTTATATGCCAATAGTTTCTTTGGTAATAATAGTTCGAGCTATACTTATCTGGTACTAAATTTTTTTTGATTTGGTATTTTGGTCTGGATTATCTTATTTTGTAAGATTCATTCAAAATATGATAGTGCGTTCTATCTTAAAATCATTTGCATCTACTAACAAATTTCATTTGGCTTGGTCATATAGTTAAAAAGATATAGTTACCAGTAAGTTTCTACACAGTGTTTTGTTTTTACACTGGCTCAATGTGTTGGTTTTTTGGTTTGGATTCTACCACAAAGAAAGATATCACTACAAGAATTTTTAAATTGATTTGTGGCTATGAGATTCATCTTACCTTGAAGTTTTATGATGATATGTGAGCACATATGGGAGATATGAATAACAATGTTCTATTCTGAGGATTACAATATGTTTCTATTTAGCACATTGATGTGGGAGATTCCACATTTTCATTGTTTTGTCTTGCGGAGTTGAAGATAGGTTATGTGATGTCTCCTAAGGGAGAATTCGATGTGTTAACAAGTTTTGGAGTTACACATTTGGAAAATTGCATATACATTTTGGAGTTGTTGATTTTTTAGGTCTAACTCTAGTCGAAATAATTGTGAATTTGTATTAAGAAGATTAAATATGTATTGTGAATGCTAAAGGGATCTATGTTAGGTCTGAACTGACTGATACCATACATTACACAATTGTGTTGAGCGTGAAGATGAATATGTTTTGAGGATAAAGCTGACAGAGTTAATTTTGATTGAAATAGGGCTACTCTAATTAGGCCGACCTAATTAGTGAATGCAAATATATATGGTATATATATGAAAGACATATTTTAAGAATAAGAAGGATGAAGGAGATGAGACAAAGAGTGAAATAATGAAGTGGTAAAATCAGAGAGATGATGAATGTATAGTGCGAATGTGTGAAATTTTTTATACAGAGAAGTGTTTTTGCATTCTATGCTTTATTGGAACTGAACTCCAACACAAGGAAGGTGCATTCTATCTCATTTATCACATTGCCAGTGAGCCATATTGTTTTTTGTAAATTACTTCAGGTTGTGAGACTTCAAGGATAGTGAGTCCTGACAGTGAGCCATTGTAATATTCTATATAGATGGATGTATTATATTGTGAGTTAATCTCACCGTGGTTTTTCCCATTTTGGGTTTTCCACGAAAAAATATTGGTGTTCATGTTTGTTGTGATCTTGTGTTGATTTCATGTTGTCACTTGTTATTATAGTTAGAGTTTTGTTATTTCTTGGATGGATATTATGTAAGTGGTTTAATGGAATACCCATTCACCCCCCCTCTCAGTATTTCAGGTGTTCAACATTTACAACCATTAATACTCCTCAAGTGTTCCCACATTTTGTAACTATGTGCAATTGGTGTTTTCATTGATGTCAACAATCTTGTGTTGTCATTGGTGTCAACTATATGAGAAGGAGTGTTTTGAAAGGATGTGCAGTTGGTTTTGAGTTGGTGTTGTCTTTGATGATGCTTTGATTGGTTGCATTATATTGGCATTAGTAAGCTACTAGTGCCAACCTCTAGTGTTTCTTTGATAAGATTTTTTTTTATGGATGTATAGTTGAGTTGTTATGTTGCACTTGGCTTGGTGGTGATGAGGAAGTTCTGAAGATGTTGATGATATGTTTTTGGTGATTGGTTTCCAAGTGCTTTTGAAAAAATGAATAAAAAGGGGAAATAGAATGTTGTAGTGTGTTCTAGGTTAAAGAGCAGTGTTCTAGTTTTTCTCTACAGTTCTTCTAGGTTGAAGACATGCTTGTGCGGTTTGAATATGTTGATTAGAGGTGTTCAATGGTGTTACATTCATAATTTCGTGTGTTGGATTGTTGTGTAGAGGAAGTTGTGTTCACAAGTGTGTGAATTATGTATTGTAGAGGTGTCTAGAAGAAATGTTCTTGCTCCACATTTCCCTATAGAATGGTTTCAAGTCTTGTGGATTTGGAAGTTTGTTGATAGTATATCTTTCTTCAGATGGCATTGTTCATGGTTTGGTGCTTTGGAAGTCAAATTCTTGAGTTATAGTTTATGGTAGGGTTATTTGAGTGTACTAGGTGTGTACATTCTTCAAGTGAAAGTTGTTGTGAAGGAACTTATTGGATTTTAGGTTGTTTGAGGAATATTCTAAATTATGTTCAAGTGTTATGTGGTTTTTGTGAGTCATCTTTAGATTTGAAGAAGTGTGTGCTTAATTTTTAATGATGTCAACACAGGTTTGATCGACCTTTGGTTTTTAAACTACTTGCAAAATTTCTTTGGTGTATTTTGGAAGCATGGTGTGGAATGTATGAGTGGATTTAGGTCCTAGCTAACATGTTTTGTGGTTAACTTTCATTCCTTTCCATCGTGGGAATGTTTTTGTGCCGACAAATTTGAATTTCCATGGTTGAGGTGCATAGCCGACCTTAGAGAATGTTTTCAAGGTTGAAGATGATATAAATAAGTGTTGAGTTGTTGAGGTATGACAAGATAAATGAGTATGATGTGAGTGATACAAATTTTAGAGCTATAGGGTGCGAATTTGAGAAGTGCAGTGCAAGATTTCATATTTAGATTATTGAATGCAGTGAGAAAAAGGTGTCTACAATTCTTCAAAAATACTGTGAAGGTTTTGGTGATGCTATGGTGTATTTTTCCATTGCATTGAGATGGATTTCTCATTGTAACACTATTCTCTATCTTCTTTTCTATTCTGGCAGTGAGCCTTTCTTTTTTTGTGTAGTGAGCCCTATTGTATTTGGTGTTGTTATTACTTATATTTTGAGTTAATCCTCATCGTGGTTTTTCCCATCTTGTGTTTTCCAATTAAATTTGGTGTTCCTTTATGCATGGTGTTGATGTGTTTCAATTTATGTTATTTTATTTCCTGATAAATCATTCTAATAGATTAAGGGTTAATTGGATCTAAATATTTGTGAGGGTTTTGAAGTTTTAAGGTTCAATTGATTCACCCCCTCTTAGTTGTCTTGTGCATTCAACACCACAAACCTCAACATTTGGAAATGTGCTTTAGACTAAAGAATAATTTCTAAAGGAAGTGAATGATCTTCATTTTGAGTTAAGAAAACTAGAAGAGATAAAAATGAGAGATAACATGAAAAGAAGAATAAAAATTATGAACACTTCCTATAATTTTTGTGATACTTCATTATCAACACTACAAAATCTTGTTGGAATTGGTAATCCTTTGAATGTTCCTCTTGTTAATTATCATGTCAATACTTGGACTAACCCTACTATGACTAATGCAATCCCATTAAGTTCTCAGCCTAATGGTGTATCACAAGCTTTGCCTCATGCAAATGTTGTAAGAAATTTCCCTCAAAGAGGTTTTAATCCTTTTGTTCGACAACATAGTATGGCTTCAATACCTTCTAATATAGCTTCAATACTCATGAGTTCAAATGTTTCAAAAAATCTTGTAATAAATCCTACTCCATACCCTCAGTTGCAACATAATATTCAACAACAAGGTGTTAGTATGGGAGGAATACATCAATAACAACAAATAGGGAAAATCCCTTATATGCGTAATTATATACCAAAAAATTAAGGGCGTAATTAGATAAGTCCCCTAAATCCTCATATGTAACAAAATGTTCCATCAAATACATGCTTTTAGCGAAATTCCCAATTTAATTATCAAAATTATTTACCACAAAAGTTTCATGTGTCATCCCAACATGTCCCTATGCAACAAAATCTAAACATGCAACAAAATATGTCTACAAACCAAAATGCTCAACCAAACCCAAGAATGAGAAATATCAAGGAAAAAGACCCTTAAAAATGGAAAGATATACACAATTGGAATTTTTTGGGATCCAAAGATGACCTAACCCAATTTATAATGAAGTAATGTCATCATTGACAAGATTCTTTGGAAAAAATGTTGTGATTGGTGAAGATCATCTAAAATCCTTTTTAAATTTAATGAATTATTTTGAAGTGGAAAATGAAGATGTGGTAATAAAGTTGTTCATGCAATCTTTGATTGGCGAAGCTAGGGATTGGTATAGAACTCTACCAGATGCAAGTATATGATCATGGGATGAATTCAAGAGGGTTTTTAGAGAATAGTATGGGGATAAAATAGATCAAAGAATTTTCATAAATGATTTTACTAGCATCAACAAGGGTTAAAATAAAATAGTATCAGAATTTAATGGTAGGTTCACTAGGATTTTCAATAAGATTCCACCATACATGATACCTAATGAATATATGTGCTTGGTTTTATATTGCAGTGCATATGACCCAAAATGGGGTATAAATTGAGGGATAATAATCCTCAGTCATTAAGGTGCACTTTTCAAATTACTAATAACATTGAGAATAACATAAACAATTAGAAAAGGTGAATAAAAGAGATGATGCCAAGATATTGCAAAATCCAAAAGGACATTAGAATAAACCATCCAATTTTGAAGAAAAGTTAGATAAAGTGATGAGTGCCCTTAAATATGTCAACTACAAGGCAACTAAGAATGAAAAAAAATAACTCCATGATATGCAAAATTAAAAAAACTAGGATAGAATGCCAAAATTATCATATCGGCCCTACAATACTACTTGGAAAAATATTAAACATGTCCAACATAACTAAAGAGGTGCACCAAATAGGGAAACTCTAGACCCTCTCAAGATGCCAGGTGTAAATGAGATGAGGGATAATTTATGGTTTTTGGTATGCCAATTACCTCATTCACCCTCACAATGTATGGTAGCACAATCATTTTAAGACCCTGCAATACCATGTGATGATTGAAATTATGCTCATTATGAACAAAATCAAGATATAAATATGTTCTCAAAAAAATTGCATTATGAGAACATGGATTATTACTCCTTGAAAGAAGAGGGAGAAGAGCTTGGAAGTGATGATTTGAGACAAATCATCAACAAGATTTTTTTGATAATGAGATTGAGGAACATTATCATTTTGTGTATGGTTTTGAATTATCAAGATCTGATATCAAGTTAACAAGACTATCAAGTGAAGGAATTATAGCCTTGACTACTGCTACTATCGCACATGTCAAAATTAACTACAATTTAAGAAATAAAGGAAATAATTTTGGTCAGGGCAAGGTTGGTAGTCTTTTCAATAAAGAAAGTGGGAATAAATGGGTAAATCAAGGTCATGCAAAAGGAAATGAAACAACTATGTGGAAAGGTAAAAACATAGAAAACAAAGAAACTGTAATGAATTATCTACTAAACAAGTTGTATATCCACTTATCAAGGCTAAATATCATAATAAGAAGATGGAGGAAGAAAATATTAACATTAAGAATGCTCAAAAATAAAATCTTCAAAGAAAAGAAGGAAAGGTTAGTAATCCTATTTTATCTAGCAGTTTAGCTTCCAATGCACTTAATTATACTCTAGTTGATATGACACAAGTCTTATCATTTCTATCCCACTATTGTAAATGATGAGAATAGAAAAGAATAAAGATAAGGAATTAGATTTTATTGTTGGTGTTTCTAAAATGTTTGTTGAAGGAAAGAAGGCCAATTTTTAGTTGGAGAAGGAACAAAAGCAAATAAAAAAGATAGAGACAAATGATATACGCATAGAGATTCCTAGAGTATATTTAGGCACAACTATGACCAAATTAGCATCTTAGGTTGATCCATTCTATGTTTCCTTGTTAATAAATGATAAATTGGTAAAGAATTGCATGATTGATTCAGGAGCCTCTACAAATGTTATGTCTTTAACCATAATGAATCAGTTAGGATTACAGTTAGTAAAGCATATGGAAGATGATTTTTAATGGACCCAATAGAAGTTCCAATGAATAGGATTATAAAAGACTTGGAATTTAGACTTTACACGCACTTAGAAAAGGATTTCAAGATGAATTTCACAGTAGTTGATATTCCAGCTCAATATGGGATGTTGTTGTCAAGGAAATGGGCTATAATAGTAGGTGGAAGTATGAAATTTGATTTTTCATATGTCATGATTCCCATAAATGGAAAAAATGTAAAACTAAATAGAGAAAGAAGGTCTCGAAGCTTGGTTGAAGATATTGAATGTGATGATGAGATCTATTTTTTTAATACTGACATTGACAACTTTAGGGTTGACACTTCTCAGATGGAAACAAAAAAACAAACCATTGGTTGAAGAGACTAAGGAATATACAAAAAAGGATAACTTATGGTTGATTCTCTTTGATGGAGCTTGCTCAAAAGGAGTAGGAGCTAGGTGTTTTTTATATCACCAAATGTTGTGTCCTTCAAGTATTCATTTTCACTAAAATTTGAATGCACAAATAATGTAGCAGAATATGAAGCACTTTTACTAGGGCTAAATATAGAAATAAAAAATGGAATTAAAAAGCTCGGAGTTTTAGGAGATTCAAAACTAGTAGTATCCCAAGTAAGAGCAAGGTTTGTTTAAAAAAATAAAATACTGAAATAGTACAAGTTTGTGGTATGAGATACTCTAAATATGTTTAATGCTTTCTACATAGATTGGATTGAGAGATCAAGAAATGCAATGGCTGATTTCTTGGCCAATAGCAATATGTCCTAATGATATAACTTTTTCTGGTATATCCACCATTGATATTTTAAATAGGTCATCAATACCTAACAATATATATAACTAATTTTTTTAGTGATGATCAGGATTTGATAAGTTTTTTTGCATTATATTGAAGAATACCATAATCAAGAAATAGATATTCAAAATCTTGTGGAAATTATGGAAGGAAAATAAATTATTTTTAGGAATAAAATTATTTAATTAAAAATTAATAAAATCCTAAAGGGGTTAGTTTCCTTAGAAAGATATTTTGATAATTTAGATAATTATATTGCTAAGTCAAACCCTGTTCATGAAAGTGATCTAAAATAAATCAATTTGGACACAAAATTTTCCAAAGAAGGTCTACATTGTGAAGAAATTGGATCCCACGATTAGAATTGTGTGTATTACTCTATTGAGAAAGTATAAGCATATCTTTGCATGGTCTTATGGTGACTTGAAAGCTTATAAAAGGGATCTATTCCAACATGAGATTCCTTTGAAACTTGATGCTAAGCCTTTCAGACAAAAGAAAAGACCAATTAATCCAATATTAGCACCAAAGATGTAGCAAGAATTGATGAAACTTAGAGAAGGAGGAATTATAAAGCCAGCTAGACATTGTATGTGGGTCTCTAATTTGGTGCTAGTAAGAAAAGAGAATGGAGATATAAGATTATGTGTTGATTTCAGAAATTTAAATAGATTTTAATTAAAGGACAACTATCCACTACCAAATACGGAGCCAATGCTACAAAAGGTAACATGTTGTGAGTTACTATCCATGATGGATGGTTTCTTAGGATACATCCAAGTTGTGGTAAAGGAATTGGAGCAATAAAAAACTATCTTTACTACACCATGGGGCACCTATGTCTATGTTAGGATTTCATTTGGGTTAACTAATGTGTTGGACTAACCACCAACATCTACCTTCGGGTTCGCGACATGATTTAACTGCCTCCCATGGATCTTAACTGATGCTTGTATCGGGCATTGACATGTCGATATTGTTGTGTCTTTTGAACACACGCCCCATTCGGAACGGGGACCCTCTTTCCCTCTTTGCTTTTTTGGTCCCTTTTTGTTCCGCCTCACTTTACGTACCCATTTTTGTGGCCCAAAAGGGTTTGGTGCATTTCCCAATGCCATATTTCAAGCTTGACCGGAGTCCCCCCCCCTTCGAAAATTGCTAAGTCTTGGGTTAACTCGGGTTTTCCTTGTTAAAACACCGTTTTGGCAGTTGTGGAAGTTTCTGGGTTTCCCCTGCTGGGTTTCCCTTGCTGGATTTCCCCTGCCGAGTTTCCTTTGCCGGATTTCCTCTTCCGAGTTTCCCTTGCCGGATTTTCTCTGCCGGGTTTCCCCTACCGGGTTTCCCATCGGACTTCGTTGATTCAACGACTCTGATCAGATGGCTTCCCGGACTCCAGACCCCGGACCTCCCGCCGCCCCTGCGTTTTCAAATTCACCAACCAAACCTGCCACCGTACGGAGGAATTAAATGTCGCATTAATGGCGGTTTTTCTATAAAAACAAATTTTCCGACCGTCATTATCAATTGCACAAGTGATAGATAAGTTTGGAGAACTTTCGGCGACTAGGTGTTTTCCACCCAACATCCCAAGCTCCGTTTTCAATCGTTTTCCGTGCGGCCGACTGATCGTTCTTCAGGATTTTGAGGTAGGTTTTCCGTCCATGCGCCCTCCCTCTCTATTTCATTAAATTTCACATTTTGTGCATGCAAATTGTAAAATGAGTTTAAAATAAAGTAGATTTGTGCCTTCCGGTCAAAACCCATATTTTAAAAATGTGAAAATCAATCTTTAAATCCCCTGAAATTCAATCCGAAACTTCACCATGCCACGGCTATTCTTTGGAATAGTGCTAGTGCCTTCCAGGCCTGGGTCTTCCCATGGCTGTCCTCTCTTCAAATTTTGAATTTGGTTTTTTCCCTTCTTCAGACTTGAACCTCCGGAATTCCCTTCCCGAGATTCTGTTGTGTCTTCGCCATTTCAAACAGTCCTGCCCGAGCATCCTCCTGACCCTTGGAGTCCGTCCAAACTCTAATCACAATCTTCTTCAAATCTTCCCTCGAAATTCAGTTTCTGAAACTTTGTCCCATCTTCGCCATTTCAAACGGCTTTCACCTTGCGGCTTTCTGGACTTCGCTTCCCAACCACAAAATCTTCCATCTTCTAGTTGAAACCCTCGACACTAATTTCTCTCTTTGGACTTCTGCTTCTGGAATTCCCTTCCCAAGATTCTGTTGTGTCTTCACCGTTCCAAATGGCCTTGATCGAGCGTCTTCCCGGATCCCAGACCCTGGTCCGCTGTCCACCGAAACTCAAAATCTAGGTACTCCCTCCGAACTTCTTTCGGATTCTAAATGCCGGAATTCCCCTCTCAGAATTTCATTCCTCTTGTGCCATTTCAAATGGCCCCATCCGAGCATCTTCCCGACCTCTAAGTCCCGGTGCTCCGTTCCCTGCCTGATTGTCCCGAACCCTCTGACTGCTTCCAAAAACTTCCTCTCGGATTTCCTCCCCTGGATTTTCGCTTTCATTTCATCATTCCTAATGATCGACCCATAGCTGCTTCTCGGCGACGACAATCTGACATCCGGATTCTGTCACCCAAAATTCCGTTTCCTTTGCGCCGTTTCAGACGACTTCCCTGCAGATGATGCCCAAACTTCCAAATGAGGCATCAAATGACCTCCAAATCCAAAATGGATTTCGACCCACTTGCTGAAATTCGGTTTTCCTCCGCCTCCAACCTCAAATATTCAAATTCAACCTTGGGAAATGCCTATGGGAATTCCGTTCTCATTTTGTCCTTTCAAACGACATTCTGCCAAGGGATTTCTGGCCCAAGAACTCTGGATTGTTTGCACTGCCCTCTAACAATGAAGTATCTAGCTTCCATGATTATTAAACATGAATTGTGATTTCCGGACTAATCTTGACATGCAGGGATTTGTCGGTGGCCATTTTGTCGAGTTCATCATTACTAATTCTCGTCTTTTGTGCAGAGACTTCCGGTGCTTCCAAGAAAGGCAAAGGAATGGCCAAGCCACCAAGGGGGAAGGAAGGTAGAGACCTGATGAAATACAAATTCCAGGGGGTCCCTATTCAATCCAGGATCACTACCCTTTGGAGGGATGTCTCAGACACCATGATGAATTCACGTAGAGGGTCAGAATGAACCCGAAAACAACAAATGCCAGATTAATAAAGAGCAGTGGACTTGCTAAAGCTACAGGTTTCCTGCTAGCCTTAGTGGCCTCAGAGCTGGTGATGGCATGTGTGGAGGCATACCAATATGATACCAGAACCATAGTGGACCAATAGGGGAATATCCTTGCAGATATGTCTCCGTCAGGTATAACAAAGACCTTCCACGTTCTTGCCTTTGAGAGCATGGAGGTCCCCTCCATGGAAGACTGTAAAGAGGTCTGGGAACAGGACCCATTGGGGTGTAAAAATCTTATCAACCAGTGCTGGTTGAAGGATAAGCGGGGTAGTGCTGGGAAGCTTCCTCAGGAGCTCTTCTGTAGGGACTTCTTCGAGGACTACCATGACCATGTAACTCTGCTCAGCCAAGTCATGGGCCTTCCCAATGCGGTTTTCTTTCAAGAATGGATGTTCTATTTCATAGAACAAATTCTCCAAGGTAAGGGCACCATCTTCTATTGGGGCGAGATCATCAGTGACTGCTTCCACGAGCAGTTTACCACCATGAAGAAAACCAACAAATTCTTCATGACCTCCTACTTGGTATATTCTCTCACCAATTGGCGATATTATCAGGGATTGACAATGATGCCTAGTGATCCAGCGGGGCCAGAGCTCAAGCCTTATGATAAGTACCCTCAATTACAATTTCAGAATTTCAAAAGAAACTACTACAGGGTGAATGACGCGTTCATTTCTCACATCATCCGATCAGTAGGAGGGGATTTTCACAAGAGGACGTCTCACAGTGCCAGGGTCCTCCTTAGGTAGTACACCTTCTGGTACATACAGTTCCCCAAGTTTACATACATTCGTGCTGAGGGATTCACCGAAAGACTGAACAAGCTGCCCCGGTACCCAAATAACCAGATCATTCTTTTGGAGCTGACTCGACAGCTATGACACATTCACAGTGTCTTCTGCGAAAAACATCTGGTGGGCCCCACCTATCCCATGAACCTTGGTCAGGGGATGTATAAGATCCACACCTCCCAGTGCACACGATATTTGGAAAAGGAGCTGGTGGAGTATAACTTTGAATAGTACACGGCAAGGCCACGAATGGATCCTTATGGTCATGTCAGAAAGGCACTGGGACGTGAATACGCCCACCTCCACAACATCGAGGACTTTTGGGCCAACTGCAGGGATGATTTTGAGGTACGGTTGCGGCATTACATGCACATGACCGTCATCCATGTACGAAGGGTGAACTTGTGCCCGGTCCCTGATCAACTAGAGGAGGATGAGGACACAGTTGTGGACCTAGGTTATGATGCAGTTTCTAACCTGCCACTGCCTATAATTGACTGGAATGCACCTGAGCTTAATGACATTGGTGTGCTCACTAGGCCTGTTGAAATCCAAACAAGGGCATGGATCGATGAGAGGGTGGCTCAATTGAAACAACAAGGGGTTGTCTTGACATTCACTGAACTTGCAAGTGAGCATGTAAGTGAACCAAGTGGCTCTGAAGGTGGGGAAGCTGCCGCTGTAACTGGGGAGACATCTAAGACCCCACCATCATTGAAGACCAAGAAAAGAAAGGAGGCTAGCGAACAACTAGCCAAACCAAAGGTCTATGGCCATAAGTCTTCTGAGCCGAAGTCCTCTAAGAAGAAAAGAAAAACAACTGGAGGCATGGAGACAATGGTGATGCCCAAGGGTTCACCCCTTGGGATCAGAAAGAAGGGATCTAGCTTGTTGGGGTCTCCACCCATTACAATCACCGCTGCCACCCCCCTTACTTCAATTCCAGCTTCTGCTTCCTCCCTGCCTGTGGTGGATTTCTTTGTCCACCTTGCTCCTACTCCTCTAGTGTTGCAAGTTATTCCCATAGATTCATCGTCTGCCACCACCTCGCCAATGACCTCTTCCTACATGTCTCCTTCCCTTCCTTCCATTTCCACTGCCACAACACCAGCCCCAAGCCTTCTAGAGTCTTTTGTAAAGTATATGCAGAATGTGCCATCTGAGCTTTCAGGGATGCTCACCAATCTGATAGTCCAGGCTACGATAGCTCAGGCTATGGCCTCTGCTCCAATGGCATCCCCTTCCACTGAATCACCAAAGATGAAAGCGACCATGCAGATATCAAACAAGCATGAACGATAGCAGTTGGAGGCTGAGAAGGCACAGAGTATGAAGAATTTGAGTATCATGAACATCCCTTGTTCAAGCATCGAGAGATTGATGAGGTGGCCTATGAGTCATCTAGCGAGGGAACTGAGGACCTTGATGTTGAGCTAATCTGAGAGTCAAATGATCCCGAACTCAATGCAGAGTGGGGAAAGCAGCTCAAGGAAATTGAGGACAAGGAGGCCGAGGACCGGCTTGCGCGGGAAGAGGAGATTGCTACTCCAGAGATGGAAGGTAATAGGTCTCCAACTAAGGAACATGACCAGAATCCAGAGCATGACAAGGAAACTTTCCACCATGAGGACAAACAAGCAGGGAGCCCCGAGGAGCATCAAGATACTTTAAATGAGAAGGAAGAGGATGCTAAAAAGAAGGATTCACCCAAAGGGCAGTCACTCACATTCAAACAAGATTCTGATGAAGGAAAGGAAGATGTAGGAACAAAGGAGAAGGCTCTTGTTGTCAGAACTGTCGAACTCAAAAAGGAGGACAGAAGGACTCAAAGTGAACTACCAAGGGAAGAACCCCAAACGCCTGATTGGCTGCAAAGACAACTCAAGCAAAAGACACCCACCTTGAAGGATCCCAAGGCAAGGCTGGAAGCCATCATGGCCAGAGCATGAGTAAGCACCAGAAAAGAGAAGAAGCCAAAGGTCAGATCAAAGATAACCATGGATGCCTTAGGATCAAGGGCAATACAAATAGCAACGTCGATGGTTGGGGAACAAGGTATAACTTACAACGTCTCCACCATCGACCTGGGAGTGGCCATAAGGGACCAAAAGGTTGAACATCTCTAGGATTCGATCACCACAGTGGTGCACCTTATCCAACAGGATAAGGTCTCCAAAGAAGAACTAAAGGAGCAGGTGGTTGATCTAACGACTTATATTTAGTAGTGGTAATCTCCGGATGAGCAGCCTAAAAAATCATCGGCCCCGCCTCAGTTGCTATCCAGGGAATAGATTAACAAGCTCGAAAAGAGATGGAACTTGGACAAAACTACGAAAAATTGGTTTCGACAGGTTTTGGACATAGGAAACATGGGCATCAACTTGGCTGCCCGAGTAGCAAATAGGTTCCTAGAGGTTCAGAAAACTCTCAAGGACACAAGGAAAATCTATGAAGAGTTCCCAAGGAAGTACGATGCGGCCTACCCAAAGATTGAGGCCATACTCACGTTGCCAAGCGATGTCTGGGAAAAGGACCTTGCCTTCAGGGATGATGATCACTGGCTGGTAGACACTTGGAAGTGAGGCTATGATCATTGAAAGAGGAGGCTTGAGTAGATTTTGGAATGGATAGCACCGGACATTGAATGGGCAAGGTATTCCAGAGAGGAGTGCATTTGGTATCTCAAATTGATGACAGGGAATGAGATGCCCGCGATCGAGATCAATCCTGAGAACATCAAACCCCACTTCTTAAAGATTATGGAAGATGGAAGGTCCGCCGAGGTCACCACTGAGTTCATGTGCTTCGCTGCCCGAGCCTTCACACAGTCGGAACTCTTTCAAGACAATGCTGCTAAGTATGATGAGGACTGGAAGAAGCTTGGTAGCAATTCTCAGGAATGGAGTTACCAAATCTTGAAATCCGACATCATGGAGGTGGATAAGTTTCAGTCCCTGGTCCTAAGTTTCATGGAGTATTCCACCTTGAAGAAGCAAAAGGGCAATCCAGTCATCAATGAAGAGTTCCTTGAGGAATAGCTACAGCAAAGGGCAAATGGCTAAAAGAAAAATTTGCTACAATTCTGTCACTAGATGACGAAATAGGGAAGAAACAAGAAGTTATTTATAAATGTAATATATTTGAGGGTAGGTGAAACCCTAATGTAAAGTGAATATTGGCCATACAATTGAATAAAATCTTGGCCACTCATTTTGTTTTTTGAAAACTATAAATAGGGCTCTCCTCCTCTCATTCTAAGAGAGTTGAGTTGTTGTAAAGGCATGCTGCATAAATTATAATAGCAAATACAGTCATTTGCTGGTGTATTTTTGGGTTTTTCAATATGTTTCATGATTCCTCTCCCTTTTAGTTATAGATTTGCTTTAAGTTACTTTGCTGTTTTAATGCCTTTAGATTAGATTTAGTAGTTTTCGCATGTTGTCTTTGGTTTTGAATATTGTTGCTATGTGTATGCTCTCCTTGTCCATACTTTTGGTCATTTACTAAAGGCAGATGATTGTGTAAACTTAGTTTGGACTTTGATTTCATTGCTGCTCATTGAATCTCATCTTTATTCACCTTCCCATAGCGAATGAATGATGAATATCTACAGTCCTTAGAAGATAGCACAAATTTCATGATATTGTGAGAATTCTGGTTAAGTGAAATTCTATTTTAAGGAAACTATCCATAGCAGGAACCTCCATGATCACTGTTCATCGGTAGTTGTAGGTCCAGGAAACATCTTCCTTCCTCGCCCTTTTCTTTTTCCTTTTTTTTAGAAACAACTTGTATTAAGGTTCATTGCACATTGTAAAGCCAAATCTGACGAAATAATGGAGTCTAAGACTACTGCCTGAGCCTACAACAAAGCATAGTAATTCTAGATCCGTAGAACTCCATTCATCAAGTTAATTCCCCTACAGCTTCGACTATGTAAGGCCACCCTGTGATTCCAGCAAATCACATAAATCAACTGAAATATTCTAAGCACCATCAAGACCTAACATCTAAGAGACCTTGGGATAGTGTTCTGTAATTTGATTGTGGAAGATTGTCTTTCAAGAGAGGTGATGCACCTATGCATTACCTGTGTTGAGAAGTGCATGAAAACACCATCAAAAAATATTTTGGTGCAATGACAAGGCCAACAATTGGTATCAGAGTAGGTCACGGGTTCAAACCCCTCAGGTGACTCTGAGGGGGGGATTATTGGACTAACCACCAACATCTCCCTTTGAGTTCGTGACATGGTTTAACCGCCTCTCGTGGATCTTAACTAACGCTTGTATCGGGCATTGACAGGTTGATCTTTTGGTGCAATGACAAGGCCAACATAATGTTGGGGTGAATTTTTGAAGAGCCATGGATGTTGCATTTGTTGACTTAATTGATATAATAATGGAAGTGTATCAAGATGAATTAACCACTTTTTCCAAGAAAGTATAAGACCATTATATTCATCTTGAGAAAATATTTTCAAAAGCCATTGAATATGGCATATCACTAAACCCTAAGAAATGTACATTTAGGGTTATAAAGAGAAAATTTCTAGGTCATATTCTGTCAAAGGAAGGGATTAGGATTGATTTTGATAGGGTTGCAACAATTGAAAAAATTCCAATACCCAAAACTTTAAAAGGAATCTAGTCATTCTTTGAAAAAAAATAAAAATTAGGAGATTTGTCACCAATTTTGTAAAAACAACCAAGGTCATTTCTAAAATGATAAAAAAAGAAAGAATCAATCATCTGGGGGGTTGAAGTTATCCAAGCATTCAATAATATTAAAAAGGCTATTAAACAAGCACTAGTTCTTAAGTCACCTAATTTTTCAAATCCTTTCCAAATATTTTAATTTGATTCCTTTGATACCATAGTTGTTCTATTTTTATAGAAAAATGATGAGGGTTATGAACAACCAATTGCATTTTATAGCAAGTCACTCCAATCAACAAAATTAAAGTAATGATATTATGGAAAAACAAGCTTATGCTTTAGTCTATGCTGTAAAAAAAATCAAGCCATAATTTGTGGGGCCCAAAGTAATTTCCTATGTTCTCAATGCTGTAGTCAAGGATATTTTCACCCAAAAATAAGTCACAGAGAGAAGATGTAGATGGATCAACAAAATTTAAGAATTCAATAAAGGCATCCAAATAACTAAGCTTGTCAGAGGACAAGGTTTAGCTAAGCTTATGGATAAGTCTAACCTTGATGCAAGCTAGATGAATAAAATACAAGATGATACACCCCTAAATGAATTCAATTTGAAATCTTGTTCTCGGTACAAAGATGTTTTGTACTATTTAAATAATATGTCTTATGTAGAACACGTGAGTAACAATTAGAAGAGAACTATTAAGTTGCAAGATATTAAATATTCCATGTTCTAGGATAATTTATATTGGAGAGGTAGAGATGTAGTATTTCTTAGATGTGTTGATGAATAGTAGGATACTAATATTCTTGAGGAGATGCACAGTGGAGTTTGTGGAGGATATTAAATGGCAAAAACAACACATAAGATTCTAAGATTTGGATATTAGTGGCCAACTTTGTTTGTTGATACTCACAAGATTGTAATAAAATTTGATGCATGCCAAAAATTCTCAATAAAAGTAAAATATTTTGGTGTCTTACTATTAAGAGCATTGACTATAGAAGCCCCTTTTGAACAGTGGGGTGTGGATTTTAATGGGGATTTTTTGAGAAGTGCAACGATGGTCACAAGTGGATTTTAGTGGAAATTGATTACTTTACCAAATAGGTGGAAGTTATTTCTACCAAAAAGCTACTAGCATAATTGTCATGGATTTTTTTATGGATAATATTGTGATTAGATTTGGAACTCCTATCAAACTAGTTGTAGACAATGATATGTGTTTCAAATTTGTTGAATTTATAACTTTTTATTATGAATATGGGATCGACATGTCTTATTCCTCGGCATATCACCCTCAAGGGAATGAACAAGTTGAATCTAGTAACAAAAGTATGATAAAGATCATAAAGATATTAATTGAAAAATATAAGAAATCTTGGGATTCAAAACTAAAGTTAGCACTATGGGATGATAAAACAACAATAAAGAAGGCTACATGGAAGTCTCCTTATGAATTGGTATATAGACTAGATGTAAGGATGCTAATAAATAACCTGTTTCTAATTTGCAAGTTCATTCAAAAATATGATGAAGATATTGATGATGTCATGATAGTCATAATCAATCAACTTACAAAATTGGACAAATCTAGGAGAAATCCGCATAAAACCAATCTCAAGAAGCAAGAACAAGTTAAATACTTGTTTGATAAAAAGATATTAGATAGAAAATTTATTAAAGGTGACATGGTTTTAATGTGGAATGCTATAATCTAGGACAAAGTAGAACATGGAAAATTTGAAGCCATATGGATTGTGATCCTTATGTTGTATTCAATAATCATAGTGAAAAATCATATTTTGTGCAAAATATGGATGCTGAAATTTTGGAATTGCTAGTGCATGGATAATTACTTAAACCCTAATTTTCATAAGATAGGGTATATCCACGCACATTTTATTTTTATGTAATTTTGTATAGTGGTTTGGCCTTTTTGTTAACTTTTTGTCTAGTCTACCCGAAGATTCATGGATCCTCACATTGTTTCTCCTAAACAATTTTCCCCAACTAGAGCCAGTGGTGGTTCTTGTTCAAATTTTATCCCTCTAAATTATTTTGACCCTTTGGGTCTTATAAAATCCTATGTTTTACAAGGGTTTCCTTAAAAAATACATTTAGGGCTTTAGAAAAACCATTAAACCTCATTAAAGCTCTAAGTATTGCTTGAGCCCTTACACTCTTCTTATATTTGGTCATTGACCATTCATTTTGGTGTCCTAGCCTTTTAATTTATATCTCTAAGGCCTCATATTATTTTTTTATTGGCCCCATTTACTAGAAAAATAGATTAGCCCATTACCTTAATGCATTTTTAAATTACCACTTAAACATTTGTGCTTTACCGAGTCCCACATGACACACAACATCATTTCACACAACCTTTTCAATCCATGAGCACTTTTCATGTTACTATTTTCCTATTGTGAGTTTGTAAAATAACCTTTTACTTCTCATTGTCACTAATGTATATTGTTCTTAAGTCAATAAAATAAAAAACTTTGTTATTTTGCATTCTCCTTAATTTGTAACTTGCTTTTCTAGTTCTCAATAACTCAAGTTGTCTAGCGAATCCCTTTTAATTGTGTGTTACTGACCCCCTTTTATAGTGATATATGTTGTTTTGATTATGCAATAAACAAGGGTCATTTCTTTTTTGCACTAACTTCAACCATCATGGATTAATTTTAAGTTGAGTCTCTATTTCCCCAAACTCTCGAAATCATGCCACGTGTCTTTTCTAGACCATTCTTAGTGTTTTGTGAAGTAAATCATTTTTAGGGAAGCATATAGGGTATTAGTTTTGTTCCCATGAGTCCCCAAAATGACTACATGTGTTTGGGAACTATGCAAAAGAAAGCAAGGTTATCTTCATGAAAAGGATTTCAAATCCACATAATCACTATTGATCTTCAACAAATCAACAACCCACATCCAAAATGGAGAACAAGTACTATTGGTTGCATATTTAAGCATGTGAAGATATTGTTGGTAGATTTGGTCTGTATCTACCAAATTCTCGAGGGTATTATCTTAATTACATCAATTTTCATCATTCAAAACACAAAGGAAAGACATCATAGCAAAATTATTGTAGACTTCCAAGAAAACAAGGGTTTTCACAACATTTTTAGGGTTTCTAGTAATAAAAACAATGATAAGTAAATTCAATCTATCTTTGTGTGTTCAAGTATAAAAGAACAAAGATTTCTAGTTTTCTAGAGTTTTAAATTAAGTTCTAGGGTTCTAAAATAGTGGAAATTGTTCAAAATTTTAAGGAAATCTTCTTTGAAGTTGTAAAATTTTAAAAGCCTTAGTTTATAAACACTAAAACCCTAGAAAGGAAACCATGGTTAGAACATCAAGGGGTGTGAAAAGAGGGTTGGGCAATTACATTATGGATCAGTTTCCTAGGTCATCCAAGAGGCCTATAATTGCACGACGATTGAGAATTTTGGTTGATAGGGTTTTGGATAAGATGAGAATTGCAAGGAACCCATTATTCCAGTTCAGGGGTATGCCCTTTTTAATTATGTTGTTAGAAAATATTTGATTGATAGGCTTATTTGTAACATCTAGAGACTAGGGTTGGGGATATTGGTGGCGTCAAATGTATTCATCAATTTTGAGCTAATCAAGGGAATTTCCCAAGCCTACAACCTTGAGAAGAGGGAATTATGTACTATAAATGGGAAATATTCGATGCATCTAAACATGTCTTATTTTTGCAAATTTTTCAAATTAAACCCTAATGCTCAGCTACCAATAAACTTAGGGGCATTGACAAGAGAATACCAGAGGCACATAGACAACTATAGGATGAAATGGTTACCAAGTTTCAAACTTAGAGGGTTAAACAAAGAGTTGAGAAGATTTTCTAGTGGGGAATTGGAATTATTAAGCTATGATATATTTGAAGATCATTTTATAAAGATATATTTTTCCCTTTTTTGAGTATTGGGGATGGATTGCAAGCCCCATATGCCATTAAATTTGATGGTGTTATCTATTGATATCTAGATTAGATATGTGAATAAGACATAAATATGCAAGTTATATTGCAAATGAGATTCATATAGATTTGAGCTCTATTAAGGTAGATAATAATGTGGTCTATTTCAAATGATACTCTCTGCTATCTCATGTTATATTTTTGAGTGGGATAGAAATTTGGTCTCCAATATGTAAATTAGATCTTGGGATGAATAAAAATGATTAGTAATAGTGTAGGAATAGACTTACATATGGGACAAAGACTATGAGAAGTCTAATTATCTAGTTTTTAAAGAATTTTTTGTTAAGGAGGCTCTCAAAAATTTGGGGCAACCTGTGGATTGAAGATTACTAGAGGAAGTGAGGAGATCTAAGGATCTTCTCTTAGATGCAGGGATCAAACAAAACTAGGGTGATTGGTTTTTCTACTCTGATGTAACTATAATTAGGGTATATGGATCCCCAATTGTAGCATGTGTGCTTCCTAGGACTATCCTAGATAGAATTTCCTTTTTAGAGATCACATGGAATGAGTTTGATAAGACTAATTTCAAGAATTTTAAAAAACATGCTATCTTCCCTTTCACAATTGTATTTTTAGACTTGCTGGTCACAACAAGAGAAGGATTGGAGTTGTTAAGAAAATTACTCACATATAAGATGTGAGTGTATAAGGTCAAAAGGTGTGACCTCGAGCATTTCATCCATGATCACATGACTAGCCTCAAATTGGCAGTGTTCTTGTATGAGCCTAACAATGTTAAAGACTTGATCATAAATTGCTCCACAAAAAAAGAAGCCACACAAAGAAGAGCACTATGGGTAAAGATCCAGATTGCTGAAGTAAAAAGGAAGCAATTTGATCCATCTTTCAAGGGCTCATATTTATATATTGAGGACCCCATCATAAGAATCATGATAATGTTGGACAATGCCAATAATATGCTTACAAATTTACTTACTCCATTAGCAAATGTGCCTGGACCCTCAACTAAAAGGATGGTGCCACAAATTCCATAATTGGTTACTCCTTTGCAATAGATAACTCCTACTATAGGACTATTTTTTGACTACCCCATAGTCCTTGATGAAATTTTAGATGATACCGATATAGTTTAGACAATGCATCTTCCTGCTAGGGTTATAATTGAGGCACCTTCTAAAGAAGTATGCTTATAAATTTTGAGACTAGAGGGTAGATAATGGATGATATGAGGGCTCAATCTTGTTTAGAGTTTATGAAATATGACATGTTCATCACCACTAAGGAGTTTAAAGACTTTGTCCTTAAAAATAAAGGAAAAGAGCTACAATAAAAAATGCAAGATAAGAAACTTACAAAGGAAAATAAAAAGGAGATTATTGTAGAGTTTTAGATAAAGGTTAATGCAGAAATAGAGTCCATGACACCTTAGAGGGGTAGAGAGATAGTAAGAAATGGTGGATTTATACTCTTTCCAAGGTGGGATATATCATTTGTAATAGCATTTGACACTATTCGAAGATAAAGAATAAATGACCTTGTGTTGCAATCAAAAGAGAAAGCGTATGCTTTTTTTTAATTTTGGGTTTGGATTTAACCCAAGGCATGAGACCTTGGTTATATGGTCAATTTTCTTGGAGAAAAATAAACCCCAATTGATCAATGATCCTAGTGAACTCATTATAAATTTAATAGTCAGAAGATTAGGGTATACATTTTCCATTCAAGTAGCTTCCCTCACAATTAATACAACCTTATTTAATGAAGAAATTGTGAAAAAAATGTAGGGAGACATGGATAAGTCCAATGCCATAAATTTAAAACTACAGTAACAATTGAACATGGTCACAAGATTATTGCTCCCTCCACAAATAGATATTAAGGATAAGGGATCACATGAAAATGAGACTTTAACCATTGAGGTCAATAATTTGAGAGAGAAGCACAAGAAGAGGAAAGCAAAGGAAATAATGGCTAAAGAAGGAGCATCCAAGAAGATATAAAACCCGGTTGACAGTATTTTGGGCTACAAGTTGTCAAACATTTTGAATCATGTTGATAAGGTCTAGGACAACTATACAATTTTTAAAGATGTATTCACCAACCATGCTCAAGTAGGAGTTAGTTTGAAGTTAATTCAAATTAGTTGGGCCCCCAAAATTGTATTATTAAGGATTGTTGCAAAATACTCCAATTTTTATTGTGATTTGGTGTCTAATATTCTTTCTAGATCTAATTCTTTAGATGACATCATCCACCATCATCATAAGTATCATTTTCTCATAATGAGGAAGCTATATTTTTTTGAGGGCTTTGAAGAATTTAATATTTCTCCCATATTGGATAATGAGGGAGAGATAAAGAATTGAAAGGAATAAAGAGATAGTTTTTTTTTTTATATTCTCTCTCCCATAAATGTAAAAATAAATAAGGATGTGAGATGGACACATAGAAATTAAACCTCAGTATGGATATGCTCTCTAAACTTTATTATAGTATGGTAGGCTTCTTTGACATGGTTTAGGTATTAATAAATAAAAATTATAAGACTCACATGGTTAGGGTAAACCAATTTCTCCCACTTAGAGGTGACATTTCATCAAAGTAGGATGAAGATAAAGATAAAATTAGTGCATAAATTTGATTTTCTTTTCAATCGGTCATCACCAACCAACATAAACACAAGATAACCATGTTAGAATAAGAATATCATATTTACTCTATTGACTTCAAGAAGCAATTTTGATCGAATCAAATCTATCCATAAGTATAAATTCTCCTAAATATCTTCAATGTAACTTTTGTAGTGGCTCATTCCTCATGTAAATATATTCTGTGGTTTGTAAAAATGTCATCACTTAAGTTCTATATTTTGTGTGATAAGTGGTGGAATAAGGCTTTATTCTGTTTCTCCCTTACTTCTAAAAGAGAATTCTAAGCCTTATTTTAGGATTTGATTCTTTAGGTTTTGATAAAGTCTCTGTATAGAGTTATTCTTGTACAATTAGGTCTATTTAAATTTCAAAAAGAGGAATTTTTTTTTTTCTTTGTAATAGCAACAAACAACTCAATTTTGTTGTTTATATGAATACAAGTCATATTGTTGGTCTCTCCAGACTATAATACAATATATTTTGAATCTTATTAATCAAATATCATTGAAGGTTCTCATTACACATTTTTTGTAATAAATGTTTGATTGTTGGGTTCTATTCAAGTAATAGATTAAAATTGTTTTCAGTTGAATAATTGAAGATATTGTGGTTATAGTAGGGATTTTAAAGAAGATTAACAACATTTTCCATTTATTGGTTTTCTTATTTTAAGGTAATGATATTAATAAAAACCATTGGGTTAGTTTTAAGTTTTTTATCAAAAAAAATTGCTTCATTCTTGACTTTGTAATGGATAAGATACCGATCAGATTAATTCACAAAATCAAAACCTAGGAAAATCAGCCTAAATTTGAAAAACTATCTTTAATTTTTTTGTTTATGTTCATTTCACACCATTAGAGTATAGAGATATAGAGGATTTGAAGAAGATTTAGCCAATCAGGTTTATCCTCCAAATTGTCAATGTGAAGATCATAATTTATTTTGACATCATTAAAAACATTATTGTAACTTGACAATGATGTTATGTAAAGGGAAACCCACCTTGGGTTTGAAGAGCCTAAAGTGTAGAGGAGAAAAATTATAAAATTTGTATCATGTTCATTGGCCATTGATCTAGGGTTCTTGAGTATAGCATTTGGCTAATCCTTAGAGAAACCTAGGCAATTAGTTGGAAACACCAACAAAGTGCACTCAAGATATGAAATTAAATCACTCAAGTATATTTGGGTTACTATTGCAAAGGAAAACATGAGGTATGTCACCCTTGATGGTAAATATAAGTTTTTGTATGGTTATCATTGTTTACTTTTGAACCACTTTCACCATAGAATGCAAGTTTCTTTCCCCTTTTTATTTTTTATTTTCAATGGAAAATTCTATTAAGAACTATAGGAAGGAAACAAATATGATGATAATTCACTAAGGCCTTATGTTGTTACTAGTTAATTACATGAAAGATAACACCCCTAAAGAGGCTATCAGTCACAGTTGATTTATCCTCATTTAGATGATGACACTACCAATGCATCTTCCTTTCAACCTCTAAAGGAGGAAACTAATTTTTAGGAGGAAGGTAATGTGAAGGGGGATTATGTTCAAGAGGTGTCTAGTCCTTCTTTGGCCCAAACTAAAATTAAATGCAAGAAGAGCCTAAGTATTTATAGAGAAAGAGATATTTGAAGTAGAAAATCCCTATAACCCTTCTAGTTACTAGAGTAAAGGGGAAGGAGAATGAATTCAAACTAAATTCCCCAGCCTCTTCTAAGAAAATGAAAGAAAAATGATGTATCTTTGAGTAAAAATATGGTGCCACTAAGGATGAGATGGATGTGGGAAAAGAGGATGGTAGTCTCGAAGGTCAAGGGTTGTGTGTAGAAATTAAAGATGAGTTGATCATCCAAATTATGAGGTGGATGGGAAATTTAAAGTTGTGGAATCTAAGGATGGGGTCGCTTTCCCCATAATTTTAGACCCTACACCAGATGTGGATGAGGATTTTATAGAGTTGTTCTTCATGGCTTCTAATTAGGAGTAGCTAGCTTAGGTGTGTTGGTGTGAATTAGGTATTTTACCTAACTAGTTCACATAGCAGGTCCTATTAACATGTTGTTTACTTAGGTCCTAAGGAATATTTATAGAAGATTGTTAGTAGTTGTCATTAGAAATTATATTATCTTTTGATATTTAATGCTTGTGTCCTAGGTCATTTAATATTAGTTGAGTCAGTTGTCTCATATCAGGATTAAGACACTTTGCATGATATTGTCTAGTCCTATGTCTCACCTTGGCTATTTAACCAAAGGGTCTCATGTGTAAATCAATAATCATATAAGCATAATATATCATTTGCATCCTTTGATAGAATAGAAATATTCTCTCATAGATGATCTCTCTTGTTATTTTCCAAAGTTCCTAGATCTTGGGTGGCTATAATCTTCAGCTAAAAATTGCATGTTGTAAAGTATTCTATACCAACTCTTACATGGTATCAAAGCTTATGGGATTTCTTCTTGATAGTATTTATTAAGAGATGTAGGTTAAAAATCTTGGTGGATCTTGAAAAATTGAGTATGATCTTCTCTTACATCGAATGATGATATGGAGAATCATAAAAACTTAAAATAAATACCAAATTCAGGGGTTTCCTCTTTATAGGCATTAGTTGTAGGTCAAAATTTAATTAAAGAAAATTAAATTAAATAGAAAATTGTGTACCCCACAAGTGTTGCACAGATGGTTGTCGTTGCACCAAAAGATCAACCTATTAATGCTTGATACAACCGCCAGAGTTAATGAATCCAAGAGAGGTGGTTAGGCCATGTCATGAACTTGAGCATTGTGTTGCACAACACAAGGAGACCAAGGGCATATACCTTGCAACAATCCCCCCAATGCAAGTCAGGGGTTCGAACCTGTGATCCAAGCTCTAAAACCAATTGTTACATAGACGATTGTCATTGCACCAAAAGATTGACCTATTAACGCCTGATACAATCGCCAGAGTTAATGAATCCATGAGAGGCAGTTAATCCATGTCACAAACCTTAGCGTTGCATTGATCAACACAAGGAGACCAAGTGCGCACACCTTGCAACAATAAGTACATAGGGTACTATAGTCATTGTAGGCTGTAGATTACAATGTTCCACTAGTACTAGCACCTGTAATGTTGTCACATGGTGAAACCCCACTCGTTGCAACACCCAGTAGCAACCCTACCACTATTGGTGCCAACTAACAATATTAAACCCTTTCCAAAGAATATATCGATATACAAACGAATATTTCAACATCCTAAAATATTTCTTCCACCAAAATATTCCACCTAGATTTCATTTGTCGTTCAAAGAATATACCAGCCAAACAAGGGAATATTTCATTAGCCACTTGTGGTGATATGAGAATTTTGGATGTTGACATCAATAGGCCAACCCCTTTTTTGGGTCAATCCCTCTTTGTTGTAGTTTTCATTTTTGAAGAGAAACTTGAAAGGGTCATAACTCGATCTCAAAACCTTTTTTTGAGAAACATTTTTATTTAGGGTAGAATTTTGTTCTCTTCATACTAGAAAAATTGGTTTTCTATTTTGGTGCCTTGTTTTTCCAAAAAAAAAAAGATTATCATAGGTGTTGTTGATTTATTCTCATTTTGAGAACTTCTGAGGCTCCATTCTTGCTCCTATGGTAATTTTTGGGTGTAAGTTTTTTGAAAGTGCATAATTTGTTGATCAGATTGATCACATTCTATGTCAAAATTCTACTTTGAGCGTGTAGCCAAATTTGGCATCTTTAAGCACTAAGATCAAGTCCACTTCACTATTTTTAGCAAGTGGCACCTATAATCTCACTTTCTTTATTGAGTAATATTGGGGGTAATCTTGTGTTGGTTGATTTCTTTCTTTTGCTTATTGTGTGTTCTTGTGATGAGGAAATATAAAATTGAATTCTTAACCCCATATATTTATGCTTCATGGAGAAAATTGGTATGGTATTATCTTATGGAAAAGGGTTATCTAGTCCATCAGAAAGAAACCATTCCTCAACCTACTAATGCTAAAGAATTGGAAAATGAGAGATTGATCATGAGAAAAAACTTGGATGCATAAGTTTATTAGTCTATTTTGATTTATAATTTCATATTGAATCATGTAAAAAACCTAAAGAGGCTTGGGATACTTTTGAGAAATTATATAGTAAAAGTAATAAGATTAGGGGATATCAGATTGACAATGATTTGACGAATCTTGATTCTAAAGGTTTTGACCTTATCTAAGACTACATATCCAAGGTTAATAAATTAAGAACAAATATAAAAGATTACAATACTGATAAAGAGTATTTACAGTTAATTCTAAATATTTTATCCAAGCTTGGTCTTGAGTATTCAATGTTTGTTTTTTGTTTTTATATACATTAGATTTCTATGAGAGAATCATATGTTGATCCTAAGTTTGGTGACTTCGTAAATATCCTAATCCAAGAGGAAGTGAAGTTAATTCATATTGGTCTAATCAAGTCTTCTAAGTCACAAGAATTGTTGGCTAGTGAGTCTAAGGTATATAAATAATCAAAGAATCTTGAAAAGAAACAAAAGAAGAAAAAGAACAAGCTACATAGAGAATATGAATCCCCTCCCTCTCAATGGGAGTCATGTAAGAAGGAGAAGTTTAAATGTGCATATTTCAAGAAAAACATGGCATAATGAACATCTATGTTATTCAAAAAATTGATGAGTTGAAGAATCTCCTTAAGAAGAGTCAAATCAATTTATATTCAATGTCAAAGGGTACATCTTCTTATTCTTCATCAAAGTCCAAGAGACATATGGGACAACAAATTTTGAAATTGTAGGTTTTAATTTAGAGAGGTGGATACTTGATTCAGGAGCCTAACATCACATGACTTCATTGGGGAGTATGTTCACTTTGTTTGAGTCTTGTTCATTACTACACATCCTAATGGCTGATGAAACATATATGCATTTTTGTGGGAATGTATCTATTGACATGGATGACAAAGAATTTTTTTTTTTTTTTTTGTGTTCCTTTATTGTCAACTATTATCCTTTCTATCTATCATATCACAAATGGTTGAGCAGGAAAGAGTGTTGATTTCAAACCAGATTCTATCATAATCTAGAATATGAATAAAACATATATAATTACATTTGGGGAGGTTGATCATCAATCTCATGTCTACACCTTCTCACATTTTTCTCCTATTGTTCCTTCAACTAATGTTCACACTCAAGCATCTATTATGGACACTTTTGAGGATATTTAATATGTTCATTTGAATCTTGGTATTCTTTCATCCACTGAGGTTCTATAGATATGTGTTGATATTACATCTCTTTCATCTACTATTTCTTTTTATGATTCTTGTGTTTCCATAGTTTTGGATTCTTGTGATTCAATGTAGCAGTACATACATTGTCTTTAAAAGATGGTTACTTGGGATGAGTACTTGACATACATTGTAGGTTTGTTTGTAGAGTCCCACATTTCAGATTTGGGAGACATCATTGATTGCATACATATTCTCTTTGATGGAGATGATCCTTCTTCATTTATTGTGAGGGAATACTCTGACCCTCTTGTTCATTCTCCACATCATCATTCTTCATTGTTTGACATTAGTGTGGATTATTTTGAGAAATATTTGGAAGAGGCTTCATTATCTTTAGAGAATATATATGTGTCTTTGGATTGTGTTCTATAATTGGTTCTAGGAGATTCTATATTATCCTATTCATCATTGTGGCCTAGAAAACCTATTTAGAGAGTGATAGCTTTCAACATCGACATGGAGACACTTGAGCATCATTAAGAGACATCACATATCATTCATCTTCCCTCATATTCCTTTCAGGAATGGGAAGACATCCAAGATACCATCTTGGTTTTTTTTCTTCCTAAGGGGAGGAATGTTGTTTGACAATATTGGATCATCTTTAACATTCAATTTTGAGCATCTATCATCATTGTAGGAGACTCTACATTGAGGGGGTCTACATGGTCTCTCTTCTCTATTTTGGGTGGTATTTTTCCTCACTTGGGGGTTTTTTCCTTCTCATTCTTCATTAAGAGCATTTTTTCATCTCTTTTGGGGAGGATTTTTGTCCCACTAGGTTTTCTCCTTTTCTCTATTTGTGAGATATTGTGTTTGTACATGGGTACCTAACATATCCTTATAGTCAGGAACCATCCTTACATAATTTTCATTTATATGTTCCTCCCTAAGTTTCACTTAAGGGGGTGTAGAGTATTTTATACAAACTCTTACAAGGTCTTAGGAACTATGAGGGATGTTGTGACCTTACACCATTTAATGACTAAATAATTTTTTTAGGTTAATCACTTGAACATCAAGTTGGAAAAAATTTATAGAAATGTTGGTGGCCAGAGTAGTGTAACCTAGGAACATGATGAAACCATCCTTTAGGGGTGGGATTTTATCCGTAAATAAGGAATTTTGAGAATAATTTGTCCAATTTGAAGCAATCATTATTGGGTATGCAGAATGAAAGAAGGAAACTAATGAAATACTTACCTCCCTAGAAAAAGAGTTAAATTTATAAATGGAAATTCAGAGAATTTTTTTAGGTGAGTCAATGTACCATAAGGAACAATGCTACTAGGGTAAATGTTATAACTAGGAGGATGAAATATCTCAAGCAGGGTAAAATCAAGTAGGACATGGACACTATTGTTGGGCCTAGCATGAGGAAAAGGGTGAGCAAGAAGAATTCATTTGAAACTGAAAAAAATAATCTAATTGAGTTCACTAAGCTTCAACAAGACTTTTATGTGCAAGAAATAGAAGTTGTTGAGACCTTGAAGCACTTCTAAGTTTTTAGCACTTTATTTTTTAATTTTTCAAGTGTTTTTTCTCTTTTATGTGGGTTTTCTTTGTGAACATTTTTTTCTCTTACTGATCATATCACTCAACTAGAATATTACCTCCAAATCATATCTAGTGCTCCTACTATATATGAAAAATGGTGTTATCCAAGAACTCCCTATGACTCTATAATGTGTATCTTTAAACAAGGTCATATCTCTAACTAACATATTATAAATAATAACTCAAACAAAAAATCCAAGATCTCTCCATGTAAAAAAGTAATCCATATACTCAAAACATGAATATAGCCATCTTATTCTACTAGAACAAGGAATTATAAAAATTCCCTCACTATTCATACATAGCAAGAACCAAAAAAATATTATAACACCAACATCCACCACAAAAGATCATCCATCACAAACAGGTAAATTAATGTTAGTATCAAAGATCTTACTAAAAGGGATCTAAAGTATAAAGTACATTGATGGCCTTAATATGATCAAAGAACTCAACTATTCTAGGAGCTCCCAAAAAGAAAAGTAGAACCACCATCTCTAAATAAATAAAATAAACTACCACCACTAAACATGTCCCTTCACAAATCCTCCATTGAATTATGATCTAGAGCCTCTCATGACAATATAGTAAATTACTACAACAACAAAATGGTAATGTAGATGTGGATGATGAAAATATGAATAAAAAATAGTGAGAATGCAATGAAAGTACAAAATTCACACTTCAACAATCACTCAATAAAGCCTAAGATCTATGCATAAAATTAAATGATAAATAATAATACCATAGCAAAGACCTTAGATTGCTCTATTGTTTCTTTGATAAGTACTTGAATGCTTGATGTAGATTTGCTCTCATATTTTTAGCATAACCTTGATATCAATATGATAGAATGAAGGCTTGATGCTTGGTTCTTGATAATAGATGCCTGATAGATGCTTTCTTGATAGTGACATCTAGATAATGATAACTTGGTAATGGTAGCTTGATAATGCTTGAGAGTAAAGTACTAAACTTTGATCATGAGAGTGCTAGATAGATTTGACAATGATAGTGCTAGGGAGATTTTTGATAATAAAAGTGCTAGGGGGTATGAATGAAATGAAAGTTTTTTATTTATAGTCTTCACTTAACATTTAATCAATGGTGGAGATTAATTTGCAAGATCAATGGATAGGAAAATTCAAGATAAGGTAAGACCCAAATTTGAATTTTGATGGAGGGAAAATTAGAAGAATTAAATAAATAAACTTATTTATTCAAAATGATAGTTGGAGAAATAAATAAATATTAATTTATTTATTTTAGAAGAAAATATTTAATTTAAATAAATTATTTTAATTTATTTAAAAGAGGGTTGTTAGCTAATTAAATAATTTTTGAAAATTATTGAATTATAGAGGAAAAGACTTAATTTAATTTTTTTTTTTTTAAATTTATTTAAAAGTGGAGTGTTAGCTAATTATGTAATTTTTGAAAATTATTTAATTATAGAGGACCAAACACAAATGAAATTTTATTTTTATTTAATGTTGGATTGAAAATGATTAATTAATTAAATAATTAAAAATTAATTAATTAATATAAATATGATATAAAGATTAAGTTAATTAAATAATTAAAAAATTAAAAAATATTTATTTAATTATAGATAAAATAAATTATAAGGATAATGATGAAATGATAAGATAAAAATGCATGCCATTTTTAGGTGTCTATAGTATACAACAACCATAATCACTATAATGAGTTCTCAAAGTACCATTATAGGTACCATCCATAATCCTCTGGATCTACAACTTAACATACCAATCGACCATAATGGATTAGAAGCCAACAAACTAACATTTATAACTCCATGATATTCAAACATCTACAAAACCCTATTGCACATTAAAAGCCATCAAGAATTTATAGATCCTCACCTAATTTCATCATGGAACAAATGTATACAAACACAAAACCCACAAATACCACTTGTATAACCTCTAAAGGTAAAAGGAAAAGCATGGCCTTTACTTCAGCTATAACTAAATAAACCCACAAAACCAACAAATCTTACAATAATACAACTTGGACCCATGAATAATGTAGACCCAAAAACACGAAAATCAACCACTACATTGGTAATAATAAAATGGAGGCAACATGAAGATTCCTCCACAACACCAACATTAGATTTAGGAACACCCAAATCCAAAAATCTATAAATCCACATCATCAAAAAACTACAATTCAAGAACATAACCTAGATTGTAGATCTACAACATGGCTCACATGTAGATAAGCCTTAGAAATTACACTAAGAACAACCATCGATCCACAAAAACATAGATTTTGTTTTTAAAATATAAAACCCACAAAACCAAACATATAAATGTAAAGTAGTTTTACCCATTTGAACACTAAGAAAACATATGCATGTCTCAAATGAAAAATATAAAAAATTACATAACGATAGATTTTAAACAAAAAATTACAAACCCACATCCACAAATGCTAAATGTCATGCATGTACCAACAAGCCACACACAACCTTTAGGAAAAATTGAATCTATTACATGTATTAAATGCCCAAATATTTGAAAATAAATTTAACAAACATATATCACATATTCACATCATGCATGTACATGAAAATATAAATCTCCATGAATCCATAATAGGCAAGTTACAAGTCCAAAACAACCTAGATCTAACATACATGCACATGCAACCCACAAATCACCTATGCAAGCACATTTGTTAATCAAAATTCAGTAATTTTTTAAGTAACTAGGGACTAAAACCATAACCCACCATAAGCACTTAAAATCCCATTATACTAGGGGGCAGGCCCATATTTTTAAACATATATCATATCTAAACCCATTTTATCAACATTTTGGAAACGAGAAGAAGAATAAAACACCCCAAAATAAGATTAACATAAATATGTCCTATGAAAACCCTTTCAGAAAACCCAACATCCAAAGCAACAAAGCTAATATATTCCCAGCAATACAATTTTATAATAAAATATCAAGATACATTTCTTTTATGGATATCAACAATCTTAAATCCTAGAGGAAAATTAATACCATTACCTTACAAGAAACAATGCATAATGCCTTATTGTCAAGTCCTCAATATTGATGCAATTTAAGGATGGGGTATCTTACTAGGCAACCCACCCTTGTAGCTAAACACTTCCAAATTCATCTCACACATGTTCATTATTTTACCAGGCAATTTAATTCTTACTCCAATTATCAATTCAATTGGAAAATTCAAATTGAGTACACAAGTGTACAAAAAACTGTTAACAAACCACTTTTTGAAATTTAATTTGAATATGCAAAAATCTTCCAATTGCTCTAATAACATGTACATTTGAAGTTCCCACCTTCATCTACAAGAATAAAGGTGGATAAAAATTTATATCCCCATAATACCATACTAACAATCAAGCTGAAATCCTAGAAAAATCATTTTTGAATTTTGGAACTATGTTGCAGACAACCTTGTAATAGACCACTTTTTAAAATTAATTTGAATCAGAAGATGAAAGTATTTTCTTCTAAAAACTTGTATGAAGAAAGCTCCCATATTCATCTATATGAATACATACTCATAATATTTTTCTACTAGTAACAGTATGCTTAAATTCAATCCCAAAACTAAAAAAAAAACTATTTCTGAGCATTGGAACTATGTTGCAGACTTCATCAACAACTCATAACCTTTTCTCCACTCCTCAATCTGGTGCCCCCAAAATTATTGTGCAACAAGAAAGAGCCTTTTCTTTTCTTTTTACCTTATCTCTTCACCTTCCTCTCCCCACTTTGGCATCCAACAACTCAACCCAAGAAATCTAAAAAAACCAAATTTATTTTGATTTTGCATTTTATTTTCTCCAACAAAAACACCCCTTTCCATTCTTCCAAAAAGCTCAAAAAAAAATTGAAATATGAGAAATATAGTTGCACTTTAATCTACTTTTTATAATTTGGCAATTGAATTCACCAATTAATGAAATTGATCGCACAACAAATCTATATTAGCATTTTATATTTTAATGGAAACAATGACTTTTAAACAATTGCCTGCAAATCATTTTATATTTAAATGGAAATTGAATCCAAAAACTAAACTGCATTTTTTTGGTTTGTGTTGATTTCCTATGGACTCGAATGGTCTTGCATCAGACACATCGGGTAAGAAACATTTTGTGAGCTCGGGCTCACAAAATGGAGTTGAGTAGTATGACTACTCTCCCAAGTTGTGAACAACTTGCAACACACTCTGATCTTGTGTCAAGTACCCTGCAAGAATTATTTTTCACCTTTTCCAGCACTTAGCTGGAACATTCACTATCTTCCTCCGCAAAATCTTCCCTTCATTATCATATCCCCATGTGGAACTTATTCTAGCATGAGCTAGCTTCTCTTGCCAAATATACCTTCCTTTCATCCTCCCTCTTGTGGGATTCAACCCACCACAAACCATCCACCTCTAGCAAATTCCACGTTCATCCTCCTTTGTGGGAATTAACCCACTATAATTTGTCCTCCTCCAACAAAAACATTCTTCTTCAACCTCTCTTCTTTCCATACCAATCTAATGACTTCTTCCTAGCTGCACCTCAACCCTTAACACATCCATGCTTTGCTTATCCACATTTTCAAATTTAAATTGATGTCATCCAACCCAAATTTTATAATTACAAAAATCAAACTTTACCTTCGTTGTTGCAATCTCGCCTCTTTCACTTTCAGTTGCAACACCTCATCACCATTCATCACCATCTTCTTTGTGTCCTCCAAAGGACTTATCACTACTACAACTCATTTGGCCTCTTCAAGGGATATAATTTCACCTTTCTTCTCAACATCTACTACAATTTTTTTTTGTTATCCTTTTCCATGCCTTCAACAAGACATGTCTTAGTTGCAAACTCTTCTCTTCCTTTTCCTTTCTTATCCTCTTGCACGAGGATTTCTTTTTCAATTTCACATACTTGACATCTTGCTGCAACTTGTGCCATGCTATCATCTTCTACACTTGTGTGGGTTGATGCCACATAATCACCTCTCCATGAAACTTTCATCAAAGAGATACAACACTGTCCCTTGTTTTTCCTACGCTCAAGGGCATCCAATCTTCCCTAGATTTTCACTAGAGCTTCATAAACAAACTTTGTAAACTTTCTTTCTTGTTGTTCTGCAAATAAAATTCTCATGGGTCTCTTCATGACCCATCTTGTCATCTTATTCGAAGACATCTCACTCACTATTGCAATCTGTAACTTTTGCAACTTGCACACACACAATTTATAGAGCCAACGCTCTCTGCAATTATAGGTATTCCCTGCAACAAAATTCACACTCACCCTATCCTCTACCTAGTTGATATTTTGGAAGATGCTCCTCTCAAGACTTCCTCTACCCACTTTCCCTCAGTGGGGGAAGTTTATGCACCTTCTACCAAGATTTATCTTTTCTGGAGGATAACCAACACACTTTGCTTCTTTGTAGTTGTAAAAATCACAACAATTTCCTCTCCACACTTCTCCCAGCAAGCTACCCACTCTGATACCAATTGATGCAACTCAAGGATGGGGTACCTTACCAAGTAGCCCACCCTTGCAGCTAAACACTTCCAAATTCATCTCACACATGTTCATTCTTTTACCAAGAAATTTAATTCTTACTCTGATTATCAATTTAATTAGCAAATTCAAATTGAGTACACAGAAGTGAACAAAAACCTGTTAACAAACCACTTTTTGAAATTTAATTTGAATATGCAAAATTCTTCCAATTTCTCTAAAAACTTGTACATTTGAAGTTCCCACCTTCATCTACAAGAATACAGGTGGATAAAAATCTATATCCCCATAATATCATACTAAAAATCAAGTTGAAATCCCAAAAAAATCATTTATGAATGTTGGAACTATGTTACAGACAACCTTGTGATAGACCACTTTTTGAAATTTAATTTGAATCAATAGATGAAAGTATTTTCTTCTAAAGACTTGTATAAAGAAAGCTCCCATATTCATCTATATGAATACATACTTACAATATTTTTCTACTAGCAACAATATAATTAAATTCAATCCCAAAAATAAAAAAAACCTTTTTCTAGGCATTGGAACTATGTTGCAGACTTCATCAGAAACTCATAACCTTTTCTCCACTCCTCAATCTGGTGCCCCCAAAATGACTATGCAACAAGAAAGAGCATTTTCTTTTCTTTTCCCCTTATCTCTTCACCTTCCTCTTCCCAACTTGGCATCTAACAACTCAACCCAATAAATCTAAAAAAAAAAAAATTATTTTGATTTTGCATTTTATTTTCTCCATCACAAACACCCCTTTCCATTCTTCCACAAAGCTCAAAAAAATAATTAAAATATGGGAAATACATTTTCACTTTACTCTTCCTTTTATAATTTGGAAAATGAATTCACCAATTGATGAAATTGATCCCACAACAAATATATATTAGCATTTTATATTTTAATGGAAACAATGACTTTTAAACAATTGACTACAAGTCATCAAAATCACACTTCCAAACAAAAATTAAAACCAAAAACCAAACTGCATTTTTTTTGGTTGATGTCGATTGCTTGTAGACCCGAATGCTCCTGCATCAAATATATAGACTTAAGGAGGTCCGAAAAACCACCAAAAGACAATACCATGGGTCTAAAGAAGGTCCCATAATATCATAGTATTTTTTTTACAATCCACAATAAAAAGGTGGCCTCCAAAATATAATGTAACTCCTCACACAAGAAGCCTTGACCATAGAGATATAATGGTCAAATATAACTCCCAAGGACTTCCCCATGAGGCACTAATTACATCATATTCCCACTAAACAAGATGGGCTTATAAGTCCACTACATAGCCCCCTAATCAATGCCTCATTACAATAATGTTTTCAAGTCCCCATAAAAAATAAATTATTACATATGTCTACACCGAACACATGGGCATCCCTTGTTGTTCACTCCATGAACTTTGGAGATGCATATATAATTAATTGTCTATGAAAAATTAGACCTTAGTATAATCAAGGTGAATATCATGCCTAATACTAACAATAAGGATCCATAGTGAAAGATATAAGTTATAATAATCAAATAAATATAGATATAGAAAAGAACAAAGTAGGGTAAAGCTCTAGGTGAAGCTAAGTTCTAAGTAATAAGGATACACATTAATTTTAGATATAAAAATCAAGATAAAATAAATAAAAAAATAGAAAAGGGGGAAGGACAAACTTTAGACAAAACCATAGAGGGTGTAGGATCATATGGATTCACCAAAATGAAGGGAAATCAAATGAACCTTCAAAATTATAGGTTATAAAGCTAATAATATGAATAAATCAATATAAGTTCAATTAACATTTTAAATATAAGAGTTGGTTGGAGATATGCAAATATAAATGTGTAATTGAAGGAGTGAGTGGATAAGAAGGTGCTTAGCTATATCACTATTTTATCCTTGGAATTGGTTGGTGCATGGTAGTGCTTTTCAAATCTGGGTTAATTTTAAGTTGGTTCCATGTTTAAAGTGGTCTTTTGCTTCTATGCTTAACAAGTTTGGGCTAGGGTTTTAAGGTCTAATACCCTCGTTTCAATTTTATCAAGCCTTAAACCCTTTTGTTATATTATTGCATTGACCTACTTACTAGGTTGCCAATCATCTTAGTAACAACTTAAGTCATTGTGCCCATTGCCATTACTGGCCCCTTCACACTAGGCTCATCGGTCATTACCTATTCTTTATTGCTTTAAAAATATTCCTATGGTCGGGCCAAAATATTTCGTAATAAGTCTTTGATGTGTTCCCTAAGGATCGTGGTCTATCAACCTAGCCATGGCCCCTCTTATGACTAACTTTAATTGCATGTGCAGAAAACTAGGCCCGTCATATTCAATGATTAAATCCTAGTCGTGAGCGCACACCACACATGATCAAAAGGACTCATCTTCGATGAGTTGTGTGGCTCGTGTGCTTGTGACATGTGTCCCTCTGCAAGATGTGGGACTTGGATTCCATTGCAGCATCTGATACACTTAAGCTGAAGAATCAACGGTGGTGATGTAGCTATACGACCAAATTTGAGCCATTGAGCACACACCGCGCAAGCCTTAAAATTTTATTTTAAAGTCTGTTGCACGATGTGCGTGATTGTGATGCATGTGTCCTTCTCCCAATGAGGAAAAGGAGTGTGGGGTCCTCCAATAAATGACTTGGCATCCAAGTGGCAGAATTTTCATCGGTCGATGGAATGGTGATTGATGGTGACGTGTTTTCAAAAGGTGTCGACTCGATTTGAGTGATCCGATGTGCCACTTCAAAACTAGATCTATGGAAATGATTCAAAATTAGAATTGCAAATATGAGAGTTGTTCCCTTTCATGCAAATGAATAGTAATTACAACAAATACACCTAGAGCCATCTAACGTTGACATAAGTGCATTAAAGGCTGGTTTTTTTGCACACCTGGAGATTGCCAATGATTCATAGGTACCCTGAAGATTGAGAAAGTGCATTTCAGAGCTCATCTTGACTAGAATTGGGGTTTCCTGCCAGTAGAAAGTTGTAAGTAAAACAAACACTTTTCTCTAAGTCATTTTTTCTTAAGAAAGAGGAAAAGCTTGAGTTAGGGAAAACATCTATTGTTAGAATTCGTATGTTTGCTTTAATGTTTTTATTAGGGTTTGGGTATGCATTGAAAGGTGGAAGGCCTTGTTGAATTATCTAAAACTTGTACCCATAGGTGGTGCCCTAGTATATTAATAGAAGTGCTAGGTTTTACATACCTTTCTGTTAAAACCTTAGATTTTTTTAGTATCTTCTTTTCACCTATGGCCCCCAAAACTCAAGTGTCTGGTTCAGGAACCCCAAGTAGGGCTCTCTCCCAGGATATAATCGACCAATTGAAACCCTCCATAAGAAAAAAACCTGAGGGAGAAGCTCTGTTATATGGCTATCAGGTTCAAGAAGGATTGAAAGATAAGATGTGTGGTGTTAGGGATGCAAATCTGTCGCTTTCTGGGTGGCGATTATTTCAAAATTGGTTTGGAAATAGAAATTTGGGTGTCCCTATTTGCAACCCTTAGAGGTTAGACTTGAGAAAATTGGTGGTTCTGAATGTCTACATGGATGTTGATCTATTGAAGTAAATTGCTTCAAGATATGACCCTATCTCAAGAGTAATCAGGTCATATGATGGTAGAGAGATGGTCAAGATAACTAGAGAGGAAATTGTGGATATCTTTAATCTGCATGAATGGAATGTGGGCATGATCACAATTGACCGCAAAGTCTTCAGAGAGGAATATAGGAAAAAAAGGTTATATTCAGAACAACAATGCTACCTTTTCATACTGCTACTACTGGGATGGGAAAAAAATAGGAAGCAAATCAAGATTGGCAAAGATGAATAAGAACCCTTCCCAATGCGGTACTTTGCTAATTATTTCAAGAAGACAGTTTTCTCTCTTTTCCAAATTCTTGGCATTGATGAACCACCTACCATGCCCACAAACCTCATGTATATGGTGGCACATCTTCAACATTCAGCATATAATGTAGTTTATGACTATGTTGCATATCTATCAGAGAGGATGCACAAGGGTCTGCTTGCACTCAAAGGAGGAAAGGAACCAGTAAGCTTTGGGTGGTACTCTCTATTGATGCATATGTTCCTGTATAGGGGTGAGAAGGTTTTTGGAAAAGACATGGCATTAAAAAAGAAGAAGGGTGACATTGACTTACCTATCCAATGTTGGACTCAAGTTCTAGACAAGGATGACCCTAAATTTGATTATGTGGTGTTCAACAATGTTTTTGCCTCAAGACTGAGAAGATTTTTGGCCCATAACCTACCTAGGATTCTTAAGGAGATCCATGAATTTTTGAGGCCCATGGAGAAAAGGACTGAATTTAATTTGAGTCATAATTGGGGTGATATAATAGCCTACCCCGATACCACTATTTTCAGAGTGTATGACACTCCTTTGAACCCTTATGTATTCCCAAGGGATGTGCCATTAATATTAGGATTTATTGAAATCATGAGGCAGTTGGGAGCATCACAAATGACACATCTGCCAGAGACATGAAAGCAAGGTTCATTCTTCCTTGAATGGACAATATTTGCAGACTTTGTGATGGTAAAGGGAGGTTGGAAGGATTTGGGTAAGATCCTAGCACCTTATCAGTTGAAAATAGTACGTCCAAGGAATCATGATCCTGAGGGTTTTATTGTTGCTTTGAAGGCATTGCATAGGAGTGGTTCTTTGTGCATAATTTTTACTATCCTGAGGATGTCATTAGAAATATCATGGATTTCTCTAAACAAGAAGAGAGAAAGGAAAAGTATTTGGCTTTTCAAAATATGATGGAGCAAGCTAAAAGGAAAGATCCTAAGTATGATCATATGCCCAATATTGTGGGTGAATTCAATAGAAGTGTGTATGTTCTTCAATTTTTTGAGGAAATAGTGGGTATCTTGAGGGTAGAGCGTGCAATTGCAAACAAAGGAAAATCAGTGGCAGTAGGGCAAGATCCCACAATAGTACTTGAGGAGAGACCTTCTTATCAGCTAGAACCAAAATTAAGAATTTGTTCTAGAAAGGAGAGGGTAAGGAAGCAACAAACATTGCCAACCCCTACTGCATTAGAGGGATCAAGGGCATCTTCCCCTCAAAGCTCAATTCCATCACCTCCTAGGCGGTGTTCCCCTATTATTATTGACATTGATTCACCCCCTAGGGAATCTCTTCCATCAAGTCTACCACTGGCCAAGAAACAAAAAGTTGAGGTGTGTAAAGTTTATGATTACTCTGACTTTGATGAGGATGATATTATGGTGACACCTGAAGATATGCAACAAGGGATGCCTTCTCCTCCAAGAGAATTTGGATCACAAATAAGTGACCTTAGGTTGAATAAGGCAGACTTAAGTGGCCTAAATAATGTTGATGATTTGAGACAAGATGCCTACAAGGAATTCATGGAAGATGAATCATTTATTGAGACTGAGTCATTCAAAGCTTTTGTGTGGAGGGTAAGTGTTCAAGAATACACTGAGAAGGTGGCCAAGGAAAGAAGTCTAAACCCTGATCTTTCTGAGGAGATGGTATAGGCTAATGTGAGGAGTAAGATGAAGAAACAATTTCAGAATATTAAAGCTGATGAGGCCAGGGCACTCCTGCAAAAGAGTAGTGTCTTATTACCACCTGAGTGGGATATAGCTAATGTTGGTGTCCTAGATACAATAAGGAGGGTTGAGAGGCCCTTATTCCAAACTGAAGAAGAGGGTAAAATAACACTTAAAGGGTCAACCTTTAGTGAAGAATGGGATGCTTTAGCTATATGGTCATTATCTCTTGGTTCTACGAAGCCCATTGTAGCATAACCGACTGACTTCAGGGGGCAACTAATTATAAAGAGAGTGGCTAATACTCCTACATTAGAAGTTGTTGACATGATAGTTAATGTTGCTAAATTCACAAAGGCAACAGTGGAAATCCTTACCAAAGAAAGAGACGCATATAGGAGTAAGCATAATGAGTTGATTGGTGAATACAACATGAGTCAACAAAGGGTTGTTGAGATTGAAGTAGAAGTAACATTGTTAAAACAACAAGTGGAAACTCTTAAGTCTTAGGGACTAGTTGGTTCTGATCATGCAGTGCCCACATCTCCTAGGACTCATTCCCCACCTCCTCCACCTGAGCATACATTGTCAATTATGCCTTTCAATATGGGCCAGGAGCCATTGGCAGTTGAAGAGCTAAGCATATCAGGTGTAGCCCCACCAATTGAGCCAACCAAGGAGGAATTATTGCTCCAAATTGAAGAGTATAAGGGATTACTTCAACAAGCTCAAAGTGCCATATATGAAACTAATTCTAAAAATTTTCATTGTTTTGAAGCACATGAATAAGAAAATCTAGAATACATTAAATAGTATTCATTCAAATTATGCTTCAATGATACAAGCAATAAGGTTGTCTAAAAGGGACAAATAATTGGCTACTCCATTGTTGGATAAATGGATTCCCATGGCTGAAAATTTGAAGCTTATGGCAATTGGAGCCAAATAGAAAGAGGATAAATATCCACATGTTGTCCCAATTTATAGATTTGTTGGTGAGATCAAGGAGCAAAATTTTCAAGGCTATGTTGCCCCTATTGATAAAAAAATAAAGGAGCTAAAGGCCAAGTTTGATGAGGCGGATACTGCATTGTTGCCTGATATCCAGGATACACATGATGGGATCAAACCTTTGCAAGCATGGAGGGATAAGATTGAAAAAACCATTGCTTCTCAAGCATCATACATTTGTGAAAGAACTGATATTGGCATGTTGAGGAATACTCTTGAGAAGTTATACTTCATTATTAGCTTCTTCTAGGATTTTGATAAAGAGGCTACTTCCGTGATGATAAAATATACCCTATATAGGAAGAAGATGGATCAGATTATTGGGTTCAGTTGGCCTTTAGACACAAAATATGAGTTGTGGAAGAAGATTTTCATTGGTTATTTGGAGCTGTGAATACACATTAGGAGAATACATATACTTGGTCGAGTATAGTACAGGTCTAGCCTTAGAAGTTACAACATATAAAGATACATTTCTCCTTAGCTCAGGATGTGACAAATAAGTGTTGACTAGTACTGACTTGGATTAGTGTTGGTGCTAGTCGAGATGATGACTCGCTTTCCCTCCTTTAGATGCTTTGAAAGACAAAAGAGGTTACAACAATACAAAGGTTATCATTACACTACAAGGTGCCTTTTGGAAGGCGGTTATATTGGCTGTTGCGAATGAATATTTTTTCTCACATGTATTCCCTCCAAATTGAAATGGTAAATGCAACTGCAAAGGGAATATGTGTTGTAGTGGTCCAATAGAAATGAGACGTGTGTACATGTTGGCCCAAAGCTTGTATTGCTCCCTTGTTTTTATAAAAGGAAATTCAAGGCCATATGTGCAAGTATTTAGTTGAATTCTAGATCTGAGTTATGCAAATGAGAAGCACATAGATAATATGTTTTGAGTTGAGGCCTTAGATTATGAGTTAAGACAATTTACTTTGTCAATTGTATGGTTTTCAGGCATGTCTGAAGAAAATATGCTTATCATTTGATTCTACTATCTCTTCATTGTTGCATTTTACATGAATTATTAATGAGAATATGATCAAAGATTATTTCATTGATTTTGATTGTCTCTTATAGTGAAATATGTTTTGATTATGGCTCTGGTTCAATGAGTCAGTTAGAATACCATAATTAGAACATAGATTTACGTAAATATTAAATGGATTTTATAAGTAGTCGTGGGTCATACATATTAATACGTGAATTGTAATGCAACTTCATTAAGATCATGGATGTCTAGGATTAAACTTACCTTACAGTTCAGTTAGCTTTATCTTGACTTCGTACCCTGAGAATAAGACACTAATCTGAAGGTTTTGAGCGCATTTCTTACGGTTCTAGTCTTTGATTTAATAACACCATTTATAAATACATTTTAATCGACTTACCTGTGTTGTGTTTTAATATTGTATGGTATTCTTGGCTTTTGGTATTTGATTCTTCCAAGGAACTACCCATTTCTTGAAGGATTTTATCTATTTAGCCTCTGATGGGAATACATCTGCTTTGTTATGCAACGTATGATAGAGTTTGATAGATAGGGATATACGATATACGTTGTGGGATCACCCTCTCAGGTTTTGTAGAGCCTGAAGTGTAGGAGAGGAAGCGTTAAGGCTTCATCTCATTCGTTGGCCAACTATCTCTCAAGTATTCGAGAATTGAGTGTGGAAAGCTCATAAGTATTTGGTGAGATCTTATTGGTTCTTAAAAAATAACCAACAGTGTGTATTGGCTAGTGTGTACTATTTAAAGATGTAGAATTGGAGTGATGTATAGACAACTATGATAGAGCAAAATCTATTTTTTCTTTGATCCTAGATAAAAATTGTACATGAAATCCTAAATATTTTTTGTGATCTCATCCTTTAGTCACAGTCCCATCTTTCACACCTTCAAAATTTGCAAACTTTGCCTTCATTAGGTTAATAAATGGGGAATGTGGTGTTGAGGAATAGCTTTAGGAATATATTGTGTATGGGTTGAATATCTTTACTTCATATATTATTCAAATCCTTGCTCATATGATTGCAAACACAATGATGTGATATGCTTAGAATGAATATTGGTGTAGCATATGTTATTGAATGTTGATGCAAGCCAATGATCAACAATATGTGTGTTTCCTTTCTTTAGACTAGATATGCTCCTGATGTGATTATGATTCCATAATGAACTAACTGTCTAGGACATGTCTTTAAATATGACAACCTAGACCTTAATCTAGACATTTTAGTGCACAAGTTGACATTCAATGGTCATATTTTTAAATTAAGTCTACTCAAAATAGATGGGGACTGAATTTGAGTTTAGAAAAACATGATCATACCAATTATTTTCTTTGGGACACAAAACCATACTCGTAATTATGTCTAAGATGTGTAAATATATGAAGAGTAAAGTGTATGAATGAACAATGATTAAAGTGGACAAATTAAATGTTTTCACTTCTAAAATATTTCTATGCATAAATGATCCATATTAAAATACCAAATTAACATATCTCAAAATATAAGATCAAAGAAAATATAAGATATACATTTATCTTCTCTATAATAACATTCTCTCATCTTATAATAAAATAATATCTATAACAATAATACATAATCTTTTACACAAATTTTCTTAACATTTTTAATTTATTTTTAAAAATCACTTCTTTTTGTCATCCCCTGAGTAGATTATTCCAATACACTTATGTTTAGCCATAGAGAATAAGAGGCATTTGTATTTATCCTTTAACAAAGCAATACCCTATCAATGCTTATGCCAAAAGTAGTAAGAATGAAAAATCCTCACATGATCCATGTTCAAATCAAGAACCTTTTTATAGGGTATCAAATTAAAGATTCTTTTCTTTTAGTGAGACATATCCTTGGAGAAGAAGATTTCTTTAACTGTAATAAAGCCCCATACTCATGATTAGGTCTAGTACTACTTACACTTTGATGTTTGTTTTTAAAAAGAATTGGATGCCTCTAGGTGGTAAGTACACATCCAGAACATAAGGAATCAATAAGCCCAAAGGTTTTACGCATGCAAGATGGGATTGTGGCTTAAAGTAAAAGGCACGACATAATTAACAAGTCTAAAGTGACATGTGGTTATTACCCCCAAACACAATGCATATATTCCCTACCAAATCTTTATCATAAACAACTATGCCATTCTTGCATAATTTGGATTTTCTCCTTTTCGTAAAGTACATGCAAATAAATCTAGAGCAACGTGTGTTACGTTGAGGTGCTCCATTCTCTTATGGATAGAGCTACATAAATACGATGAGATAAGAATTGAAAAGATCAAATAGTTTTTTCCTTCTAAAGTTTTTTGTTTTTTTTAAGTTATGGAGTTGTCATTTGCAACTTTTTTTTATAAATATTTTTTATTCTTTTTGTAATTTACTGGTATTGTGAATATAAATTAAAGTTGTATTATAGGAAGTATTTTAGAGTACGGAAGCAGCTTTTTTAATAGTACTAGCAATCACATTTTGGTGTGCAATGGGTATGTCATTGTTTTTTTTTTTAATTTAGAATTTGTATGAATATAGTCTAGTATTTGACATTAAGTATAGTAAAATGTAATTGTGAAATGTTTTGAACTAAGAAGAAAAGCAATTTGAAATAAATGTTTGTTTTGTGTAAGAAGATGGAATAAAAGTGCGCATATATATATATATATGTTTGAAATTGAATAATAGTGAGTATACATTCAAAACATTAAATTAATTGTTCTGCATGTTTATAATATAATTTATACAATGTGAATATTAGTGAAAATTTAGAAACAATATTTATTTCTTTACTTTATTTCTTTGTATAAATTGCAATGATTATTTTGATAAACTAAATTCAGTGTATTTAAATATGTTTTTCTATAAAAATAAAATATAATATTTTTATTTTGATTTTTTTTACTTTTATAATATGAAAGTGAAGCATATTTTCTAATGGAAATGTAGAAAGAATATCCGATTCTTTGCTTTGCTTTCTTTCTTTCTATGATTATTTTATTTGGGTTCATCAAACGGTTAGATCTTTTTCAATAGTCTTGCATCATGCTAGCACATTCTTAACCATTGATGCCTTTATAATATGGTTTATAGACTTTGAATATTAGTGAAAAATTAGAAACAATATCTAATTCTTTGCTTTCTTTCTTTGTGTAAAGTGCAATGATTAATTAGATAAGGTAAATTCATTGTAGTAAAATATTTTTTATAAAATATAAAATATTATTTTAATTTATAGAATACAACAATTATAGTTTTTTTGTTATTTGTTATTTACCTTTATAATATGAATGTAAAACATATTTTCTAGTGGAAATGTAAAAAGAATATCTTATTCTTTGCTTTCTTTCTTTGTATAAAGTGTTTTGTTTTTTAAAATATTATTTTTTATTTATTTTATATTAGGTTCATCAAAGGTTAGATCTTTTTCAATGGTCAACCATCATTCTACCACATTCTTAACCGTTGATCATTAAAGTCATTTAGTAATGTTCATATAGGGAATGCCTTTGACGTAATTATTAATTTCAAGGCTTAATTCTTACTGAATCATTCAACTTCAACAATAGGATAAATATCACTGGACTATTTTTTCTTTTTTAAATGAAGATGAATAGAATACAAATACACCCTCTTAAAATATTTATATTTATTAATCAATTAAGTAATTAATAATATTATTATTTTACATAAATAAGTTGTGTCTAGATAAGGTATTGAAACAAATGTTGAAATCAATAAAGATAGAAAGAGGTGCTTAGCCATGTATGTAGTATATTGAAATGCATGCTTTTGTGAACCATCTTAGACTTTTGACAGATCTAAAATAGAGGAGCTTTGATAAAATGAAAAATAATTTACACTATGTTAGGTTTGAAACTCAATCATCTTAGACTTATGCTATCAGATCTACAATAGTGGAGCTTTGATAAATTGAAAAATAATCTACGCTTCGTTAAAGTAAATATTCTACTTTATTGTTGTACAATTGTAGTAAATTCACCATTTATTATAATTAATGTTTCATATAGCATGGATAATGCTATAATATCACAGTGAATGTATATTGTTCTTTAGTAAAATCAATAATTTGATCAAAATATAAATTAAATACAAAATATAGAGTTGTTGTCATTTAATTTTTTAATATTTTATTTATTGTGGATGGGAGGTAAGAAGATCATCATATAATATTGTTATATAAAGTGTATGAGAGGGATCTATCTTTTGTATGGTATTTTTAAGTCCATCTTGTCACGATAAATAGCATAGTTGTAGAGATTTTCATTATGGCAAGGGTGTTGCAAGTGTTATAGGAACTATATTATATTTTTTGAGCTCATATATGTTACTAAGACATTGTATACATCTATTTAACTTGCTATTCATATAATTTGAGCATTTTTTGGACTTACTCTAGCAAGATTTTTCTCATTAAATGGTTTCATTAGGATAAATTACGTGTCTTGCATCTTTGTGTGATGTTGAGCATGTTTTCCTCATTGCTTATGATGTTTTTGTTGAATGCACAAGACAACTGAGAGGGGGTTGAATCAGTTGTACATTAAAACATCAAATCCCTCATAAACATTTAGATCCACAATAACTTAATTAACCCTTAATCTACTAGGATGATTTAGCATGAAAGCAAATAACATAAACTTGAAACACATCAACACCATGCACAATAGAACTCCAGATTTAAATGGAAAACCCAAGAAGAGAAAATCCACGATGAAGATTAGCTCACAATATAAATTAATTGTAACACCAAATATAATAGGCTCACTATCGAAGGGCTCATTGCCCAAAAGAAAGAAGGTCTCACTACAAGATTATAGAAAAGAAGAAAGAAGAATTTTATAGTGATAAATTCATCTCAATGCAAAAAAAAATTCCACCACACCATCACCAACACATTCACAGCCTTTCTGAAGATTGTAGACACCTTCTACTCACTACTTTCAATGGTCTAACTCATTAAATCTCACACTACACTTCACAAATTCACACTTCACAAATTTTCAATTCACATCACACACAATTCTCCATCAACACAACACTTATTTATACCTTATTCAACCTTGAAAACATTCTCCAAGGTTGGCTATGCACCTCAACCATGCAAATTCAAATTAGGTTGGAACTAATAATTCTCACAATGGAAAGGAATGAAAGTGGACCACACCACATCTTAACTCAAACCCAAATCATACATATACACCATGCCACACTTCCACAATCACCGAAGAAAATCCACAATTAGTGTAAACATCCAAGGCCGATCGAACCTATGTAAACACCACCAAGCATTTAACTACACACTTACTTTGATCCAAAGATGAATCAAGGACCACATACAACACTTAAATATAATCTAGAATATTCCACAAAAACTTTGAAATCCAAAAAACTCCTTTGCAACAACTTTCACCTGAAGAAAAAACTCATCATGTACACCTAGATAAACTTCCACACACTGTAACTCAAGAAATCATCTCGTGGAGCACAAAATCATGAGAAAATTCAACTAAAGGTAGATATGAACCTTATTAGCACACATCCAAAATTGTAAGACCAAAAACCAAACTATAGAGAAATGCGAAGCAAAACCATTTCTCCTAGATAGCACTACAACATAGTTCACACACTAGTGAACACAACTTCTTCTGCACGACAATACAAACCAAGAAATTCTAGATATATCACTTAAGAATACCTCTAATCATCATATCTAAATCGCACAAGTAGATCTTCAACAAAAAAGAAGCACAAAGAAAAACCAAAACACCACTATGTATACTAGAACACTTTTATGACACACTATTTCCTCTTTTATTCAAATTTTCTCAAAAGCACTTGGAAACCAAGCACCAAAAATACATTCTCATCATCTCCATCACTCCCTCATCACCACCAAACCAACTACAACACAAAAAATCAACCAAACAACATCCACAAATAGAATCTTATCAAAGTAACATTAGAGGTTGACACCAGTAGTACTTACTGATGAGAACATAATGCAACTAATCAAAGCATCATCACAACTTATCCCCAATTGACATAAATGATAACACATGACCCTGTTGACATCAATGACAATACCAACTTTCTCAAACTTGTAACAATCTCCCCCTTTTTCATTGATGGCAACACATGATGTGAAAAACCACCAACAACAAGCATAACAACTTTGATCACCCACATACTGCTCCATACCAACTCTTTTTTCTTCTCCCCCTTACATCATACTCTACTCTTTTACACATTATTCTCTCTCCCTTTCTTAATTGATCTATTTTCACATTATTTTCTCTCCCCCTTTGACATCAATGGAAAAGGGAAACATGTTTACATCTATTTCCCCCTTTGACATTAAAAATACATGCTTTATCTTTCCCCCAAAGGAAATACCTATAAGGGACAACAATTGCTTTGCAACTACCTTTTATTTGTACTTCTCTGCATACTCCCCCTTAGGCACTGCACATAATTTACAAAGGACAACACCAATCTGCACACTAGCACTAAATCCCCCCAACTGCAATAATCAACAAAGCCACTACCTACTCCCCATGAGAGGTAGCCTCTAGGATCAGTCCAGAACAAAGAATGAATCTTGAAATTCGCTAGACTGATACATATCCTTATGCATCTAGTTCAAATAAGGAGGGGTAATAACCCCTAACTTCTCTTGGAGATACTCAAAAGTATCCTTAAGAAGAGCCTTAGTGAATATATCAACAACCTAATCTTTTGTAGGCACATACTCAAGCTTCACTTCATTCTCTACAACCTTCTCTCTCAAAAAGTGATACTAGATTGAGACATGTTTTGTCCTTGAGTGCATCATTAGATTCTTTGAAATGTTAATAGCACTTGTATTATCACAAGAGATATAAATTGGTTTATCATATACAAATCTGATATCCTTCAAGGTTTTCCTCATCCATAACACCTGTGTGCAGAAAGATGTTGGTGTAATATATTCTACCTCTAAAGTAGATAAAGACACTAAATCTTGCTTATTTCTTAGCCAAGAAACCAATCTACATCCAAGAAAGAATGCAACACCACTTGTACTTTTCATGACATCCACACAACCTTCCTAGTCAACATCTATATAAGCACTTAGAGAAAAATCAATATCCTTTGGATACCACAAACCATGTTCTGAAGTGCCTTTCAAGTTTTTGAATATCCTCTTTACTGTTGCAACATGTGATACTTTGGGATCTTGAAATCTAGCCATAAGATAAAATACATGCATGATATCTGGTCTAGTAGTCCTCCAATCATTGATCTATAGTTTCTCTAATTAGCCTTAGGTGATTCATCATTCTTTCTCAACTTGAAACTAGTAACCATAGGAGTACATACTGGTTTAGAATCCTCCATTCCAAACTTCTTCAACATTTCCTTGACATACTTTGATTGTGAAATGAATATTCCTTTTTCCAGCTGATTAATTTATAGTCCAAGGAAGAAATTCATCTCCCCAAACATAGAAATCTAAAACTCTTTTTGCATCTCTTTTGCAAATTTCTTACACAACTTCATTTTATCTAGATTATATCAACATATAAAACCACAATCAAGATTTGATCTTTTTCAACTTTGAAATAAAGATTACTATTTGTGGTACCTTTATTGAATCCTTGATATAATAAGTACTTAGCCAATCTTGCATACCAAGCTCTGGGATCTTGCTTCAATCCATATAATTCTTCCTTCAATCTGTAGACCATATCCGGTTTGTCTGATAACTGAAATCCTTCCAATTGTTTAATGTATACTTCTTCCAACTCACCATTCAAGAAAGAAAACTTCACATCCATTTTATAAACCTTGAAATTCTTATGTGTTGCAAAAGCCAAAAACATCCTAATAGATTTCATTCTTTCCATTGGAGAAAATCTCTCCTCAAAATCTATTCCTTCTACTTGTGAGTAGCCCTTACACACAAGTCTTGCCTTGTTTCTTACCATTTCTCCATTCTCATTCATTTTATTCTAGAATACCCACTTAGTTCCAATTACATTCTTTTTTGTTGGTCTTGAAACAAGTTCCCAAGTATGATTCTTCTCAACCTACATTAGTTCCTCTTCCATAGCCTTGATCCAATATTCATCTTTGCATGCTTCAATCACTATTTTAGGTTCAACTTTAGAAAGTAAGCATAGATTTACTTGTTCTTCTATTATTGAAGCTTTTCTCCTTGTCACCTCACCTTTTCTTTTGTCACCAATTATATGATCGTCAGAATGATTCTCTTGCACATACTTAGGAGTATTAGGAATTCTTTCTGGAGCTTCTTCCTCTTCAATTTGAACTTCTTTCTCCTTACCTTCATCATTTTCTTTGCAAGAGGATTCATCTGATTCATATCCATCTATCACCACATAATTCTTTTGTAAGTCTTCATACAATTTGACACTTGCACTCTCAACAATCTTCTTCAGCCTCTTGTTGTAGCACCAGTAAGCTTTGATTTTTATAGAATATCCAAGAAAGATACCTTCATCAAATCTTGTATCAAGCTTTCATAAGTTTTCTTCATCTCTTTTGATATAGCACTTGCTTCCAAATACTGTGAAGTATTTGACAATAGGGATCCTTCCATACCACAACTCATAGGGAGTCTTTGTACTATTTTCTCTTGCTTGCACTCTGTTAAGAATGTAGGAAGCAATGTGAATTTCTTCTCTCTAGTAAACTTCTGGTAGGTTTTCTTCTTTCATCATTGTTCTTGCAGCTTCCTGAACAATCCTCCTATTCTTTCTTTCAACTACTCCATTCTATTGAGGAGTCCTAGGGGTAGATAAATTCCTCTTTATTTCATGATTCTAATAAAAACTATTAAAACCATTGGAGGTGAATTCTCCACCTCTGTTAGACCTCAAACACGATTTTCATATCCATTTCATTCTCAACCATAACTTTGAATGCTTTAAACTTATCTAGAGCTTTTGATTTTTCTTTGAGAAAAGTAACCCAAGTCATTCTAGAGTAATCATCAATCAATAGCATGAAATACCTATCACCTTGAAGACTTCTTACTCTGGTAGAACCACAAAGGTCTATATGCACCAACTCCAACAATCTGGTAGTAGATTATTATTTGACTTTGAAACTTCTTCTTGTTTGCTTTCAAATTTGATATTCCTTGTAGACAACATTGATGGGCTTTGTAATCTTTGGTAGATCTCTCATAGCTTGAACTGAACTAGTCCTTACTAGGCTATCAAAATTGATGTGACACATTCTTCTATTTCGTAGCCAATTTTCATTAATTTGAGTCATAAAGCAATGACCACAACACCTTTAAGCTAGTAAACATTTCCATCTATCCTTCTTCCAATAGAAACCACGGTTCTGGAGCCTTTTTTGATCTCACATCCATAATCCTAAAACATAAGATTATATCCTTTGCTACACATTTATCCAACACTCAAGAGGTTATGCCATATACTCTTAACATAAAGAACATCATCTGTATTATACTTTCCATCAAAATTGATAGAACCTTTTCCACATATCTTAATAGATGTATCATCACCAAACTTAACTAGACCTCCTTCATATTTCTCAAGTCTAACAAATTTACTTTTGTCATTAGTCATATTATTTGAGGATCCACTATCAATAATCCAATAGTTCTTCTCCTCTCTAGCATGAAAATTAGTCACCATAGCATCATGACCTGCTTCCGGAGCACTTTCCTTCACACATCTCTCAAAGTTAGTAAAATTAGATTCAAATTTTATAGCCATGAACAAGCTTTCACTATCCTCATCATCCCCATAGATAGATTCATCATCAAATATATTGGCATCTTCTCTAACATAATAACTTTTCTTAATTGTTTTACCTTTGTTTTCCTTATTCTTGTCATTCAAAGATGTATTTTGACATCTTGAAGCATAATGACCTATCTTTCCACAACTGAAACATTTGAAAGGAAACTTACCTTTGTATTTACCAGTACCCTTTTTTATTTTCCTCACAATTTTTTCTTCTACATCATCAAGATCCTCTTGATCTGATTCTTCAATCTTTTCTAATTTTCTAGCCTTGAAAGAAGTCTCAACTTTTGCATTACTTGAACCAAATTCTCTTAATTCAAAAGCAATTAAAGTGCCAAGTAACTGATCACTAGAGTAATTATTTAGATTATGAAATTTGTCAATAGACAAAACCTTATGACTATAAGATTTAGGTAGAGTTCTCAGTACCTTCTTTACTACTTCATCATCTTCAACATTTCCACCAAGCCCTCTAATGGAATTGACAACTTCGTCCACTTTCTACATGTAGCTTGTAATTTTTTCATCCTCTGACATCCACATATTTTCAAACATGATCTTTAGATTTTGTATCTTAGCTTGCTTGACCTTATCATCTCCTTAAATTCTTTCTAACTTTTTCCAAATCTCATTAGTAGTTTTAAGATTCATAACTTTCACAAGTTCAGTATTAGAATGGCCACTCAAAAGAGAATACCTTGATTCACATTGTTTTCATAGGCCTTGATCTCATCATCAGTTTTCAAACCATTTGTAGGTACCGTATATCCAGTCACAACAAACTTCCAAACTCCATATCTAAGGGATACCAAAAACCTTTGATTCTTATCTTCTAAAATGCACAATCTGATCCATCAAACAAAGGAGTGTCTCTCTCATGCACCATACCAGATCTACCTCAAGCAGTTAAGATTTCTTCCAAGGAACCTTGTTGTGATAGAAATTGTTGAATGCACAAGACAACTAAGAGGGGGGGTGAATCAATTGTACATTAAAACTTCAAATCCCTATTAAATATTCAGATCCACAACTACTTAATTAACCCTTAATCTATTAGAATAATTTAGCATGAAATAAAATAATAGAAACTTGAAAAACATCAACACCATGCATAATAAAACCCCAAATTTATTGGAAAACCCAAGAAAGGAAAAACCATGGTGAGGATTAGCTCACAATTTAAAGTAATTTCAACACCAAATACAATAGGCTCACTACCAATGGCTCACTACTAGATTACAAAAAAGAAGAAAGAAGAATGTTATAGTGATAAGTCCATCTCAATGCAACAAAAAATTCCACCACATCATCACCGACACATTCACAGCCTTTCTAAAGATTGTAGACACCTTCTAATCACTACTTCCAGTGGTCTAACTCATTATATCTCGCACTGCACTTCACAACTTTGCACTTCAAAACTCTACAATTCACATCACACAAACTACACACAATCATCCATCAACACAACACTTATTTATACCTTCTTCAACCTTGAAAACATTTTGCAAGGTCAGTTATGCACCTCAACCGTGCAAATTCAAATTAGGTCTGCACTAAGCATTCTCGCAGTGGAAAGGAATGAAAGCATACCACACCACATCTTAACTCAGACCCAAATCATACATATACACCATGCCACACTTCCACAATCATCGAAGCAAATCCATAATTAGTGTAAACACCCAAGGTTAGTTGAACCTATGTAAACACCATAAAAAATTTAAGTACATACTTCCTATGATCCAAAGACAACTCACGAACCACAACAACACTTGAACACAATCTAGAATATTCCAAAAAAACCTTGAAATCCAAAAAATTCCTTTGAAACAACTTTCACCTAAAGAAAAAACTCATCCTGTACACCCAAATAAAACTCCACACACTATAACTAAAGAAATCATCTTGCAGAGCACCAAACCATGAGAAAATTCAACTGAAGGTAGATATGAACCTTAAAAGCGCACATCCAAAAATGCAAGACCAGAAACCAAACTACGGAGAAATGCAGAGCAAAACCATTTCTCCTTGACAACACTACAACACAGTTCACACACTACTGAACACAACTTCTTTTGCACAACGACACAGACCAATAAATTCTAGATATATCACCTATGAACACCTCAAATCATCATATCCAAACCGTACAAGAAAATATTCAACACAAAAGAAATGTGGAGCAAAACAAAAACACCACTCTACATACATAAACACCTCTACAACAAAATGTTTCCTCTTTTATTCAAATTTTCTGAAAAGCACTTGGAAACCAAGCACCAGAGACACATTCTCATCATCTTCATCACTTCCTTATCACCACCAAACCAACAAAAACATAGCAACTCAACCAAACAACATCCACAAATAGAAGCTTATCAAAGCAACACTAGAGTTTGACACCAGTAGTACTTACTGATGACAACATAATGCAACTGATCAAAGCATTCTCACAACTTATCACCAGTGGACATGAATGGCAACACATGAGTCTATTGACATCAATGGCAAAACCAACTTACTCAAACTTGCAACAATTTTCCATGTTAGCTTTTTTGGCATTCATGTGATATTTTTTGTTACTAACCATCAGCACTAGTAGAATCTGACAAATAAATGACTACGTGACTAAAAAATTTAGTCACAACAACTAAAGAAGACTAAATTCTACTCATTTTTTGCAACAAAACTATAAATGACTAATTTGATCATCATAAGTGACTAATTTGATCACCGGGTAAAAAACACAACTAAATAATTAGTCATACAAATAAAAATGACTAAATAATTAGTCACACAAATAAAAATGACTAAATAACTAGTCACACAAATAAAAATTAGACAATATGATATTAAAGTGGATAATTAAAAAACATATTTTGAATTGAGGGAGTGGGTGGTATTATAATATAATATAATATATTACAATACAATATGATATTATATAATATAATATATATTATTACATAATATTATATTATTACATAATATTATATTATAATATTATTATTATTTTTGTTTGGTAAATTGCTGCTAAGGGGCAGTACCCAGAAACCAACCATAGCCTTATAGCTCGATGGTGTCGAAACCGACTTTAAGCTGTCACTCCACTGGTGCAAGTCATGAGATTCAAACCTTAAACAACCCAACTGTTGCCCTTGCAACTTATCCGTTGCACTGCGGGGTCAACCCCAATATTATATAATATATATTACTATTATATTATATTATATTATATTATAATATTATATTATATATTATATAATATTATATTATATTAATATTTATATTATAATATAACATAATGTTATATTATATAGTATTATAATATTATATTATAATATAATATTTATATTATATAATATAATATTATAATACTATATAATATAACATTATGTTATATTATATTATTATATAATAATATAATATTATAATATATTTCATATTATCTATTGTATAAAAGCTAAAGATTTATATATTGTAATATATTTAATTTCGATTCCATTTTGAAAGATTTTTTAATGGGCATAATGGGTGGGCAAATCTTGCCTTAATTTTTAGACTCTCATCCAAATCTTGGGCATAATTTTCATTTTAATAAACAGACTCTAAAACCCTCGAAACCTTATTTTCAGGTTGTAGCTCGCCAAATCGGAGAAGTGAGAGGTCAATACCAACGAGGAAGTTTGGAGGAGCCGAAACCAATAGATTTTGGAGGAGCCGAAACCGATGTTGTTGCATTGGTTTCTTTCTTGTTTGTTGATGTGATTTACTAACAGACATGGCATCCTCCATGGTGTTTTCCAGGGCCTTAGTTTTGCTTGCTTTGGTGCTTAATTTTCTTTTACCTTTGACCAGTGTTGTGGCTCCTACACCTGCTCTTGAGAGTGATGGCACTGCTATTGATCAGGGCATAGCTTATGTATTGATGTTTGTGGTGTTTCTATTGACATATTTGATTCATCCAATGGATGCATTTCCATACACTCTATTTTGAAGGGGGTGGGCATTATTGTTTGTATTATAGAACCTGCAAAATTTATTTATCTATTGGGCAGAGGGGTTGTGTTGTTTTTGTTTTGTGGGGGTTGTGATTCATCCATTCACTATTGGTGGAGATTGATTTACATCATTTTGTGTATGTAGATGTAGATGCCTCTAATTTTAGAGGATCTCCATTTTTGTAATATTCTTTTTGGCAAGTATTGAGCGACCCACGCTCTTTCTTCTTCCTATTGGAGGTTGTATTTGGCACGAAAAATTACTTTCTTTTTTCTTTTGTTAGTTAAGCATTATTCTGTTTCATGGTTGTAATCTAGCATTTGTGCTTTTCTTAGATTTAACATTTTGCATGTAAAACAACCTCTGTATTTATATCTCTGGTAGGTCATAATGTAGGGACCCACATAATGGAGGAGCAAGGAACATTAGGAGATATCGCTCATCACTTTGAATATGCATTTCAAGAGCTTCTCAGTGAGGTGGGTATAAAACATACTCTTTTATAATATTTCTTGCTTTCTTCTTCTTTAATAAAATTCTTGAAAAGTTGAAATCCAAATTACATTGCCTTTAAGTGTTTATCAGAAATTAAATTTTGATGTGTTATTTATATGGACAGGGTTTTATCAAGAAAGAAAAATGGGAATCCTTCATTTTACCCTGGTTTGGGAAAAATCCGGAGGAGGTGGAGAGCATAGTAAAGAGGCAAGGGGCATTTCAAATGGAGAGTGTAAAGGTGTTGGGAGAATTTCCATTGCATCCCATGACAGAGGTGAAGAGAGTGAGGAGGGGGAGTTCGGGAAAAGTGTAGGCAACCATTACAAAGCACTCTTTTATAATTCAATGTTTCTATTTTGTATGTTGTATGTTTTAGTTAAATGTAATGCATGGTATATTATCTTGTAAAATAGAGCTTTAGAAATTTAATTGTCTTACTATGTGGCACATTTGATACTATAATGTAAAAACCTAAATGTGCTCATTATCAAAATGTTGATATTTCATATTCAAACCTATATTGCTTTTCATATTTCAAAATTTCATAAATCTTTTAAAAATATTAACAAATTTTTAATTTTTTTACTGTGGACAGGTACAAAGCAAGGATAAAATGCAAAACCAGTGCCTTTTAGATACGTTTACAACCCACCCCATGTGCAATAATGGCATCACTGAAGACATGCATTCACACAAATGGCTTTTTAGCTTTAGTTTTAGTTTTTTTTCAATTTTAAAAGCATAATAAATCAACAATTTGCATACTACAAAATATTTTGTCTTCAAAACTCTATGTATAGAGTTCTTAGCTTTAGTTTTAGTTTTTTCAGTTTTAAAAGCATAATAAATTAGTAGTTTGCATACTGCAAAAGATTGTCTTCAAAACTCTATGTATAGAGTTCATTGTAACATATTTAATATACATTTTGAATATACACAATGAATTATTTTCAATCCTTTGAGCAGATTTGTTGAATTTATATGATTATTTCAGTTTATAAATGACTACCATGACTAAATAAATGACTAAACATTGACTAAATAAATGATTACAATGACTAAAATGACTACAATGACTAAATAAATGACTAAACAATGATTAAATAAATGACTATAATGACTAAATAAATGACTACAATTTGACTAAATAAATGACTACAATGACTAAAATAAATGACTACCATGACTAAATAAATGACTACCATGACTAAATAAACAACTATCATGAATAAATAAATAATTATCAAGACTAAATAAATGACTACCATGACTATATAAATGATCAATTAACAACAATCAATGAATAAATTAATGAACAAATATACCACCAAATTGATCAATCAAAACAACCAATAAATGACTAAAAATGGTTGTCATAAATTTGGTCATGTTATAAATGACTGGAAATAAACTACTAATGGTCATGTGACCAAACTACTAATCAAATGACCAATTTTTAGTAGTTTTTTTAGTCATTTATTTATGTTTTTGTACTAGTGCAAAAACTAATTAATATGTAAATGTAGATATTTTGTGAAGAAATTGTAAGTAGATATTGTTGCAAGCATGAGCAGTTGGTGTTGTCATTGATGTCAACAAGCTTGTGTTGTCATTGATAAGCAGAATAGTATTGTTTATGGTGAAAATGACATGAACAACGTTTAAAACAGAATATTTCTACTCTATTTCTCCTGAAAAAGAAAGACAACATATAGTAGCCTAACTCCCAAGGTCCTGGTAGTTGGTTCTCAACTGTCTGGTGTCACTTAATCGGTTCATGCAACTGTAATATTCAAGGGGCCTGTGCTAGTAACAAAAGATTCAAGCAATGACTCATTTTACCAAACTTTTTTAGTAAATCAATGGGGTTTCAAATAAAAGAAAAAGATGGATCATAGGGTAAACCAGTGAAAATGAACAAAACTTATCTAGCATCCAGACATATATCTTCAATAATGATTTTTTTTCCAATCAGATCAAAAAAACCATAAGATGACACAATCTATAGAATAATCTATACCATTGCATACATTTTAGGTGCTTAATTAACTTCACACTTACACATCACAAATAATTCAAGGATTTTAAAACAACACACATTCATTCATCATCAAGATTATAGATCAACAAACTTCATTAAATTTAATTCAATGATAATCTAACAAGATAATCCTTAAATTTGGTTTCTTCTAATGACTTTCATCACATAAGAAACTATCATGCTTCAACACAATCACTGGCATTCAGATAGATTATAACTTATCAGCCTTATCAAATAAAACAACTCAATTCTAACTCCATATTGCGTAAAACCTGTAATTCTATTAACTGTAAAAAGATCAAGTACAATGTATCTCTGTAAATCACTACAAAATTCTATCTCCTAATCTCAGGTGAGCCAATTCTATTCTCAATTAGCCGACCCTTACAATATGATACCCATAGGTATTTATAGATTATACAAAGTTTGAACTCCACTTCTAATTTAAGTCACCCACCCTTTTAGGAACAAAAGACTTTCTTGGAAACTCAAATCAATTTGATCTTGAGTTCTTACATTAAACATTCAATTCAATTGGAGAAAGGAAAATAGAAGAGAAATAAGGTCATGCGCTTCAACTGTCAGTGTTGCATGCAACATGCAAAGAAGAAGAAAGTCATGCATGCAGAAGATTTATGCATGTGAAGTTGGATCTATAATGAACTCATCATAGCTGGCGAAGACTTGTTGTAATGTATCTAACTCCGGCCCATCAATCCAGCTATCTTCAAATTTGATTCGATCCAATTCCGCTATAGCAAACTCCCTCATACTTTTTATCTTTATCATCTGTCTTCTAGAAACTTTTATTTCTTCCTTGACATCCATTAGTCGATCTATTATCAAATCTTCTCCATCATCTTCCTTCTGCATGAGTCCTCTTAACCTTTCATCCCACTTCTCTTTTATTTGACTCAAAGGCATGCCTTCTTTTGTTAACACATTCACATCTACAATAATAGCAATGACCGCTTCTAGCTCTTCCAATTGCTTAGTCAAGTTATTAACAGCCTCTTGAATCTCATCCTTATGTTTACATAAAAAGTCGGTTCTAAACCGGATTATACGAGAGGTTTTCTCCACAAAATCCTTATTGTCCTCCTCAAGTATTGATTGTTCAAGAAGAGTAGCTAAAGGCAACGCACTAACCTTTTCTAAATTCTAACTGTATTCTTTATACTCTTCTCCTTGTTTCTTTAGTGCTTCAATGTATAGATGCATTTCTCTTATTAACCCTTCCATGCCCTTGTAGGCTTCAAAACCCTCAACCAAAACTTCACCTACCTCTCGATTCAACTTGTCTATCCATTTGTCTACCATCTCCGCTTTACCTCTTACCTGCACCAAATCATCTACCTCCTTTTTGCTTAACAAAATAGGAGTCTCAATGGCCATTACCTGTTGTGATCTCAGAGAGGAGACACTTTTAAAGAATGAATGTAATTGATCCAACTGAGCCTTAAGCTCATCCTTCTTTTGTTTATCCTTTATCATTCTTGACTTTTTTGTTGAATCCACCACATCAATCAAGTTCATCTGTTGATTCCTAGTGGGCCTTCCCAAGTTGACAGTACTCAACTGATAATCTGTGAGCTACATATCCCCTACCTCCTTTTCTGTCATTGGCATGGCACATTCAGCAACAATCTCTCCTTTATCTGTGAGTCGGGTAGAATGTAGAATCTTAGCCTTCTTTTTAGGCCTCTCTTGCTAAATTCCTTTCATCATATCCTCCCAATTGAGAGTTTGTGAAGGTGTTACTACCCTCTTCTGCAGATCCAATTTTAACCAAGTGGGAGCACTTGGAGCAGTAATCATCATAGAAGAAGAGGAAGTAATAACTGTAGAAGGTGGCTACATATTTACCTAAGGTCGAGAGTTGTTCTTGCACTGTATGCATCTGCACAAGCCTTTCAGCCTCTTCCATATCTTTCTGTTCTTGCCTTTTCTTATCTTCCCCTTCTTTCCTCAACCTCTCTTCCTCTAACTGATTTCTCTCCACTCTTTCTTTTTTCAACCTTTCTTTTTCTAATTTTTCCCTCTCTAGAGCTTCTTTTTCTAGTTTCTCCTTTTCTAAAGCCTCTAGTCTTTCCTTTTCTAATCTTTCCACTTCTAAAGCCTTAGGTTTTTCTACCTTTGCTTCTTCTTCTTGTTGTTTCTTAACCAGCTCTTCGGCTTTTCTTTCCTTTTGTAATTGTTCTCCTTCTTCCTTTTGGCGAGCTTCCTCTGCAAGTTTTAACTTGGCAACTAAGATTTCCTTTTCCCTTCGGTTCCTTGCCTTCTCTTCCTCAAGGTCATGAATCTTCTGTATTAGCTCCAACTTGTCATTCTCCTCTTTAACCTTGAGCTCATGTTCTTGTTGCCTTCTTTGTTTCTCTACTTCATCAGCTGCTGCCTTAGTTTCAATTTGTTTTTGTTTCTCTACTGCAACCCTTGCATCATAATCCTTCTTGGCCTCCTCAAATAGCTTCCATTAATCTTCGTGTGTCAAAATCTGCTCAATATCCTCCTCTAGAGGCATGTTCTCCTGCATATCCTTTTCTGACTCAGTCTCATATGAATCTGTCCCAACATCCAAAATTTCTTTCTCCACTTCTTGGCCCTTTCCAGCTTCATCCATGCTATGAAGAGCTCCTTCTTGAATTTCTTTACTCTTCTTCCTTATAAGTGGGACTTGTGCGGATGATTCACCTAATGTAGGTGTCGAAACAACAGATCCTACTGGAACATCTCCTTCTTCTGTTTCTTCTTCATCCTCTACCGCCTCAAGTTCTATCTCTTCAATGTCTGGAGGAAGGAATTCTAATGGCTCTTTGGGAGGTGTCTTCCTTTTAATCCTTCTGTATCCTTTACCCTTTTTAAGGACTAGTTCTTGAGGAGCTTGAGTTCTTAACATTAACCACTGCACACTCCTATCCAATACTGTCCTTCCAATCTTCTTAATATCAATTGTTTCTTCAGCATCCCAGTCAATTGGATCCAGGCTCTTGGTGCCAATGTTCAAAGATTCATAGGATGGATCCAATACAATTCCATCATCCACAAATGTGTCAGGAATGTTTTCTTTAACACCTAGCTCTGACATGAGTGCAACAGGCAATCTTTCATAGTTCTTCTTTCTCAAATCATACTCATCCTACCGATCACTCCAAAATTCTTCTAACAAATTGAAATGTCTAGTAAACACCGAAGGCAATAAGGCATACATCTTCCCCTTTGGATCAAAATACTTATGGGCTGTGTATAAACCCAATTTCAACTGTATCAATTCATTACAAACCACCTTTGCTCCTACCAAGTGCTGACAACCATACTCACCCAACTTCATGGGAAACTTATGACATCTGGTTTTATGTTTGATCCCAAACCGAGCATTAACTCCAAGAGCTTGATACACAAACTCCATTAGCACTATTCTGTTATTGCAACACCTTGGAAGCAAATGTGGATGGCCTTCAAAACCAACTAACCGGAAGTATGCAAATTTGGGGTACTGGATGTACCAACATCCCCATTCAACAATGAATGCCATTGCTTCTTGACTCAACCTGTACCCTGCATCTCCATTCAATTGATTGATAACCACATATAAAAATGCATCATTGACTCTTCTGAAATGAGTCTCAGCAACTTGAAGAGACAATTGTTCATAGTGCTCTCATACCTTCGTCTCTCCATCCAAGGCTCCCATTATGCCCACTCTGTTTAAGCCTGGGAAGATACCCAATTTGGCTGCTGCATATACAATGTAAGAAGTCATAAAGAAACACTTAGTGTTTTTTATGTTAGTCAGCTGATCATGGATAGCATTGGATACAATCATAGGCCAATCAAACTGTTGTTTTCCATTTAAGATTATTTGGATGAAAGGAAACATCTACTCCTTGAACCAAAATGTATCTCTCTTCCCAAAAACTATAGACAACATCATAATTATATCTGATACCTCTTTGTAGAAATCTGCCCTCTTTGGCTGGTCTGCAAGCTTGCTCAAAGATTTCTTTTCTGTCTTCAACCATTTCTTATTCAAATGAGATTTATTGGAGTCCTTATACTAAATATATTTCTCCAAGGCTTCTGCCTCATCCAACTGTATCAAGCTCTTAGGATTTGAGATATTAAATATACTTTGAAACATCTGAGGAGTAAGATCAATGATCACACTATTTTGTGAATCCATGCATAGTCTTGTAGCAGGATTGTAGGCACTAGCCGCTGTTAAGATCAACTCTAGGCATTGGATTGAAAAGGGAAACAATGTGATATGAGCCAAACCAGACTCAACAATCCTCTTCATCCTAGGCGTCGCATCCTCATTGAATGTTTTAGCATATGCCTCCTCAAAGTTGTACTGGCCCAAGTTTGTGTTAGTGATGTCTGACTAGTCGAATTCCACTTTGCTGACTTTGATAATAGGACTCCTGTGATTATACCTCAAGGTATAAGGCAATTGTTCTGGCTTTAACTTCTTTGGTTTAGGCATGGCCTTTGATGTTCCTGCAGGTTGATTTCTTCGAGCAGCTTCCCCTGATGTTCCTGACATCTTTCAACTTTCCTGCAAGCAAAACCTCTAATTAGATCTTTAAATATCGTCACCAAAACATGCTCTAAAAACCATACCTTTCATATATGCACCAGACGCAAAACCAGGCAGAAACACAATCTAAAACAGTCTCTTTTACAACACTGCCGGAATCAGAGCCAAAACCAATATAGATATTTCACTAAAAACAAACAGGCTCGGAGTCAGAATCGAGAAGGTGATCGGAATGAAAAACGGATTTGGTTTTCTTCAGATTTTTCATTTTTCATATTCTATTTCCATTCGGCCTCCACTTTTGTCCAAGTTATCATTATTTTGAATGCAGACTTCTCATTATACGCAAAGCTGGAGACAGGATGGAAATGGAATCGATACCTTTTGCAAAACAAAATTCTCAAGTTCAAGATCAATTCCGATCCCGTCTCTGCCTAGGTTGATCATAACATCATCAAAGATTTTATCGATTTAACACACAACTCCATGGTTAAAACTAAGGTCATATTAAATGAAAAGAGGCTTTAATAAAACTATACTCATATGACCATGGGAAATGACTAAATTTTTAGGTCATCATATTTTAATCATTTAAATGTGATCACAGAAACACACGAAACCCTAATCTAACAAAACATGATAAAACTAGGGCATGGATTTTAAACCTTGCCATTTTACCAGATTGAATATGCGACAAAACCCTAAGTAAAAAAAAAATGATGAATCAATTAACCCTAACTCACTGTAAATCATTAATCTACCTTACTGTAAATCCCTAATCCAACTAACACCATTTAAAACCTAAATTTAATCTAACTTTCTACAAATTAAAATAGCACGACGTGATCACGACTAAAATGTGAAAGTGACTGTGCCCTAAAACAAAAAGAACTAAAAAAAAAAGTAAAAGAACAGAAGAACATAACCAGACAAACAAAATAAAGCAAAAACCTACGCAAACAATCATACCAAGAACCACAAATTCGTTTAAAATGAAATGCTTCAAAGCATGAGCAGATATAAAAAAACATGCAACAGTAAATAAACGAGAAATAACAATGATAAGAAACCCTACCTCGAACGCAAAAGAACCCTGCTAACCTCTTGAACTGATTCGCAAGCAATAAACTTCTCCTCATTCAATCGATTTTCTCAAACGAACTCTACCTTTTCTCTCTCATCCTCTTTAATCTCTTAACAATAATAATAATGATTCATTTAATCCTTAATGAAGGTAAAAATGAGGATTTCTACCTACACGAGCAACTATCATTAATGCATTAAAGCGCAGTTAAAGGGGAGTCAGAACTGAAAGAGAATGAACACTTCTTTGTAGTGTAACTTCAGTCAAAAAGTCAATGGCCCAAAAGAATGGCGGGGGCGGAACTAAAATGGAAACTGATTCGAAACTTTAAGAAATTTCCAAACTTCATTCCAATTCCGGTTTCGGGTCTGCCAACTAAACAGAAAACAAAACCAAACACAAAAAGTAAAGCAAAAGACCGACATAATAAAACTAAACAAAAGGACTTAGAATAAAACCAAAAGGTTGAAATAGCAGAGGCGGGGCCGGAATCGATTATGATTTTGCAATTTTCGATAAAGACCAACTTAACACCCACTTCGGCTCCGGGTCCGCTAAAGACAAAACAAAAGACATAAATGAAAGACTATTGGGATGGGAACCAAAACAAGTTTGAAAAGAACTTTCAGAACCCGATTCAAATTTAGTTCCGGTTCCGACAGAGAAACCAAAGAAAAACAAAGTATTGGCAAAACAAGACTCCAAACTTTGTTTCAAAAACAACTAAGTATAAAAACACAAAGGGGGACCCATTTTGGCCAAGGCAAAAGATGGGGTGGTTATGCAAGGCATAACAAGTATGTGTAGTTTTTGGTGTTGTCTATGTTATTGCATTAATGATGCTTTGATTAGTTGCATTATGTTGTCATTAGTAAGATACTGGTGTCAACCTCTAGTGTTTCTTTGATAAAATTTTGTCTACAATCTAGTCTTGGACTAGATCATGCTGTATGACCTAATCCTAAATTAGGTTGCACCATGTACCTTAATCCTAAACTAGGCTACCCCACAACCTAGTATGACATGTGGCCTTGTTAATAACTAATCCCAACTACTAAAAATATATTCTCCTCTAAAAATGTGTTGAAGGTTTGTGTCTAAAATCATAGTGGAATATTATCTAGATAGAAAAAAGACCAACAATTTCCTCAATAGTAGTCAAACTCCTTTATTGATGTGGAAGGATTAAAAAAATACAAAATTACCATACAAATACTCCTAATACTGTAAATAAAAAATAAAAAATATCAATCTCTTGTATACCTAAATAAATAATAATCACACAAAAAACTTTGGCCATGCAACAAACAAGGAAGATTCAAAAGCTCTGCAAGAATTTGGAATAAAGAGCAAAGGTGATGATCAATCATATATAATAATTTGTTTGGACGATCTACATTATACATACGGTGGTCGCCCTTATTCTACATCAATATCATGGAGATAGAAATAGAAAACCAAAAAACATGCATAATTCAATGAAATAGTTCTTCAATTCTCTCAATGAAGAGATCTATTAAATATTTGTCTTCATCATTCAAACCAACAATAAAGAGGTGTGTTGTGACTATTTCTTATGGTTGTTCTTTCTAGGTACCTAAGAGTGCTCATTCTTTTGGGGTTCACCCCATAGTGCAACGACAGCTGCAACACCGTGATGATACGGTGGTTTGGTGTTTGAGTCTCATCGTGAGGCATTTTGTTGGTATGGAAGGTTGCGGGAGTAAAAGGCAGGCCAAGGATCAGCTGGTGGGAACAATGACATTTGGGTTGACCATCCAACAGCAGTGGTGGAGTGTGGTAGGCATGCAGACGTGATAGGGCCATTGGTCGAGGTAGCGCTGGAGGTGGAGGTACGATGTTCATGCGTTGTGGCTGGGAGAGGCATGGAGTGGATGACGGTTGAGGGAAGCATCATGAAGTTTAGGAAGGGATGGTGAAAGATGCTTGGGTAGAGGAGTTAGGAAGAAAGGGGTGTCAGATGAAGGAAGGAAGGGCGACGGAGTAAGGGAGGCCTAGAAGGTCCGAGGAGACGGGAAGAAGTAGGAGGAAGGAAGGGGAGACAAAAAAGGTAGTAGAATGGAGGAGGAAGGTGGGGTGATGGAGGAAGGAGGAGGAACCGAGGAATGGGAGACCCGAGGTGGAGATAGTAGAGGCGGAAGGAAGGAAGGATGAAGGAGGAGGCAACAATAGAGGCAAATTAAGGAGGTGTTAATACCTCGACATGTATTTGTGGATGGGGTCCCCCATTGTGACCCCACTGGTTCAAAGCTCTAGTCAAAAAAGCTTTAGATCAAAAAAAAAAAAAAAAGAGTGATCATTATTTCAACAATAAGCTACCAACAAAGAAAACGATATTATAGAAACAACAGATGGGTCACATGGGTGAGAAGAAATTAAGAGCCCTAAAAATAAAAACCTTATTGAGAGGCTAAATGATTGTAATCTTGAATTTGATTTCTTTGAACATTGTGTATATGGAAAATAAAAAATGGCATTCAAATTTACTCTCATTCTCATTAATTGTCTAGGGTGTTAGATTTAATCCACTCTAATGTGTTTGGTCCTATTAATTTTCCTTCAATTTCTAAATCTATATATTATATTTATTTCAATGATGATTATAGTAGGACATGGGGTATATTGTCTTAGAAATATTTATTTATTCATTTTAAAGATGTTAAGTATTTTGCAAGTGTAACGCCCCACCACGCAACCCTAAGGGAAGTTGCAATTAACTACACAAACGAACTAATTTTTTTTTTTTTTAAAAATATAATTAATATGCAAGTTCACTACACATTGCAACAACCTCTAAGGTTACAAGACTGAGATTATTTAATTACCCACGAACAACATTAAAGAATTGAACCCACAACATTTAATTACTTATGAAATTAAGAACACATACATTCCAAACAAGATAAATTCATCAAAGAAAATAAAGGTACCATAAGATCTCATTTAACCATAAGGTTACAACTCTCATTCCCCGAATGAGGTAAATCCAATAAGCATGAATACAATTTACAACTTCCACCTCGATTACAAATGAGGGGTAATAAATTACAAGATTAATTGAAATGAATAAAGCATAAAAATAACTAGATCCCACGAGCTCTCCAACTGGAAACCTCGTCAACATGAACAAGAAGAAGGCCCAACGGAGTAAGGTGCATGTCACCCAACCAAGTGGAACCCAAAGGCCCACCCCCCGTGCTAGGAGATAGTAACAAGGATTTCTATACAAGACCAACTACCTCTAGACACAGGATGAATCATAACTGAACCAAACTGACACAACCAATCACACGTACCACACAAGTACAACTCAAGTACAACTCTAACATGGTTACATTGCTTCCAAAAATAACAGATCAGCTATGTTAAGAAAACCATACACATAACAATCAAGTACCAACTACAAGTACACCATAACATTACTGACATGGATTACATTGCTTTAGTTATCACTTGAATAAACTCCTTCCGAAGGTTACCCAGTTTACCTGTCACGACTCTAGCCCCTAACGGAAGTCATTCTTCTACTTGACAACAAACCAGGCATAACCAAGCCACTCCTTACAAGGAGCCATGAATCACATAATCCACTCCTTCCACAGGAGGCACAAGACATCCCCATTCGTGGAAACTGGGTAATAACATTGTCACAACTCAAGCACTAACCAAGGGAATTATCAAATGACTGATCTCACAAAAAGATAACCCACATCCTCTAAGGTCCTCTGGAAGACTTACATAAAAAAGACACTTAACCCATTTCCCAAACATGAATAAAGAGGAATCAATCACATAAGCATTTACGGGGAACAAACTAATTTGGATATATTAAATCCACTTCTCTTAATATAACTCAATAGTTTAATGTCGCAATGAAACTAAATTAATAACGCCTCATTCAGACAAAGGAAGACGTTTAACCCAAATATTTAATTCCTTAATTGCTTTTTCAATAAAATCAACATTTACTTCATCCATTTGAAACAGGTTGACAACCTAATATGAAAACCCACATATTTAAAACCCTATTAGGAAGACTTAACAACCCTTTCTAATTAATTTCCCCCAAAGCGATAACATAAGGAATTACATTTAACAAACAATTTAGTTAGAGTTAAATCTACTTCGGATTTCCTGAATCCATTTCTTAGTTAACCTTCGATACCTTATTGCATTTAATAAAACTGAGTTGAACAATGTCTCTATCAGACAAAGATGAAATATACACCAAATATTTCATTCTCTAATTGCTTTTAATTTAATATAAAATAGACATTTATTTCAATCATTCAGAAAATATCGTTTCGAAATGAATAACTATTTCCTCTTTTCCAAAATATATATATTACTTTAAAATCCATTAATTCATCTATTATTTTACAATCAAATATTTAATCCTTAATTGTTTGCAAATCATAAGATAATAAACTTTTACTCCTTCGATTTAAAATATATTGTAATACCCCTCCATTTTGATTCTTGTTCAAGTTGCTTATGCTATGTTTGGTTGCAATTACTTTGATACTGGATACATTTTGTATGATGTTTTGATCGTTACTATTGAGCGACAACATTATTGTGGGATGTAGTTATCTGATTATTGTTTCACATGTATTATGGATTAATGATGTTGTAGAGTTAACATGAGATGTTATTATGAGATTATTAGAATTATGATGGAAGTGTCAGTTTCAATGAGTGTATGGGTCAAGAGGACGAGTTCGCATCACTCGCTTGCGAGCGCCCTGCGAATCCGTGATTTATTCTTCACGGTGTGTATTATATGCTGGATATATTATATGATGTCGTTTACTTGGTTGCAGGATTACAGGTACATGACATCGACTCCACCTGGTTTCACAGGTTTGAGCGTGTCGATCCAACGGTTAAGTTGAACGGGAGATAGTAGCTAGGTAACATGTGTCAAGTCTATGCCCTAACCTTAGTGTGTCGTCAGTTGTGTGTGTTGAGTTATAATTTGTCTTGTTTTAATGTTATTTATTTCTGAAGGATTATTGATTTGGAAATAAATACTTAGAATAATTGCATTTAAATCATGTTGATGATTATTTAATTTAACTAATGTAATGTGGATAAAAGTTTATATTTAAATTAATTAATTATATTTAAATTATTTAATTAATTAAATTTAATCCAAGGGGGTTGAGTTTAGTTATTAAATAATTTAATTAATTAATTAAACGTGATGCAAGAGAATAGAAGGAAATAAAAGAATTAGAATTAATTTTGGAATTTAATTCCAATGTGTGGGAATTAAATTAGAAATTGTAATTAAATGTTTATTTGGGAAATTGGTTGCAACTTTGGAAATTAATTTATTATTTGAAATTGCATTTTAAATTGAAAGTGGGTTTTTGAAAAGTGAAATTGAAATTGAAATTGAAATTTGAAATTGAAAAGTGAAATTGAAATTAAAAAAATGTGATCTAATTTGCATGTAATGTGAATTAGGGTTGTAAATATTGAAATTGAAATTGAAATTGAAATATCTAATTTGCATGTAATGTGAATTAGGGTTGAATTAGGTATTTTTGATTTATAAAGAATACATGTTTTAATTTTAGGGAGAAAAGTTTTTAGAAAAATACATTTTTACAGCAGGGAAGAAATTTTGGAAAATTTGCACAAGGGTTTGAAGAAAGTTTGATTGTAGAATTGATTGAAGGAAAGATTGTTTGCATTTGTTTGGTTTTGGATTGGATTCATTGGAGGATTGAAGAAAATTCAGGAAATCTTTGGAGGAGGCTTGCATCAAAAATTCATCTCTTCCTGTAGCTTCTTGTACCAGGTTTTCCTCTTTGTGTTTTATTGTTCTTGATTGTTTTTTTTAAATAGTAGTGATTAAAGATTTGTTTGTTAAATCTGTTTTAGAAAACAAACTTGATATTAGAAGAAAAGAATTAAATAAATTTACAGCCTTTGCTTGTGAAAATTCTTGAGTGAAAATTGTGAAAACCTTGGTTGAATTTAAATTATTTGGAGAAATTGATTTTATTGTTATTGAAATCAAACATAGAGATTGAACAATGCATTTAGAATGTTTTTAGAAAATGAAACTTTCTGTTTATTATCAAAAAAATGGATTTTAAAATCTGCAGTATAGTTATATTTTCATGGTAAAATAGTCTGATTGCGTCGCCTATAACTTTATTTTCACAAACTGGGTTTTCAAGAAATTTAAAGGGTTTTTGCATTTTGAAGTTTTCTTACCCCTGTCCAAACATCGCAAATACCTAGATTGTAGTTTTTGAGTTATACTTAAAACATGATACTGCTGTTAAGTTATTTTTTCCATGGCTGTTCTGAAAATAAAATAATAATAAATTGATATTTATAAATATTAATATTTTATGTATTATTATTATAATATTAAAATATTATTTAATAATATTTTATATTATAATTTATAATACTAAAGTATTAAATTTATTTATATTATTTTAATTAAAATTTGTATATTAGAGTAGTGGAATTAAAATTATAAACATATGGAAAATTATTGTTATTTTAAAATGGCTTGTTAAAGTTTAATTGAAAAAGTTAAATACTTGATTTAAAGAATGCAATATATTATTGAATAGAGATTTAAAATTGGACTGATTAGTGTATATGAAAAATGGATAGAGAAACAATATGTTATTATATTAAAGTGATTGAATGTGTTGAACAGAAAATTGAATGAGATGTAAGATTTGGTTAGGAAATGGAAAGAGTTTACTTGCATGGATTTGTGTCGATTTAAAAGTAAATTAAGAAGTTGTTTTATTGATGAAGCAATCAATTATGTTATTTATTAATTTCTATTTAGATTAATTGAATCATCATGATTGGATTATGAAAGAGATATGGATTTAGTATATCCAAAAGTAGTATCTTCCTCATGCTTATTTTAAAGGATTTAATTCTTTGTATTCAGTAAAGGGAAGTAAGTTTAATTGTTTTAGATTTCCAATAATGAAAAGGGAAATAGGGGTTATGATTATTTTAAATGATCTACTTATCATGTCTTTGACTTTGTCAACACTACCTATTGAATGAGTATGGATTTAGGAAATCCAAATATTAGATTTGATTGATGACTTGAATGCTTTTGTTGCTATGTCGTCAAGTTGCATTGTTGGTTTTGGGATTTAGTGTTAGTCCTAAATTATAAGTCTTCCAGAAGAACTTAGAGGATAAGGGTTGTTGAATCTTTATGCCATCCAGTTGTTTTCCCTTGGGTAGTGCATGTTCAGTTTTACCCAGTTTTCATGAACGGGGATGTTTGCACCTCCTTGGTTTAGGAGCGGATTATGGGATCTGTGTCTCCTTGTATGGAGTGACCTTGTTATGTGGTTTCATTTTGTTGTCTCCTATGAAAGGAGTGGACTATGTGTTGTTGCCTCCAAAATGTTTGGAGTGAGATCTTTTGTACCTCCTGTGAAAGGAGTGGACTATGTGTTTGTTGCCTCCAAGATGTATGGAGTGAGTTCTATTATTTGTATCCTCCTTGTGTTGGAGTGGATTATGATGCCTAGTTGGTATGCACTTGTGGTTCCCTTGGTGGATTGTTGGAGTGTTTGTTGTCAAATAGAAGAGTGGCTTATGTTAGGCGCCAGAGCCCAAAGAGGTAAACTGGATAACCTTCAGGAGTGATTTAAACAAGTGATAATTAAAATAATGTATTTAGAAGATTAGGACTAACTTCACATTAATCAAGATAATTTAATCTTCACTCATAGACACCAGGGCTTGTTTAGACTTGGGATGAGTGAGAAGGCCTGGAATGGCAAGATCAACTATCTAGTTCTTGCGAGAGGTAGTTGATTCCGCATGAGTGAGTATGAGTGTTGGGATTCAGTTGAGGCCACCAGGATTACTTGTGCCGGAGCCTATGAAGAATGCCTAGAGGAGATCTCATGATAAACCTTGCGATGACACTCTATCTATGACAACTGTTGTTAATTATTTTATGTGTATGATTATTTGAACATACTTGATCTACTTTATGTCTGGAAGCAATGTGACCTATGTCAGTGATGTTGGAGTTGTACTTGTATTGTACTTGAGTTGTACTTGATTCGTACTTGTATGGTGAATGAGTTGTACTTGTTAATTCATTTGGTTGGTTATAACTGTATGAGTCAGTATGAGTTTGCCTTTGGTTAGAGGTAGTAGAATCTTTGTCCATGTTACTTTGTTACTATCTCCTAGCATGGGGGATGGGCCTTCAGGTACCACATTGGTAGGGTGGAACATGCACCTAAACCGTTGGGTCCCCATCAATCTTCAGTACTTGGTGGCGAGACATTCAGATGGACAGCTCGCGGTTCTTGTTGTTATTCTTGCATTGTAATATTTTAACTTGTATAAGTTATTTTATCCCTCTTATGTTTATGAGGTGAAATTTTGTAATTGTAATCTTATGTACTATTGCCTCATCTTGGGAATGAGTGATGTAACTATTGGATTAAGATAATGTTTATGAGATTGTATCTTGGTTGATTATCTTATTATGTTATGTGATATTCTTATGATGTATAATGTTATATCATAAAGTTTATAATGCCATGGTTATATGTAATATGTATGTGTGGGTTTAAGTAATCCTAACCTTGTAGCCTTAGAGGTTGTTGTTAACTAGTAAGTGAATGTGTATGTTAAATGCACTTTATAAAAAAAAATTGGTTCGCTTATGACGTTAATTACAATTTCTTTTAGGGTTACTTGGCGGGGCATTACATATATCATTTTAAAATATTTGCAACACCTTTGTGAAATAAATCTTTAAAAAAAAAAAAACATTTAATCTCGTTATAAAATTATATCACTCTTAAATCCAATATTTGCCCTTTCAATATATTATTTTAATATCAAAACAATAATTTGGACTATTGTATATAAATTTAAGTTTCCCAATTACATTTAAATCAAACATCATTTAAAACAATATTTTAATATATGTATATATTTAAAAGTATATATACATATATTAAAATAAATAACACAACTATAAAACTAAAATAATATATATTAATATTTTATTATTATATAAATATAATATTAAACATTAATATATATATATATATATATATATATATTTTATCATTATATATATATCAATATTTAAATATTATAAAATATAATATTAATATTAAAATATATTTTAATATATTAAAAGAATGACGTTAAAGTCCAACCATATTTCCATTGGAAACCACATCATGAGTTAGGGCAAAGGCAAGGGTGGCAGACACATTTTTGGTAGGGTGGCGGCCGACTCAATCCGCAGCTGACGCTAACCCCTAGGCCGACTGTGGGTAACACAGTCGGTTCCCCCTAAAGGGCGTCGGTTGTGTTACACATAGCCGAACCCTTAGGTAAGGGGCACGGCTGACACGAGGCAAGGGTAGTGGGGTGCTGAGCGGGGAGGGAGCTGCGGTGGTGGTGGCGGTAGGGTATGGGGGACGCGTGGGGCGCGCTGGACGCGGCTCCCCATAGCGCCTCCCATGGGCAACTGTGGGTCGAGCCCCCAGCCCCCACAAACCCTCCAATTAATTTTTTTTTTTTTCCTTATAAATTTTATTTTATAAAAAATTCACCATCACGGATTTAAAATCCGACTCGAATAAAACATGGGTTTTATTTTTATTTTAAAAACTAGACATTTCAACATTGAAACACATAAATATATATATGTAAATTTTGATATATATATATATATATATATATATATATATATATATATATATATATATATATATATACATAAAATGAAATTTATCAAATTAGTTGAGCAAACAATCTTCAAAAAAATGATCATTTTCACAAAGCATGCAATTTTCTTGGAAGAACAACATTTTCAAACCGAGGTTTCAAAGTTTGAGCATGGGTTTATTTTTCCACATAATCATTTGAGTTTTCAATCAATGGTTTTGCAAGCAACACAACCAAATACATGAACCTTTTCAAATTGAAACTAAATTAATCAATAGAAAACTTGATTCCAAAAGTTGAGAGGTTGGCAAAAATGGTGCAAGCCTTCTCCTCAGATCCAAACTCCTTCCCAACAAGTCCACACAACCAAAATCATGTTCTTCATTCCTCCTCCATTTTTCCAATTTTCTCATCCTCTCAAGATTCATGAAAAAAATCCAATTAATTAAGAAAAATTCCAAAAATATCTCATCACCCACCCTTATTAATTTTCAGAAACAAAAACAGAAAATATCTCTAATTTTCAATTTTCATATTTAAAATTTTCAAAAATGAAATTAAAACCCTTTTTTTCAATTTTCAAACTTAATTTAAATTCAAAATATCTATTAATTTCCAAAATGCATAACTAACTTCATTTCAACATAATTAATTTAATTAATTAATAAAATAAATTTAATCCAAGATTTAATTATTTTATTAATTAAATTATAATAATCAATAAATAAAATAACATTTTTCACATTATAACTAGATTAATCTAATCAACAACTTAACTACTTAAGCCATTTATTCACCTTTTCTAGCTTACAATTAAATAAAATCTAGGCAGATTAAACAGTATTTAAATCAACAGAACCAGACAAAAACCGATAACACACTAATGACTAGGGTGATGACTTGACACGGAAAACCTAGCTACTATCTCCCAATCAAATGTCGTTGGCAATGGACATGCTCAAACCTGTGAAACCAGGTGGAGTCGGTGTCTGTACCTATTAACCTACGAACAATAGAATATCGCACATGTATATTTGCATCATATAAAACACACCATGAAGAGGAAGTCACAGAATCGCAAGGCGCTTGCAAGCGAGTGATGCAATCCCGTCCCCTTCACCAATACAATATTACCAACTGACGAATCTAACATCAATAATATTATCCAAACATAAAACATCATTAATTCAAATATTCACAATGCTAATCTAAATCATGTCATAATGATACATTAGAATAGAATACCATCACATCAAAAGAGCAAAACAGAGGGGTATTACAGCAAAGAATTAGACTAATAGGAAGACTAAGAATTTGAGGATTGATAATGGTAGTGAGTTGTGTTCAATATATTTTGATGGATTATATAAGGATCGTGGGATAAAAATACATAAGACAACTTCATACACCCATAAAAAATGGATTTGTAGAAAGAATGAATATGATATTAATGGAGAGGGCTAGGAGTATGCTCATTGACATCGATCTCTAAGAATATGTTTTTAGGAAAAAGTGGTTTTCATAGTTTCCATAGCTTGTTACCTAGATAATAGGTCTCCTACATCAACTCTTATTAATAAGACACCTATGTAAGTTGTTCAATAAAATTTACTCATTGAAACATCTTTGAATCTTTGGTCATGAGGCACATGCACATCTTCCTAGGGAGAAGTGGTCAAAGTTGGAGAACAAGGTTATAAAATGTGTCTTCATTGGTTATGGTGTTGGTGTAAAGGGATAAAAAATTTGGTACTTTATGATGCTAAAAAAATTATATATCAATTTTTTTATCTTTAGAGAAGTCAAGTCTTCTTCCATAGTATTGTAGCTAGAGAAGGATGAAAAGAAATATGTGGTTCAAATAACCCCAATGACCAAGAAGGTTGAACTAGAAGCCCGTAAAGGACCTAAAGAGGAGGAAAGATTATATAGTTTATAAAGTTCTTAAGAAGATATAGAACTTCCAACTTAGTTATAAAAGAGGTCCATTAAGGAAAGAAAACCAAACAAGTACACTCCCTTTAAGTGAGAAGTATTTTTTACTTTGATTACTCGCAATGATGAGCCTAGGACTATAAAGGAAGTTATGGATATGAATTATGTGTAGTATTAGAAGGAATCCATATATAAGGAGATGGATTATTTCAAAAAACAATTACACATGGAACTTACTACCTTTCCTAATAGATAAAATCCTACTAGATGTAGATGGGTATTTAAAATTAAAATAGGATTTGATGGTAGTTTTGAGAAGTAAAAGGTAATATTGGTTGTGAAGGGTTATTACTAGGTTGAAGGAATAGATTATGGTGATATTTTATCCCCAATGGAAAATTTGGCATCCATTCAATTTATATTGTCTCTTATTGTACAATGTATGATCTTGAGGTTGTAAAGATGGATGTGAAGAAAATATTCCTTCACGGTGATTTAGAGAAAGATAACTATGTTGGGAGCCTTGCAACATGAGCACGAAGCATGGATGGTTTGTGTTGGTTGTTCTTATTTTTTCATTGATATCAACATGGTGATAACTATATGGGAAGTCTACTTGGTTTACCGGATGTTGTTCTCTGCCGGTAATACCCTCTTGTGATGGATCGGTGTATTGGTATTTGAGTCTAGAATTTATCGCAAGATTTGATATGACTCTATTCTCTTAATCATGTTCTCTTGACTCATTCGGATAGCTATAACCTGGATCTTGAGATATCTTTTGTTGTGAGCAGAAAGTTATCTCTGATAGATTTCAACTCTGTATTCTACTATTGTTCCTTGCTTGGAATACTATGTGGGAGACTCTGCATTCTATTAAGGTGAACATTCATATGTTGTGGCTTTGTTGATAGTCTCTATGTTGGTAGTATGATGGGAAATTAATGTGTTCTCATATCTAGAAGGTGTTTTCTTCAAGGATTATTTGTTGGTTTGGAGAATTGTGTTCTAGTCTTGGTCGGATCAGTGTATGCAATAATTTATGAAGACTAGTTATGATGTATGGATGATTAGCTGACTTGATATAATGCACTAGTTACATGGATAAAATTCCTAAATCATATATGGTGTCGACAAAGAAAGTTTTGATTTTTTTTCATCTAATTAGGCTGACCTTATTGATGATTAAGATATGCGTGTATATATATAAGGTGTTTTGAGGAATGATATGAGAAATGAGAGAGTGGTGAAGTGGATACATGGAGTGAATGTGAAATGCGAAGAGGAGAAGGTGTGTGAAGATCTGAGCTTAAATTATTTATCAGTTATGGTCAGTGCAATTTTGTTGAGTGACTACTGTGTGAGACAATACTTCATATTTTGAGCTTCATTGCAACTGAACCCTGCACATTGAAGGTGTATCCTATCAGTTCAACCTGTTGGCAGTGAGCCACTATCATTGTAACTTGGCAGTTAGCCATCTTTTGTACTCAGGTTGTGAGCCTTTTGAGGATAGTGAGTCCTGGTAGTGAGCCCCATAATATTTTGTATCTAGATATAATATATTGTGAGTTAACCCTCACCGTGGTTTTTCCCTCATTGGGTTTTCCACGTAAAAATCCTGGTGTTCATGTGTATGGTTGCATTGATTTTTTTTAATGTTTCTTCTTGCTGATTTAGTTAGAATTGAGATAATGTTAAAGTGGATTTAATATGGTTATATGGAATATTGATTCACCCCCCTCTCAGTATTCTATATGTTCAACAATTGGTATCAGAGCTTGGTTCCTTGGAAGAAGCCTAACAGCTTGAGGAAGATCTTGAAATTTGAGTATAAGAATTTTTTTCCTCCGAAAGTAGTCTCTACCAAATATTTAGAAGAAATGGAATATTTGAAGAAAAAGTTGATAAAATTGAATGAGTACATTGAAAATTTGCAAAGTAAAATTATTGAAGCATGTGATCTATTGGTTGAGGGAGAAGAAATTATCTCTAGCCTGTTGCAACAATTGGATGAGAAGAAAAGAACTGAAGAATATCAAGAAATTGAAATTCGAAGGAAGATGGATGAATGCATAAAGCTTGAGGAAGAAGCAAAAATATTGAGGTCTAATCTGGAAAAGGAAAGAATTTTTGAAGATAAATTTAAGATAAGCTCGGCGATGCTCAAAAGATTGATTACTTCTCAAAGGCTGGAAATGAATAAGAGTGGTTTAGGGTTTGAGGAAGGTCAGAGTTCTAAAGCGAAGCAATCCACTAGCAAGAAGACTCAGTACAAAGATGGAAAAATAAAAGATCTAAGAATGGATCCCAGAAAAACTCCTATCAAGAGACATGATGCTAAAATGTATTTATCTTTCAATGGTGTTTGTTATTCCTGCAAAAAATTTGGTCATAAGGAAAAGGATTGCAAAATTAAAATGAATGATTCTTTATCATTCTTCGGAAAATTTCTAAGTGCAAGAAAAATGGATACAAAGTTGGTTAGTTGAATAAAAAGGAAAACAAAAAGAAGAATGTTGTTTGCTATAAGTGCAGAAATTTGGAATACCCTAGTAATAACTGTAGAAGAAAGAAAAATAATTATCTGGCGAAGAAGAATGATCAAATCTTTGATCTGGAAGAAGCAAGAAAGGAAATGAAAAGGATTTGGAGAAAAGAATCGGAATTATCAGTCTTATCTGTGCCGACCTCCAATGCAGATACTCCCACCAATTTCTAAGTAAAAGCAGTGGCTAAGGGGGAGAAATTATTAGAAAATTTAATAAACCCCCTCATCGGTACTTGTGTCATATCATGACAAAAGTATATTTAATGTGGTAACAATATTAAGGTATTTTTCTCAGTCGCATGTGTGAAGGATGAAGTTTGCAGAATTTAAAAGAATGGAGGTGTACACAATTTTCAAGGTAATCTACCTGCAAGTTGAAGCTTTTATTGCAAAATCATTTAGATTGGAAGGAATAAATTCAAATAATTCTAAAGGCTTATGTATTTTCAAAGAAGCATGCAAAGGAAGCTTAAAAGGAAATTCAAAATTTTATATTTTGAAGAAGAAATCAAGTAGATTCGAAGTGAGCTTTGGAAGCAGGATATCTATACATTTCTTGTTGGCATTTATAGAGGTATTCCTATTTTCACAATCTTTCATTTTTATTTCTATGGATAATTCAAAGGTTGTGAGTAGTGCGGATAAAGTACAAGTCAGTTTGAAGAGATATTTGAGGAATGTGTCAAAAGAGTCTGATGGTGCATTTTCATTCATCCCTCCAAGAGTGTTTCCCACATAAGATATCTATGCATTTTCTTACAGTAAGATAGAAGAGATTTCATCAGTTCAGTTGAGCATGCTTTGGGAAAGTGAATTGAAAGAGAGCCATGATGGTTGTACAATATTAGTTGAGAAGAAGTTGAATGTTTGGAAGAAAGTTCCCTTGTTTGAGTTTGAGAAGAAGTATATTCAAATAGTGTTGAGAAGAACTCATGATGAATCTCTGTGGATTAATGAAGCACACTTGATTACCAAAGAAGCTATTAGAGATGTAACTGGTTTGTGTTCCTTTAGACCAATTCCAAAAATGAAGGCTATGGATTAGAAAGAGATAATTGAGGTTACCAATGCAAATTTTGAAGGGAAAGAGATTGATTTGAGGTCAATTGTTGATCTGGTAATAAGGTATGTTGCTATGGTCACCGGTCATAAAGTTTGTATCCCTAGCAATGACCTTACAGTTTCTACTAATGAAATACATACTATTGTTGATATGGTTAAAAGAGGTATGTATTATGATTTGTGTGAATTGCTTCGTATACATCTTTTGAAAAATTTAAAGGAAGTCAGAAGAATACATTCTGGTATAGCAATCTAGTTGTTTGTTTTCTCTTTTACTTTTTGAGAGAGTTACCAGTAATAGGGAGGATAGAATGGTCAGACTCAGTGCCTATTTCCCATCAAATCAGGAACGTCATGATAAATCTTGGTAGTTCGGATGCACAAGAGACTTCCCTTGCTACATTCTTTGGAACATTTCAGATGAGGATGAATAGAAGGTATAGGATTCAAGTAAGTGTTGTTGAAAGGTACTCCGAAAGCATAAATTTTCTTGTGTCTACAAATTTTTGTCACATGGAAGCAATTGAATCAAGGTTAGTTTGGATATATGAACTGGATTATGAAGTGTCAAAGGCCGAAGTTGATAAATATGCAAAAATTCTTTCAGAAAGCCCTAAGAATCTCAATGTAGAAGGTACCTCTGGTAGCATGACCGAAACATGAAAGAAAAGGAAGAGTGTTGTTAAGCAAGAATTTGCAAAAGGAAGTGATCTTGAACATGAGCATGAAAGGATAAATATTCAGAGAGATTTGGAAGAATTTCAAAAAGCCATTCCCGATGCTAATTTTGATTCATCTATTTATGTTGTGGAGAATATTTGTGGTATGATTGATTCTTTGAAGGTCTGCATCTCTAGACTTGAAGTGCCTGCTAGAATCAGGTTTGATGAAGGAAATTTAGAAGATATATCAAAGGAAAATGTGTGAATGCACACACTCAAGTGATGAAGTAATTAGAGAGTGTACAAATTTGTGAAGAAGAGGAACATGAACTACTTTCTTCTTTCCTAGATTGGTTTGGCAGTACACTGGATATAAGAAATGAAATAAGGATGAGTGAGCCCCAGATGAGCACTCAGGCATATACTTTTAGGTTAGCAGAAAATAAAGATAATCAGAGGTGGTCCTATACTGTACAACTTCAAGACAAATTATTTTCTCTATAGGATCAAAGGAAAGATGTTATCAAGAATTTTTTGGCACTCAGAGACACGATTAAACTCATATATACTTTTGTTTCTAGTGCTCTTGGTTGTATTGGTGAATTATTAGAAATTAATCTTTGTCCCAATAATTTAGCAGATGGTGTAGAGTCCTTAACTAAGCTTGAGCTATTTTACAAGACTCTTGTAAGTGCAAAAGGTTCATGGGAAGAAGGAAAAGCATCGTGGAAGGCTATCCTGGAGAGTCTTGGTAGTTCTTCTTCAAGTTAATTCAATGTGTTCATATGTTTTTTGGTTACATTTTGTATTTACATTTATACCAGAACCCTCCTTTTTCATTGATGTTAAAGGGGGAGATATAAAGAGATGAATAGATAGAGAGTCAAAGGAAAAACATTTTGGTGAAGAACAGTTTTGATAGGGGGAGTATTCAAAGTATTCAGTTGTTAGAAAATTTTTTTGTCATGCATGTTGCCATCAATTCCAAAGGGGGAGATTGTTGGGAGCCTTGCAACATGAGCATGAAGTATGGATGGTTTTTTTTGGTTGTTGCTATGTTTTCATTGATGTCAAAATGGTGATAACTATATGGGAAGTCTACTTGGTTTACCAGATGTTGTTCTTTTCCGGTAATAACCTCTTGTGATGGATCAGTGTATTGGTATTTGAGTCCAAAATTTATTGCAAGATCTGATATGACTCTATTCTCTTAACCATGTTCTCTTGACTCATTCAGACAACTATATCCTGGATCTTGAGACATCTTTTGTTGTGAGAAGAAAGTTTATCTTTGACAAAGTGCAACTCTGTATTCTACTAATATTCCTTGCTTGGAATATTGTGTGGGAGACTTTGCATTCTATTAAGGTGAAAATTCATATGCTGCGGATATTTTGATAGTCTCTATGTTGGTAGTATGATGGGAAATTAATGTGTTCTTAGATCCGGAAGGTGTTTGCTTTGAGGATTATTTGTTGGTTTGGAGAATTGTGTTCTAGTCTTGGTCGACTCAGCGTATACAATACTTTATGAAGACTAGTTGCAATGTATGGATGATTAACCGACTTGATATAATGCACTACATGGATAAAATTCCTAAATCATATAGGTGGCGACAAAGAAAGTTTTGATTATTTTGTTTTCATCTAATTAGGCTAACGTAATTGATGATTAAGATATGCTTGTATATATATAAGGTGTTTTGATGAATGAGATGAGCAATGAGAGAGTGGTGAAGTGGATACATGGAGTGAATGTGAAATGCAAAGAGGAGAAGGTGTGTGAAGATTTGAGCTTAAATGATTTATTGGTTATGGTCAGTGCGGTTTTGTTGAGCGACTACTGTGTGAGATAGTACTTCATATTATGAGCTTCATTGGAACTGAAGCCTGCATATTGAAGGTGTATCCTATCAGTTCAACTTGTTGGCAGTGAGCCACTATCATTGTATCTTGGCGGTTAGCCATCTTTTGTACTCAGGATGTGAGCCTTTTAAGGATAGCGAGTCCTGGCAGTGAGCCCCATAATATTTTGTATCCGGATATAGTATATTGTGAGTTAACCCTCACCATGGTTTTTCCCCAATTGGGTTTTCCATCTAAAAATCTTGGTATTCATGTGTATGGTTGCATTGATTTGTTTTTATGTTTCTTCTTAATGATTCAGTCAAAATTGAGATAATGTTTAAATGGATTTTAATATGGTTATATGGAATACTGATTCACCCCCCCTCTCAGTATTTTGGATGTTCAACAAATTGTATGTCACAGCTAGAGCACTACATTGAGAAAGGTAAATAAAATTTGATTTGTGAGTTGAATAAATATTTGTATGGTTGTAAAAATTCTCCTAGGATGTGATACCAAAATTTTGATTCTTTTATAGTGTTGATTTTTGGATTTATGAGATCCAAATTTTAGATCATTGTATCTACTATAAGATGGATGGTAATCATATTATTATTACATTATATGTTGATGATATATTATTTTGATAATGGTAAAGGTTTGATCTATGAATTAAAGTCATATTTTAAAACAATTTGAGATGGACTTATGGGAAGCCAAGTACATCTTGAAGATGTAAATTAGAAGAGATAGATTGAATTAAAAAAATTGGTTGGGCTAGAGGAAGTATGTAAGCTCAATATTGGAGAGGTTTAATATTTTAGATTTTAGGCCATTGTGTGTTCTTATTATAATGGGGAAAATTTATCTATCAATAAGTGTCCAATTTCTCCTAATGAGATGAAGGATATAGATAGAGCACATTATGCTAGTGCAATAGGGAGTTTGATATATGCTATGTTTTGCACAAGGTTGGATATTTCCCAAGTAGTGGGAGTCCCTAGCCAATTTATGGCTAATCCTAGATGAGTACATTGGGATGCAATGAAAGGGGTCTTCAAATATTTGTGGGGTACTACTAATTATTCCTTATGATAACATGGTTATCCTATATAGGAGACAAAAATTCAATTTATATTCATAGATTTATGGATTTAGATTGGGCTAAACATGTCGATAGTCAAAGATGCACTAGTGGATACATTTTTAATATGTTTGGTGATACAATCAAATTGGATGAGTTAGTGATAGGACGTGGTTGTTTTTTCCACTATAGAAGCATAGTACACGGAAGAAACTTATATTTTTAAGTAATTCATTTGTCTTAAGATATTATGTTCATATGTTGGACTAGAGGTAGGAGTCATTATGACTCATTGTGAAATTTAGAGTGTCATATGTTTATAAAATAACCCAAAATTGTATGTGAGGACAAAGCATGTTGATGTATAGTAACACTTTTTTATGATATGGTAGAGGATGGAAGGGTGATGCTAGAAAAAGGTGAGACTTAGCAAAATTTTGCACATGCACTAACAAAACTAGTGAGTACAAAAAAAAATCAAGTGGTGCTATGAGTCCATGGGATTCTTGGCCCCTAGAAATTAGATCACATTTTTTATACTCTCTTTTCTCTTACAATGTGTTTGACAAGTGGGAGAACATTAGGGAAGTTGTCTCAACCTTACTCCTAATTTTAAAATTATAGAAAGTGTATTTTTATAAAATAAAAAAATAAAAAAAAATTGTTCTATAGAGTTGATTTTTGGCCAAAATAAATATTTTAGATTGATCAGCACCACTTATATGGGTGCATGTTTCATAGTTCATTTCAAGCTCTATAGCTTTAAAAAAGGGCCCAATTGGCCTCCCAAATAAAAAAATTGTGGCCTCTATAAGTTGGGCCTTCTATGTAGAAAATGTAAAAATATGATGGACACATAAAAGAGATGTAAGGGGGAATTACACTTATTAACCAAATTATGATGTGTTATGAAACATCGTAAGACATCTTTGGTTGGAGATCATGGAACCAAAATGAAACACCTAATTTGGTGAGATAATTATAACAAGATTAAGATAGGTGAAAGGAATATGCCATTTTTAGCTTGTGGACTCATCTTGAGATATGTGTTTAATTTCTCATCTAAGGATTTGGGTGTCACTTTTTGGGTGGTTTTAACTCATATATTTTTAATTACTATTTGATGGTTTCATGTATTATATTTCTTATATATTATGTTCTTGAAATGGAGGTTGTGTGTAGAGTTTTGTAGATATTTTTAAGTTGTTAGAATTCCTCCTAATCTTTGGTTGGTGATACTTCTATAAAAGGTTTTCTCTACAAGTATATTGTAATTGTGTTGTTTACTAAATAATATATTGGACTACTTTGGAGTGTGTAATTTTTATTATAAAAGGGGTTTCCCCACTTTCACTTGTGTTATGGTATATTATTTATTTTAAGTATATGCGTTTCTTTTTTTGTAATTGTAAAAAGATTGAAATTTGCACAATGCTCTCATAAAAAATTAGTAAAATATTTTTATGTGCCTTGCTTTCTTTCAAAGTATAGGTTAACAATAACTTAGAACCTTCTTAAATAACTTTTGTGAGGAAAAATAATGGTTTCTATACATGGAGATCTACATAGCTCTAATGTAAATATATTAAAATTATATATTGTTTTTAAAATAAATTGTTTTTTTATGAAGGGAAAAGAAGGTTTTGAAGGCCCCCCAAAACCTTATTACATTAAAACATGTAACAAAAAAATAAAATAAAAAGAATAGGAAAACATTCACAAAAAGTGAACCCCCAACAAATAAGATATAACAACACTCGAAAAAGAAAAAAATATAAAACCAACCACTTAACAGTGCTTCAAGGTCTCAATAGCATCCATTTATTGCAAATAAAAGTCATCATGAAGCTTAGTGAATTCAATGAGATCATTTTTCGTAGCTTCAAAATATTTTTTCTTAGTAGCATTCATCCTCGTACTAGGCCATGCGTGACTCTTATTGTCTTCAACTTCTGCATCATGCTTGACCTATCCTTCCTAGTGTTATTTTAGCTTTTCAATTAAGATCTTGATCCCAATAGAACTATTCCTTATGGTGCATTAACTAACTGTTGAGAAAATGTGTCTCAACCTTGCAATTACATAAGGTACTGTTGATGTGTTTTTTATGCACTTCTCAACACAGGTAATGCATATGTGGATCACCTCTCTTGAAAGATAATATTCCATAATCAAATTGCAGAACACTATCCCAAGGTCTCTAATGTCAGGTCTTGACAGTGCTTGGAATATCTCAGTTGTTTCATGTGATTTGTTGGAATCACAAGGCAGACTTAAGGATGAGTTACAAAGTGTGGGAAGTTGGGTCTGTAAATGGAGTTCTTAAGATGGGAGAGTTTTTGTGTGTTTACTGCAGGTTCAAACAGGAGTCTTGAATTCCATTTTATCATTGAATTTAGCTTTATAATGTGCAATGAACCTTTCCTAAGGTTACTTATTAAAAAAAGGAAAAGAGCGGGGAAGAGAGTAAGTTCCTGGACCTGAAACTATGAATGAATAGTGATCATGGAGGCTACTATAGTAGACAAACTCCCTAAACTGGGTTTTGCTTGGCCAAGGGGAACCTATAGTTACACAAAACCAGTGCAATCTTCTAAGGACTGTAGATTTTCAGATTACACACACATATCATGCACATGCAATCAAACTAAGTTGCAGCAATAGAGTAAAGAAGATCAAACTAGCTTTACAAAGTGATTCATCATCAATAAACCACAAAAAGCATGAGCTGGAAATTCATCAAATACTGTAACAACAAACACCATCATCACTTCCCTTCAAGAAACTAACTACTAAACTAATAGGGAAGTAGAACCATGCACACATAATGAGAAAACTCAAAAGGAAACACCCATAAATCATGCAATGTTGCTTTCTATTGCTGAAAAATGCCTTTACACTAGCTCTTCAACCATTTACAAATGAGGGGGAGACCCCTATTTATAGTTTTCCAAAGCCCGAATGAATGGCCAGGATTGAATTACATTGTGTGGCCCAGATTTAATTACATTAGGGCTTCACCTACCCCACAATATTCAGTAATTTAAAATAAATCTTTTTTTTCCCTATTTTGTCTTTTAGTGCCCAGGTACTGTAGCTTTTTTGTCTTCTTGTTGATTTCCCTTTTACTATAGCTGAAATGACCCAAAGGCTGCCCTTGGAATTGATATTTTATTTGGTCCTTGTCCTCTTTCCTACATGGAACTCGACCTGATTTCTTCCCTTTGTCTTTCTCTACAACTAACCCTGAGGGTCTTGTACCCGATTCCATATATCCTGCAGACAAAGGTGAGATAAATGTAATTAAGCATAAAGACATGTTAGCCAAAACCCCTACTAATGAAGTCAAGTTGGATAATACATCACTCATGAAATCAAATATTTTCTTCGAGATGCCATCAATAGTGTACTAGAGGGAGTTTGGCTCACCCGAGCCCAAGGGGCCGAACTTCCCTAGTAGGATCGGTGTTATGAAGGGCAAACAAGGTAGGGAAAACCATGTGGTTCCTCTTGGCTTCAAGTTTGAATGATTTGAAAGGTTCATGCAAGGGCGGGTTCAATTTAAGCACGTGGGTCAAGGCTTGTTTCTAGATCAGAGGTCATTTGAATCATATTTGGAGCACCTGGAGATGCGAGGTAGGAAAATTGTCTAAGGTTCGTCGTTTGAAATGGCTAGGCTAAAATGGAATTCTGGCAATGGAGTTCCGGGGTTCGGGACCCGCCAGGCTGAAAGGCGACCAACACAACCTATTAATATTTTAAGTGCTCAGGTCTCAAGGTCCAAGAGGTTGTTGGACGTTGGTCATTTGGAACGATGGATGCCAAATTGAAATCCAATGGGAGTGGCCTAATAGACCGGACTTGACATCATGTTTGGCCCTTGGATTTATTTCGTTAAGTTTTGGGCGACTGTGGCACTGGGATTCGAGAGTCGAAAAGACAGGCTCATCTGGATGAGGATCGAGGATCTGGGACTTGCATGGGATACTGTCGTTGAGCCAAGGAGCAGGGGAAGCCACAGTTAGAATGCCGCTAGGAAACGGTACAGTCATGGCAATGACCTACAAGGAGCCATCCGACGGAAAATCGAAGCTTGGGCTTTGCCCCAACCAAGGATGCGGGGAGATATACATGGGAAGGTGCGATGGGATGGCCGCCAGGAACAATGAAGGCGGGAGGTAGGCTGGGGTCAGTAGTTAGGAGTGGCGAAGGCAAGATGGTAACCCGCAAATGGCCACCCACACTGGAATGTCTGCATGCCAACTCCATTTACTTAGCAATTTTCAATTCATGGGGGAGGCAAGGCGAGCATTGGGGCTCACCCACATCACTCCCTACTCCACTCCTTTAGGATAATTCTCCATACTTAGTTAGATTTTTCACTTACTGGAAGCGGAGCCAGGAGAGAATCAGGACAGGAAGCTTCTTAACGCAGGTAGGGTCGGGCTTAGAATAAGAATGAGATCGAACCTGAGAATGAAACGGGATTCGAACCTAGAACCAACTAACGATCTCAAGTTCGTCCCTCACTCTGGTTCCGCCGGTTTATCACCAACATCAAGCGAGTCATCAGGAAGATTCAAACACACTAAAACAAGATCCCCCAAACACAAACAACACAACCAAAACAACTAAAAAGTGACAAAAGAAAGCATAGGAAGAGGAAGGCAGAACCAAAACTAGATGGAGGCGAAACCAAAATCGGAGAGGAGGTGGAACCAAAACCAGACGGAGGCAGAACCAAAACCGGACGGAGGCGGAACCGAAGTGGGAGCGGAGGCAGAACCAAAATGAGATGGAGGTAGAACCAAAACTAGAGAGGCGGAACCAAAACCAGATGGGCACGGAACTAAAATCGGACGGAGGCGGAACCAAAAAAGGAGTGGAGGCGGAACCAAATGAGACCGAAACCTTTTGCAAAGTTTCAAGTTTAGTTCCTAGCTTGGTTTTGCCTTCGGCAAAAGGAAAGGAGGCGAAGGAAAAAGAAAAACCAAAGAAGACCTAAGGGAGGAAACCAACCCAAAGGCTGAACACAAGAAAAGAAACAAAGAAAACAAGAAGATAAGAAGCGGAGCTAGAACCAGAATGGAAACTGAACCAAGAACTTTTTAAAAGTTCTGAGTTCAGTTTCATCCCACGCCCCGAACCCACAAAGCAAAGGAAACAAGGTCTTAGGAGGAAAAGAACAACTCCTAAGACCCAAACAAAAAACCAAGGACAAATGACAGATAAAGGGGAACCCACTTCTCGAGACGAAATCCCAAAGACTCCTCAACCACTTGGAACTCAAAATAGGGACACGCAAAACGAGGCAGTGACAAAATGACCCGACAAGGCAAAAGAAGGAGAGGGTCCCCATTCCAAACGGGGCATGTGTTCAAATCATGCACAATAGGTATTGTTCATCCGATGATGATGGGGGGGGCATGGGGGGGATCCCCCCCACACGAGGGGTTTGGGGGGATGATCCCCCCAGTTGGGGTCCAGGGGCAACGCCCCCGAAAGGAAAATTTTATTATTGTAAATCTGGACCATTCATCATTATGTCTCATATCTGACGACCAATATTTTATTAGATTGACTCTCCCTAGAAGGAAACCCTATTTTATGAGGGCATTGTATTATGACTGTGGGTTGTGATGTATTTTGAGAGTTTGATAGTGGTCGTGTTGCCTCGAGATCTCTAAGTGGTGATACTCTTGTGAGAAGCTTGCTTTGCAAGTATATTGTAATCTTTGTGATTTCTGAATAATATATTGGGTGGATTTTGGAGTGTGGGGTTTTTCCCCTGATAGGGTTTTCCCCACATAAATCACTGTGTTATGGTATGCATGATATTTATGTCTATTTCTGTAATTAATTTTTTTTTAGATTGTAGGAATCGGTCGGGTATTTGTCCCTCTATAAATTGTAGTGCGCCTGGTAAACTTTTTTCACGTGACCGGTGGCACTGGCATGACACACCCTCCAATACCATGGGGATGGTGAGGAAACTAGACCCGATGACCTCTTGCTTGCAATAGGATGCTTTAGCTAATCAAGCTAGGACCACCGCCCAAGTTTTTGTAACTATTAAAGATCTGTAAAATTTTGCATTATTCTCCTCTCAAGATTAGTGTAGGAAGTTGTTTGGCTACCTTAGCTTCCTTACACTACAAAATTCTCTCCAAGTTCCTATTTATAGCTCTAACTCTTTTTTAAAGAAATAAATATTTCGTTAGTTTCTTTATTCTCATTCTCCATACCCATCACCACTTACTTCAAATTGGCTAGCTCCTTCTCGAATTACCTCATTTTAAGGATGACATCCCACCCTTGAAGGATAGTCTCATCCTTATCTTGAGTTACACTACTTTTTCCACCAAACTTTATGTACATGTTATCCAGCCTTATATTCAAGTGATTAATTTCACTATAAAACCATTAAGTCCTTAAATGTTGCAAGGAGACAACATCCCTCACAGTTCCCAATACTTGTGCCAGTTATTCTTGATTGAAACCCATGAATACTAACTTTGTGAAGTCCTTAACCACTTCTTATGTAGGGCCTAAAATGGTGGGGAAAGAGACCCTTGCCTTAGGCTCCACAACTTTTCCTTTTCCATCTCGTCTCATAATTGGGACAAGGGGGGCATCTTCAATTCTCACATCCAAACCCTAACCTTTAGCACTAACATCCTCTTTTTCCACTTTCATCTCATCCCTAGTGGCACCACCTTTTTATCCCAAAATAAACCCTTTTCCTTTAGATCTTTTATGGGGAGTGGGGGTATTTGGTTTGAATTTATTCTCCCTCTGAACTTCTACCTCCAATATTTTATATGTATCACTGCCCACCAGCCCAGAGACTTTCTCCTTCCCCTTTGCTCTTGTTGTTGGAAGGTTTCTAGGGGTTTTTTTAAATTTTAGAGCTTTGTTTATTTGCACAGACTTAGGCTCCTCCTACATTTCATTATAGTCTAGGTTTGATGAAGGACTAGAAACCTCCTGAAAAGAATCCCCATCCACATCACCCTCCTCCCTGTCAACAACAATATCCTCCTTAAGGGACTCAAAGGAGGAAGTGTTAGTAGCTTATTCATCATCATGAATATATCTCATCTTACAACTAATAGCATTTTTCTAGGATTATTATCCTTCATGTAGTTCACCAGTAACAACATAAGGCCTTGGTGTGTCAACATCATATCTAGTGCCTTTTTTACAGTCCTTGATGGAATTTTGTATTCACGTCAATAAAGAAAAAGGAAAAGAAACTTGTATTTTATGATAGAAATGATTCAAAATATTAAGTTATAACAATAAATAGACCTATATCTCCAATCAAGGGTGACATAACTCATGACCACCTCCACCATAGCAGCCTATATGGAGTTAAGCGAAGTTCATTCATACCCAAAGTGTAATTTCATTGATTTCTCTATCTCTTGTTACCTTTAAAAAATACATGCATTGCTTCATTCCCTACCTTTCTATCTCTACACATTTTTTTTCCTTTAGTTGAGAGCCCTATTACATGATCAATGAGTTCCTAATTAATGCTACACTCCATACTGAACATTGTCACCTTCCTATTCTTCCAAGAGTTGGTGAAGGATTTTGAAACCGTAGGGTCATGACTATACAAGCATTCAAAGAATGGGGTTAATCCACCATCCACCAAAAATTTCCACACTTGGGGCCTCCAACAAACACCCTCATAATTAGGTGGCTCCATTTTATTCCTATCCCCTCCCATTCCTGACCGTTCTCACTATTTCTATTTAGAGTCTCCCTCAAACCCTTAACGATTTCTTCATAAATATTTTTTTTATCTATGAATAGCAAATAAACCTTTTGAACCAACTAGAAGTCATAATTAATTGTACATTAAATTTTCCCTCATCTAGGCATAATTGTCGATAGGGTGTAAATTGTCTCTCACAACAAAATCATTAGATTGAAATGACTTCACCTACATGGGAAGGGAAGATAAATCTTCCCAAATCTTCATCCGATCAAGATTGACACCAAGGCTCATGAGGGAGTCAACCAAAAAATTCCCCTTACATAACACATTATAAAATACAATCCCATCGAAGATTTGGGTAATTTTAATGGAGTTGTTTATAAAATTATCAATTTTCCTTGACTAGGCCTTTGATTCCCCCTCAAACATTGGATTAGATTCAAAGAGCCCCCTTCCACATTTATTTTATTAAATCCTCTAGATTGAGCAATACTTTTAACATTGAAGGTAGTTATTATTTCAACAAAGTGGCTAGTTTGGATCCCGAGAGGAGTAGCAAACACAAGAATGAATTGACCTTTATCATTTCTCAACACACTGCCACTCTCAACAGTACCAAGGTTACCCTAAGAAGTGCCATCAAAATTAGCTTTTATCCACCCCATAAGAGGAGGGTTCCAAACAACTCCCTCTCTCGAGGATTTAGAGTTTTTGAGGGAGACAAAAATGTCAAAGTTAAACTTCATCTTTTCATAATTTGGAGATCAAAATGAGAAACCTCAACTCCATAGTTCAACACAAACCTATCCAAAATTCCCACAAAGTAGTTCTCTTTCAAGGCCAAGGAAATTTTGCTAGCCACTTTGAAAGGGCAACACTTTTTATCTCTAAAGATCTTGTTGTTCCACTCTTTCCACAAGCCCCAAGTTGTATGCGGTAGTAAGAGGGACCACAAGATCTTTAGAGAAGGATTAGACAAGGGGGACACCCACTAGACCCACAAACCCTTGAGGGAGGAAGGGGAGTATTTAAGAAGAAATGAGATAATTAAGAAGGAATGAGAAATTTATATGATTTTTTTGTGTAATGTCGATTATAATTTTGTTGAACAATTAATTTATTTGACGGAAGATTAGATCATGAGATTCAAATACTCTAGAACATAGATCAAATAATTGTGATGAAAATGTTCAAATATTTATGTTTCTTGATGTCGAGTTGCATCTACAATCTAATCTTGAACTAGGCCATACCACACAACCTAATCCTAAATTAGATTGCGCCATGTACCTTAGTTCTAGACTAGGCTACCCCACAATCTAATATGATGTGTGACCTTGTTTATAACGAATCCCAACTACTAAAAATATATTCTCCTCTAAAAATGTGATTTAAAGGCTTGTGTCTAAAATCATAGTGGAACATTATCTAGACACATAGATAGAACAAAGACCGTTAATTTCCTCAATAGTAATCAAACTCCTTTATTGATGATGTGATTTGAAGGCTTGTGTCTAAAATCATATTGAAACATTATCTAGACATAGATAGAACAAAGACCATCAATTTTCTCAATAGTAGTCAAAGTCCTTTATTGATGTGGAAAGATCAAAACCATACAAAATTACCATACAAATACTCCTAATACAGTAAATTAAAAATAAAATATTATTGATCTGGCCATGCAACAAACGAGGAAGATTCGAAAGCTCTGCAAGAATTTGGAATAAAGAGCAAAGGTGATGATCAATCATATATAATAATTTATTTGGACGATCTACATTATGCATACGGCGGCCGCCCTTATTCTACGTCAATGTCATGGCCATGGAAATAGAAAACCAAAACAAGCTCAGTCGCCGAGATCACATCTTCCTCTCGTCGCTCAATGTGCATAAAAATACTAAAAACTATTCCTTTCCTCTAGACTTGATGGAATTCACTAACTTTCTTCTTTGCAGGGGAAGTAGTTAGAAAGAAGCAATCAGGCAAGTAGAAGTAGAAATATATATATAGATATATAGGAGTAGTACAATCTGTCACAGGCTGTGTGCATAGTCCGAGAAAGTGCAACAGAATCGCTTCTTCATCTCACTGTGTGGGCTCCATTGCTTTCACGACTCACGACACAGAGGAACAAGAATCGAACCTCTCACCTCATCAATACTACAATTCAGTTTGTAGCCCTGGAAAAAGGAGCTCTATGTCGCACACATTATTAGTCCTTTTATATAATTGTTGTCTTACAGAGGTGGGGTAGATTTGGGTTTCAAGTAAATACTTAGCTTCCGTGGCAACTAGTACTTCCTTGTCACACAAGGTTGTGGGGATTTCTCTTCCATGTTCTATAATATAAGAGATAACTGGCTTCGATTGCAAGCAGTTTCTGAAATAGCTTGGAGATTGCTTTGAACTGTGACTGTTGCAGTGGGTGTCAGGAGATTTGAGTCTCAGCCATGAAAGGGTACTACTGTTCTGTTGGAGCAGCAGCTGTCAAGCTTGAAAGAATGTTAGTCATCATGATGCTTCTCTTGGCTGCTTTGATATCATTTCAGGCTCCAGGAGCCTCTGGAATGAGAGATTCTGTTGGAATTAGGCACAGGCTGTATGCAGTGCATGGAGGTGCAGAGGCTCAAGTCAAATTTCAGAAAGGGGCCCAACCAGATCTGAATTATGGCAGTGTTAAGCGTAGAGTCCCGAATGGCTCAGACCCAATTCATAACAGGTACTGTGGGGGTGATTGAATTTTGTTTCTAGGATAGCTTAAATTTTTTCAACAATTGGGTTTTCCAGCACTGCAAGGCTTTTACAAGTTTAGAGCCTGCAGCTTCACCCCTTTAACAGCAGGGGATGCCAAGAGGAGGAACTGAAACACTCTACCTCATAAGATATCAGTTATGAGATGAATAACTATGAGAGATGGATAACTAATGAAATGTTTCAAACCAAAAATTCTAGCCAAACCAACAGCTTAAGGGAATTTGTTTGTCATTAAAACTAACACAATTTCCCACTGTTGTATGTCAATGAGATTAGTTAGGAGTCGAATCTAGGACCTCTCATTTCCCACTTATGACTTGTATTACAGAAACTCGAAGTCATTCTTAAACTTTTCATAAACTAGTTAGTAATCGAATCTTTTTCTGCTTATGACTTGTATTATAGAAATTCGAAACCGTTCTTAAACTTTTCATAGACTAGTTAGGAGTCGAATCTAAGACCTCTAATTTGCTGCTTATGACTTGTATTGATTCATAACTCGAAATTTGCATTTATGATCTGTATGTTGAATGTTTTCAGAAGAGCTGGGAAATCAGGGGAGCCTCCAGCAGTTTAGCAGAAGGAAGAGTTTCATGAAGAAAAGTTGGAAAAAACTAGTATCAATGGAGCCCTTCGAGGAAGTAGTGGTTTGCCAGTATATTTATACGAGACTAAATCTATCACTTCTGAGTACAGGGTAAAAATTTAGAAAAAGGCTTCTACGACAAAAATATAGTTGAAGCAACTGTATCAGTCCAATACATATCTTGACTTCTTTATGGTATTCATGTTATTTTACACTGTACAGACAACAGAATTGTCAGATTTGCTTGTTTCAAAGACATATTTTTGAGCTTACAAAATAGTGAGAAAAAAAATATATGAAGATAAAATTATGAGTCATCATATGTGGCCACCTGTTCACTGTGTTGTTGAATTATTGAGTGCATGATAAAATTGATTTGCAAGATCAAACAGGAAGAAGAAAAGTTCAACTTTTTTGCAACAGTAAATTAGTTTGTATTAAAAATTTATAACTAAAATTCTGTATTTTCCTTATGCAAATACTTCCAAATCTAATTTACCTCTTTTTGGGCTACATAACTTTTTCAATAATAAGGCTGCTTTTGCACGCCTTCCTAAAAGAACACGCCTGATAAAAAGAAAGGCTATAAACATTATTTAGGTACTTTATTTTTTTTAAAGAGTTGTTTTTATTTTTAAAAATAATGTAATAATTCATAAAATTAAAACTCATTAAAATATAAATATTATTTACTTTATTATTGTATGAATATTGTTTTTAATATTCATTTAAATTATTATTAATATTTAATATTATTTAAAAATTATAATTTTTGATAGTTTTTAAGATTAAATAAAAAATAAATTATTTATTTTAATTTTAATTTTGATATTAATATATTTTATTTTTAATTGTTTGATAAAATATTAATTTATTATTAAATATCATTATCAAATTTAAATTAAACCTATAATATTTCCAAGTAGAAAACGACATCCCTAATAATGAAGTCTCTAATAATGAAGTATATTTTATAGTTTTTCTTCAACTCAAATTCATTTTGTTTGGTTAGGGGGGACTAGTATCGACGTGGACATGTAGGCCCATATTCCTTTTTCCCTATAATTGACTTGACCTTCTATATACAAATTCTTTGATTTTTTAGGAGCGATGCCTTACCAACCTAATAATGGAGAGAAGGTATATATGTTTATTGCTCTTTTTTTAGGATGGTATTGAATATTATATGAAGACCAAATTTGCTTGAGTGAGAGCTTTTCCTTAAGAGGACAAGCAATGAAGGAGAAAAAAATAGTTTAGATTATTAAATGATTGTTGGGTATTAGAAATATGATAAATGTGTTTTGTATTTTAGAAAAATAATAAAATAGAGATATTTAGTTTAATGTTTAAAGAATGAGTGTTAAATGAAGAGGATTTTGCAATCATATATATTATAAATGTTTAAAAAATGATTCTCTATATCAACAAAATTTCTCAATGACTACTATATTTTGAATTTTGTTTGAGGACAAGTTCATAGATCTAGACTCTAGTTTGGACTCATCCCTATATACAGTGATGTTTTGTTTTGCAACAATAGTTTGCTATGCTCTTGAATATCTAGGGACCTTGTAATATTTGAAAATACTTTTGATTGTTTATTTTCATAAGGAGACAAGTTCTCCTAGATCAACCTCTAAAAAATGAACAAATTAAATAGGCAAGGACCAATATGCACATTTGTTACTCCTTTTATTGTACCATATTGAAATGTGTCACTATTAATTGCTCCTTTAATGCTCTAGAATGAATTATTTTAAATTATGTGTAGATGATTCAACGATTAGGAGATGGTTTAAATGAATGCAATGAATGTCTTTAAATACTAGCACATCTAGCAATAAATTGTGGCAAACATGTGTTCAGTCTATTCAAGGTGAGAAAGTGAAGGGGGCTAGCCAACCAAATTTGAATTTTAAATTTTAAAATGATAAGCGACAAGTCCATGATCACAAGGCCACTCCCATAGTTATGGAATTATCTTAATGTAGGTAAAAAATTAAATTAGTGTAGCTAATAGATAGATGAAGGCAAGTACATAATTGAATGTGATGGGTGAGAAAATAAGGCAAATGTATGTGTGTATATAAGGATATGTGCATATGTAGATGGATAAAAGTCTAGAGACATGAGTCAAACTTTGTACAAGATTGTGTCATTTGTCGCTATGTACGTATATATCAAGACATTTTCTAAAGAAACACAAAATGATTTGGATACAAAATTTTTACTATCACACATATATATGTTAAAATTGTTTCTCTATGTACTATGATATTGTATGTACTAAAATATATATACAATGTCTAAGTAAGGAAGATAAATGACATGTAGAAGGTCTTTCTCATTAAAGATTTAAAAAACATTATGTAGGAAAATAAGTGGTGAGCTAAGGGTTTGAGCATAACAGTATTGAGTGTAAGTAGACAATAAGTGTGTGATAGAACATGTAATAAAGTACATGATTTTTGAAGCTATGTACAACATAACAAGTATGAAAATATATATGGTCAGAGAAGAGGACTCTTGTATGCAACAATATAGAGAAGGGAAATATGTCGACTAATGTAAATAATACACAATTCAAGAGGTGGAAGGAAAATATTTTAGATTATTATTTATGGGGAACTTGTTTGTATTATGATCTTCCCCTTTGTCTAAAGATCCTACATCAAACAAATTGATAGTTATAGTTGAGACTATTAAGGAGAAAAAGAATCATTGCAAGTTAGGTAGGTACTTATTCATATAGTTATGTTATTGATATTCAAGAAGGAACCAAGAATTCCTCAACTCCAAGTCTTCAAGTCTCACAATATTGAGTTATTTTAGGTGAAGTCGACTTTCTCCTCCTGAAAAGAGATTTAGAATACTATGAAAAATTCTATTTTATCTTACAAGTACAAAGATGATTCGGCAATCATTCTCCAAGAAATAACCAAAGGTTTGAGGTAATAGGGGCACCAAGCCCTAATTAGTGTCTCTTAAATTTTTGTGTTCCCATACATGGTAGATGATATTAATCCTATCCAAGTGATAAAACAACATAATTGTGTCTTATCATCCACGGTTAGTAACATTGGACAAAGGTATTAGTGAAACATAAGTGGCTTAGTTGGTTGAATGGATCCAACAAGGATAGAAGGACAAAAGGATATTAATGGTATCATGATTTATATGTTTAGAATTAAGGGAACTTAAGACATGTTCAATGTACATAAATCATGATAATTGTAACAAGAGTGTTTTTGTCTCTCACCTCAAATATTAATGATATGAAATGTAAAGCTCACCAATATTTAAATGCACATTTGAAAAGTGTACACATAGTGAGGCTATGGTTAGGCTACATTCAACAAAACTAATGACCAATGCATTACTCTACACAAAATTTATATTAACTTCAATAATGTTTGCAATGATATATATCCATTATCATTGAATACTTCATATATGGGAAATGTCTTCAACTAGTTTTAAAAGATTAAAAACTATCACACATTTCGTGAATTTCTTATCTCACAACTTTCATACCCACATCAAGAAAAAAATCCAAATTCTCAAATGTTCCAATAAATATTCAACAAAATTAATGACCAATAAGTTACTCTACACAAAAATTATATTAACTTCAATAATTTTTGCAATGATGTATTCATTTTCATTGAATACTCTTCATATATATGAGAAATATCTTCAACTAACTTTAAAATTTGTAAAAAAATATCATCCATCTTGTGAAATTTTTATCACACAACTTTCATACCCACATCAAGAAAAAGCCAAATTCTCATTCCAATGAATCACATAAAGCCACACGATTATTTTAGATTATATTTCACACATTTTTATCCATTATCAATAAAAATTACATTAAATGACCTAGATCAAATGACCCTCGACCTATTGATGAAATTAAATGACTTTTCTATAATCTTGAATATCTAGGGACTTTGTGATATTTGAAAATGCTTTTCGATTGTTGATTTTTATAAGGAGACAAGTTCTCCTAGATCAACCCCTAAAAAGTGAACAAATTGAATACAATAGGCAAGGACCATAATATGCACATTTATTACTCCTTTTACTGTACCATATTGAAATGTGTCACTATTAATTGCCCCTTTAGTGCTCTAGGATGAATTATTTTAAATTATGTGTAGATGATTAAATGATTAGAATATGGTTTAAATGAATGCAATGCATGTCTTTAAATAATGGCATATAACGACAAATTGTGTCAAACATGTGTTTAGTCTATTGAAGGTGAGAGGGTGAAGAGGCCTAGCCAACCACAATTGAATTTTAAATTTTGAAATGATACTTGGGACAAGTCCATGATCACAAGGCCACTCCCACAATCATTGAATTATCTTAGTGTAGCTTAACAATTAAATCAGTGTAGCTAACATATAAATGAAGGCAAGTACACAAGTGAATGTGATAGGTGGGCAAATAAGGAAAAATGTATTACATATGTGGATGGATAAAAGTCTAGAGAAATGAGCCCAACTTTGTATAAGATTGTGCCATTTGTCACTAAGTACATATATTACAATTTTTTCTTAAAATACACATAAAATGAAATGAAAAACTATATGGATACACAAAATTCATCATTGCACATATATACATGATAAAATTGTTTCTCTAACTATTATATTGTATGTACTTACATATATGAAATGTCTAAATAAGGAAAGGTAGATCTCATGTAGAAAGTCTTTTTTTATTAAATATTTAAAAACCATTATGTAGGAAAACTAGTGGTGAGCTAAGGGTTTGAGCATAAGAATACTAAGTGTACGTAGACAACAAGTTTGGGCAATAGAGCATGTAATAAAGTACATGATTTAAAGCACTATAAAGATAACAAGTACATGTTCAAGTATATATGGTGATAAGAGGACTAATGTATGCAACAATATAGAGAAGGGAAATATGCTGAAACTAATGTAAATAATACACAATTCAAGAGGTGGAAGGAAAATATTTTAGATAATTCTTTATGGGGAACTTGTTTGCACTATGATCTTCCCCTTTGTCTAAAGATCCTACATCAAACAAATTGATAGTTGTAGATGAGACTATGAAGGAGAAGAGACATCATTGCAAGTTAGGTAGGCCCTTATTCCTATAGCTATGTTATTGATCTTCAAGAAGGAGTTCTAAGAATTCCTCAACTCCAAGTCTTCAAGTCTCACAATATTGAGTTATTTTAGTTGAAGTCCACTTTCTCCTCCTAAAAAGAGATTTAGAATACCATGAAAAGGTCTATTCTATTTTACAAGTACAAAGATGATTCGACAATCATTCTCCAATAAATAACCAAATGTTTGAGGTAATAGGGGCACCAAGCTCTAGTTAGTGCCTCTTAAATTTTTGTGTCACCATACATGGTAGATGACATTAATCCTATCCAAGTGATTAAATAAAATAATTGTGTCTTATGATCATCCATGGCTAGTAACATTGGACAAAGGTAGTAGTGAAACATAAGTGGCTTAGATGATTGAATGGATCCAACAAGGATAGAAGGACAAAAGGATATTAATGGTATCATGATGTATACGTTTAGAATTAAGGGAACTTAAGACATGTTCATTGTACATAAACCATGATAATTGTAACAAGATTGTTTTTATCTCCCACCTCAAATCTTAATGATATGAAATGTAAAGCTCACCAATATTTAAATGCACATTTGTAAAGTGTACACATAGTGAGGCTATAGTTAAGGCCACATTGGTGTTACTCTACACAATATTTGTATTAGCTTTAATAATTTTTGCAATGATATATCTATTGTCATTGAATACTTCATATATATAGGAAATATTTTCAACTAGCTTTAAAAGTTATTAAGAACTATCATACATTTCATGAATTTCTTATCTGGCAACTTTCATATCCACATCAAGAAAAAGCCAAATTCTCATTCCAATGAATCACATAAAACCACACGATTATTTTAGATTATATTTCACACATTTTTATCCATTATCAATAAAAGTTGCATTAAATGACCCATCAAATGACCCTGGACCTATTAATGAAATTAAATGACTTAAAAAAATGAACAAACATCAAATCTTGCCTAATACAAAAACTCAAAACTTTAAAAGAATAAACCAAATAGAATAAACACCCTCAAACCCAAAAAAAAGGCATAAATCTATCAGTCATTCTTACATAAGCATGCGCCCTCCCTCCAATATTTTTTAATAAGAAACAGTGCACAAAAGCCCCAGAAAAGCGGCCATGGGAAGGAGGAATAAACCATAAGCATCCATCCTTACAACTCTAGAGCTGATTCTGCTCCTGCACACAAAAGAAAAAGGAGAAAATGACAAAACACAGAGGCGTACGTACATACAGACACACAAAGAATAAACTTATTCAAATGCATTGCCCGGTAGACACGCATTGTGTATGGAAAAGTTGCAGCTTGTAAGCCATATCTCCTGTTGAGCCAAATACGTTCAATGCATGGCCTGATCGAATCTAACACAACTTTTTGCTTTAACTCTGCAAGATGTCTCTTGCATGCCTGGCTGGACAGCTTCCCCAAACATGTTAATTATTTACGACGTACAGTACAGATCTTTGACTGTAATTATATACGGTCAAAATAGGGGAGGAGACAGCTTTAGGAAAGAAAGAAAGAAAGAAAAACATATATTCCCTGCACCAGACTACGTTGAACATCTTAATCTCCAGGCAACAAACATAAACATATACTTACACTGGGTCCTGCTGACGTTACGTTGATGTGAGAAGATGATTGATTAGAAATGCTAGGATCCTCTTACTTTACCCTTACAATCAGACAAAATTGGAAGCGCAAAGTACAAAGAAACATCATAAAAGTAGGATGTCTTGTTAAGATTTTGCTCTCAAAAACTTCCATCGTGTTTCCTGCATTATTGTAGTTGCCTCTATTATTAGGGTGCTTCTTTGGGAAATGAGAAAAAGATATGGCACGATACATCTTTTGATACCACGGGGATGGGGGAGACTAGACCTCGTGATATCTTGCTTGCAATAGGATGCTTTAGCCAACGAATTAGGCCCCCTGCCCCAAAAGATATGATTTTATGAGGAAGGAAAAAAAGGAAAATTGTTTTAGTTCATAGAAATGATTTCAACACATACAAATTTTATATTTGGAGGTAAATGTTTTTGACTAGAGTTATGAATCAGTGAGGTCACATAGGAGGGACTTCATCCCCAATATGAATCGGTCGGCAATAACATATATGTAAACATTTTTTACTAGAGTTTGAATTAGTGAGGTCACATATGAGGGATTTCATCTTCAACATGATCGTTCGATAATAACACTCTAATAGAGATTTGAAGCTTAGTGACAAGAATCACAACACCACAATTTAACAATCACTTTATGCCATTACAAACAATTTTTAAGTATATTTAGAAAAAGATAATAATTAAATCTTACTTGGTTTAGTATTTAGTCTAATATTGATCATAAATAAAGAATCTAATTAATAGATAAATGTTAAGAATAAAGAATTTAATTTTAATTAAATTTTATGTGGTTTAGTATTTAGTTTAATATTGGTTATAAATAAATAATCTAATTGATAGATAAATTTTAAGAATAAATAATACAATTTTAATTAATTTTATGTGGTTTAGTATTTAGTTTAATATCGGTCATAAATAAAGAATCTAATTAATAAATAAATTTTATGAATAATTACTTTAAAAAGAATAATTGATCTTTTAGAGGGTTTTTTCATTTGATAATTACACATGTTAAAATTTGATAAATTTTAATTATAATTGTGTTAAAAAGAAGAATTGATCTTTTGAAAAAAATGTATTTGATTAAATTTTATGTGGTTTAGTATTAAGTCCAATACCTTCCATAAATAAGGAATCTAATTAGTAGTTAAATTTTAATTGTAATTTCTTTAAAAAGAAGAATTGGCCTTTTAGTGGGTCTTTTTCATTTGATAATTACACATGTTAAAGCTTGTTGTGGTGGGTTGGATCTATTTATCTAACTAGTGATTAAGTTTTAATTATATTTATGTTAAAAAGAGGATTTGGTCTTTTAGAAAAAAACATTTGATTAAACTTTATGTGGCTTGGTATTAATTTGAATGCCTTCCATAGATAAAGAATCTAATTAATAGTTAAATTTTAATTATAATTTCTTTAAAAAGAAGAAATGGTCTTTTAGGGGGTCTTTTTCATTTGATAATTACACATCTTAAAGTTTGTTGTGGTGGGTTGAATATATCTATCTAACTAGTAATTAAATTTTAATTATAATTGTTTTAAAAAGAATAAATGGTCTTTTAGAGAGTCTTTTTTATTTGATAACTACAAATGTTAAAGTTTGTTGTGGTGGGTTGAGTCATCAATTATGAAGGGTTGCTAAGAAGAGTTAGGACTATGATATTGTAACAAAACATTTAACCTCCAAAAGTATATTAGTAAGTTGTAAGGTTAGAAAGGTGTGTACTTGTAAGCATAGTGGTTCTCATTTTAGATGGAGGGTTTGCTAATAGCAACCAATAGTAGGTTCTATAGAGTATATATACAACCCATGAGGGTCTTGGGGGAGCCACTATGAAATTTGATTACAATTCATATTCTTGAAATGTTCAAGGTTGGGTTTAGATTCAACCTATAAATACATGGTTGAGGCAAGATCACCATATAATATTGTGTTTGTAAGAAATCAAGATCACTATCTTTTTAATTTAAATTTTGGTTAAGACAATTTGATCAAATACCATGTGTCACATATCATAGCATGAAGACAAGTGGTGTAATTTTTACTTTGTTCTCTCTCAAACTAGCCTCATATATTGTAAAATGGGATGTTGACCCTTCACATATGAATATTTGGATGGTTTTTGAACTTTGATGGTTTCTCTCTTACCCTTGTCAACTTCTAATTTACTACAAGTGATATTTATGTAAATAATTCCTCATGATCAAACATATTCAAAATATAAAAGAGGTATTAGATCCCTATCTACATATGTGTTGATAAGAGGAAAGGGTGGTTTTATATTTACAACTAATTAACAAAATAAATACTCATCCAACTATAGAGGAGGATATTTTCTACACCTGAGTCTCTAGGACAAAGAAGAGTCTACATGGAGCAAATGGTCCTCAACTACCTCAAGGAATAAAGCTCAAGTGATAGGATAAAATGATAAGGGTTCCAAAAAATAGAAAGAGAAAATCATAAAGGTATTTTTGGATAGATTGACAAGCTCTTGACCAAAGTCAATAGTGCGGCACAAAAATGGTAGTGCAACGCACTAGTGTCTTAATGTTGCGTTGGCATATCATTCAGACTAAACCCTGAGACTATCACAAAAAATAACAAAATGAATACTAACACTATGATTGCTAAGAACTCTTGAAATGTAAGAAAATAAAAGAGAATAACATAACTAAGATAATGTAAATTAAATGAAATATAGACTAAATGGAATGTCGATGATGAAATGAAAGAATAGAAAGAAAATACTCAATCCAATTGAGCAATGAAGTCTCCAGCAAATAAATGTCTTCAATACCTACACACACAAGATTGAGAAAAAGTGTTGGGGCTATTTAGGGTCTTGCCTCAGTCAAATCCCTGTTTCAATGTTTCCACCTCTACGAACAACCAGATAGATAGATAGAGAAAATAATAGACAATAAAATAGATAAACAAACAAGATAGATAATGCATAGATAAGAGATGTGAGAAATCCCAAGATGCTCAAAGACACAAGAGAAGAGATAGATGTCACCTGCAAAGCTTGCAGAAGTAAAAGAGAGAGAAAGAAAGAGAAGGTTGCGAGAGCTAAGAGAGTTGCAAAGAGTGTTGTGAGAACATGAGAGTGCTATAGCAAGAAAGAGATTTGTGCAAGCTTGAGAGAAGGAGAGTAAGACTTCCCAAGAGAGGCAGAAAAGAGAGAAAGAGAAAGAGACCAAGAGAGAAAGATCAAGAAGACCACATGAATTAGAAAGATGGATTTTAAAGAGAGAATTGGAGGAAAAAGAAGGTTCCTGAGCCGTTACAAGGCATCCTAAGTTGTTTCCACTGACAAAGGTAGGTGATAAGTGGAAAAAGGCTCAGGAATGACTATTTGAACATTAAAATGTCGTGATACTATAGCATGGCATGCAAGCGTTTGTATGGCACACTAGTGACCAAACAAATCATGCTAAAAAATGGTGGGAATGAGGAAAACACAAGGTTTAACACAAAGAAGGCACAAGAAGATAGCTACTAAAAAAGGGTCCTGAGCATCCTGAGAGGGAAAAGGTTGATGCAAGGGCTAAAATGAGCCTACACACATACTAAGGGAGTGGACACTAAAGTGGATAAAAAAGTGTAGCTGAAATTTCCATGAGGTACAATTTTATGACACTATATTTTACCCCCACTTTAGCAGGCATATGAATCTACATGAATATGCATGCTAAAGGAAATATACTAAACATAAATAACATCATGATACCAAAAGGATACTATTGAGAAAGCAAACAACTCTTCGAACCAAGGAAGCATGCCCCCACCTTGAAGACCTACAAAACAAACATATTAGATAGGAAAAATCTTCACAAGAAAACAAGGTTAGAACATATAGATATTTAGAAATAAAAACATAGACAATGACATACACAAAGGTACATAATAAACAAACTAACAAGATTTGAGTCAACAAAGTGAAAGAGACCTTGATGCAGGAGGTTGCCTTAATACTATGTGTCATTCCCAAATTAAATAATAATACATAGAAGAATTCTTAAATGGAGAGAAGAATGTAAGGATTGGTTGCTTCAAGAGAAGAATACATCCAAAAGACAGGGAAGTAACCAATGTTGAAGAGAAAAAGAGAGAGAAATAAGTATATACTGGGATGAAGAAGATGCAGGTCTTTGATCCGATATATATAATTTGAGAAGATGAACCAAGACACGAAGAGGACATGGGTCTTCTATTTGATAGAGATGATTGTAAATTCACCACAAACATGTTCATTGTAGATAAACACATTGGGTAAAAAAGAAAAAATATGGAAAAATTCATGGACATGTCATGAAATAATCTAATCAGATAAAAAGACATCACTGACAAGTATGGCTAGCAAGGCTAGAGACCATATGACAAGTTGATAAAGATGGTGCTGATAAGTATGGCTATCAAGATAGGGATCATACACCAAGTTCATAGAGATGAAACTGATAAGTATGGATAGCAAGCTAGAGACCATACAAGAAGCGAATAGGCACGTGGTTGCTCCAAATTGCATTGCAGAATAATCACAGAAAGGATAAGTCTATTCAGCTTCCCTCAAGTAGACAATGAGACATAAGACATCAAGACATATTTTTAAGACAATTTTTTGGAAAATAAGAATAAGTAGATATGATTTCCCTCCCTTAGAATTATGTGTGCTACACAAAGGAGCACATGTCATTCTAAGGAGAAGAAAAGATAGGGAGAAGAGAGGGGGTCGTCAAGAAGGATGCACACCTCTATAACAAGTTATCATTTCCCCTAGCATATAGGGGAGGATAACCATGCTAGATACTTTTGTTTCACCACCATAGAAAAAGTATGGTTGTACACAATAGTGTACTACCATGAATGGAAGTGAGCAAGAAAAGCTACAAATGCCACATAGCGGGTAGCAATGTACAATAGTGTTGAACATCTAGAATACTGAGAGGGGGGCTGAATCAGTATTCCATAAAACCATACTAAAATCCATTTAAACATTGTCAAAATTCTGATTGAATCAACAAGAGAAAACATAGAAACAAGTCAATGCAACCATACACATGAACACCAAGACTTTTACGTGGAAAACCCAAAATGGGAAAAACCACGATGAGGGTTAAATCACAATATATTATATCTGGATACAAAATATTATAGGGCTTACTGCCAAGACTCATGTTGTCCTTGAAAAGGCTCACTTCCTGAGTACAAAAGATGGCTAACTGCCAAGATACAATGATAGTGGCTCACTACCTGAGTACAAAAGATGGCTAACTGCCAAGATACAATGATAGTGGCTCACTACCAAAAGATTGAACTGATAAGATACACCTTCAATGTGCAGGGTTTAGTTCCACTAAATCTGAGAATAAGAAGTATTGCCTCACACAACAGTCACTCAAAAAAATTGTATTGATCACAATTGATAAAGCATTTAGGCTATGATCTTCTCCTTTGTTTGCATTCACTTATCCTTCTCCCTCTCATACCCATCTCTCTTCTATATTTCATCTTATGTATACAAGTATATCTTATTCATCAATTAGATCAGCCTAATTAGATGAACACAAAATAATCAAAACCTTCTTCATTGACACCATATAAGATTTAAACATTTTATTCACATAGTGCATTATACCAAGTCAGTTATCATCCATAAAACATAACTAGTCTTCATAATATAATGCATTCACTGAGTCAACCAAGACTAGAATGCAATTCTCCAAACCAACAAATAATCCTCAAAGAAAATAACTTTCGAATCTGAGAACACATTAATTTCTCATCATACTACCAACAAAGAGACTATCAACAAAACCACAACATAAGAATGTTCACCTTAGTAGAATGCAAAGTCTCCCACATAGTATGCCACACATAGAACAATAGTAGGATATAGAGTTAAACTTTGTCAGAGATAACTTTATGCTCACAACAAAAGACGTCTCAAGATACATGATATAGCTATCTGAATGAGTCAATAAAACATGGTTAAGAGATTAGAGTCATGTTAGATCTTGCGGTGACTTCCAGACCTAAATACCAACACATTGATCCATCACAAAAGAGTATTACCGAAAAAGAACAACTTTCAGTAAACCAAGCAGACTTCCCATATAGCTGTCACCATGTTGAAATAAATGAAAACATAGGAACAACCAACACAACCATCCATACTTCATTCTCATGTTGTAAAGCTTCCAACAAATAGAACAAGGTTTATAATTTAGATTAAACAAGATAGAGGTGAACCTTGATATCATTTGTCATGCGAAGAAGAAATAGGTGCATAAAAAAAGAAGAGTGATGACACCAAAATTAAGAAGTTTTATTTTATCCTTCAAGGCCTTACATTCATTGGTGGAACGACTAGACACTCGATGGTATGCATAGGAAGAATGCTTTTATTTATCATATATATGAAATTTCTTATGTATAGGAGGATGAAGAGTAATTAAGTGGGCTTTGAGAAGCCTCAAAAAAATATGCTCTTTCTTAGATAATGAATGAGTAGGAAGTAACCTTGTATCTTTTGGAGAAAAGTTTTACTGATCAGAAGAAGAAGACATAAGGACAAAAAATAATGGAGGAGGGGATAGGGACAAAGGAGAAGGCTTGTAACCTAAACCCATTGCAAAAGAGCAAGGTGCTAGTTCCAAATGGACCTTAACTCCTTGTTCCATGCACCCAATACCATTTACCTTGTAATCATGCTTATAAATAATATTAGATCCAAATCCATAATGTGATTGCAACTCCTCAGAAGGGGGAGGATCAACATTAAGGACATTACAATTGTTGTTCACATTATCCTGTGATATATAAGAATAATCATCTTCGATAGCAGGTGTGAATGATATTGTTGGGATGTCTAAGTGGATCAAGTCAAATTTATATTCCCCAATGAAAGATGATGTAAAGTCTAAGGAACCCTAATCATCACTGAGATATGCATTTTCTTGAGAAGAAGTATAAGGATCTTCTTTAGGGACCCCTATCTCAAGAGTATCCTTTATAACGGGTATTGTTGGAGTAGATGTCAACATGAGAAGATAATGAACGGAAAATATTTTTAAGAGTAGGTGCAATTGAAGATTGACTAGCAGCTGCCATCTCACATAAGTACATGACATCAGGGTCAACCTTGATTGTGACTACCTGATTATTATGAATATATTTAATAGATTTATGCAAGGTAGACAAGATTGCGCCCATCATGTGAATCCACAGTCTATCGAGAAGAAGATTATATGGTAATTTTTATGACATAACATATACTAGGGTGGGTATGGTAATGAGTCCCAACCTTAAAGGAAAGATTATCATGCCTAAAGCTTGTTGACTAAATTTTTTAAACCCATAAATAACAAGAGAAGAAGCTATAAGAGAATTTGAATCAATTTTAATTTTAGGTAATAGATCAATACTACATACATTGAGAACCGAACTAATGTCAATGAGAGTACACCTAATGCCGATATTATTAATGTTAATTGTCATTAAAGGATCTGCTTGCTTCTGCACTTTTGGAGGTAGGATTTCTTGTGGATAAAACATAATATTCAGTGAATCCAAACAAATATGATCTATCAGTACATTAACATCCATCGGCCTAGCGGTAGAAGGAAAGCAAATATTTTACAAGGCTTCTTGAAGCATACCTTGGTAGACTAGAGCAGTCTAAAGAAAATCCCAAAGAGAGATCTTGGTGGGAGTAACACGAAGTTACTCGACAAGATCATACTCACTCGGTCGCTTAGCTACAGGTCTAGGTGATTGAGAAGGTGGTAAAGAAGTAGGTTGATCAACATTTAGTTTATTCCTTCTAGTATGATAAGTGTGAGCTACTGTATTATAGGAAGAAGATTTAAACTACATAAAATTTGGATAAAATTCTGGAAAACTAATGTTAAATGGAACACCACAAATAAAACAAATCCTTTTCAGAGAAGGACTAGATGAATTCATGTAAATGACCATTATCTTCAGCTTTTGAGGAGTGATAGAGACTACAATGACATTTACAGATACATCATAAATAATGGAGGAATTATTTAAAGAAATATGCTCAACATCTATCCTTGGATGATCCGATGTGAGAGGAGATTCATCATTCATTAATGCATTGTATCTAGAAGAGAGTGCATTAGAATGAAGAAAAGGTAGAGTAACATTAAGAAAAGTATCAACAATTTCATCTTCTTGCAAAAAAATATCCTTTGAAACAAGAGGAATTTCATGAGAAGGATCAAGAATACCGAGTGACATAGGTAAATCCAAGTCACCATCACATGAATGGAATGGAACATCATTAACACTTTGAACAAAACCAAAAATTGAATTAATAAAAGAAGATAGCAAATGAATTTTAAAAGTAATAAGCTAAATATAATAAATAATGAATAAACTAGTTGACTGAAGGACAACATATTATTTCTACTTTTACAACATAGAATGGGGTTAAGGGCAACGCCCTAAAAAATATTTCTTAGAAGGAAAAATCTTGGTTTTGTCCTTTTTTTTGGAAGGAGTGTTCACGTCAGGTTCACCAAAATGTAGAGGAGGAGATTTTCTACTCCTGAGTCTCTAGGACAAAGAAGATTCTATAAGGATAAAATGGTACTCAACTAACTCAAGGAATAAATCTCAAGTGATAGGATAAAATGATGAGATTTCCAAAAATAGAAAGAGCATATCACAAAGGCTTTCTAGACAGACTGAAAAACTATCAGACAAGGATGACAATGTGGAAAAAGGATGATAGCATGGAACATTGGTGTCTCAATGGAATGATAGCATCTCATTCAGACTGAAACCTGAGACTATCACATAAAATAACAAATGACTACTAACAATATGATTTCTAAGAACTCTTGAAATGTGTAAAAATAAAATAGAATAACATAACTAAGATAATCTAAATTAAATGGAATATAGAATAAATGGAATGTAGATGATGAAATGAGAAAAGAGAAAGAAAATACTCACAACCAATCGAGTAATAAAGCCTCCAACAAATAAATGTCTTCAATAACTGCACACATAAGACTAAGAGAAAGTGTTGGGGTTGTTTAGGGGCTTGTCTCAGTCAAACCCCCATTTTGGTGTTTCCACCTCCATGAACAACTAGATAGATAGATAGAGAAAATAATAGACAATGAAATAGATAAATAGACGAGATAGACAATGCATATACAAGGGATGTGAGAAATCCCAAGATTCTAAAAGACACAAGACAAGAGATAGATAATCACCTGTAAGGCTTGAGGAAGCCAAAGAGAGAGAAATAAAGAGAGGTTTGTGAGATCCAAGAGAGTTGCAAAGAGTGTCATGAGAATGTGAGAGAGTTATAACAAGCAAGAGAGTTGTGCAAAATTGAGAGGAGAGTAAGACTTCCCTTGAGAGAGGAAGAAAAGAGAGAAAGAGCAAGAGACCAAGAGAGAAAGATCAAGAAGACCACATGAATTAAAAATATGGATTTTAAAAAGAGAATAGGAGGGAAAAGAAGGTTCTCGAGTTGTTACAAGGTATCTCAAGCGATTTCCACCAACAAAGGTAGGTGACAAGTGGAAAAAGTCTCAAGAATGACCATTTTAATTTTGAAATGTCGTGGGATGCTAGCGTAGCGCATGGATGTCTACACGGTGCACTAGTTTCCAAAAAATAATGCTAAAAAATGGTGGGAATGAGAAAAACACAAGGTTTAACGCAAAGGTGCACAAGAAGATAGTTGCTGAAAAAGGGTCCTAAGCATCCTGAGAGGGAAAAAGGCTGATGCAAAGGCTAAAATGAGCCTACACACATACTAAGGGAGTGGACACTAAATTGGATGAAAAGTGTAGGTGAAATTGCCACTGGGTGTAATTTTACGACACTACACCAATAAATTGATAGTTTTTAATCCCAACCACCAGTTTTTATTTCTACAACTAGTGACAACTCAACTCACCTAGTCCAACCAATATCAAGGAGGTGATAAGGTTTTGAAACAAACGAGTCATGTAATGCTCACAATGCTCAAAAAATATTTTTTGCTTTTTTTAATAACTGCTAGTCAACATGATTTTTAATATTATTTTGTTTAATTATTGATGTTGAAAAAATTTAACATAGAGTGATAAGATCCTAAAACTAGAATTATAAGGACCAATTCTATCTCAACATGATGTAATTGCAACACATACACATTTTTTCATACATCTAAGTCTTTGGAACTTTTTTCTATAATTGTCTAGTGATTTATGATAGATTGTCATGTGCCCCAAAATTAGGGCTAGAAATTTTTATTTTAAGTACTAAAATTTAATCATTTACTCATTAACTAGTATCATTATTTTGAATAAGATAAAGGTTCAAACTTCATTGTGATTATATTTGACACACTACACATTTACTCTAAATTCTTTGACTCATACATTCACTAGATTGTATAAAATTGTTAATCATCTTAAGAGGTTTTACACCTTCATGATGATTTTATACAATATAAATGAGTATATGTAATGGATAAATTAGTGTCCTACTTGTAATATGTTGAATGCATACATTATTAGTTATGACCTTTGATCCTAACCAACTCATGAGATTAAGCACACATAATAGAATACAATCAAACTATATTAGATTAAAATAAATTTGGCTCTAACTTTATTTTGTATTCCTTTTCAAATTCTATTAAATTTATTATTAAAATATCTTTGTTTGATTGATCATTAATTAGATCTTAACTTCGTGTTATGGTTATATAGAATTTTTCCTAAATCCTATTTTCTAGGTTTATCTTTTTGTCTTTTTACCTACCATTAATTCTATTTATTTGAAGTACATAGTGGTGAGCTTGCAAGGAAGATAAAATCCATATAGGTAAAACATATACCACTAGGATTTAGGGTAGTTTAATGTTTAACCTAAAAATGTGTATTAATAATTTATAAGGTTACAAAGTTCTATGCTTGTAGGAATAGTGGTTATTGTTTTAGATGGGGATTTTTTAATAGAAACCAATAGATAGTTACATAGAATTTAGTTATACAAAATTTCAAGGGGCTTGGGGGAGCCATTATGAACTTTGATTATACTTTTGAACACTAAAATATAGGATAAAAAAATAGGAAATAAGAATGAAATCTAAATACTACCCAATATCAATTATGAAGCTTGGATTAGAGCAAAAGGATTACAAAAAATGACAAAAAATGTAACTTCTTACCATACAAACCTTTGGTGATCTAAGTGATGTCCTCCAATGATAGTTGATGGTTCAAGAAAACTATGGGTGCCCAATTCTACAACATAAACTCATTAGATCTAACATAACTCTCTCTTTTGAATATGAGTTTTTACCCACAATGTTTTCTCATTTTCTCTTGTGAGAGATTGTTTTAACATGGTTACCTCATCAAGACTAGTTGTAAAAACCCGTATTTTCATTTGTTTGTTCTTGTTTTCACTTGATATTTCAACTTCTTAAACTTGGTGTTTAGAATCTCAATGAAACATGTGAATGATATCAAGGTGTGGGATGGGTAAGTGCAATAATTTGGATCCACATTCAAGGGTTCAAGTGTCATTTTTCAGCTTTAAAACAAGTACCTATTTATTTTTAAGAAAAGGTACCCATTTTAAAGTGGGTACTCATTCTAAAAAGTTTGAAACTTCCAATACATGTTTTTACTTTTGATTTAGGCTCATAAAATACATGATAACCCAACCCTTAGCCTTGGAATTGCAAGTACAAGGTCATAACAATGTTAAGAGAAAAAGATAACTTTAGTGATATGGTTGAAATATAGAAAAAAGGGGGGATCTTAGATTTCACCAAAATGGAATACCTATGATACACCTTTTCCCTAATTTCATTAGAAAAAGAGATCTCCCAAGGATAGGATTGAATTTTAACCTTGAGGTGAGTCAACCCTATTGGGAGGGATATGTTGTTTTCTTATGATAGAATTGTCTGATTGACTATTTTGGGAGATAAATGTAAATACATTAACAAACTCAATTGTATGACCTAATACTTGAAATAGATATTATTATGGTAATAGAAATGGAAACAAAAAGTTATAGGAAAATATGAGAACGGAAAAATGGTATGTACCTGGCACCAAAAGTGGATTTTAAACATTGTTGAAGGACATTTTTGCCCTAGGGAGAATGGGTCTCTATATAGGGATTAAAAATTTGATTTTGCAGTCCAAAGTTTTTGAATCTAGGCTTCTGATTTCTCTAGGTTTGACTATCTGAAAGTCGGAAATAAAATCTATAGGTGAGTTTCAATGGCTTGAAAACAATGATGAAAACTTTGACAACTTTATAAAATTGCTCTTTTGATCAATCTTCAGTCCTTCTTCACCTATATATCTGCACATACAAAGAGAGAAGCAAATGTTTGTTTTTGGGTGAATAGAGGTTTTCCTTGGTCAACCTCCAATTTGGTAACTAAGCCTTGATAATGAAATAATGATAAATGGAGGGAATTGATGAATTGAAAAATCTATGCTACGACTCACCAAACCCTTAATGGCTTCCCTTAGAGGACTAAAGTCTAACACATCACTCTAAGGATTAAATCTTGCATGAATTGGCTTGAATGATTGATTGATTTGATGCTTGAATGTTTTTTTGAATGCTTGAAACATACATCACAATGTTAGCTCCAAAACATGATATAAACACACATGAAATTTGACATGATAGATGACTGATAATGTTGCTATTCAATTATATTGAAAATAATATTTGCTCATATAATCTCTTGATAGTGTTTTTTAGTAATTCTTTGATTTGAATTGATAAAAAGACCTTGTATTGTAGGTGTTTATCTAATTTCCTAAAAATTAGATTCCACAAGCTGACATTTGAAACTTTAATTTGAATCATTAAAATTCCACCAAAAACATATCAAAAATTGGGTCCTAACACTTAAAGGGGACCCATTCACCCTTGGGCGAATGGGTCCTAGGACCTAAATCAAGGACAAAATTTCCAAGGAAATTAATTTAATGTTAGCATTTGTTTGATATAGGCTTCCCTTTCATAAAATGAGAACAATAAGGCTTTGGAATGCATAATTTAGGTAGCTAGAAGCTTAATTTAAGTCCAGTTAATTAAGGGGATGCAAACATAGTGTGAAAATGTAAAGTTGTACATTTTTCTACACTACATTTAGCCCCCACTTTAGTGAGAGTATGAACTTATGCTCAGACTCATACTAAAGTAGAAAAATAAGTCAAGAGAGGTATGATTATACAACTATTGGAAAGATAAGATAATAAGGATTAAGGAGGATGATCAAGCTCCTAGGATCTAAGATCCTATGGAAAACCAACAAAGGCACAAAGAGACACATGCATACAATAGCGACATAAGATATAAAATCATACAATATCAAAATTAATGCAAAGAGTGAAAAGGGGGTAGATTAAGCTTCGACTATTTGTCCAAAAGGTATGGATCAAGCCTAGGTTGTTTGTTTAGAAATATTCTCACAAAGAATAATGTAGTTTGATATACAATAGGTGAGCCTCAAGGCAATATGATAAACACATAATGGTCTAGTGCACTCCGATATACACTAGGTGTGTACCCATAAAAAAGTGGAAAATGGGAAATTCATGCCAATTCTATCGACTCCCATACATCAACCATACCAAAAGTTATACTCCTTGATAACTTTGATAAGGTGCCACACTAAATGGTCACAAATTTCACAAGGATAGTAAGCTACATTATGCTAGACACTTATGATAATGCATCACTATCAAGCAAGTTGTATTATTCTTGATGGATAAGATTTAGTTTAATATAGTCAAAGGGGTTTTTCTTAGTTCATGAAAGGTCTCACTTTAAGGAACATCACACTCAATATCATCATCAAGAGAGGATTAGTTGAGGGATAAAAGATTTACACCTTAGGGAATGCAAGCCATAGAATTACCACTAAGAGGAATGCCATATACCAAGAAAGGTCACACTCTTCAAGGACATCAAACCCAATGTCACCACCAAGAAGACACATCATGTGAAATAAGAAGACAACACCTTGAAAAGGGTCATTTCATTAAGCAAGCAACAAGTGGGAGGCATAATTCCCCCCACTTTAAAGAAATTGCTAAATAACATGTTGTGAGCAATTAATTTAAAGTAGAAGATGATAAATGCCAATAAATGAGAGATTATTTGGAAAGCCATATACCAAACACATGTTTCCAAATAGAGCTACATCATGGAAAGGAGGTTTCCCCCCATATGCAATCCTAAGATAACATATAAGGGATCCATGGATTTGGGGTCAACATATGTCTTTGATACAATGATATAATAGAGCTCAAGGTCGTCATCATTACCAAAATAACTCATGGAATAACAAGAACAAAGGAAGAAAGAAAAATAGAGAGAGAAAACAAAGGAGAATCCTTTTGGGTCAACATGGAGGAGACCTAAATGTCTCAACACTTTGTATCATCCCCAAAAGGAAAATACAAGACAAAAGAAAGGTTATTGATTATGACATATAGAATAATGAAGATGCAAATAGAGGAATGGCACAACATATTCACTTCATTTATATCCTTGCGCCAATGGAGTGACAAGGGTCATCCAAACTAGGCTCACAAACATAAATACATGCCAAGCAACATAATATAGGGGATCACATTATGCATATGCAATCATAAAGAAAAACTTAAATCTAGTATGAGACATGTGAGTCAAGCTAAAGCAAGTTTTCTACATCCCAATATTGTTCATCATATATGGAAGACAAATGACTAGCCAAAGAGGAAACAACAAGTGTCGTACTAGGACAATCACGAGGTTCAACACATGGTGAGTCACTCTTGTTAAGAGGATCATCATGATTGTTGTCATCTGATCTCATGGAAGAGGAAAATAATAAATTCAGCTCATTATGCACTTCCTCATCAATCTTAACAATCTCATCATCATCATCCAAGTTAATCATAGCAAGAGGTCTAATGACAATGTCCAGAGAGGTTTCATGTTGTTGTTGTGGTGAAGGTAGAGAATCATCATGATTTGTTTGAGCTAGATTTTGATCTTGGTTTGCTTGTTTTTTCTTTTGTTCCAATTGATGAGAAATAGCATGATGTCTATGCCTACACTCTTTAGCATTTCTATTTATTTTTACATGATTTTCAAGTTGTGATTGTGTAGGAGTGGGTTTATCAACCATAGGTTTATTTTTTTTCCATAAGGGAGGAACGAAAGGAATCATTGAGGGTTGGTCAACCACTTTATATTTAGGTTTATAAACTTGTTTTATTTTAGGAGGCACATAAGGAATTATATGGTTATCTCTTGGTCTCTTGTATGATATAGGTGGAGGCATCATGGTCGATTTGTCATGGTTACTTGGAAGAACTTTTGGTTCAATCATGGGTTGAGGGATATTGTTAAGAGGTAATTATGTTATGTGCTTTTCCTTGAACTTTTGGTAAGATTTGAAAAAGAAGTCCTCATGAGGCTTGATAGGTTCCATAAGTTCAAGCGAAAAGAAATCCAATGAGAAATTTCCACAGGAAGATAAAGGATTAAAACCACTATGATGCACAATAAATATTTCATTTCCAAATGGAAATTTAAAGCATTTATGCACTACTGACAAGATGACATCCATGGAGTGTAGCCATGGATAGCCTAGCTTCACACAAAATTGGTCTTACAATAGGGTGATGGAGAATGAGACATCTAATTGCTTCGGTCCGACTTGTAAGGGGAAAGTGATCAAATCTATCATAGGGCAAGAAAAACCATTATATGTTTTGATCCATGCTTTTGATTATTCATAAGAATCTTGATAACGTTCATGCACAAACAATAATTCCTTGGTGATCAAATTTTCTACACACACGAGATCAATTAATATCCCATTGGTAGGCTTGCCATTGATTCCTCCAGCCATGTAAAGAGGACCATCAAGTGCATGTTTAATTATGTCATTTCATGAGAAATCAATGTTAAGAGACATTTTGGTTTGGCCCTTACGAGGTTGAATGTCAATGAGGTTGACCATATTTTTTATGCCATCCTCATTATCACTCATGTAATAATTATTCATGTCTTGTATATTATCAACATTCATCACATCATTCTTGGTGTCACTAGCTTTAACAAATGAGATGTTATGATATGGCATTGGATTGGTAAATATTTGTAGACTTTGGTTGGGTGGGGCAACAGATTTATTTCCTTGATCATTAACACCACCAATTTGGATGTGATTAGAATCAATGAGGTCTTGCACAATATTTTAAGATGCATACATCGTTCTATATCATGTCCATTTTGTTGGTGATAATGGAAAAAGACATTTGGATTATTGTTCGAAGGTAAAGGATTAGTGGTATCAGGGGTTCTAATGGGAGGTAAGGTAAGGTAATTAGGTTCTTACCCAAGAGTTGCAACATGATGAAATGAAGGGTGTCAGGTAATGGAGTAAATTTTCTCTTCTTATCCTTGAATTAATATGGATTTGTTGTTTTATAGCAGCCACTTAAGACTCAACATTTTGATTCATTTGAGGTAGATTTTGTATAAATCCATTATTTTGTTTCTTGAATGGTTAGAAGTTATTATGAGGCATGGATTTGGATTTTTCATGATGGTTGAAGGATTTTTTTGCTTCAAAATGACTAACCAAATTCTGATAGTCACGAAGAGTCATGCACAAGTGAGTGAAGGAGGGGAATCTAATTATCCCAAGCTTATCTTACATATTGGTTTACAAGTTTTTAATTTATTCTTTGAATATAAACATTAGGAATCTTAATGTGGATTTATGAGTAGAGAAATTGATAACATGCTATAAAATCAATGACCTTTTCATCTTTGTTTTGTTTACATTGCATTAAATCTAGTAAGGCCATCTTGAGACCAATGTGCACTTGTAAATGGTTAAGTAAGGCATTGACAAGTTCATTGAATGAATGAATTGAATTATTTGGTAAAGAGAAAAAACATTCCAATAATGTGTCTTTCAAGGATTTTGGAAAAATCTTAGCCAAGAGATTGCCTTCGAAAATTAAGTCACTACATAAGGTTGTGTATGTTGAGACATGGTTACTAGGATTTCCTTTACCACTGTATTTCTCAAATCTAGGAATCTCTATGTCTTGTGGCATTTTTTCTCTCAATATCTCCAATGATAATGGGTTTCGTTTGACATATTGTGAAGGTTTTCCATTTTGATTTTGGTTCAATGTAGAATTTTTTTGTTAGAGCTATGAGTCATTTTTCAAAATTTGGTTAAGGATGGAATCATTGGTTGTGTTTTGAGATGGAGGTGAATAAGGTGGAGGTGTATATGTGTTGGGAGGAAAAGTGAATTGTAAGTTTGTGAGAGGTGGTGGGTTAGGAGATAAGATGTTTGAATTCACAAAGCTAAAAGGATTACCAGTGGACATACCTAAAGTTGAATTGATGTTAATATTTGGTTGTCTTTTTGTAGTAATAGTTGAATGCGTATATGTAGGAATATAGGCCATAATTGTAGGGGAAGGAATTTTATTTCATCCTTGACTTTGAGTGTATCCAAAAGTTTGAGCACAACTATCCACTGTAGGAACATGATCATCAATAATATGAGTTGGGCTATCCATAATTTCTATTCCCAATTCATTATCAAGCATTCTCCTCATGTTATCTATGATAGGAATTGCAATAACAACAATATATTCAACACCAACAAAGTTTTTAATTTTTTATATAGCTTTATCCATTTTTTATAAGTTCTCTTGAGGAACATGAGAAAAAATGGTTTCAACATTGGAGGTTATGGGATATGTTATTTCAAGTATGGATTCCAACATGGGTTGACTAGTGTCAACACTATGAGTGAAAGAGTTAGAAAACCCAATATCCATAGTGGATGTACTGGCACTGGATGCCATGAGTCTCGAACTACATATCACTAAAGTATTAGCAATAGGAAACTAGGTTGTAATACTCATACAAGTTTCATCAGACCAAAAGTGTACCCAAAATTGACAAAAAGAATTGAAAAAATGTAGCTAACACCCAAAAATAAGAAACAAAATGAAAGTATGTAAAGAGATATTGCAATTTTCAGATCTAACATATAAGTATTTATTGATTTTAGAATGCATTAATATGAAAATGATGTCTTTTGAATGCAAATTTTTATTTTGAACAATGCACATGTTTTGACCAATTTATGTGAATGCAAATAACTATAGAAAACTGCAATTTCAGAAACTGAAACTGGGATATGCAAACAAAAAGATATAAATAATACATAGGTAGTTTAATGCCTAGAAATTTGGTAAATGAATTGTGCAAGGATAGATTCACCCAAGGGTGAATGGGTCTTTACACAGGGATTTGGAAAATTAAAGTCCAAGTTTTTGAGTTAATGTTTAAGGTCTCTATTTCAGGTTGCAGACATATACTTTTGATTACATTTTTTTAGATTTTAATGATTAGATGCAAATGCAATTGGGTGATCCCACAATAATGGTTTACAATTTTTGGCCAAACTGGACACTAAAATTATTATTTTTAACTAAATTTTCACATTTGAGCACCTATACCTGCCAAACCATGAGGAATTTGAAGATGATGTAAACTAGAGTCTCGCCACATTTTGTCTGTACATTCTAAAGATATTTTTTTCAAAAATTTTGGAATCATATTGCACTTCTTTTTCCATCTCCCACAAAAACTAGTTTTTTTCAAAAAATAACATTTTTAAAAAGTGACGCACACCGTATAACGCATAATTTTTTTTCCTTGAAGGATAAAATTCTAATTATTTTGAATTTAGATTTGTAACTCTGATATCTAGTGCTTCCACTTGGTTAGATAGTTTTTAATTGAATATTTTTTCTTTAATCAAGTTTTAAAGTCAAACCAATTACAATTCAGACATAGTGCGACTGTATAACGCACAACTTTTATTGTATGTATCAAATTTATTTTTTTTTGTTGGATCAAGGACTCCAATATCTGGTGCACTCATATATTTTTTTTGATAATATTCTATCTTTCCACATGTGTAGAACAAAGAGCTTCATTTTTGGTGAAAAACCTATATTTAATAAAACTTAAAAAACTAATAGATAATAAAACCAAAACATATTAAAATTATATTCGTTGGATAGCTCATTCTGAGGGCTACCTGATATCAATTGGGTTTGTGAAGTATCCTCCATTTTTCTCTATTGTGTGAACAATGTTCTTCTCCTGTATGTTGCATTTTTGTTAGTACTTTGACTTTGGTACTCGGTTTCTATTTGATTGTTATCTATAAAGCGATGTGAATGTGATATTTTGATGTGATGGTAATTTATTCTGATGTTATCATTATGATATGCTTTAGATTAGCATAGATGATATTGGAATCAATGATGTTTTATGCCTTTGATTATATTATTGATGTTAGATTCATCAGTTGATAAATACTGTATTGGTGAAGGGGACAGGATTGCATCACTCGCTTGCGAGCGCCCTGCGATTCTGTGAATTCCTCTTCACAGTGTGTTTTATATGATGCAAATATACATGTGCGATATACTTTTGTTCGCAGGTTGACAGGTACAAGACATCGACTCCACCTAGTTTCTCAGGTTTGAGCGTGTCCATTGCCAACGACATTTGATTGGGAGATAGTAGCTAGGTTTTCCATGCCAAGTCATCACCCTAGTCATAGTGCGTCATTGGGTTGTAGTCTGGTTCAGTTGTTTTTATATTGTTCAATTGCCTTGATCTTATTAAATTGCAAGTTAGAAAGGTTAAATAAATGGCCTATGTAGTTAAGTGGTTGATTAAATGAATATGGTTATAATGTTAGAAATGTTATTTAATTTATTGATTAATTTAATTTAATTAATAAAATAATTTAATCTTGGATTAGATTTATTTTATGGATTAATTAAATTAATGGTGTTGAATTGAATTAAGATATTCATTTTGAAATTAATGGATTATTGTTTGAAATTGAAAATTAAAGAAAATGATTTAAATTTCATTTTTAGAAAATTGAAAATAGAGATATTTTGAGATATTTTCTGTTTTTCTGTTTTCAAAAATTGATTATGGTGGTTGAATAGATATTTTCATTTTTTTTTGGCTATTATTTGGATTTTTGGATAAAATTTTGGGAAATTATGGATTTTCATGGAGTTTGGGGAGAGGATGAAGAAATGAAAAAATTAGAAAAAGAGAAGGAATAAATTTTTGGTTTTGTGGGTTTTGGTTTGGAGTTGTGAAGGAACTCAGTTGGTTTGCTGGAAAGAAACTAGAATCTTTGAAGGAATCATTGCAACATTTTGAATCTTCTCAACTTTTGGAAACCAGGTTCATGTTATTAAATTGATTTTGATTTTGAAAAATTCATATTTTTGGATATGCTGTTTGCAACACCATTGTTTGGAAAACTCAAAATGTTTTGATGAAGAAATTCATATTAAACCTTGGATCAAATTCTTAACCCTTTGTTTCCATTTGTTTTTTCTCAAATAAAAAAGTTACATACCTGACTGTAAATGATCATTTCTAAAATTTGTTTGCTCTACTGATTTGTAAAATTATTAAACATGTATATATATACATATTGTGATATGTATATATATATACATATATAGATATATATATCTTTGATTATAAAATTTTAGACCTTTGTAAAAGAAAATAAAATCGGATTTCCATTTGCTGTCTGTACGACGACTTGGGTATGAAATCCGCAAACCAAAAAAATAAAGTTATAATAATAATAAAAAAAAAATGTTGGGGGTTGCTCTCCACAGCCGCCCCCCGTAGGAGGTGATTGGGGAGAGCAACGCCCTCCATAGCTGCACCCCCTGTGGGAGTTTGGTTGTGGGAAGGCACAACCCCCAACCCCAAACAACCGCACCCAACAATGCATGGGGGGTTCGACTATGTAGAACACAATCGCCTCCCCACCAAAGACTTTGGCGCGCCTCCCCATGAATCTGCGAGTTGACCTTTGTCAATTTCATTTTTTATTTGATAAAATAAAAATAAAAATAATATATTTATTTGTAATATTTAATATTATATGAATATAATATTAAAATATTAATGTATATATATAATAATATATATATATTAATATTATATATTGTATTTGTATAATATAAAAATATAAAAATATAAAAATATATATATTTAGTTGTGAATATATAGTTCAATATATATATATATATATATATATTAAATTATCGATTTAAATAATGACATGATTTAAGTGTAATTAGAGAAAGGTTAAATTACTATGTAATAGTCAAATTATGAGATGATTAAAATAATATGTTTTATTAGATCAAATATTGGATTTATTAGTAATGTGTTTTAATCGAAGAATTATTTGATTTTCAAATGAATTATTTTTGAGAAGAAGAAATAGATGATTTGAAAGTGGTGTGTTTTAAATCGAGTAAAGGTTTATTTTAATAATATTTAGAGCAATTAAGGAATTAAACATATGGTTTAAATTTGATCCTTGGTTTGAAAGAGATATTGTTAAATTAGTCTAATTGAGACAATAAACTATTGAATTTTATTAAAGGTAGTGGATTTATGTTGTTTGCTAAAGTAATCATGGATTTGAATTGTTTATTAAAAATTAGTTTCCCTTCTTAGTTATTAGAAAGGCAATGGATTATTTTATTTAATTACTTTGTTGGGGCAATTGTTTTCCTTTATGGTGAAATGAATGTTAAAGGGAAATGGATTTAGCATATCCAAATTAGTTTGTTCCTCATAAATGCTTATGTGATTGATTCCTCTGTGTTCATGTTTGAGGAAGTGGGTTAAGTGTCTTTAATATGCAAGTCTTTGTTGTGCCTATTGAACACACACCCCATTCGGAATGGGGACCCTCTCTTCCCTCTTTTTTTGATTATCGGGTCCTTTTTTGTTTTGCCTCATTTTGCGTACCCATTTTTGTGCCCTAAAAGAGTCAACACGTTCCCCAAAGTCATATTTTAAGCTTGACCAAAATCACCCCCCCTTCAAAATGCTAAATCTAAGGCTAATTCGGGTTTCCCTTGTCAAAATGCCCTTCTGACGTCCACTGCACTTTCCAAGCCTGGACACTCAGGTTTCCCCTGTCGAATTTCTATCCCGATTCTGCCATTTCGAACGGCGACGGCGCGACATCTTTCTGGATCCTGGATTTCCCTATTCAGAATTCTGATCGAACTTTTCCATCTTGGTGGCCATGGATGGACAACTTCCTGGCAGTGTGACTCCGGGTCGCCCGCCGCTGTCTAGAATTTGAATCCACCAACTTAACTGCCGCCGTATGAGGGAATTTAATGCTGTGTTAATGGCCATTTTGGCTATTTAAGAAAATTTTCTAGCAGTCATTATCAACCGACTAAGTGATAGAAAATTCGAAGAGCTCCCCAGCGTCCGACATTTTCCGCCCCACAGTCCGAGTTCTCATTTTGTCATCTCCTGCACATTCAATAGTTTATTCTTCGGGATCTTGCGATAGGTTTTCCATCTGCGCACCTACTCCTTTTTTGTGAAATTCCAAGTCTTGAGCATGAAAAATGTAAAGTTGGGTTTAAAACTAGGTAAATTGGTGCCTTCCCCTAAAAACCCATGTGTTAGAATATCAAAAATCCATTGTTTGGGGCCATGAAGCTCAATTCGGAAGTTAACCTCGCCGCGACCGTTCTTCGGAATAGGCGCTGGTGCCTCTTGGGCCCGGGCCTTCTTGCGGCCGTTCGCAAAACTCAAAACTGAACCTTCAAGTTTCATGCAGCAAGGTTCCTCCCAGACCCTGGCCTCCAGATTTCCCCTCGCAGGTTTTCGTATCGCTCCTGCCGTTTCACACGGCCTTCCCCGAGCGCCTTCTCGAACTTCGGACCCTGGCCATGCGGTGTCTGTGTCAAGAACTTGAAATAAAATCAAAATGGGAAGGGACTGAACTATCCTCAAAATCCGATCCTCATAATTTTGTTCCCGAAATTTCGCGTTGATTTCGCCATTCCAAATGGCCTCCTCCGAGCGACTCTCTGGACTATGGACCCTGAGTGGGCAAAATCCAATTCTAAAGTTAGAAGAAACCATCATCTGCGATTAGGCTAGACTTCGCCATCCGAGATTCTATCTTCGGGATTCCATCATGAGTTTGCCATTTTACACGACCGTCCTGGGACATCTTCCCGACTCTCGGACCCCGATCCCCTCCCCGCCGAAACCTAGATCCAGAGAAACTTTTGAGGTCCAAGCCTCTTTTAGATTCTGACCTCTGGAATTCTCCTCTTGGGATTCCATTCCACTGGCACCGTTTTAACAGCAAATTTGAGATGAATTTCCGACCTCTGGGCCCCGATCTGCCGTTCACCACCTGGCTTCCCCGATCCTCAAACCATTTTTGGAGATTGCCCTTCGGAATTCCTCACTTGGATTGCCGCATCCATTTCATCATTTCTGATGGCTGGCCCATAACCGCTTCCCGACGATGGAAATCCAAGACCCGGATTCTGATGCCTAGAGTTCCGTCTCCCCTACGCTGTTTCCAACAACTGTCCTGTATCTGATGCCCGAACTCCCAAATGAAAGATCAAATGACCTCCAAATCCAAAACAAATTTCGACCCACTTGCTAAAATTAGGTCTTCCTTCACGACAACCTTCAATTGACCAAATCCGAAGTCAGGAAATGCCTCTGGGAGTTCCATCCTCAATTTGCCCTTTCAAACGACATTCTGCCAAGGGAATTTCGGCCCTGGGAACCCAATTTGTCTGCCTTACTTGCTAATGATGAAGTATCAAGTGTTATGTGCTTATTGTACATGAATAATGATTGTAGAGCTAATCTTGATGTGCAAAGACTTGTTCAGAGCCATTTTTTCATGTTTATTATTACTGATTCACATCTATTCTACAGGATTTATGGAATCCGGTGCAGAAACTTCTAGTGCCTCCAAGGAGAAAGGGAAAGGAATAGCCAAGACACCTTGAGGCAAGGAGGACAAGGACCAGATGAAGTACAAATTCTAAGGGGTCCCCATACAATCCCAAATCACCACTCTCTGGAGAGATGTCATAGATACCAACATCAGCCAGGTCGATGTTGACGAATTTATACAAAGGCTCAGGGTGAACCCCAAGACAGAGAATGCAAAATTGATAAGGAGCAATGGAATTGCCAAATCCATAGGTTTCTTGTTGGCCTTGGTGGCCCCAAAACTAGTAATAGCATGCGTGGAAGCATATCAGGAGGAGACCCGAACTATAGTGGACTGGGACGGACATATCCTTGCGAACATGTCTCTGTTAGGTATAACAAAAACTTTCCACATTCCTGCCTTCAAGATCATGGAGACCCCCACCATGGAGGAATGCAAGGAACTATGGGAGCAGATCCATTGAGGTGCAAGAAGCTCATCAATCGGTATTGGTTAAAAGACAAGTGGGGTAGTGCTGGCAAGCTCCCTTAAGAGTTTTTTCATAGTGATTTCTTCGAGGATTACCATGACTGCATAACTTTACCGAGCCAAGTAGTGGGCCTTCCTTCTGTGGCCTTCTTCCAAGAATGGATGTTCTATTTCATGGAGTAGATTCTCCATGGTGATGGCGTTGCCTTCTATTGGGGAGAGATAATAAGTGACTGCTTCCACAAGCAATTTACAACTATGAAGAAGACTTCCAAGTTCTTCATTACCTCCTACTTGGTGTATTCCCTCGCTGATCGGTGGCATTATTAGGGATTGGCGGTGGTGCCCAGTGATCCATCAGGGGTGGAACTCAAGCCTTATGATAAATACCCTCAACTATAGTTCTGAAACTTCAAGAGGGATTACTGTTGAGTGAATGATGCATTCGTCACCCACATCATTCAGTCCCTTAGGGGCGACTTTCAAAGAAGAGTTTCTCATAGTGCCAGAGCCCTCCTTAGGCAATATGCCTTCCTTTATATTCAATTCCTGAAGTTCACATACATCCGTGCCCAGGGATTCACGAAAAGACCAAACAAGCTGCCCCAGTACCCCAATGATCGGATTATTCTTTTGGAGCTCACATGGAAGCTAAGGCACATCCATAACATCTTGAGTAGCAAGCATCTAGTGGGCATGCCTTACCCCATTGGGCTTGGTCAAGGAATGTACAAGATCCATACCTCCCAGTGTGTGGGGTATTCAGAGAGGGAGTTGGCCAAGTATCACTTTCGACAGTATACTGGCCAGTCCTGAATGGATCGATACGAGCACATCAGGAAGGCATTAGGATGGGAGTATGCCCACCTCCATATTGTCAAGGATTTTTGGGCCAGTTGCAAAGATGATCTTGAGGTGTGGCTGCGACACTACATGCGCATGATTGCCATCTACGTGCTTAGAATTAACTTGTGCCCAGTTCCTAACCAATTGGAGGAAGATGAGGACACAGTGATCGATCCAGGATACGATGTCGTCGCCAATTTACCACTGCCTACGATTGACTGGAATGAACCAGAGCTTGATGACATCAACATACTCACTAGGCCCGTTGAGATCCGAACAAGGGCATGGATCGACCAATAGGTGGCCCGATTAAAATAGCAGGGAGTTGCCTTGACATTCAAGGGACTGGAAAGTGAACCAAGTGGCTCCAGTGGAGGGATAGCTACCACTGCAAATGAGGAAGCATCTAACACATCACCATCAGCCAAGACCAAGAAGAGAAAGGAGGCCAATGAATAGCTTCCCAAACCAAAGGTCTATGCCCGCAAGGCTTCTAAGACCAAGCCTTCCAAGAAGAAGAGAAAAACAACCGGGGGCACGGGGATGACTATGATGCCGAAGGCTTCGCCCCTTGGGATCAGAGGAGAAAGGTCTAACTCACCAAGGTCCCCACCTACTACTGCTACGGTTGTTTCCCCCACCCAGCATGCTTTGCTTGCAGTTTCTGCTTCTTCCCTGCTTGCGGTGGACATCTCCGTCCACCTTGCTTCCACTCCTGCAATCTTGCAGATTATTCTGGTGGATTCATCATCTGCCTCGACCTCGCTAGTCTCCTCTTCTTCTATGTCTTCTTCCTTGAATTTCATTTCTATTGCTACGGTGCCTGCCCTTAGTCTCCCAGAGTCTTTTGTGAAATACATGCAAAATGTGCCATCCGAGCTCTTAGGGATGCTCACTAACCCAATGGTTCAAGCTGCAATAGCTCAGGCTCTGGCCCACGCTCCAACTCCCCTTCCCTCAACCGAACCACCAAATATGGAGGTGATATTTCAAATATCAGATGAGCTCGAGCGACGGCAGCTAAAGATTGCAAAGGCACTAGAAGGTGAAGAATTTATCTACCACGAGCATCCAATGTTTGAACACCGAGAAATAGATGAGGTGGCCCACGAATCCTCCAGTGACAACAGTGAAGAGTTGGATGTTGAATTTATAAGAGAATCAAATGGCCCCGAGCTCAATGCAGAATGGGGCAAGCAGCTCAAGGAGATTGAAGATAAAGAAGTCGAGGACCGGCTTGCACGTGAAGAGGAAATTGCCGCTCCAGAGACTGAGGGCAGCAGGTCTCCAACTAAGGGACATGGCCAAACCCTAGAGCATGACAAAGAAGCATCCCTCCATGAGGATGAGCAAGGGGAGAACCCCGAGGGGCATGAATATAATCAAAATGAGGAAGAGGGGGATGCTAAAAAAGAAGATCCACCCAAAGAGCAATTTCACACCGAGTCCCCCACTAGACATGAAATGCTGGAACAAGACTCCGATGAAGAAAAGGAAGATGTAGGAATTGAGGAGAAGTCTCTTGTTGTTAGAGCTATTCAGCTTGAGAAGGAGGACAGTCGGACTCAAAGTGAACCACCTAGGGAAGAGCCCCAAATACCTGACTGGCTGTAGAGGCAGTTAAAGTAAAAGACTCCTGCCTTAAAGGATCCCAAGGCAAGGCTGGAAGCCATTATGGCCAGAGCACAAATAAGCACTAGGAAAGAGAAGAAGTCGAAGATTAGATGAAAGGTAACCATGGATTCCTCAGGATCAAGGGTAGTGTAGATAGCCACACTAGTGGTTGGAGAACAAGGTATAATTTATAATGTCTCTGCCATCGATTTGGGAGAGGCCACGAGGGAGGAAAAGGTTGAGCACCTCCAAGAGTCGGTCACCACAGTGGTACACCTTATCCAACAGGATAAAATTTCAAAGGAGGAGCTCCAGGAACAAGCGGTTGATCTAACGGCCTATATTCAGCAGTGGTCATCCCTGGATGAACAACCCACCACGTCATCAACTCCACCATAGTTTCTATCTCAGGAACAAATTAACAAGTTAGAAAAGAGAAGAAACTTAGACAAGACTATGGAAAATTGGTTCCCGTAGGTCTTAGACATGGGAAACATAGGTATCAATTTGGCTGTTCGGATAGCAAATAAGTTCCTAGAAATGTAGAGAACCCTTGAGGGTACGAGGCAAGTCTGCGAAGAGTTTCCCAGGAGGCGTGATGCTACCTACCCAAAGATTGAGGCCATACTCGCATTGCCAAGTGAGGTATGGGAAAACAACCTGGCCTTCAAGGATGATGACCACTAGTTAGTGGATGTCTGGAAGTGATATTTCAATCACAGAAGGAAAAGGCTGGAGCAGATCTTGGAGCGAATGGCGTCGAACATCGAATGGGCTAGGGATTCCAGAGAAGAGTGCTCTCGGTACCTCAAATTGATGACGGGGTACGAGCCGCCCGTAGTCAAGATCAATCCTGAGAACATAAAGCCCCACTTCTTGAAGATCATGGAAGATGGGATGTCAGCTGAGGTCACCACTGACTTCATGAGTTTTGTAGCCCGTGCCTTCATGTAGTCAGAGCTTTTTAGGGATAATACAGCCAAATATGAAGAGGATTGGAAGAAACTCATCAGCAATTCCTAGGAATGGAGCTACCAGGTGTTGCGATCAGACATCATGAAGATGGATAAGCTCCAATTGTTGATCCTAAACTTCGTAGAGTATGCAACGTTGAAGATGCATGAAGGCAACCCTATAATCGATGAAGAGTTCCTCAAAGAATAGCTACAGTAAAGGGCAAATTGCTACAGTGTTGTCACTAGATGATGGAATAGGGAAAAGACAAGAATTAATTTATAAATGTAATATATTTGGGGGTAGGTGAAACCCTCTTGTAAAGTGAATCTTGGCCACACAATAGAATCGAATCTTGGCCACTCTTTCTATTTTTTGAAAACTATAAATAGAGCTGTCCTCCTCTCATTTTAAGAGAGTTGAGTTCTTGTAAAGGCATGTTGTAGAAATTATAATAGAAAATACAGTCATTTTCTAGTGTATTTCTGGGTGTCTCCACATGTTTCATGATTCTTCTCCCTTTAGTTAGAACTTTGCTTCAAGTTACTTTTTTGCTTTAGTATTGTTAGATTAGCTTTGGTAGTTAGTATGTTGTCTCTGGTTTTGAAGATTACTGCTGTGTGTATGCTTTCCTTGTCCATACTTTTGGTCATTTGTTGTTGGTAGATGACTATGTAAAGTTAGCCTGGACTTTAATTTCATTGTTGCTCATTAAAATTTATCTTTATTCACATTTCCATGGCGAATGAATGATGAATATCTGCAGTCCTTAGAAGATAGCATAGATTTCATGATATTGTGAGAATTCAAATTTAGTGAAATTCTATTTAAGGAAACTATCCATAGCAGGAACCTCGACGAGCACTGTTCATCAGTAGTTGTAGGTCTAGGAACCATCCTCCTTCCTTGCCCTTTTTCCTTTTTTTTAAGAAATAACTTGTGTTAAAGTTCATTGCACATTGTAAAGCCAAATCTGAAAAAACAATGGAGTCTAAGACTGCTGCCTAAACCTGCAACAAGGTACAACGATTCCATATCCACAAAACTCTATTCATTGACCCAATTCTCCTACAAGTTTGACGACGTAAGACCGCTTTGTGATTCTAGCAAAATCACATCAAACAACTGATATGTTCCAAGCTCCATCATGACCTGACATCTGAGGGACCTTGGGATAGTGTTTTGCAATTTGATTGTGGAAGATTGTCTTTCAAGAGAGGTAATGCACCTATGTATTATCTGTGTTGTGAAGTACATAAAAACACCATCAACAAAACTAGCATTAGAAGAAGGGCAGGAAAAAGGTAAAGCTGGATCGAATTGGGTCATTCTCCCCTGAAAGATTCCATCAAGTCTTGAGGTCTACACCAAACAAGGGAGAGTTTTAGGAGTTACAACCCCCTGTCTGAGCTAAAAGAGTTAAATTAGGGGAACCATCCATCATCGTTTCCATAGAGCAACTCGCTACCCTTTCACCTCCGTTTCCTTCATCTTCATCGATAGCATCGCATTCCACTCATCCAATCCATACAGCCTCATAGGTTACCACTCCATCTGGGCTGAACAGTACATTTCAGCCAAATGCAACCACTAGCCCAGCTGCTGCCTCGTTTGTTATTGCCGTCCCATTACAGACATAGACCAATCTGGTGCAACCACCTCCACTGCCTTTCCCAATGGCGTGGCTGGGTAATAACCCATCTCCTCTCACCTTCAACCTCTACCATGATATGCCAAAGAATCTTGAGAATTTCTACATGAAGTTCAATTCCCGGGATCCATAGAGGATAGCCGAGGAGCATGTCAAGATTTTCAAAATTACCCTGAAGACTATGTAGATCATATACGAGGATGTAACTTTCAGGCTCTTTCCTTACTCATGTTCAAGACCCCTGTCAGCCCCGTAGATTCGTATCGACACTTCATGTCAGTTCAAAGGGAAATCAATGAACCAATCAGCTCGTTCAATGTCTATTTCTTCAGAGCATACACTCAACTGCAAGCCCCGTATGTTTTCAATGATGTTGTTGTCCTGCCCATTTACTATGTAGCATTGGACAACCTCACTTCAGCCTTGGTAAAAAGAATGAGACCACCACCTGCCAGGTTGGTCGATGCATACGCCAAAGCCATCATTGCTAGCATGGATTTGGGGTAGAATATATCTGGTCTGTTTCCTTCTCTTGGAAAAACCATGCATCCGGCACAAATACAGGGACTCACGCAAGCTTTGCAGCATCAAACGCCCTTGCTAAATCCAATACCACAGCTACCTATGGTCCCGCATCCTGGGGAGCCAATGTATCAGGCATATCTAATACCTCACTACTTGCTACCCCAATAACAACAAACACATCCGCAACAACCCCAGATGCCTCATACCTTCAAGCAGCAAAATTTCCACCTACTCATCAAAATCAGCTGGCGGCACAATCTGTGTTCCTTCAGAATGCCGCACCACAATGAAACAACACCGAAAAGGATAGAATCAACGAGCTTACAAAGATGATCAAGAAAATGTCAACCGAGATGGCACACTTAAGGAATCAGAATAACCAGCTGCAGACATTGCAAAAGAACATCTGGGCCAACCTTAATAGGGAAAATCGAGATCACCGTGAAAATCGTGACAATCGGGATGCTAGTACGTTGTCAGGGAAAAATTATGATAGGAATCAGAACTCGGGTCAGAACTTCGATAGAAGACCCTTCCAAAGGCAAAACTGGACATGGAATACACGCCCCAATAATGGCGGCATTCCCACGCCTCTTGATCAGCCTAACAACAACAGTAATGAAAACCCAACGAGCGGAGTTTACTTGGCAGAGGTTGCTTTATCGGGTTGGTGCTGCATACACACGACAAGCCACCATTTCGAACTAGATTGTCCAGAATTTCAAACTGCAGCCGAGATTTTCCAAGTAGAAGTTTAGAATGCAGTCGATAATTCGGGATGTAGAGACATTGTCCCGTCCGATCTGTATGATTTTTCGGTGCTGGTGCTAAACCAGGCTCCTTTCCCAAAGGTGGAATGCAACACCCCCAAACTAGAGAATGTTGATTCAAGCAATCATGATGCGGTGAGAGAGGTACGTTCTGAAAGCCCTTTAGCCTAGCTTTTCAATTTAGTAGATAATGGTCCCAAAGATGACGAAGAGGAGCCTAGGGAGGACGAAATCCAAATGTTTCACCAATGGACTACCCCCTACAACCTTAGAAATAGACAAGCCGGCGGTCATGCGGGAGGTCCTTTCATGACCTTCACCCCACCAAAAAATTTCAACACCCCTCCTGATCCGAATGCAAACAATAATCCAGGTTTTCCACACACACCCACAAGATATTTTAGCAGAAATAAACAGCAAAACAATAGCCAAAACCAAGTCACCGGCTCCTCCCAAAACGTTTCCCATGATCAAGAGATTGAGCAGATGGGGGAGTATATTGTCGAGGAATTCAAGAAGGTAAAGCTAAGCATGTCAACTTCTGAACTACTAAAGGTGCCTGCTATCCGGAATGCCTTTTTTAGGATGATAAATGGAACTCCATCACAGGGGTCAGCCCAAGAAACTCCGGTAAAGAAGGTCTCCTTTAACGATTCGCCAAGTGAACCAGTGGTTAGGAAAATATTTAATTGTAAGGCTGGCCCACCAGTAGGTTAGTAGACAAACAAGCAGCCTGATAGGGCAGCTAATCAAATACCAACCCAAAACAAGGGCAGAAAAAAAGATAAAGCCCAAGCCGCTTAGGTGGACATTTCTGGAGGGTTGTTTCAAGGTAAATTCGAGACTCCTCCCTTTCTGACAACCATCAGTGTGTTCGGGAAGAACCTCCATAATTGCTTTCTTGATTCAGGAGCCTCGGCCAATGTCATGCCCCTGAGTGTGTGCAAGGCACTCGGGATAACGCCAACTCCCTCTCGGTGAAAGGTAACACAACTTGATAAAACCGAAATCAACATAGTGGGGGAGATCAATAGCATACCCATGCAAGTTGTTGCCGAACCTCGGATCCAACAAATCATTGACATATAGGTGGCCGATATCCTGGATACCTATGGTATAATCCTAGGCAAGGATTTTATGAGGGCATTGAACGGATACGCCGCAACTAACTACTCGCACATGTGGCTATCGTGGAAGGGAATGCCCAATCAGATCCGGATTGATAGAGAACCACAGATGAAATTTATGATTACTAAGTACAACAACACTAATGAGGTGTTGTATGTTGAAACAGGTCTGGGGAATTATTCCCTAGTGTTATTTCGAAATGAACAGGAGTACCCTGAAGACAAGGGAATGAGCGAGGTTTTCCTCATACTATGCAGCCCGCTTGCTAATTTGACCAATGTTTCTCAGAGCATTGAAGTGCTCATCAAGTCTAACAATGAAGAACTGGGAGAAAATGATGGTCTGGGGCTGCTCGATGGTTTCCAAGATTTCAAGGAGAAATGTGTGCATGACCAGCTCAGTCTGGGAACTCAAATGAACTTCAAAGAACTCTTGCTCCCTAGTTGGTGTAGGGTACACAATTATGCTCACTTAGAATTTGACTATTGCTTGTGCCAAATAGGAATTGAACATGTTAAAAAATAGGCTACTTCGAAGGAGAAAATAGGGTCAACAGTACACGAACAAATATGTCCCATCCTTGTGGTTCCTAAGGAAGTCGCCGAAATGAAAGCCCCGTCGAGGGTGAAAGCCGGATCTGTCAGCCCTACTCCCAAGGATTCTCCTGGATTTTGGACGTTGCATTTTGACGGTTCTAAATCCAAGCACGGGGCTGGGGAAAGTTTTTAACTGATCAGTCCCAAAGGTAAGTCGTACTTCTTTGCTCATAGACTACAGTTATATTGTACTAACAATGTGGTAGAGTATGAAGCTTTGGTCTTGGGCCTCTTAATGGCATTGAGAAAGGATGTCAAGATGCTCCAAGTGTATGAAGATTCAAAGTTAGTTGTAAAATAGGTCAGGAAGCTTTATTCCTGCTATGATCGAAGACTCACTAACTACCAGCACCACGTATGGGATCTCCTGGAAGGGTTGGATGCATTGAACATTCAGTTGATCCTGTGTGCTCAGAATCATACCGCCAATTCCTTGGCATAGGCGGCGAGCACACTACAACCATTATCCCTATCTAGCCTCAGAAGATTCATGGTGGAACTCACCTCCATCCCATTAGTTCTAGATAATGTGGCCAATTTCTAGGTATTCAATGATGAAAAGCATATTCTAGAGTTCATCACTAGTTCGGATGTGTTAGCTATGCAGATAATCGATGAAGTCAAACCCCAAGAGGTGGACCTGGAAATAGAAGGGATCATCAACTTGAAAACCAACACCATCCTTAGGGGAATGGTTCAATTGGAACAAATCTTTGACCTCGATCATATCCGAGACCAAGATCAGCAAGCTAAGAAGGATACCATCAGTGGCCAATGTGACACTCACAACTTAGGGACAACTGGGAATGCCAGGAACGTGTTCATAGGTAAGGTATGCACCCAGGAAGAAATAAAAGGGATAATTGAGGCTCTGTGAAAGTATCACGACATCATCATCTAGAGCTATGATGATCTCAAGACATATGACACGTCAATTATCATGCACACTGTCCCTCTCAGGCCACATGCAAAACCATTCCAGCAGTGACAACGCTCTATTGGAGCCAATAATATATAAGGAAGTACAGAAGTTGCTATCAGCCAAGATCATCTTTTCGATCAGACACTCCACATGGATAGCAAATCTGGTTCCTGTCAAAAAGAAAAATGGAGAAATCAGATTATGCGTGGATTTCTGCAATCTGAATCGAGCATCAGAGAAAGAGAACTATCCTATACCCTCATTGGACGAGTTGTTATAGGTAGTAAATGGATCCCAGATGATGTCCTTCTTGGATGGATATTCAGGATATAACCAGGTCATGGTGCAGTATGAAGATCGACATAAGATAACATTCACCACTAAATGGGGAACGTTCGCGTATAGGAGAATGTCGTTCAGGCTAATCAATGCTGGTGCCACTTTCCAATGTGCCATGGATATCACATTCAAAGAAATGATAGGAAAATGCATAATCATCTACATGGATGATTTAACAGTATTTTTGAAATAGTGGAGTAATCACGTCGTTGACTTATGCAAGGTCTTCTAGAGGTGCTGCTCATTTAGGGTTTCCCTTAATCCAAAGAAGTGCATCTTTGGGGTTATTGAGGGGAAGCTCCTAGGATATGTCTTGCCAGAGAGGGGAATTTCTATCGACCCCGAACGTATCCAATCCATTATGAAAATCCAACTTCCAAGCAACAAGAAAGAATTAAAATCTTTCTTCAGAAAGATTAACTTTGTCCACAAGTTCATCATCGGCTTCGCAGAAATAGTCAAACCGCTTAATGCCATGCTAAAGCAAGATGCCAAGGTTGAGTGGACTCCTGAAGCAAAGTAGGCTTTTGGGGAGATCAAGAAAGCAATCGCTGACACCTCTATGCTGGTCAGCCCCAATTACCTAAAGCCTTTCTACATATACTCCTTTGCTTTTAATCATTCCTACGCCAACATCTTGACACAAAAGGATGATGAGGGAAGCGAGCATCCAATCGCCTTCATGAGTGCCCCCTTGAAGGATGCCGAACTATGCTATCATAATGTTGAAAAACAGGCTTATGCCCTTGTTAAGGGAGTCAAGAAGTTCCAACACTATATCTTACGCAACAAGGTTTTTTCCATAGTTCTCGACCCATAGTGAAAACATTACTTATGCAGAATGAGTTAGGGGAACAAAGGGAAAAGTGGATCACGGTGCTACAGGAGTATGACATGGAAATCCAACCCATGAAGCTGGTATGAGGGCAGGCACTCACCTGAACAATGGCCGAGGTAGTTATTGACGCTGGACCTGAACTCACGGTACAACAATACCAGTTGGAGGATGTCTCGCTAGGAGAATGCTATGATGACATAGTGTACTACTTGCTGAACCATAAATGTCCGCCTCACCTACAAGGAGTCCAAAGGCGAGCCCTTAGGCTAAAAAGCAACAATTGTATGTTACAGGGCTCCATATTGTATAAGAAAAATCATGAAGGTATCTATTTGAGATGCCTGGGTAAGGAGGAAGTCGATCGCATTCTTAAAGAATTCCATGACAAGTTCGGGACCGGTCATGGCTCGGGTCTATCAACTGCGTACCAGATATTGAGAGCTCAGTATTATTGGCCCACCATTTTCAAGGATGCTCATGGTCATGTCCATACCTGCCACGTGTGCCAAACTACTGCCACTAGAGAAAGGAACGTTGTTGTCCCATTGCAACCTGTTCTAGAGGTAAGGCCTTTCGTGTAATGAGATCTCGACTTCATTGGTCCAGTAAGTCCTCCATCGTTTGCAGGACACAGGTACATTCTAACCACTTCAAATTATTGCACTAGATGGATGAAAGCAATAATTTGTAGGCAATGTACAATTGAAGTAGTAACCAATTTCTTAGAAAATATCATTTTGAATTGTTTTGGTTGCCCGTATGCTCTAGTGCGATAATGGCCCTGCGTTTGCTTTGTTGAAATTCACAAGTTGGGGCTTTGACTATGGCATTGCCCTCAAATTCTCATATAACTATTATCCTCTAGGCAATGGTCTTGTTCAGTCCACCAACAAGAACTTGATCACGGTGATCAAGAAGCTGCTAGATAGGAATCTCAAGGATTGGCATACCCAACTCCGTTTCACCTTGTGGACATATCGCACCCGTCACAAAGCTGCCCTCGGAGATTCCCCATACCATCTAGTCTATGGCTTAGAGCCTGTCTTTCCCATACATTTGAAAATCCCAACCCTCCAGTTTATCAATGACTTGACTTATATGAAGGAGGAGACTACAGAGAGGCTCGCCTTGCTGAGCTGTTGTACTTTGAAGAAGTGCGAGATCGCGCATTAGAAAATTTCGTCAAACATTAGGGCATAGTCAAAAGATGGTTCGACCGCCAAGCCAAAGTTAAGGTCTTTCACATTTCTGATCTAGTCCTCTACTGGGACAAGGCCCATGAAAAGAAAGGGGGACACAACAAATTTGAAAATCTTTGGCTTGGCCCCTTTCAGATTGTTGAAATCCTGGGAAATAATGCCTATCGCCTAAAAACCCTTACTAGTGCAAACGTCCCATTGCCCATCAATGGGCAGCATCTTAAGCATTAATTCTAGGCTTGAGCTCATGGGAGTTATCTATGTAAATACCTATACATAGGTTATGATAGGTTCCCTGCTTTGCCTTCCAGTTTTGCTTGCTGTCCCAGCTTTTTTGGTATTAATTTTGGAAGAATCTCCCTGTTCTACTGTGGTGGCCACGCTTGGCCCAATAGACGGTTCACCTCGCTGTCCGCTTTTGTGTTATTTTCTAGATAAGCCCTCACTCCCTACTGCTATCCTTTGAAAGCTCCTAAGCATCGATTTTCAACTTTCAAACTTTGCACTAACCTAGGATGGCTATCTGCTCGAATCCCTGCTTTTATCATAGAACACACAAAATACATCTTAAATGTTTCCAAAGAATGGTATGATGACTACTGGGAGGAAGGGATAAGTGAAAAATCTAAAGTCTGCTCCAGTGACCACTGCGATTCCCAAGCCCATTGTGGGCTTCGTTGCTCACGCAGTTGAATAAAATAGAAAAGGTGCTGAAAAGGAATATCAAATAAAAGGAATAAATGAAATAAAATAAACAATCATATAGGTGTGCGAATATCTCTACCGGGGCTATGGATGTCTGGCTGGCAGTAGAGCTATGTTCGTGGGGTCACAGTGATAACTCCGCCAGGGCTATGGACGCCTGACTGGCAGCGGAGCAATGTCCAGGTTACTTTTGGGGTTAGACGAACTACATAGCTTATCCCCCTCGACCAATGGTTACTTGTACTCTCTCTGAGGAAAGGAAATGAACCCACCACACACACACCTCCATGATGATTTTGCAATTTGATTCAATCCTACCTTCCTTAAACTATTTCTAGTCCAACTTTGGTCTGCGAAACTAGAGATCATGGGTTCAGAATGAATGTTTATCTCTAGAACACCGGGAGCGTTCTCCCAGTAGAGTCACCATTTGTTGTGCCTATTTCACACACACCCCATTTGGAACAGGGACCTTCTATTATGTCTTTTTTCGATTATCGGGTCCTTTTTTGTTTTGCCTCATTTTGTGTACCCATTTTTGTGCCCTAAACGAGTCAACACATTCCCCAAAGTCATATTTTAAGGCTGACCAAAATTGCCCCCCCATTTCAAAATGCTAAATCTAAGGTTAATTCGAGTTTCCCTTCTCAGAATGGCTTTTTGATGTCCGTTGCGCTTTTAGGGCCCGGACACTCGGGTTTTCCCTATCGGATTTCTATCCCAATTCTATCATTTCGAATGGCGGTGATGCGGCGTCTTTCTGGATCCCGGATTTCCCTATCCAAAATTTTGCTCAAACTTTGCCATCCCGGCAAGTTTGAATGGACAACTTCCCAGCCGTCGGACTTCGGGTTGTCCGCCACCATCTGCAATTTGAATCCACCAATTTACCTATCACCGTACGAGGGAATTTAATGCTGTGTTAATGGTCGTTTTGGCTGTTTAAGAGAACTTTTCAGCAATCATTATCAACCAACCGAGTGATAGAAAATTCAAAGAGCTCCCTGGCAGCCGACACTTTTTGCCCTGCAGTCCGAGTTCTCTTTTCATCGTCTCCCACTCATTCAATAGTTTATTTTTCGGGGTCTTGAGGTAGGTTTTCCGTCCGCGCACCTCATCCTTCTTTTTTGTGAAATTCCAAATCTTGAGCATGAAAAATGTAAAGTTGGGTTTAAAACCTGGTAAATTGGTGCCCTCCCCTAAAAACCCATGTGTTAGAATATCAAAATGCCATTGTTTGGGGCCTTGAAGCTCAATCTAGAATTTAACCTCACCATGGCCATTCTTTGGAATAGTCACCGATGCCTCCTGGGCCCAGGCCTTCCCGCGGCCGTCTACAAAACTCAAAATTGAACCATCAAGTTTCATGCGGCAAGGTGCCTCCCAGACCCCAGCCTCCGAATTTCCCCTCATTGGTTTCCATATCACTCCTGCCATTTCACACGACCTTCCCTGAGGTCCTTCTCGAACTTTAGACCACGACCACGCGGTGTTCGTATCGAGAACTTAAAACAAAATCAAAATGGGAAGGGAGTGAATTGTCCTCAGAATCCGATCCTCGGAATTCTCTTCCCGAAATTTTGTGTTGATTTCGCCATTCCAAACGGCCTCCCCCGAGTGACTTTTCGGACCCCGAGCGGGCAAAACCCAATTCCAAAGTTAGAAGAAACCATCATCCGTGATCAAGCCGGACTTCGCCATCCGGGATTCCGTCTTCAAGATTCCATCATGAGTTCGCCATTTTACATGGCTATCCTAGGACGTCTTCCCGACTCCCGGACCCCGGTCCCCTCCCCGCCGAAACCTGGATCCAGACAAACTTTTGAGGTCCAAGCCTCTTTCGAATTCCGACCTCTAGAATTCTCCTTTTGGGATTCCTTTCCACTGGCACCATTTTAATGGCAAACTCAGGATGACTTTCCGACCTCTGGGCCCTGATCTGCCATTCGCCACCTGGCTTCCCCGATCCTCAAACCGTCTTCGGAGATTGCCCTCTAGAATTCCTCACCTGGATTGCCACATCGATTTTGCTGTTTCTGATGGCTGGCCCATAATTGCTTCTTGGTGATAGCAATCCGAGACCCAGATTCTGATGCCCGAAGTTCCGTCTCCTCTGTGTTGTTTCCAATGGTTGTCCTGTATCTAATGCCCGAACTCCCAAATGAAGGATCAAATCCTCCAAATCCAAAACGGATTTCAACCCACTTGCTAAAATTAGGTCTTTTCATGACAACCTTCAATTGACCAAATCCAACACTGGGAAATTCCTCTAGGAGTTCCATCCTCAATTTGCCTTATCAAACGACATTTTGCCAAGGGAATTTTGGCCCTGGGAACTCGATTTTTCTGCCTTACTTGCTAATGATGAAGTATCAAGTGTTACGTGCTTATTGTACATGAATAATGATTACAGAGCTAATCTCAATGTGCAGGGACTTGTCCAGAGCCGTTTTGTCATGTTTATTGTTACTGATTCACGTCTTTTTTGCAAGATTTATGGAATTCGATGCAGAATCTTCTGTTGCCTCCAAGGAGAAAGGGAAAGGAATAGCCAAGACACCTCGAGGCAAGGAGGACAAGGACTTGCTAAAGTAAAAATTCCAAGGGGTCCCCATTAAATCTTGAGTCACCACTCTCTGAAGAGATGTCATAGATACCAACATCGGCCAGGTCGATGTTGACAAATTTATATAAAGGGTCAGGGTGAACCCCAAGACAGAGAATGAAAAATTGATAAGGAGTAGCAGAATTGCCAAAGCTATAGGTTTCCTGTCGGCCTTGGTGGCCCCAAAACTGGTAATGGCATGCATGGAAGCATATCAGGAGGAGACCCAAACTATAGTGGACCGGGATAGAAATATCCTTGCGGACATGTCCCCGTCAGGTATAACAACAACTTTCGACATTCCTGCCTTCAAGAGCATGGAGACCCACGCCATGGAGGAATGCAAGGAACTATGGGAGTAGGATCCATTGAGGTGCAAGAATCTCATCAATCGGTACTGGTTAAACGACAAGCGGGGTAGTGCTGGCAAGCTCCCTCAGGAGCTTTTTCGCAGTGATTTATTCGAGGATTACCATGACCTCGTAACTTTGCTAAGTTGAGTAGTGGGCCTTCCTACTGTGGCCTTCTTCCAAGAATGGATGTTCTATTTCATGGAGTAGATTCTCCATGGAGATGGTGTCGCCTTCTATTGGGGAGAGATAATCAGTGACTGCTTCCACGAGCAGTTTACAACTGTGAAGAAGACCTCCAAGTTCTTCATGACCTCCTACTTGGTGTATTCCCTCACTGATAGACAGAATTATCATGGATTGGTGGTGGTGCCCAATGATCCATCGGGGGTGGAACTCAAGCCTTATGATAAATGCCCTCAACTGCAGTTCTGAAACTTCAAGAGGGATTACTATCGGGTGAATGATGCATTCATCACCCACATCATTTGATCCCTTAGGGGAGACTTTCAAAGAAGAGTTTCTCATAGTGCCAGAGCCCTCCTTAGGCAATATGACTTCCTTTATATAAAATTTCTGAAGTTCACATACATCTGTGCCCAGGGATTCATGGAAAGACCAAACAAGCTGCCCTGGTACCCCAATGACCGAATTATTCTTTTGGAGCTCACATGGTAGCTGAGACACATCCATAACATCTTGAGTAGTAAGCATCTAGTAGGCATGCCTTACCCCATTGGGCTTGGTCAAGGAATGTACAAGATTCATACCTCTCAGTGTGTGGGGTATTTAGAGAGGGAGTTGACCGAGTATCACTTCCACAATATATTGGCTGGCCAAGAATGGATCCATACGGGCACATCAGGAAGGCACTAGGACGAGAGTATGCCCACCTCCATAACATCAAGGATTTTTGGGCCAACTGCAAAGATGATCTTGAGGTGCGACTGTGGCACTACATGTGCATGACTGCCATCTACGTGCGTAGAATTAACCTGTGCCTAGTTCTTGACCAACTCGAGGAAGATGAGGACACGATGATCGATCCAGGATACGATGCCATTGCCAATTTTCCACTGCCTGTGATTGACTAGAATGAACTAGAGCTTGATGACATCACCATACTCACTAGGCCCATCAAGATCTAAACAAGGGCATGGATTGACCAATAGGTGGCCCGATTAAAACAACAGGGAGTCGCCTTGACATTCAAGGGACTGGAAAGTGATCCAAGTAGCTCCGATGGAGGGACAAATATCACTGCAATAGGGGAAGCATCTAACACACCACTATCGGCCAAGACCAAGAATAGGAAGGAGGCTAGTGAACAACTATCAAAACCAAAGGTCTATGCCCATAAGAATTCTGAGCCCGAGCCTTCCAAGAAGAAGAGAAAAACAACTGGGAGCACGGGGATGACTGTGATGCCCAAGGCTCCACCCTTTGGGATTAGAGGAGAAGGATCTAACTCCCCAAGGTACCCACCTACTGCTGCTACTACTATTGCCCCCGCCCCACATGCTTCGCTTGTAGTTTCTGATTCCTCCCCGCCTGCGATGGACATCTCCATCCTTGCTTCCACTCCTCCAATCTTGTAGATTATTCCAGTGGATTCATCATCTACGACGACCTCACCAGTCTCCTCTTCTTCTATGTCTCCTTCCTTGACCTCTGTTTTCACTGCTATAGTGCCTGCCCTTAGTCTCCCAGAGTCTTTTGTGAAATACATGAAAAATGTGCCATCTGAGCTCTTAGGGATGTTCACTAACCCAATGGTTCAAGCTGCAATAGCTCAAGCTATGGTCCACACTCCAACTCCCCTTCCCTCAACTGAACCACCAAAGATGGAGGTGACAATGCAAATATTAGATGAGCTCGAGCGACGACAGCTAGTGACTGCAAAGGCACCAGAAGACAAAGAATTTGTCTACCACGAGCATCCAATGTTTGAACAATGGGAAATAGATGAGGTGGCCTACGAATCCTCCAGTGATAGCAGCGAAGAGCTAGATGTTGAATTTATAAGAGAATCAAATGACCCCAAGCTCAATGCAGAATGGGGCTTGCAACTCAAGGAGAGTGAAGATAAAGAAACCAAGGACTGGCTTGCACGTGAAGAGGAAATTGTCGCTCTAGAGACTGAGGGCAGCAGGTCTCCAACTGAGGGACATGACCAAACCCTAGAGCACGACAAAGAAGCATCCCTCCATGAGGATGAGCAATGGGAGAACCTCGAGGGGCATGAATATAATCAAAATGAGGAAGAGGGGGATGCTGAAAAAGAAGATCCACCCAAAGAGAAATTTCACACCGAGTCCCCCACTAGACATGAAACGCTCGAACAAGACTCCGATGAAGAAAAGGAAGATGCAGGAACTGAGGAGAAGGCTCTTGTTGTTAGAGATATTCAGCTTGAGAAGGAAGACAGTGGGAATCGAAGTGAACCACCTAGGGAAGAGCCCCAAATACCCGACTAGCTATAGAGGCAGCTAAAGCAAAAGACTCCCGCCTTAAAGGATCCCAAGGCAAGGTTGGAAGCCATTATGGCCAGAGCACAAATAAGCACTAGGAAAGAGAAGAAGCCGAAGATCAGATCAAAGGGAACCATGGATGCCTCAAGATCAAGGGCGGTGTAGATAGCGACACCAATGGTTGGAGAACAAGATATAATTTATAACGTCTCCACCATCAATTTGGGAGTGGCCACGAGGGAGGAAAAGGTTGATCACCTCTGGGAGTCGGTCACCATAGTGGTACACCTTATCCAATAGGATAAGATTTCAAAGGAGGAGCTCAAGGAACAAGTGGCTGATCTAATGACCTATATTCAGTAGTGGTCATCCTCGGATGAACATCCCACCACATCATCGGCTCTGCCACAGTTTCTATCTCAGGAATAGATTAACAAGTTAGAAAAGAGAAGAAACTTAGACAAGACTACAAAAAAATGGTTCCGACAGGTCTTAGACATGGGAAACACAAGTATCAATTTGGCTATCCGGACAACAAATAAGTTCCTAGAAGTGCAGAGAACCCTTGAGGGTACAAGGCAAGTCTACGAAGAGTTTCTCGGGAGGCATGATGCTACCTACCCAGAGATTGAGGCCATACTCATATTACCAAGCGAGGTTTGGGAAAAGGACCTAGCCTTTAAGGACAATGACCACTGGTTAGTGGATGTCTAGAAGCGAGATTTCAATCACAGAAGGAAAAGGTTGGATCAGATCTTGGAGAGAATGGCTCCAGACATCGAATGGGCTAGGGATTCTAGAGAAGAGTGCTCTCGGTACCTCAAATTGATGATGGGGTACGAGCCGCCCGCAAATGATATTAATCTTGAGAACATAAAGCCCCACTTCTTGAAGATCATGGAAGATGGGATGTCAGCTGAGGTCACCACTAACTTCATGAGTTTTGCAGCCTATGCCTTCACACAGTCAGAGCTTTTCAGGGATAATGCAACCAAATATAAAGAGGACTGGAAGAAACTCGTCAGAAATTCCTAGAAATGGAGCTACCAGGTGCTGCAATCAGACATCATGGAGATGGATAAGCTCCAACCACTGATCCTGAACTTCATAAAGTATGCAGTGTTGAAGAAGCGTGAAGGAAACCCTATCATCGACGAAGAGTTCCTCAAAGAATAGCTACAACAAAGGGCAAATTGCTAAAAGATGAAATTGCTACAGTGCTATTACTAGATGACGAAACAGGGAAAAGACAATAATTAATTTATAAATGTAATATATTTGGGGGTAGGTGAAACCCTATTGTAAAGTGAATCTTGGCCACACAATAGAATCGAATCTTGGCCACTCTTTTTGTTTTTTGAAAACTATAAATAGGGCTCTCCTCCTCTCATTTTAAGAGAGTTGAGTTGTTGTAAAGACATGTTGCAAAAATTATAATAGAGAATATAGTCATTTTCTGGTGTATTTCTAGGTTTCTCCACATGTTTCATGATTCTTCTCCCTTTAGCTAGAACTTTGCTTCAAGTTAATTTTCTGCTTTAGTATCCTTAGATTAGCTTTGGTAGTTAGTATGTTGTCTCTGGTTTTGAAGATTACTGCTGTGTTTATGCTTTCCTTGTCCATACTTTTGGTCATTTGCTGCTGGTAGATGACTGTGTAAAGTTAGCCTGGACTTTAATTTCATTGCTGCTCATTAAAATTTATCTTTATTCACATTTCCATGGCAAATGAATGATGAATATATGCAATCCTTAGAAGATAGCATATATTTCATGATATTGTGAGAATTCAAATTTAGTGAAAATCTATTTAAGGAAATTGTCCACAACAGGAACCTCCATGATCACTTTTCATCGGTAGTTGCAGGTCTAGGAACCATCCTCCTTCCTCGCCCTTTTTCCTTTTTTTTTTATAGATAACTTTTGTTAAGGTTCGTTGCACATTGTGAAGCCAAATTTGATGAAATAATGGAGTCTAAGACTGCTGCCTGAACCTGCAGCAAGGTACAACGATTCCATATCCACAAAACTCTATTCATTGATCCAATTCTCCTACAACTTTGACCACGTAAGACAACCTTGTGATTCCAGAAAAATCACATCAAACAATTGATATGTTCCAAGCTCCGTCATGACCTGACATCCGAGAGACCTTGGGATAGTGTTCTACAATTTGATTGTGGAATATTGTCTTTCAAGAGAGGTAATGCACCTACATGTTACCTGTGTTGTGAAGTGCATATAAACACCATCAACAGTCTTTTAGGATCCTAGAGGATGGGGGTTGTCATCTTGTGAGGTCAACCATTTTTTAATTCCCTTGAGTGGTGCATGAAGTTATGTCAATGTTTAACCCAGTTTCCATGAACGGGGATGTTTTGTGCCTCTTGTGGAAGGAGTGGATTATGCGATTTGTGGCTCCTTGTAAGGAGTGGTGTTGTTATCTTTGTTACCTCCAGTTTTTGGAGAGGGTTTTGACTTATGTCACCTCTTGAGGAAGGGGTGGTCGTGATATCTTGTTTGTTTTCACTTTGGTACCCTTGGTGTTTGGATGGTGTACTTGTAGTTGGTACATGTTATTTTTGGAAGCAATGTGACCATGTTAGAGTTGTACTTGTGATGTATTTGAGTTGTACTTACATTGAACTTGAGTTGTACTTGTGTGGTACATGTGATTGGTTGTGTTAGTTTGGTTCATTTATGATTCAGCCTATGTCTAGAGGGCTTTAGCTAGGATTCCTTGTTATTGTCTCCTAGCACGGGGGGTGGGCCTTTGGGTTCCACTTGGTTGGGTGGTGTGCACCTTACTCTGTTGGGCTTTCTTCTTGTCTGTGTTGATGAGATTTCTAGTTGGACAGCTTGTGGGATCCAGTTTCATCTCATGCTTTATTCATTTATGTTAATCTTGTAAATTTTTTTACCCCTCTTTGTTATTGAGATGGAAGGCTGTAATATGTAATATTTCTTATTGGATTTACCTCATTCGGGGAATGAGAGTTGTAATCTTATTGTACTTTGAGATCTTATGGTATATGTGACTTTTATGCTGTAATTTATCTTGTATGAAATCTATGTGTTCTCAATGTCATAAGTAATTAAATGTTGTGGTTTCAATTCATTAATGTTGTTCATGGGTTAATTGTAATCTCAGTCTCGTAACCTTAGAGGCTATTGCAATGTGTAGTGAACTTTCATATTAATTGTACTTAAACAAACAAACAAAAAAATAGTGCGTTTGGGTAGTTAATTGCAACTTCCTTTAGGGTTGTGTGGCGGGGCGTTACTTTGAGCTTCGAAGTGCAAAATTCTAGACAATTTTGGTGCCTCGAAGGGTGGAAGTGAAAAAAGGGTGGTTCGGTTGAACCCAAAAAATATGTTCGGTTGAACATGGGTTCGATCGAACTATGGTTTGACCGAACCACTTTCAAATATAATTTAAAAATGTATTTCATGGGGGTTTGGTCGAACCTACAAAAATGGGTTTGGTTGTACCCCTTGACATGAATCAATTTTACCGTTTGTTTTTTTTTCTCCCATTTTTTGACAGTTTTATTTTATAATATATAATATTAATATAAATCTAAATTATATTCTTTTTATATTATAATATATAATATACTTATTATTACAATATATTATAATAATAATATATAACTATTATTAATTATATATTATTATTATAATATATAATTGTTATTATTATAACATAAAAAGTATATAGTATAAAAAGTATATATATTAGAAATAGCTAAAAAGCATTTTGGGATGAGTTTTGGATTGGGTAGTTTACTTGAGGGTAGGAACAATTCAAAAAAAAGATTTTTTTTTTGAGATCTCATCTAACAATATTGGAATGACACAACCTTGTTTCGTTGCCCCTCAGCCAAGGTCTAATATGAACATGAACATCTACAACTCCACACCCAAGCTCTCCTTGACGCTGGTAGGTATTTTGTTCAATCGAAAATCATAAAAACATGGGTATTGATGTGGAGATACGTATTAATTTGATTTTCTTAGGGGCATTTTGTTTTTTTATAGATATTTAAGTAAGTATATATTTATGATGGGCATTGTTAGACAAAAAAGTAGCTTGGAAGGAAAAGGAGACATGTTTGGCAGCATCGGTGGAGAGTCTCAGCTTGGGATATACAGAGAGATGAAGAACTGTATGAGAGTAGGTTTGGCAGTGACAACATGGAAGGGAATGGATCTGGTGATGAGTAGGAAGATAACCATCTAAAAAAGAAGTGCTATCACATGCATACTCCTCAGCAAATTTAGGAGATGGAAGCGTATGCCCTTTTTCACTAAACAATTCAATACTTGTCATTTGTTGAGAATTGTTGTTTCTGACTTTATTGCTATTTTGGGTTTGCTACAGGCTTTTCAAAGAGTGCCCTCACCCAGATTAGAAGAAAAGGTAGCTTCTATGTAAACAATTTGGGCTTGCACCATGCTAGATTAAGTTTTGGTTCCATAATCAACGAACCTACATGAAAGTATGTGGGGATTAAGAAAATGACCAAAAATTTGTAGTAATGTTGCAAAATTGATGAACTTTAGGGTTTCATTCTTTATTCCTTAAATTTTTGTAATCATGGCTTTTCAAATCTTGGATTTTCAGGCTCAACACGAGTTTCATGAAAACACTCTCCTTAAGCAAGATAACGAGAAGCTTCACTTGGAGAAAATGGCAACTAAAGAATCCATGAGAAATCCCATATGCACCAACTGCGGATGACCTGTTGTTATTGGAGAAGTGGGAGAGGGTACAAGGGTTTAGTGTTTAAGGGTTAAGGGTAGAGGGGAGAGAGGGAGAGGGGGTAGGAGGGAGATACTTGAGAGAGAGGGGGGAGTGGGAGAGAGATAAAGGGTAGGGGGTACAAGGGTTTAGGGTTTAAGGGTTAAGGGTAGAGGGGAGAGAGGGAGAGGGGGGGAGGGAGAGACTTGAGAGAGAGAGGGGGGAGTGGGAGAGAGATAAAGGGTAGGGGGTACAATGGTTTAGGGTTTAAGGGTTAAGGGTGGAGGGGAGGGTGGGAGAGACTTGAGAGAGAGAGGGGGGAGTGGGAGAGAGATAAAGAGTAGGGGGTACAAGGGTTTAGGGTTTAAGGGTTGAGTGTGGAGGGGAGAGAGGGAGACGGGGTAGGAGGGAGAGATTTGAGAGAGAGAGGGGAGAGTGGGAGAGAGGTAAAGGGTAGAAGGGTTAAGGGTAGAGGGGAGCTCGAGATAGAATTAGTGAGTGAGTGAGAGAGAGAGGGTTTAAGGGTAGAGGGAGACTTTCTATTTCCATTTGTGGTATTTTTTGTGAATTAAATTGATGGCAACTTAATTTTTTTATTTGCATTTATTTATGTTTTAAATATGTGTACAATAATTGTATAATTAGATAGTACTTAATTTTAAAATTTACATAATTGACCATGGAACAATTCGATGGAACAAATATAAGTTATATATATAATTGTATATAAGATTCTTGAACTTAAGAATTCCATGAAACAAATATAAGTTGTATATAATTGTAATTTAGGAAAAATGATTTTAAAAAACTTCAGTAGGTTTCAAATAAGTATTGAAAGTATATATATGGGTTTACATGCAAGCAAAAAAAGTGAGAGATGATGCTATCAAAGATTCTTGAACTTAAGAATTTTCTATGGAACAAATATGTACATATAATTGTAATTTACACAAAATGATTTACAACTATGTACAAGTTACTATAAGTTCTCACTTGAAAATGTATAGGGTTACAAGTGAACTTGAAAATCATGGATATAATCTAATTCAAAGATTCTGGTTTAGCCCGCTCTTCAATAACATGTAGAATTTTTTGATGATCATCACTATCTAGTCTCCATTTTCTTTGGCCACGTGCATGTGGAACTGCATGAAGATGTAGGGTGGTAGCAATTATTAAGTGACTACATTGATATACCTTGTTATCAGGTTGATAGTCAACAAAATTAATCCCATGCTGAACAACTTTGACTTGTTTTAGATATGTCCCTTGCATTACAACAGAATCTACATGGTAAACATGAACCTAAGGTAAGACATATGAATGTGTACAACATTTCCATGATCAAGGTTTGTACAATATATATTTAAATTTTTATAATGTAATGTGCACATGTGAACACAATGTATATATAATTTTAAATTCAAACTCACCTATGGGAAATGACATTCCATCACTTATTTAAGGTTATGTTAGCTTATTCCTCTCTTCTGTGCAACACAATAAATAATAGCTAACACCTTCGATGTTTCCAGGCTCTACTATGACTGCAAAAACATCTCCTGTACACCAAATTTACCCAAAAAAATTCTAAAAAAATTAGAAATGTCTCTAAAGATCATTAACTATATATATATATAATATTTAAATTATTGAAAACTTACACATGTACCTTTTCTAACCAATCCTGAAATATGGTCATAATCAATTGAAATCAAAGGAATGTCTTCAAATATTTCTTCCTCATTTTCATCATATGTTTATGAAACAACTAGTGGCACCATATCCCATTTACCAACATATTCAAGTTCTTGGTTGTTGCATACATGATCAGAGTTTTCTGCAATGCACTCAGTGCAAAAATAAGAGTAATCCCTTGTGTGTAATTCCCATCCATGATGACTATCTGAACTCCTAACACAATGCAAAGATCTTGTTTTTTCTACCCTCTTGCATCCATGCATCGATCTTCTTTCCACACCTAGATACATCTACAAAAAAAACTTATGTGAACAAACATATATATATATATAAATTTTAAATTTAAATAAATTCAAATTTTTGAAAATATAATTTATACATACCTGATATCTCCCAAAACACTCTATGTGGAATGTGTCAATTTTTTCTTGAAGATGTGTCGACCAAATTTGATGCAAAGTGTTTCTTGCACCATTCAACAACATCATGTGCATTGTCTATACGATCTTCTGAATAACTCATTTGATGCTTTCTTAAAGCTTGTTTGATGTAAGCTCCTGCCCCATCATGTTCACCCTTTCCATGCCCACTCTTAAAAAAACTCCAAACATGTGGTATTTTGTATATTTTATGATATCTACAAAGTGAATAGAATGGCCATGAAGATTTGAATTGTGCCGCACATCCATCTGACCATACAAAACGATTTTCTAATTTTACACCCCTGCTTCTCAAATTCTCAAAACAAATTGTAAAGAAATGTTGGAAAAAAGTGTGTCATGCTCTTTATCATCACTAATATAAAAGTGATACTCTTTCTTAATGGCCCATTCTTCATCTATACTCTCAACACAATCCAATTCTGATTGTACATGTCGATAACACATATGAACCATAATTGTGATCTGCTTTGAAAAGTAATACTCTGATTGAATCTACTTTTGATGTACAAATGAGTAATTTTATGCAAAGTTGACTATCGATAGGACTATTCCAAGTGGGAAAGTATCTCTCAATGTTTGGAATTGTTGTGCTTTCCACTTAGCCAAAAAATAATGTTGTATGTATGGTTGTATCAATTTAAAAAAATCTTCCATAAATTTTCCAATAGGAATCTCTTCTTCTACATAGTTCAACCTTGTGGATTCTTTCCCAGAATTTGTTTGCAACTTTACATACTTGTACCTGTGTGATTAAAATATGTGAATAAGCAATAAACCACATGTAATCAATGAAACATTACATTAGAGAATTCAAATAACAATCTAATCAAATTGAAACAAATAAACTCTCTAAAAATAGTACTTACCTCTTGCAATTTACTGTCTTTGTTAGGTTAGTATCCTCATTTCTTGAAGGAAATTTAGCCAAATTTCCACATGTCTCACAAATTCCTTTTATGCAGTTTATTTGAGGTCCATTTTCATGATCACATAATATAGCCTTTATGAACAAACTTTCCTATTTAGGAGGTGCATTTTGAAAACCACAAATTTCTTCTCTCATCTTTCGAAACACCTAATAGTAGAGATCAAATTCAATATGATAACGACAACAACAAGTTTCAAAAATCTTGTTTATCTTCACATAATATGGCTTTAACCTTTCAAACATTGTTTTCCCAATCTTTATATGAGGATATGTATTACAAAAGTTCATATACATCTCAAATTGTGTTATGTCTAGCCAATGTTTGATATGATTTTCATAAATACCAGGCCCAATCCTGTGTCTCATAACATCTCTAGTATTTGATGATGGACGAGTCTGATCATGCAAAAAAATTGAGATCAAGTTCCTAACAACATCTTCAATCTTGTCATAATGGGGAGCTCTACACATAATTTCCCAATTGCCTTCTGAACTCTCATCCAAAAAATTTCTCTTTTTCTCATATTTTATTAATGTGGTTCTACTATAACCAATTTCCGCCGAAAGTGCATACATTTTTCTTTTTCTTGCTATATCTTGATGTACAACAGATGTCAACATCACCCTTCTTGTAGTGGCCTTATCCACTAATCGAGATCCTTTCCCAATGGAATGTAAACACTTTTAAACATTTTGAGCAATATCCTTTTGTAATCCCATGTGTTTCTTCTTATTTGATGCCGAATGTATAGCCAACAATTGTAATGACTCTTTTAGCTCATTACGAAGAAGTAAACATAATAACAATTGGGTTTTTTCAAGTGTATCAAGATGATTGAAATGATCATTGATTATTTCATTTACATATTTAGTCATTGACCTATTTCTCTTATTATAAGGTTGGTTGGCATAATATTTCAATTTCTCCATAGCCTTTTCAAGTAAATGATCTAAATTTCTATAAGAAATTTGTTTCATCACCTTTTCAGCTAGTTTTATATGCTCATGCATACCAATAGAAGGAAGTGATCCTGAACCCTCTCCAACATGCATTGTGTGAACTTGGGCCTCCTCCCTATCTTCAAGGTCGATGTGTTCTTCAACAGATTCATTTGATCCAATATCTAGATTTGGATCGACTTCAGAATGTGAACTTCTTGCTTGTTGAGCCCTTTCTACATGTCACAAAATATTTTGCAAAGAAAGTGAGAGATGATTCTATATAAGTGAAGTTTATGTATGCAAGCAAACAAAGTGATATAAGATATGATGCTATAAGTGAGAGAAGTTTCAGCTAGTTTTATATGCTCATCCATACCAGTAGAAGGAAGTGATCCCGACCCCTCTCCAACAAGCATCATTTGAACTTGGGTCTCCTCCCTAACTTCAAGGTCCATGTCTATGAAAGAGGACTATATTTTTGTATTAAAGTTTCCAAGTTAAATCTAACATGGTTTTCATAATTGGAAATATATTTACAAGTAAAAAAAATTGAGGTGTTAATAAAAGTCCTAAACACACACTTAAGAGACAGAGAGAGAGAAGAAACAAGCATGCACCTTATTTCTTTCTATGATAATTTTCCAAGTTTTGTTCACGCCTCTTTTGACAATTTTCGTTGAGATGCATTTTTTCTTTTTCTTTGTTGTCCCATTTTCTTCTTCAAGTTAAAGATGACTCAAAACAAATCCTCTACCAACTTAGTTAAATTCTCCTCCAATATTTGCCTCCTTGATAAATGTGCAAAAACCTATTCTCCAAAATCTATGCTCCAAGTGATATAAATGTGAATTAATCTTGCGATTTGATATGGAAATATGAAAAATAAGCTTGTATTTATATGCACATGGGAAAAAAATTATTCTAGTGTATGGAATAACTAGATCCTAGTTTAAATGAATCAAGTGGTAATCAAACAAGTTATTTCATTGTGGAGTTTGTTGTTATTTAATGTATAGATATGCAACATATCTTGTAATTTTAGAATTTCGTTACTTGTCAAAAAGATAATAGAGGTATAATTTGAATTGAATTTTCTTAATATTTCAAAGAATAAAATTTTCCTATAATTTAATAATGGTGTAGATTAAGAGATTATTTATGAAATAATTTAACATAAAATTTAATAACTTAGATGGAAAGTGTTTGAAGGATGTATATTTAATTATAAAAGGAATGTTCCTACCTAGATTCTTTATAATTATATTATTGTTCTCAACTCCTCAATGGTTCATGTTAAGTAATTTTGAAAAAAATAGGAGTTTTGTGTACCACAAAGTGATGCACTTTATTTTTTCTTACTTTCTATCAAGATTTTAATTTCATCATTTTTATCAAATTTTAATTCTAGAAGAACATGTCCAAACTAATAAATTATAGGCTTATAAATACACTCATTTATAAAATATCATCAAATAAGCAAATGTATGCATATTGAATATAAGAAAATGTATACATATATCATATAAACATGTAAACATATCAATATTGATCAATGTATAAACATGTAACATGTTATAAGAAAAGTTCCAAATGAAAAGTATATCATAAAAGAAAATTTAAGTTAGAGATCATCAAATGTGGAATACTAAAGATCATCATATAAGAAAATGTTGAATACTAAAGATCATCATATAAGAAAATGTAAGTTAGAGATAATCAAATGTCAAATATTAGAAAGATCATCATATAAGAAAATACATGTAGTAAAAATCATAAATCTAATGCAGGGCCTAATATGAATGTCAACTCGTAGTCGAACGATCATCTGAATGATAATGGTCCTGCTCTGATGGATTTGCTAAGCCTTGCAAATAAAATGGTGTAAAAAATGTGTTAAATACATATAATTTATATTAAATAAATTTTATGAAAGTTATTTTTAAGAATGTACTTGTATATTTTTAAATATGTATCTAGATCTATGCATACATATGCATGTACATATACACGTGGATATATAAAAATTTAAAACTCACATGTCCACTAGTAGTAGATTCATCCATAGAGTCACGTCACTATACATGATCTGGAACAAGGCTAGGAGTGACATGAGGTATGTCCACATACAATATATATTCATATATATCAGTACATGAATATCTAGTTAAAACTAAAATTTAAAAATAATTAAAAAGGAATTGAAACATGCATATGCACACATACATGCACATCATCTGATATCGGATGACCTGATTCCTCCAAAATTACCGCCTCCACCATATCCACTATACGGTCAAGCGACAAACCAATATTTGCATCCATTTGATCTATCCCATGTCGTGCCATATATGATGATTGAAGAGGACTATGTAGGTGAGATGTCATCAACAATAATGAACTGACAACAATCAATATCTCAATAAAACCCATAGTCTATGCAGCTACCAAATGATCAGATGGTGGATGCTGGTGTGCACTAGTGTTGGGTTGAGAGTGATGGGATCCTGGAAGTGAACGAGCTCCACATTCCAAATGATCTCTAACATGATCTACACCAATCCCATAGTTTGATGCAATGAAGGCATATGCCTCCAAGAGGTCCTCAACCAAACAATGCAGAGTCCTGCATGCCATATATCCTATAAGTGCCTCAAGCTCTGTGGGAGTAGGGATGCCTTCTTTTATGAAAGGATCCATGGTGGTCCACTATGCTGAAAATTTCATGGATCGGGGACATCTAGACATCAAATAATGACCTACATGACCAATAGATATCCTAATGGTGGCAGCTACAATGTCACCTACAGTGTCAATTTCTTCCTTTTGGGAAGCAATGACAACCTCATCTACTATGGGGGTTAGAGTTGGGCTGAGAGCAGGAGACCTCTCACCAACCAATACCCTAAACAATGGGGCTAGTCTATCTGCTCGACGATAAGTGGGCCTATTGGCAATCCTGCCATTCTCTTGACCAACATATGGTGGAATGTCAAGGTAGTTGACTTTGAGGCCCAAATGGACCTCAACATACAACTGCTGAAAAAAATATAATGGAATCTGGTCATTGTTTGGGTATTGATAATGTGCTGTGAGAAATCATGGGTAGATCAATGAGGCCATAGCATGATCGACACATCTAGTGACCAGGTATCCCCTAACCTTATGTGCATTTTGATAAAATGGAAAACAATTGGTTTTTATCATTTATTTGGTCACACTATCCTGTATTTTTTTAAGGGTAACCTCACCATGTACTTCTTCTCGCATGTGGGAAATAATAACAGCTACTCTATCTAGAGAAAATGCACTAGTCCTCTCAAGTTCATCTCTTAGTTTTTCTAGACTATGTAATATTGACATGCATGGTTCAGAATATATCCCTGGGTTTTCACCCTATGCTAATGAGTCTCTCAATTTATTAATATCATTAGTGGTATTTACAATCAAAGATTCTAGAGTTGGAACATCTGCATTTTCCATGTTATATATGTATGTACACCTAAAAGAGCAATGAGACCTTGGTAAATAATATATCTAGATATAGGGAATAGAAATCTAAAACAGTTCTAATAATTCATCTACTCATCAATAATATTTTCATACCATTAACAAAAAACATGTTCAACATCTATTATAGTTTTTAATAATCAAAACATTCAAATTACTAGATTGCACAAAAAGCATAATCTAAAACAATTCTAAAATTTAAATTTACAAGTGTGCACTCTAGTACAAAATGTGTCATTAAAGACTAAAAAAATATTGATAAAGGTTGCATCTAAGATTTATTTCCTACAACTAGTAATAAAGGGAAAGCATCATTACTTAACATTGGTGGTCATGCAAAATCAATTTAGTCATTATTGAAGGCACAAATAAGAGAAGAAAATGAAAGAGATGATAAGCTTGTAAATATGATTTCTAAATTATTGAAGCAATATTTTGATAAGGAGAAAACCAAAAAATTAGAAATAAACTTCATCATATCCATAAATAAAATATGATAGGAGGAAGGGACACATGCACATAATATTTATCATGAAAGTTACCATACAATTTACAAGAACATGATACTAAGGAACAAAGGTTTCTTATAAGTACACACCAAACCTAGATGAAGATTTAACCCTAGTACAAAAGAAAGAAATAATGAAAGAATAGGAGAAAATGACTTGATTTAATCTTTGTACATATTTTTTCTATTATCTCAAATCTTATAGATAATATAAAATCCACCATGTGAAAATATGGTTATATTTACTCATTTAAAGATAATATTTAATAATTATTTTATTACTCTTATTTTTATAAATTTCTTGGATAGTATAGTAAAATAAATCAACTCTTACATTTTTTAAAATTTAAAATTTGCCTATACAAATTCCATAATCTATATAATGGATTAGCTTTGTATAATGATGCACAATGATCAATCCTTGATGTTCCAAATCATTGATGAAAGATGGAATGATGCACATAATTGGTTGTAGATCCACTTGTCTCCCAAAAGAGGAAGGAAATGAAGGCTTTATATTTTTATTAATAGACTATATTAAGTGTCACCATGGTTAATTATGAATTTTAATAGTTTAAATGTAAAAGGTAAAGAATCTCAAGTAGCAAGAGAGCTATTGATTGTATGTTTAGAAGATCTTATGAGTCTAAATTGATTATATTATTTTACAAGAAGTAAAATTGACCTAACATGTTTACCATAATTGAGCACTTTAATTTATTTAGAAGGATGCTTTTATTTGGAAGCTAGTCATTAGAATGATAGACATGATATGCAATTTTATTGATTTAAGTATATATGATAGATTATACGATTGACTCTAGTGTTTACCCATGTTATAAATTATTTTAAGTTATTTATAAAATTAAGGGCTTAAGTTTGACATTATTTGTCTTTATGCATTAGATGATTTCCAAACACAACTTTTGTTTAAAATACCTTGGTCCCTACGAATGAAATTAAAAATTTCCTAGTAAAGAACAAGAAGGAAGGTCTTAATGTCATATGTGGCTTCCTTTTCCTATTATATATAAAATTCAACTAAAATAGCTTTTAAGAAATAGTTCCACAAAATTAGAGGGGTCCAACCATGAACATTTTCAATTAATTTAAAACTATTATTTTAGGATTTTTTAATTTATATAAATTTCTTACATTATTTTGAATTAAAATGATAATAGTGCTCCATAAATTACACAAAATTGAATATTAAATTTTTGGTTAAAAAGTAAGAAGGTTAACCTTTAAAGACATTGAGGAAGGTATTGCTACTACTAGTTTATGCATGAAGGGCTTGAAGTCTCATAAAGAAAGTAAATACAAGAGGTTCAAGGAACATATAGATGATTTCCTCACAAGTGTATATAAATATTTCTACTTGATTATTTATTTCATCCTAGAAGGAAACTATAAATGTTCTTTACGATTAACATAGATTTATCCTAGATGTTGTTTCATCACTTTTATCCTATCATTTGGTTATATATTTTCATAGATTTAAATTTTGAATATTTATTACCACTTTTGAATTAAATTTAGTTATGAATTTGTATTTTTCTGGATGTGCATAAATATTAAATATTGATATTTAAATAATTAAATAATTTGTTCTATGAATATGTTTCACAATGATTTATGTAAACACACATTATTACAAAGCCTCTACCATTGTACGATAGGATTAGTAAAATTTATGGTTAAGAAAGTGGAATATTTTCATTTTTCCCTCTTTCATTTATAGAGCCTTGTAGAAACCTTGTTAACAAATATTTATATGTGTACATGAGATGTTCAAGGAAGATGCAGGTAGCTCCAAATATTTCGAAAGGTTGAAACCTATTAAATGCCCAAGTAATCCTTGAGAGTAAGGACATCCTTTTAATGTGGCCATGTTATCATATTCTTTAATCTAATACCATTAGTGATATGAGACTCCTCATTCTTAGAATATATTTCTATGAATTTTGGATGTGATTTGAGTGTTATCTAATTCAAAAAATTTTATCAAAGAAATAAATTAAAATTATATTCTTAATTGACATTTAAATAGGGAGGCATTAAGTTACAACTATTATTTTAATTCAAGATTTGAATTCAACCTAGAGAAACACATATCAATCTACAAAATCCACTTAGAATCTCTAGTTTCGCTATTACATCTCATACTACTATAGTAGGTGGATATAATAAGTGGATATGTGCATGGAAATCATATATTATATGTATGTGCACTATTTGACAAAAGCCCATAATGAAATGTTAGCCTACATACTTCAAACATTTTTGAAAGTCAACTTGATTGAAATTTTAAACATGCAATAAGATTTGGCTTATCTTATTCCAAGCTCTAGCATTATTTCTTATCATCTTCTGAACATATAAAAAATAGGTGTTCTAAAATATGTATGTAGATGGACATCAAAATCAATGAAATATCAATTTGGTAGAATTTTTTACTATGCCTAGTTCTACTTAAATGTATGGAAAAGAGGCATGCATATAAACACCACACAAATTATTTGGAAAAATGCCACAAAAAATTGATATCATTTATATAAAACTATGGTTTGTTGCACTCCATTACAACAATTCATCCAATTAAGAGGTTATCTAATTTATTGATTCACTAAACAAAAATAGATTTTTATTCGTAAAATTATTCTCTAGTTAGACTCATGGATTGATCAATTTGAAAATCAATTTGAACATTTCAATCACTTAGATAACAAATTATCCAAAGAATAATTAAAAAAGTGTTATGCAACCAATAATATAGAAGCGATAAATCTATTCTATTAACTTTTTTAAGGTTCCATTCAAGTATAATTTTGAATTCAAGTTTAGAAGAAAAATAAGTCTATAATAATATTCACAAATAATATCTCCATGTTGATAATTTAAGCAATGCCTTCAACACAATCTGTTAATGGATACATAGAGAAATAAAAAATAGATATATACTTGTAGGTTGGAAATATCCTCAAGATGGAACAAAATTAAATTTTGATTATACATTTTGGGGGAATCTTCGGCCTATAGATGTTGACTATTTTCTTCATAATTTTAATAGTTTTAAATTCTAATTAGAGGTTTGAGTAAACTTGGTTTAAAGATGAACAAAAATAATAGTAGGAAGATCTCATTGTTGGGTTAATGCTAGTATATAAGAAAGGATATAATGAATTAGTAATAGAAGGTAGTGTTTTTACAAAGGTTGAGGCCCCAATTGGGGTATGTGTTCTTATGAAAAAGAAGCATTGAAGTGGTCACAATTTTTTTATAAGATCATGCATATATGCATTGCTATTGGGGAAAAATATTAGAAAATTTCAAGCAAATGCAATTGGCAGCTGTAAAGCCAAATGAATATTAAAAATTTTCAAGCAAATGCAATTGGCAACTGTAAAGCTAAATTCTACAAAATGGGTTTGTTTAAAACACTTTAGAAGCTTTCAAGCAAATGCAATTGGTAGCTGTAAATCCAAATTTTAAATAATGGGTATTATTTTTAAAAGGTTTTAGAAACTTTCAAGAAAATGTAATTGGTAGCTGTAAATCCAAATTTTAAATAATGGGTATTATTTTTAAAAGGTTTTAGAAACTTTCAAGAAAATGCAATTGGTAGCTGTAAATCCAAATTTTAAATAATGGGTATTGTTTTTAAAAGGTTTTAGAATCTTTCAAGGAAATGCAATTCACAGTTGTGAGTCAAAATGGGAGCTTCAAATAGGGTAATATATTCATTATAAACAATAAATTTTGTTCTCATAATGTGCCTTCAAGTTTTAAATGAAAATTTTGTTTGGAATTTTCGTTTCATTCAATTTGTCTTCATTTTGCACAGGAAAAATTTGGTTTCATGGAATCCACTAGGGTTTACAAACTTGCATTTACAAATGCAATTTTAAATCATTGTGATTCAAAGAGAAAGAATGAGACCTGATAATGGATTTCCAAGTCGATGATATTTGAAGTTGAGATGGTGGCCCTCTTGCAAGATTTTTTTCGTTCCCTGTCGTTCATGTTTGCTGTTATTCATGTTTGCTGCACATGAGCTCAGATTGTTTGCCATTCGTTTGATAGTGATACCCTTGTTTTTAAAATGCCCTAATTCAACGGGGTATAGTCGAATAGGGGTTTGACTTAACCCATTAAAATATGATTTTTTCATTGACATTTATTGTGTTTCAATCAAACCGTTTGATGGGTTTGGCCAAACATACAAGTTCGACCGAACCCCCCTTCCTATTGAAATTTTCAAAAAGCTCATTTTCCTTCATCTTCTCAATTGTAAACCACTATTGTGGTTTCACCCAATTTGATGGTAAACAACAAGCAAAATGAAAAAATTTTAGATGCAATTTTTTTGAAAATAATTAATATGCAAACTACTATGTAAAATGAATGCAATATTTATGCAATAGTTTTAGATTTTTGAGATTTTAACGACTATAAAATGCAATTTTAAATCCCCAAATGAGATACAATGCAAATTTATGCAAATCCTAGATCTAGGGTTTGAAGGACTTACAATTTTAGAAATATTATAGTGTAAGAATGTCAGGTTCACCAAAAAGAAATATAGGAAAAAGGGGGGGATCCTAGATTTCACCAAAATGGAACACCTAAGACACATCTTTTCCCTGATTTCATTACAAAAAGATATCTCTCAAGGATAGGATTGAATTTCAACCTTGAGGTGAGTCAACCCTATTGGGAGGGATCTACTATTTTCTTATGACAAAAATGATTGATTGGTTGTTATGGGAGATAAAATTAAATGCATTAACAAACTCAATTATAAGACCTAATACTTGAAATGCATATTATTATGATAAAAAAAACATAAACAAAAAGTTACAGGTAGATCTAAGAAGGGTAGAATGGTATGTACCTAGCACCAAAAGTGGGTTTTGAACACTGTTGAAGGATATATTTTCCTTAGCATGCATGGGTCTCTGTACAAAGGTCCAAAATTTGATTTTCTAGTCCTTAGATCCTGGATCTAGGCTTCTGATTTCTCTAGGTTCAATTGTCAGAAAGTCAAAAATAAATTTGTAGGTGATTTTTTCATTGCTTGACAATAGTGGTGACAACTTTATAAAATTTATCTTTTGATCAATCTCCAATCCTTCTTCACTTGTAAATTTGCACATACAAAGAGAGAAGCAAATTTTTGTTTTTGGGTGAATAGGGGTTTGCCTTGGTCAACCCCCGATTTGGTAATTAAACCTTGATAATGAAATAATGGTAAATGGAGGGAATTGATGAATGAAAAAAGATATTCTACAACTCACCAAAACCTTAATGGTTGCCCTCAGAGGACTAAAGTCTAACACATCACTCTAAGGATTGAACCTTGCATGAATTAGCTTGAATGATTGATTGATTTGATGCTTGAATGCTTGAAACCTACATCACAATGTTAGCTCAAAAACATGACATGAACACACATGAAATTTGAAATGATGACATGATCTTGATTTTTGTTGTAGATGATTGATAATGTTTCTCTTCAATTCTCTTGACAATAATATTTTCTCATATGATCTCTTGATAGCGTGTCTTAGTAATGCTTAGGTTTGAATTGATAAAAAGACCTTGTATTTATAGGTGTTTATCTAATTTCCCAAAAAATAGATCCAACAAGTTGACATTTGAAACTTGAATTTGAATCATTAAAATTCCACCAAAAACATATTAAAAATTAGGTCTTAGCACTTAAAGGGGACCCATTTTCCCTTGGGCGAATGGGTCCTAGGACCTAAATCCAGGACGCAAAATTTCCAAGGCACTTAATTTAATGTTAGCACTTGTTTGATATAGGTTTCCCTTTCAAAAAATGAGAATAATAAGGCTTTGTAATGCATAATTTAGGCAATTAGAAGCTTAATTAAGTCCAATTAATTAAGGGGATGCAAATATAGTGTGAAAATGTAATGGTGTACATTTTTCTACACTATAATGCTTGACGAGTCTTTTTTAGAATTGTTTTATGAAATTAAAACGCATTATAAACGACAATATCTAGTTTTCAAATATATATTTTTTATGATTGAATTATTTTTCTATTTTTAAATTAATTTATGAGGAAACTGGTCCATAAACTTGAATGTCAGGTTTTCATATTTTTTAACAACTTTTAATTTGTTAATTTTATTGTGAAAAAAATTGTATGGCATCAATCTACAAACAATTATTTACACAATGAAAAAAATAAATTTCAAAAAATGATAAGTTTAGGTCAAATTATGGTGTTCATACTCTAAGGGTTCTAAAAAATGGAAATTAGGGCCAGTAAAAAATAATAAATAAATAATATTTTTAAAAAAATTATAAAAAATAGCATAATCAATCTTCATTATAATATACACCTTTCCCCAAAAGGAATTAGAAAAATAATTTTATTTAGGTCAAATTATGGTGTTCATACATGTGTATGGTATGGTCCTAAAAAATTGACTTTTGAAAAGTGGTTTTTATACATTCCTATTAAAATTTATTTTATATTTGAAAACTAGACTCAAAATACTAAATTTCATATTAGTGAACTTTTTAAAGATTCAATGTGTAAGTGTTTCAAATATTTAGTCCAACTATGACAAATTCAAAAAATTAGGAAAAATACTTCCTCTTTTTTAACATTTTGTGGACCCAACTTCTTGCACTTACCCGAACCCTTGTACTTGATATCAAACTTTCAGAGAAGGACAACTTCCTATCTAACCTAGATGCAAAGTGTTGATCCAACCCAACACAGATTAAACCTAAAACCTAATCCTATTCTACCATGTGCCAATAAAAAGGGGAAGAAGGAATATAGAAAATGAAAGGGATGGTGATGCACCTATATTAAATGGTGTTTATTCTTTCTTACTACAACACAAGGAAGTAATGAAAATGCCAAAATAAACTTACACAATCCTCTATTATAACAAATCCTATAGATTTGTATGAAGGTTATGGTTTGGCATACATTAAGAGGGAGAATTTGATCCACGATTAGCTCTACAAATGAATTTTTAAAAAAATATAAAAATTCAAGAATAGTAAGCAATCATTCAGATGTAAAGATAAATAGGTTTTACACTTGACACATCAAAAGTGAAGAGAGGTAAAAAATAATGTTTTTTATTAATCATAGGCTTAAAGCTGCTTTACAATTGCAGATGATGTAAGAATACAAGTCTTTTCTAGAGAAACCAAGAAATAACCCATTACAAAATGAGATTTGGAAGCTTTATTCTAGAGAGAGGAAGTTAAGAATCCTAACCAAAATGTGGAATACATGATAGAAACTGTAGCCCCCAATAAAACCAATGAAAAAAATGTCTACATTCTAATATGATATGAGTGACCAAGGAGGCATGATAAAGCCTATTCTCTGGGACTTCCATATACTAACATTAATGTTTTTTGAGTTTTACATAAAGGATGAAGATCGCCCACAAAATCCATGATTTTGAGATGGACCTCTATCAAAAGGGACTTCTATAGGAAATAAATGAGGTATGAGCACCATTTTCCTCTTTGAATTCATACCAAAATCATTAAAATCCATCTTTGTAGCTCCCTTAGTTCAATATTTGGTGGTTGTAGGATTTGTTGAACATTAATGATATTTTTGGGTTAGAAAACATGCTTTTGGAGTCTATCTATGGAGTATTGGGCCTAGGATTACCATCATGCCAAAAAATTAAATCATCTACAACCTCAAAGAACTTACCATAGGGTGTCAAGCCTAGGACCTACCGTGTACTACTTGTTGTCAATTCTAGAAGAAGAGCATGTCAATCTTCAATGCCCCAATGAGATAATCCTTTATCAGCCATTGAACATTGAACATCCATCATGATGCTTGCCAATGAGGAAGGGGTGGATGAGGGACACCAAAATTATGACCTATAATGATGTCAATAAGGGAATCAAGATTTTAGGGAATCAAGGATGGGAGAAAAGGAAGGAATGGAAGAAAGGTAAGTGAAACTATGAAAGTATAATAAAAAGACTTAAAGTAATTTTCAATAGGTGAAGGGAGTGAGTCAAGGATTGGGAGTAAGGAATAATGCATATCACAATCCAAAATGATATTGGGGGGAAGAATATCTCCAAAACTCTGATAAACTTCATACTTAGGAATTTTTACGATATTCCTTTGGTTGGAGTCAATATTTGGGATTACCACATACAACATTCTTAAATAGGATGAAGGTTAGGGAGATGTTAACAACCAAAAGGCCCAATAAGTTCAACACAGGAAATTTTTGAAAGATGGAATTTAAGGGTTGGGGATCAAGAATACGAGGGGAAGAATTTCCAAAAAGGGATAAGGTTATGGAAGATGTTTATTGATTGAAGTTTGATAGACTTGTCACTTAGTCCTTTAAGAAATCGATCTTCAGGGTTGGGAAACTAGGAAAAAATAGGATCTAGGCAATTGATTACGAGGATCACTAATGGCTTCACAAACTGATAAATTCCATAATTAGAATAATTTCAAAGGGAACAAGGTATATCTTGAATCTAATAGAGATGACATGCAATTATGAGGATAAGTAAAATTTCAAAATTTTGAAAGGAACACTTGGGGGATTTTTTGCAAGGCGAAATTCAATGATTGGGGAGACTTCATGGAGGGGACTTAACCTGACATGATTGGAAGGGAAGCCCCAATAGATTAAAATCGAAAGTAATCAACATAGTTATTTTTTCTCTATTTCAAGGCATGGTCACCACTTGCTCATGCTACTCATTATCGATTCTCTTAGTTTCCCCTATCTTCATTGTCTTGGGTGTTTTTCTTGGACTTACCTTCAACTCTCTTGTTCTTACCTTTATTTACTTTGAATTAGAGGTTGGAAGTTGGAGAGAACTAGGAACTTTTCTAGAGGTTCCCAAGAATTCGGGAACCATAAGAAGCTCAAACACTTCAATTCCTTACCTTATTTTCTTCTCTACCTTAGCTTTTATGTATGTATATTTTCACTTTATAGGTCGATGGATTCCTAAGAACTAGGAACCATAGGAGATTCTTGCAGTTCTTGGAACCTCAAGAAGGTCCAATGAACATCTATTTTCCTTTTCCTTTGGTTCCTTTTTCTCTTTGTCAATGGTCAAAGATGGGGTAATAACTAAGAACCTTGTTAGAAGTTTTGGTGGTTATGAGAACTATTGAAAGTTATAACAAAACTTGACTTCAAATTTTTCCTTTCCAATAACTTATTTCCCCTTTGGTTTTGACTTCTTCTTCCTTGTCAAGTGTCAGAGACCAATTAGGAACCTAAGGTTTCCATGGTTTTGGGAACCATGGGAAGCTCCAACACTTCAATGCATTTGCTTCATTCCCCTGGAACCATTGTAATGTCATAAAATTGTACCCCATGCAATCTCACATTACATAACCCTACCTTTATGTTAATGAAGGATGATAATGCAAACCCCCTTTTTCTTAACTTCAATTTCGTCCTTGACCCTTTTATTTTCAATCTTCAAGTGAATTATTTCCAGGGACACTTTCACGATGCTTAGACATCTATGTACTGCGTGAACTTCCTAACAAGGTTCCTAATTTTGTGTTCATTGGTACATTACACTTTCACCTTCCTAAAAAGTGTAACACCTCTTTGGTTGCAAACACACCCAAAAACACCTTCTTTCATGCTTTTCCTTAATTCAAACATTTAGCCTTTCATTCCTTGAACTCATTCTTGTAATATTTCACTCTCAAGCTCTCATTCTCATTATCATTCTCTTCTACAACATTGTTTTTTCAAGTTCTATTTCTCTTGTCCTCTACATCAAATCTTGATTTCTTCATTGGCATATTGTCTCTCTCTCTTGTCTCTTCTAAAGTGTCACATGCTCTCCTTCAACATCACAAGCTTGCTAAAGGGAGGGTAGCCATACTCTATTTGCATTATCTTATTTATTTTTGTAGCATATTATCTTTTAACTTGTCTATTTTAATTTCTATCTATTTATTTATCTATTTTCTCTCTATTTTTCTATCTATTTTTTGTGGAGGTGGAAACACCAAAATGAGGGTTTAACTAAGGGAAGCCCCGAAATAGCCTCAATATTTTTCCTTGTTTCTATGTGTGCATGTTGTTGACTTGGAGCGTTGTTGGAGGATTCATAGAATTGGACCTATTGTGATTTTGTTTGTTCTTTTCATCCCTACTTTGTTAATTAAATAAACTTAATCCATGCATGTTAGTTTTCTTCTTATTATTTCTATTATTCTGAGTATTTTGTTAGTGTAGTTAAACACTCAGATTTTAGTTTTTGAATAGAAAATAAAATCTATGTTTCTATGAGCACGTTCTATTTTCAATCCATACAAGACCACAGTGCACTGTAGGGATATTCATGCATTGCTCTATCATCCTCAACCAAGAGCTAGATAGCTTGCTTTTGAGACCTCTGAAGTTTTCTCTTTTGGTTCCTGAAGTATTTATTCGAAAATCTATCTTAAAACATAAAATATAACCGAAACTTCATTTTCATTCTACCTTTGTCACTTGAGCTTTGACCTTGAGGTATTTGAGGACCATTTTCTCTCTATAGACTCTTCTTCATCCTAGAGACTTGGGAGTATCAAATATCCTCCTCTACATTTTGGTGAACTTGACATGAACCTATTATTGTCTTTATCTTTTTTGTTAAAAAAAAATATTCTCTCTTGTTAGGACATGTATTGGATAGAGTATTGTGACACCCTTTTACAAGTTTCACAACCCAATCCACTACCTCCGAAAATATAGTAGGAATGAATTATCGACATTTAGATATGGATTCTAGGAGACAGTTCAGTCCTCCCCACCAAGGTCCCGACTTTGAGGAGTTCTCTACAAGACTCTTAGCTAGTTTCTTCCCTCCTCATGTTGAAGTTGAAACACATACTCCACCAACCTCTCCTTTTGACTCTTCTACTCCCTTGGCTGAGGAATCTTATCTCAGGGTTCCTACTAAGAAGATTCATTCTTTGGAAGTGAGACTTGAAGAGTTTGAATATTTTTTGATAAAATAACTCATACTCTCAATCCACTTCTCTCCTTAAATTTTTGAGAAACTTACTTATTTTCAATCATAGAGGCTTGGATTTACTTCAAGGGATTGCAAATATAGTGGAAAAACATGTCCCTTCACACATTTTTGTCTTGGGTAATCCTTAAGATGTTTAATCATAAATCATTTACCACTAGTTACATGTTTTGATATCGGTAGTGTCTGTGTATATGGTTGACATGGGTCCTATTACCTTTGTTACAGTTGCTGATAAAACCAATACCATACCCAGGATATTCCTGCAATCAAAGTGAACCATGTCCCTTTGGGATTCAAAAAATTTTCATTTGGAACCTGAACCTCCACCACTTATAGCCCCCCAACTAGTCAACCTCCATCAATAGATCTTTCCCTCAATGCTCTATTATAGAACATGGTGCAGATGCAATCACAACTCATGAACTTGGCTAGTTCAAGTTCTCAACCCATGTTTCAACCATATTGTTGTCATATACTTTTGTTTTTTTTATTCCAAATACCCCTATCCATTAAGGGATAGAGATTCCTAAATTTGATAAGTACATTGGTAGGGGAGATCCACAGATGCATGTCTCATCTTTCAATGCAATTTTTGTTGATTTATTTCACCATGATGCCTTTTTAGAAATTTTTTTCCAACATTTCCTCAAGGATGCTACTTTGGAATGGTATTGCTCACTTCTCAATTTTGTTGCCTGATATCAAGCTCTATTTTCCCAAACCTCCTATGCCCTACCAGATTTTGAAAACCTATTGTCAGCGTTACAAGATAAATTCCTTCTAATTAAATATCCTTCTTTTTCTCATTTATGTGTTGCACTATGTGAGTATCAATAGATGATGGCTTCATACAAGGGTCCCTCCTCATCCTCCCATATGATTAATCGGCTAGTTGTGTTTGTCTTTGGAGAGTCAAAAAGGAATAAAGCAGTAGTGAACATGGTATTTGTTCCTACGAACAAATTTTTTACAAGACAAAATAGAAATTTTACAAAATTATTTGAATCCTACACAAATGTCCTTTAGAAATTATTAAAAGATGGTGTAAATTCTCTTCTAGAGATAAGACTGATATTTGAGCCCTATCTTCAATGGTATGACGCACAATTTTTTTGCAATATCATCAAGTATCAGGTCATGATATCGAATGATGTGTGTGTCTTAGGTATGTTATCCAAGACCACATCAACAATATTACCATATGACTTAATGGTAAAAATAAAAAATTCAAAAAAATTTGTAGCTAAACCTAATAGTTAGCTACAGATATACACAAATCATTTCCCTTCTCATTCTACTAATTTGATCACAATTGCTTCTTCTTCAGCTATTGATCCTAGTTCATTTGAGTATGTTAACATGGTTTCATTCACTCATGTTCCTCCTTCAATTCACATGGATAGAAAACCTGATATAACATTCACACCATGTGACTTTCCATTAAATAAGGAACCTTCTTCATTATACATATTGGTTCGAGTCAATGATAATATTGTGACTGGCATTATGGTTGACCCTACAAGTCAAGTCAATGTCATCACAAAGGAGACCCTCTTCATAAATAATTTACACAAGGAGAAATATGATGAGTCACAAACCACACTCCATACCCATTATATTCTTTAAATTTGGCCTATTGCTTCTATCTCTTTGTGAGTCCCTGTTGGACCTAAGTCTTTGGTACCTAAATCCAACCTATTCAAGTTTAGGCTAGGCATTTCATGGCTAGTCTCCATGAATGCATTCACTTCTATTATCCACAAATGTTTGAATTTTCCCCATGATGGCATAGAGTATACTATCCAAGACACTAGATACAAACCACTCATATTGCATGGGAGATTTTCCCTTGATCATTTTTCATCTACTCTAGTTGGACCTTTACTACCTAGAGGGTACTTGCTATATAAGGCCTAATTTTGGTATAAGATTAGAGGTTTGATCTCTAATGTTGTCTTCCTACCTTACTCCCATGCTATTTCTGTGAAGAATTCAAAGCGTGGGAAAAAATGTGTCTTGTCCCTTGCACCTTCTTCTTCAAAGGATAAGGATAAGAAGGCTCTCACCTCGATGCCTTCTCCTTCTTCTTCATCTTATTCTACAACTTCACAACCCTTGGTGGTGTCCTTGGTTCCTTCTACTATGCCTAACACAGGAAAAAGAAAGGCACCCATGTTGTGGAGGTCTAAACTGTCTCTATTTTAGCTTGTTGTCTTACCCATTGTTCCCCATCCCACCCTATATGGTAAGGGGAAGAATTCACATGTAGTTTTTTCTTTTTGACCTTTGAGGCCTCTTCCTATTTCCCCACCTCCCTCTAAGGTGGAAAAGGGAAACGGGTTCATCATTGAGAACGCTTTGTCTATCTCTATTCCTCCTCCTATTCCTCCTCAAGAGTCTACTCTTCTATTGGAAATGGTTATGAAGAGCATGCCTCCGATGGAACATGAGCCTATGGAGTCTGCTTGTCCACTAGAAATGGTTTTCAAGACTACTCCATGAGTGGAACAAGATCCCTTGGATTCTTCTCATGTTGCACCTCCTGGTGACATAGTTTTTGTAATTATCTTGTACGTGAGCGTAACCATCATTGATGGGCCTTGGCCTAGGAATGTGAAGCCTCATAAAACACTGAGAAGGAGCCTCCTATTCCTCTTTTTTCTTTTTTTTCTACTTTTATTCATGTCCCTACTTTTGCTTCTATTTTTTCTTCTATTCCCATCACCTCTGTTTTTCTTTCGGCTTTCTTAATGGATCTTGATGAGCCTCACCCCAAGAGGGTGCAAGTGTTCATCACTCCTTCTAAAAAGCCTCCTTTGATTACCTCTTTACCAGATCTTCCTCTTTTCCCTGAGCTTGTTGATATGCCTCACATAAAGGTTGTGTATAGTGTGGCTTTTGTTCCTTCTTCTTATTCCACTTTTGATGTGAGGATTTCACATCCTCCACTTAAGAAAAAGTTAGAGAATAAATTTTTTCCAAATGATGGTTGTAAAAATTCCTCTTCACCCTCTTCATCTTATTCTTCTTTGGCCTATACTATTCTTGTGATGGGTATGTCACCTCCTTCCTTGGATTTTGTCACTACCCCTCTTTCGAAGGTCATTAATGACTCTCTAGTTCATCATCCTCCTCTTGTTCAATCACAACACTTCACTCTAGATAAGTGTATGTTTGACTCGATGGAGGACTTCCCCACTCTTCCTTACATTTTTTCTTTTTCTATGGCATAAGCCTTGTAAGACCTTGTTGATGAGGATGTTGAGGTGGCATCCTCCTTGGCCCTTTCTGTAGGTGATTCGATAGGCACTGCCCTTGCTATCCCCATATAGGTTCATCTTCCCTCACCCTATGCTGATATAGATTAGGAGAAAAATAATTTGTTGGAGGTGTAAAACTAGAGAACCACCTCTTCTTCATCTTTAGATTCAATTTGTGTGTTTTTTTATGCTCCCATGTGCTTGTTTGTTGATTTTTGTGCTCTCAACTAGAGGACCCTTGATACCCTTGTAGGTACTTGGATACAAGAGAGAAAATATTTCATAAAAATTCTTCTATTTATCTCATCACTTTTATATGTTGTATAATTTTTCTTTCACATTGGGAATGATGAAAAGTGTTGGGGAATTTAGGCCTCTTCCATGTTGACCAATTTTAATTTTGTCTTCATGTGTTCTTCTTGTTCCAATATATTTGGGGGGTGATGATAGTTCATATATATTATAACAGATTTATCTATCTATATCTATGATCATTTCTAACCCCAAATAATTGGATCCCCCTATGATCTTGATTTCTTTGTCTTTTATTTTCTTGATGTTGTGGATTCTATGTGTTGTCCCTTGCATGAAAAAATCCCATGAATACATCTCATTTTGTATCTCATGCCACAACATCTCTTTCTCTCTCTCTCTCTCTCTCTCTCTCTTCTCCTTAGAACGACATGTGCTCCTTTATGTAGTACACAAAATTCTAAGGGGGTGCTGTTATATCTTCTTATTCTTAATTTTTCAAAAAAATGTCTTAAAAAAATGTCTTGATGTATTATGATCTCGTCGTCTAGCTTGGGGGAAAACTGACCAGACTTGTCTTTTCTATATTTTGTGTCTATCCTGCAATGTAGTTTGCAAAAACCACAGGTCTATTCACTTATCATATGGACTCTAGCCTTGCTATCCATAGCTATCAATTATTTATGTGTGCATTGTGATTTTTTCTACCCTAAGATGTAAAACTAAACTAGTTCAATAAAAGGAAAACACGAAACAAACACTCATATTAGGCCTAGTTGAATCTAAACAAAATGTCAGAAACACAAAACAATATTAACTTGTTTAGATTTATAGTTTGGTTGGCCCTTTCGATGCTTGAGTGTATGCTCCTTGCTTGGAAAAATGACACAAATCTTAGTGAAAAATGAAGGTAAAGTGAAGATGAATGCAATGGTGGATGCAGCTAGTTGAAGGGATACAATATGAAGGATTTTTTTCTACAACAATGGTGGATGCAAAGTGATGGCTTGAGTGCTTGATTTCTTGATTGCTAACTGTGTAGATTAATTATGTGTTGAGAGTTGGAAAAATGAGGGTGAATCCACCATTTTTAGGGGAAGTGCCTCTAAAACAATGGAGGGTTAGGATTAAGCCATGGTGGCAAAGAACAAGGGCTAGGGTGAGTTGAGAACTCACAAGCCCTCACGTCTTGACATGTGGCAGATGAGATGGAAAGAAGGGGATGAGGTGGAAGTGACATGGAGGTACTAGGTTGTACCTTGGAAAGGGACAAGATCTCATAATTAAGGAGGTCCTTGTCCACATGTGCTTGAGAGGACATGTGAGGAATTAAAAATTCCTCACAAATCCTCATGGGGATGGGAGAAGGAATTTAAAATTCCTTAAAATGCCTTGGGGAATTAAATGTCAATTAAAAATTCACATAAGGAAGGGGATGCCTTCTCCAAATGGAGAAAGAATTTAATGAAGGTTGACTAAGGGAACATTCCATAAATGGCATGAGGATTAGGTTAGCTTAAGAAAATGATTAAGGTTGTGCAAATGTGGGATTAGGCAGGATAATGACAAATTAGAGACAAGTGGGAGATTATGGAGGATGTGACCCTAATGATGATTAGGGGTATGCACATCCTAATCATAGGTTAATTAAATTAATCCGGATTAAGGAGAATTATGGAGGATGTGACATGAGGAGAGAGAAGAAATGAATTCAAAATTAATTTAATTCATAAAGGCTAAAGTAACTAAATTAAATAAATTGGGGTATTTATTTAATTTAGAGATGAAAGGGGTAAGGTATTTAATTGATTTATTAAATACCTTAGGGGACATTAGAATGGAAGGAAATATTAATCAAATAAGGAATTATTTAATTAATACAAATTGGTGATGCAGGACGAAGGAATGTAAGGGTGAATTTGACCCTATGGGAGTGGTCAAATTCAGGTGTCTACATTTTTCCCCTCTTGAAAATGTTGTTAGAATAAAAGTGTTTCAAAGAAAAATAAAACACATACAACTAGATATAAGAAAAAGAATGTTATATGATGCCCCAGTATCACGAGAGAATGTATAGGATAGAAGGATGGAGGAAAATGATAGGGTATGCTCCCTCGAGAGGGAGGATGGGGAAGGAAAAGGGGCCCCAAGAGATTTCTCGATATGGATAAACAAAGGGCAACACATGATAGAGCGTGAAAAACCATGAAGAATGGATTTTGAACAACGGAAAAAGGATAAACAGGGTGTGAATAGCAGCCCTCAAAAGAAAAGGGGAAAGTGAATTAGTAAAGGGTTAATTAAAGTTTAAAAATTACCCAAAAATTAAAAGGCTAATTAGGGGTAAAAAATGAAAGTTATATAAATAGTAAATTTGAAAATTTACTATTCACTAAATTCTCATTTGCATACTTGGCAGCTGACTAGATGAAAGTGTGTGTGAGAGAGAGAGTCACGAGGATGGCTGACGGATCGAGCGGTGATGAGGCATTCGTGGATGATGAGCTGATCCAATGAGGCAAGGAGGTGCGACAATATTACTATGAGCATGCAGTACCCTGCCAAGTAGGCCCTGAACCTAAACCTTGTGATTTTTTATTTGAATTTTGAGCACTTCTTATAATTTTTGGGTTGGGTAGATTAGGGTACAAATGCTCGATGAAAGGGCAATTTTTTTGTCCGACAAGGAAAATTCACCCATCTAGGGGGATCAACAAAGAAAGGTGTAGACACACACATTATAGGGGTGGGTGCGTTGGGGAGAGGGGTGATTGTGAAATCATCTCTCTCCAAAAGGGGTGAACTTGCATAACACAGGGGAGACAAAGAAAAGGGATAGGCGGATGCAAATCTGCCCATTGGGGAAAAGAGGGAAATGTGAATTTTCCTCTAGGGACAAAATAGGAAAATTCACGCCTAGACAAGAAAGGGGAAGGTGCATGTTGAAAATAGGTAGAATAGCAAAAGAATAAGAGGGGCGAATGCGCTAGGATGGGAAATGGGTGAACTCACCTTACACAAAGGTGAACTCACCAACTGGGATAGGGATAAAAAAGGTAAGAAAAAGAAATGAAATTCTAGGAAATTGACAGAATGGTCTGCATGGATGCAAAACTTCAAGACACTGAGAACATGCGAGCGGTACTCAAGAGTGCTAGAGGTGATAGTTAGGGAAATGAATGCCCATGATCATGGATCATTAGCACATGAGATATTTCTACATATGTTGGGGTATCCCAACATCAAAGTGAACAAAGGACTATTGACCACATTGATGGAGCGATGTAGCTCTGAGACCTCGACCTTCCATCTCCTGATAGGGGAGATGATGGTGACTTTGGAGGACATCTAGAGGATTATATGATTTCCCATTTGAGGGAACTTGGTCAGTAGGACCCGCAACTAAGTAGTGGACAGGAACCTACGGGCTGTATTTGGACCGGTTGAGCTACCCATCCAGGGGAGGGAGTTGGATCTTGATGCTTTTTTGGGGTTGGAGATGTCAGCTTTGCCATTATACCTTTGTGGCCCAATCAATGAGATTTTGTTACCAAATAGGAGTGGATGCTTCTGTAGCCTCAAGGTAATTGAGGTGGTGAGACATATCATGGAGAGGAGAGAGGGAGATTTCACATGGGGAGTGTGTGTGCTTGCCCAGGTGTATCAAGACATGCACGTCATTTGTTATAGATGAGCATTGAGCATCACTCATGTGACATTGATCTAGGTATGGTCCTGGGGCACATTAGTGTGGTGATACCAGACATTCTAATCATTGGGAGACAGGATGAGACACTATCAGTAGCATACTGGTGGGGGATGGAGCATGGCTGGAGGTTGCACTATTAGGATGTGGGGGATTTGGAGGGATGATCACATAGGTTGGATGATTTGAGGGGAGAGGACATCACCTAGAGACCATACATGGTGTGAAATTTCTAGGGATGGAGAGATGATGATAGGAGGTGGAGGGGATACTTTTTCTTAGTTTGTTATTGGCCAAGACCTGTTTATTGTGGAGTTACATAGACTAGATAGGGTTACTAGGTAGTTCAAGATAGAGCAGGATATTCCTGTGAGATCTCAAAGATTTTGATGGATTAGTTGAGAGCTAGCAGCAATATGGAGAGAGTAGATCACAACATATTTTACTCAACATATGTGGGAGGGGGTCTAGATGACACAATACCCATGGAGGGGAGGACCAACAAACATAGGTACCACAATATGGTATTCTTCATGGTGGGTAGAGAGGGGGCCAAGGTGGATGTCGATAGTGTACCTGATTGTAGGGACTTTGGGGTTTGGATTTGATGATGAGAGGGAGCTAGCTAGGCCCCCAGAAGAGGAGGAGAGGGGGGAGGAAAAAGAGCAGAGGAGATGGTGATGTTGAAATACAAGAGGTAGGGGGAGGAGCAGACCATGGATGTGGATGCCCCAAAGGTTCATCCATTGGTGATTGTACCATTTGTACCACCGCCACTAGAGGACCCTACGGTATTATTGATAGGAGCCCTAGCCAGGCTAGGCATAACTAAGCATAGATTGAGGAAGTTTGAGGTAGACTAGGACAAACTGTAGAGGGAGGTGGATAGACTACATGGTTTGTAGAGAGATGGAGATAGGGATTATGCAACTTTGGCTAATCAGGTGGGGAGGGAGTTGCAGGAGATAGGGGTAGAGAGAGATGATCTATGGAGATAGGCAAGGGAACTGCAAAGGGGACTAGAGGAGATGCCGAGAGAAAGGGATGAGGCCTGAGATAGAGCAGAGTGCATTGAGGTGGCCATGGGTGATGTAGGAGGATTTTTGGAGAGGGTGGAGGAAACAGAGGTACAGGTGCAAACACTGCAAGGTGAGTGGGATGCAGGAGCACAAAGGATAGTGTAGCTATAGGCACAAGTGGATTAGATGTAGTTATCCAAGGAGGCTTGGGAGAGAGAGGTCGCATATCAGTGGGTTGAGGAATAAGTATAGGATAGAGAGGGATATAGCATGGTCATAGGTAGTAGGAGTGTTTGATGCCCATACATAGGTTAGATACTATATGAGTGCTTACTTTTAGGCCATCCCTATAACGCCCTGCCATGCAAACCCCATAGGACAAACTACTAACAATAACATAATATATATTTTTTAAATAACAATAATTACATTTAACATAATTAAATAATTAACCAACATAAATATATCATATAACATTAACCTAGTCCCATGGGTTAACATGGTGTGCTACTTGAAATGAACCCAAACCAATTACAATGTTAAACAATACCAAACTAAATGAATGATAGAAGTGAGAATAAGAAATAATATAAATATAACATTCATCCAAACATGAATAATATAGATAAATAAAAGCATGAGTAACATATTATTACATTACAATTTCAAAGTTCATAATTACATACGTGGAACATATTTCCACAAATACAACACAATGAAAATCTCATATTACATTACATAGTTGCTTCCCTTAAAATACTGGGAAGTGTACATCATAATCCAAAGAATACAAGAATGCAGAATTGAATACATATAAGGTACAATATTCTCCGTGCAAAGCTCTAGGATCACTGCATCTGCTTTCACGCCACAATCATCACCTAAGGACCCAATGGGTGCTTTGCACATTTCCACCTAACCTTGTGAACCCGAAGGAACACCTCTCATGCAAGGAGTCAATAAGAAAGAACCCTCATCCACAAAGTCAAAACATAAAGGAATAACACCACACAAATCAAGACCACATACAAACATAACAACAACAATAATAAAAACTCTAGAGGTAACAAGAACAAGGGAAAACAATAGGCATAGTGGGAGAGTGTCATTGCATGGCCTTACATGGATTAACCAGACTACCTAACACTAGGAGGCACCTCCATCAATGTGGATTAACTAGACTACCTAACACTAGGAGCTGCCTCCATCTATGGTTAACTTGAAAACCTATCTCAAGGCGCCGCCCCATAGGGTGACTCATGCGGGGCCACTTACCTTTCATGCAGACAAGGCAATGACCTTACCAACCAGGTCTTCCCACCCATCCTTAGCTTTTGAGAGCACTAATGGTAGGGGTGAGGTGTATTTTTTTAGTCTTGTTATGTGCTAACTAATCCCAACCCACTAGATACATTAATTAGGTTATCACTTATTTAAGGAAACTCTTTCATGGGCAACCACTTGCACACTAGCCCCAAGAAGAGCCACTCTCCCCTACGGTTACCCCAAAACCAAAGACAAGTAAAGGGTGTACCTCAATGCACAAACATACAGGACCTTATTTCAAAATAAGGCACACAAGGCATGACCATCTCATGACTACACAAAGTATCCAAAACCCATAAAACTAGGAGGTACCACCCACACCAATATTCACAAGGTAAAATGATAGACAAAAAGTGCAACAACAAATGCACGAGCACACAATTTCCCCTAGCCTCTGGAGGTAAGTACTCATCTACCCGAGAACCAAAATAACACATTACTTCAATTAAAATAATCTTTTCAAACTATATAAAATTTAACCTAAATTCAACACATGACACATCAAATACAAATTTCCATCATTTTAAAATCCATTCCTACTCATAAAATTCATTACAGAATTAAATATTTCAAATTAAATCTATGGAAAATAACCATTTACATAACATTAATTATCTCATCAAATTTAATAATGATAACTACATTTTCTACAATTTTTCAATCACACAAATATATTTCGAGAAATAAACTATTTAACTTAAACTATTAAAATCAATTATAATTAAAAAGTATATATATTTAAATCTTAAATAATATCTATTTTCTGGTTTTGTTTCTTTTTCGAAACAAAATATTCTCTAAAATCTGATTTTTCCATGATTGTTAAATCTAATTTGCAAAAATCATTTGTAAATACAAATTTAATAAAATAATATTTAAATCTAAATCTAATTAAAAATAATTTTATTCTTAATTTTTTTAGAATTAAAATACTTTTTCATTTCAACAATATATTCCTATCAAAATATATATACACGTATATATATACATATATATATATATGTATATATGCCTTCCATAAAAAGAATATTAAATTGAATTTATTGTTGTTACCATAGATGAATACCCAAAAGATAGATTAAAATGAATATCTAACTCATGATATATTAATGTATATACATATATATATATTATAATAATAAAATAGGAAATTACAATGTCCAAAGCAAGTTCATTGTACTCAAATTAAAAGACAGAATTATAAATAATGCATACCTTTGTTTAAATGTTTATATATATATATATAAAGTACAAAATAAAACCAACGAATACCATAAGAACCACACAACAACAAAAGGAAGGCACGACCACTTCCTTGAATGGTTGCGCACATCAGCCATAGGCTGCTGCACAACCATTCAAGGATGAATGGCTCAGCAAGCACACCCATCCACATGGGTATGTGCATGGGTAAAGCACAAGGATACACCAATAGCGTATAAACGCAGTCCCCCCCGCTCACAAAATAGTATAATATATATTGCTCCAAATGAATTTTGAATCCCATACAAAATCAACAGATAAATTATATATATATATATATAGTAGATGCATAAACATAGGAAAAATTAGGCGTAGCCCAACACACAAAATCATTCAGATAAATAGAATCATATTGGTGAATTACAATAGCCAAAATAAGAAGAAGAGGATATTTGGCCAAATAAAATTACAGAGAAATAATAATGGAAAGATCAAAGCGTAGACAATTTAATCCAGAATAAGATTAAATTCTCAGACGCTTTGCCAACCATTATCACCAATCTAAAATATCAATTAACGACACTGGACAAGAAATGAAGGGGAAGTGAAAACTAAAGGCAGCAGATGACAATCACATAGCAATGATTTCACAAAACAATAATTCAAAGCTTCACATAATACATAATTGAAATTACGAAACTTTTGATCTTTCTTTTCAACAGGAAATTACAAGGATATTCAAGGATTACAAAGCTACCTGGAGTCCTTCACTTGAAGTTGATTTGGAGATGAATTGTTGTGTCGTGCATGTCTGGCCAACCACATACTTCACCAATTTCAGAGATCCGCAACCTCCAGAATATTTTTCGAAGAAAAATATCCAGCACAATATATAATTCTAAATTCTTCTAATAATTTTTGAAAGATAATACATAGATTTCAATTTTCAGAAAAACTTCAAAATTATGAATTGCAGACAAAATTTTGCATTCCTTCTCTCTCTGATTTTTTGAAAAAAAACAAGATTGGATATAAAATCCCCAGAAGGCAAAAATCAGAATATTACTAAAATTCTCTCAATTACACTGCACATGGAAAATAGCCACTTGCTTTCAATTTCCATTTTACTAATTTTCGAATAGGCATTTTGCCCAAATTTTCTAAACTAACTAATTCTTCCAAAAATTTAAACATTATAATTCCCTTTAAAATATAATTAACTTTCTAAAACAAATAAATATTATTAAATAAATAAATAAGCATTTTAACTCAAGCAGCATTTTAAATTTAAAATGTAATATTAAATTAACTACTTGATGATACAATTAGTCATAATAATAATAATTACAATGACCTACTTTAAATGATCAAGAAAAAATATTATTAACTTATGTTAATTTAAATTAAATGGTACTCTAAGATAATCTAAATATTGCAATAATAATAAAACCATTAATTTCCTCCACTACAAAGGTAATTTAATTTATTTAACTATTCACATCAAAGAATAACTTTTCAATTCAAATAAATTATTCATTAACATAGCCATAATCGAAAACCTTTAATAAACATTATTAACACCATGAAAGTAAATAGCTCAAACTAAAATCATACCCACACGAACTAAGTACGGATATAAGATATGAACAACATTGACTCAACCACAGACACAAATGGGGGTACTTTCTTATCAACTCCCTAACCACATCAAACCATTGGGTATGTAGGGTGTGCTCAGACCCAAAAATGTGTGTGGAGTCGGCTCCCGGTACCTACAGTCCTGCATAAAACCAAATGTCGAACAACATATACCTATACGTATAAGATCATAATCAAACACATTGTGAAAGAGAATTTCGGTGAGGCAGGGCACTCATGGATGAGTGATGCAACACTGTCTCCCTCACCCGAATCATTTACAGTAATCAAAATCTAAACACAACATCATCATAAAGCAAACAGTAACAACATCATAAGCATAAGTATCCAACACATGTGTCCAAATATCATAAGCAAGAAACATAAATATCCGCCAACCAACAACATGGAAAAATAAATGCCTGACAAAGTATCAAGCATGCATTTGAACATAACCAAAAATCAAATAGAATCAAACACACACACAAAGCAGTATCATAGAGTATCAATAACATGAGAGGAACTACATCCTCCCCCCTAGAACTAGGCTTACTCCTGGAAGCTAGAAAATAAATAAGGAAAAGATTCTCGGATGCGGAATGCATCCTCCCATGACATTGAAGACTTATAAAAATCAAATAAAATGTCATCCAAACCCATAACATCAAGTAATTGTAACTATTTCACAACAACGTCACAAGGAAATAGCTAACCATAATAGGCATAGTACAAAATACATATGATGACACCTAATCAAATTGTTCCAAACACAAATAACTCTATATAACAACATAGAATAAACAACAATAAACAATGTCACAGTCATCCAAGTCACCTGAACTATCAACCAAACCAAACCAACATTATGAAACAACCTCCATAGAGTATCAAGGTACATAATCATAACATAAAAGTAGCAATCCAACTAAGCAACAGAGAAGGTCCTACATCCCTCCTGCAGCTATCGAGCTACTCACTGCCTGAAAGAGGACACTCCTCTGGGTCCTCATCTAAGTCCACTACCACTTTCTTGGAAGTGGAAGGCTGAGCATGAAGGATATCCTTCTCTTCCTTAGATAATAGGGGAGCATTGGGTCTGCATCCAATTGGCCAATCCCAGATCACGATTAGCTCTTATTATTGATAGGAGCCCTAGCCACGCTAGGCATAGCTAAGAACAAATTGAGGGAGTTTGAGGCAGACTAGGACAAACTGTAGAGGGAGGTGGACAGACTGTAGGATTTGTAGAGGGATGGAGATAGGGATTATGCAACTTTGGTTGATCAGGTGGGGAGGGATTTGCAAGAGATAGGGGTAAAGAGAGATGATCTATGGAGATAGGTGGGGGAGCTACAAAGGGGATTGGAGAAGATGCCGAGAGAGAGGGATGAGGCCTGAGATAGAGTGGAGTGCATTGAGGTGGCCATGGGTGATTTAGGAGGATTTTTGGAGAGGGCGAAGGTAGCAGAGGCATAGATGCAGGCACTGGAGGGTGAGTGGGATGTAGGAGCACAAAGGATAGTGTAGTTGCATGCATAAGTGGATCAGATGCATTTAGCCCAAGAGGCTTGGGAGAGAGAGAGGTGGCATATCAGTGGGTTGAGAGATAGGTATAGGATAGAGAGGGATATAGCATAGTCATAGGTAGTAGGAGAGGTTGATGCCCATACAGAGGTCAGATACTATATGAGTGTTTACTTTCAGGTTGTCCCAGATCCTGTATAGAGGGTGGCACCATATTCCAAATCAAGCCCACAAATTTTAGCACCATCACACTCAAGGGCCACCCACACACGAGGATATAGAAACTATCGTGAGACACCCACTGAGGCCAAGGCTTAGTGACAAAATCCCCTCAAATTTCAGATGCTGAGAGTAATGGGTTAGTGAGAAGAGAGGGATGAGGGATAGGACCTAGATTTTGAAAAGTGTAGAGTGGATAGGGGTATAGGTAGACAGAGGCTATAGATTCTTTACACAATTTCATAGATTGATTGATTGATTGATTTATTTATTCTTTATCCATTATCCATTATTCATCATTCATTCAGGAGATGTAGTCTTTGTATTTGATTAGCTCTTTGCACTTGTACCTTTATTTTATGGATGTTCATGGACTTGGTGGATGGACTTTATGATGGACTTTATGATGGACTAGTTATTATGTTTTATTATGGATGTGTTATGGACTTTTATGCTGGATATTTATTATCTTTCATTATGGACTATGATGGACTCGATGGACACTATATTATTTTTGATATATATATATATGATATGAGATGAACATTGATGTGATACTGTCTAATTATTATGTGTTGTGGTGGATATTTATTATTCTCTTATGTATGGCTATGATTATGGTTTATGCATATGATAATGATGATTTATTTCTATGTCTATGTGGGTGATATGGACTATATGCATTATGTCTAACGATTGTGGATCTAGGATGTGGTATGACATGATTTATGACGTTATGATGTATGTCATGGACATGGTACTAATGGTGTGTGATGAAGGTGGTGATGTTATTGTGATTATTATGTGATGTATGCATATGAAATATGATATGAGAATTGATTATGTATGGATAATTAATAATATATGGATGATATATTGTGATGACTAGTTATGTGTGGATGGATGACATAAAAATTCCATGCAATGTAATGGTTGAAAATATATGATGTATGCATATGTGATCGTATCATGGATAGGTGAAATGAAATGAAATGAATGAATATGTTTACAATAATAACTCTAAACAATTGAAAATGATAATGAAAATGGTAATGGGATGAAATGCAACGATCTTAAAATTTTTAGAATAACAAATCGACATTAATTTAAACAGCTTAACATGATAATGAAAATGTTAATGCAACGAAATGATAATGAAATGAAATAGACTCAAGATGCTTAAAATAAAAAATCAATATTAATCTAACAACTTAAGATGCTTAGAATAAAAAATCAATATTAATCTAAACAACTCAAGATGATTATGAAAATTATTATGCAATGGAATGAAATGAAATAAACTTAATATGCTTAAACTAACAGATCTATATTAATCTAAAAAACTCAAGATGATTATGAAAATGATAATGCAATGGATAATGAAATGAAATAAACTTAAGATGCTTAGACTAACAAATCTATATTAATATAAACAACTCAAGATGATAATGAAAATGATAATGCAATGGATAATGAAATGAAATAAACTTAAGATGCTTAGAATAACAGATCTCTATTAATCTATGATAATGAAAATGATAATGCAATGGATATGATAATGAAAATGCAACTAGGTGACCAATGATAGGTGTGGCAATGCATCGCATAATGAGATGAATATGATGATGGGTGTGAGAGTGCACCTGTCAAAACCTTAGGAATCCTATTAGGAAGAATAGGTGGGTGAAGAAAATTTGCGCAACTAGAATCACTAGCCATAGGATAGGGGAGGAATAGGATGGGGGAAATGCAATGCAGTGGGATGATAGATGAAATGTAAAATATAATTCTATTTTTCCATATTAGGAGCACTGATTTTTTCTATAGCATAAGACACGATATGTCAGGGTATAAAGAACCAATGACGATTAGTGTCCAATGCGAGAGACAAACACAACAAACAAGAAGGCTATCCCAACACCCCAAAACTACAGGGGCTTTGGTCAGGCCTAATGTTGGGATAACCACAAACACAAAAGTATTTCCTAGCATAACACAAGACCACAAGGATCTTGGTGGGTACTACATGAGACAACCAAGAAGACAAGATCACACAGAAAATAAAGATATGTCCCTATGTATACTTGTCAAAGCACACCATGATATGATGGATCATGGCGAGCTTGACATAATATAATAGGAAGCTCAAATGAAAGACAAAATTCCAAAAAAATCCAAAGATCACAATAGATTTCAAATGTTCTTTGCCATAGGATCAAAAGGTGGATGGGATTGATGCGGTCTGATTTAGGAAGGATACATCATGTTAAGACCAAAGATGGTAGATAGATTAGGTGATCGAAATGACTTAGGATACTTGAAACCAATTGAACCTCATGACACTAATGAACTTTGTATTAGATACCAGTTGAATAGAGACATACTTGATAACACAACATGACACCAAGACACACCCTAAGGATAGACCTAGGGTCTCGGGGGCTCATAAATTGATGGCCTTGCCTATGTAAAAGCATAGAGACCTCGTAGTTTGATAAAAGATGGATGACTGACCATAGATAAAAGAAGAAAGAGTAAAATGGGGGCCTCAATGGATGACAAATACCAAACAAAGAAATGCCTTGAGGGCTGACCAAATGATTACCCTTGCCTATGTGAAAGTGTAGGGGAAATGTAGTTTGAAAAAATGGACCAAAGACAACATGAGACCTAATGATGACCGACATGATGGAGGATCCTAGATGAGGACGCGAGACCGACCAAATAACATGTATATGAAAAGTGATGAAAAGCTCAACCTTAGGATAAAAGATCAAGATTTAGGATAGCTGATCTGAATCGTCCAATCCTCAATCACAATATACCAAGCAATAGATAGGTGAGATTTCTATAGGGGGAAAGGTTTGATAGGATGTAAGGATAGGATATGCAGATAGGTTGAGATGGAAGCATAAAGTAACTAGGATGCAAGGTAGATAATGATTAAGACCTCTACGAATGGTGCATGTTTCTAGGTTTTCACCAAATGTACTTATCCAAGGCACCACCAAGGGTGGTTTTCACCATAGGGTGGATTATTTCTCTTTACTATTTTTTGATTTTTTTGACTTTTATTAATTTTATTTTTTTTGTAGATTTTTAACATTTTTTTGGATTTTTCTAGGTAGGATAACCTAGCTAACTCAAGTATAGAACCTCTTTAGATGCATGATATTGATTGGCTCCTCCAATATCCCTTAGATTTTTCAAGCATATATTCCCCAAAACCATATTTTGTTGTGACAACATAGGGACCCAACCAGTTTGGTTCAAACTTTTCTTTCTTTTCTTTGTCTTGTTGGGTACGTTGGTTTTCCTTCAAGACCAAATCACCAATGTTGAAGTGAAGAGGAAAAAACTTATTGTTGTAGTTCCTCCTAAGATGATGTTGATATTCTTGAAGGTGATTGTAGGCCTTGATACATTTTTCATCCAGGAGTTCAAGTTGACTTAAGCATGTAACCCAAGCATCTTTGTCACTGATGAGATTCTTCAAAGAGATTCAAAGTGATGGGATCTTGACTTCGTTCAACAAGATTGCATTGATACCATATACAAGAGAGTATGGGGCGGCACCCATGGGAGTACAAATGGATGTATGGTATTCCCAAAGGGTGAGATGGATATGGAGGTGCCAATCTCTACCAGTATTATTGACCACCTTCTTGAGGATTTTGATCAAATTTTAGTTGGTTTCCACCACTTGACCATTACCTTGTGGGTAATATGGCATGGACCAATGATGTTGTATATGATAAGTTTCAAAAAGGTGCTTCATAAACTAATTTTTGAAGGGCTTTCCATTGTCGGTGATGATGGTGGAAGGGATTCCATATCTATAGAGAATATGAAAGAGGATGAATTTGGATATCTGAATACCCGTAATTTGAGAGAGTGGAATGGCTTCCACTCACTTGGTAAAGTATTTAGTGGTCGTGATAATGAAAGTATGGCCATCAGAGGATGGAGGGTAAAATTTTTTGATCAAGTCAAAACCCCATTGAGAAAAATTCCATGATGCTATGATAGGCTACAGGTCTTGTGCAAGAGCATGGATCAAATATGCATGTTGCTGAAAGGGAATACATTTCTTCATGAACTAACAAGAATCATGCTCCATAGTAGGCCAATAATATCCAACTTTGATGTCATGGAGGTAAGTATAAATTTCATGGTATCAGGGTGAATAGGGACCTATGATATCGCACACCATCTCATTATCAGGGACATCATATGTCAGGATTAGTATTTATTCAACAAGGAACTCACATTCTATTCGATATCTAGGAATGTCGACGAGGGAACCAATCGTACCCATTACATCTGCTACTTTGTTCTAGACTCTAAGAATCTACTCAAATTGGATGTGGGTGAAGTAATTTTTAAAGTCATCCACCATGCATTTGTATAGCAACAACTTATCATCTTTTGTTTGAAACTCATCATTGACCTGTTTGATAATGAGTTGGGAATCATCGAAAACTCAAAGGTAGGTGATGTTCGATTGGATGGCGATTTGGAGGCCAGTGATTAAAGCTTCATACTCAACAAATTTTTTGGTGCATGGAAAGGCTAACCGAAATGAATTTGGGATGTAGTCACCTTTAGGAGTGAAGAATAGAACACCCACACCAACTCCATTATGCATATATGACCCATCAAAATAGATCATCCATATATCTTTTTTTGTGATTGTAAGGACCCCTTCATCAGGAAACTCAGTTACTAATGGATATGCGTTGACCAAAGGAGAATCGACCAACTGATTTACTATCACCTTTCCCTTGATTTCTTTTTGGTCCACATACTCTATGTCAAACTCACTTAGTAACATAACCCACTTGGCCATGCAACCAGTCAAAGAAGTTTTGGATAACAAGTACTTAAGTGGGTCAACTTTTGATATGAGCTTGATGGGATGACTAAGCATGTAATGATGAAGCTTTTGTGAACTCAAGACCACTTCCAAACAAGATTTTTCCATAAGGGAATATTTTACCTCGTAACCCACAAGTGTTTGACTAATGTAATAGATAGCACATTCCTTGGAGAACTCATCATGTTGGGCTAGTAATGCCCCCAGTGCAACAAATGTAGTTGAGATGTATAATAAAAGTGGTTTTCCTACAATGGGAGGTGTTAGAATAGGTGGGTGAGCCAATTACTCCTTAATCTTGTCAAAGCATTTTTGACACTCTAAATCCCACTTGAAAGCGATGTCTTTGTGTATCAGATGTGTGAATGATTGAATGTTGTTAGCAAGCTGGGCTATGAAGCATCTGATGGACTATAGCTTTCCTTGTAGGCTCCTTAATTTCTTGACATTATGTGGCAGTGGAATTTCCTTTATTGCTTTGACCTTGGCCAGATCTACTTCAATTCCCCTTCTAGAGACTATGAAGCCCAATAGCTTTCCATATGTGACACCGAACACACACTTCTTTGGATTTAGATGCAACTTGTAGTGCTCTAACCACTTAGAGATTTTCTTTAGTATCATGGGATGCTCTTCTCTAGTCTTGGACTTTCCCAATAATTCATCAACATAATATTCCATGATGATATGGATGAGGTCATGAAAGATAATAGTCATCGCACATTGATAGGCTGCCCCAAAAAAATTGAGACCAAAGGGCATGACATTATAGCAGAAGGTGCCCCAAGGGGTAGTGAAGGTAGTTTTATGTTGATCTTTTGGTTGGATTCTAATTTGGTTGTAGCCAGAGAATCCATCCATGAGGTATAACATCTCATGCCCTACTGTAAGATCTACCATCATATCAATGTTTGGAAGAGGGAAATCATCCTTTGGACAAGCTTCATTGAGATCTTGCAAGTCTGTACAGATTCTGATATTTCCATTTGGTTTGGCCATAAGAACTATGTTGGATATCTAGACGGATTAGTCAATAGTTCTTATGAACCCAACCTCTAATAGTTTCTCTAGTTCTTTCTTGACAAGCAGGGCCACTTGGAGATGCATTTTTCTTAGCTTGTGTTTAGCTAGTATAGCATCCAGATGAAGGTCCAAATGGTTTACAACTAGTGTGGGATCTAATCCTAGCATGTCTAAATAGGTCCATGCAAAGTTGATGATTCTTTCCTTGAGCAAGTTGACAATGATAGGATACTCCTCCTTTGATAATGATTTGGCTACATAAGTGATTTTGGGGTCATATTTTGTTCCCAAATTGACATCTTGTGTCTCTTTGATCAAGATGGAAGACCATTAGAAAAAGTGAGCTCCTACAAGGGGAAGATGAGCATCCCCATCCTCCAACACCTCATCAAAGTTTTCACTATTGGATACACCCTTTGTTTTTACTTTTGAGGAGCTAGGAAGTGCCTCAAAGAGGTTTTCACTAGATGACCCTTTTTTATTTTGTTTCTTTCTATTTTTGTGGTTAGGGTGTTCTTCACCCAATCCCATGAGATGCATGTAAACATCCTCTGAAGGTTAAATATCTATAGGTGTACTCCCTCGTAGGTCCCAATCAATCAAGCCGGGGTGGCAGAGGGAAAGGCTAATGGTAAAGATTGATGCGGAATCAAAGAGGGATGAGAGATCTACGTCATCATGTGAGAGTATGATGGTTTCATCTTTTGGTATGTCCTCGAGAAAATAATCATTTGTATTGAAATTATTTGAGGTACTAAGGGATGATGCAAGACCCTTCTACTTTTTTTCATAGCCTAGGCCTACATGTTTTGGTCACACAAGTGTCTCAATAGGCTATCATCTTCCTTGCTCTTCTACACCAAGACCTCCCCCATGATAATTACATTTCTCAGCTTGCTTTGAAGCATAGGGATAAACCTCCTAGAAATATTCAAAGAGGGGAGGTGATAGCTCAAATTCTTCTCTGTAGACCCATTGACTGATATCATCCTCCATTTGATCTTGAAGTGTACCCAAATCTTAGAATGTTGTCGAACCCATATTCTTAGAAGTGAGGGTTTTAGTCTTCACTTATTCCTTTGGTGTTGACTGAGAATTTTTCCCATACATGTGGGGAGATGGTGGCATTGTTGCCACATTAAGAGTGGTGCACATCTAGTATTCTCTACAACCCTTATCAATGATCTTGAACTTGGTGATGGTGGATTCAAATGCGGTGGATGGAATGGATGATGTGTGGGATGATGGTTTATGAGATGGATTAGAGGATGATGCCTGAGGTGCCCCCACTTCAACTCTTGGGAAATATCGAGAGTGAGGGAAAGATGATTCAAGGGCATGATAATATTCAAAGGGTTGAGGATCAACATGAATGGTTACCTCCATCCCATTGTAAGGTAATTTCAAGCACTAATGGTAAGTGGAGGGAACGACCTACATGGCATGAATCCATGGGCAGCTGAGGAGCAAATTATAAGGGAGGTCCAATTCAAGGACATGGTATGTGGTGTACTGCACCATGGGACCAAACTGAATAGGAAGAAAAATAATGCCTTCAGAATCCCTTTCTGCATTATCATAAGCCTTGATGGTGATAGTCTGATTATTCAAGTTAGCTTGGGTATACCCTACCTATTTTATGAACTTTAATGTATAGAGGTTGAGGGAAGAGCCATTATCTACCAAGACCCTTTTCTCTTTATGGTGGGCTATAAGGAATTTGATGTGGAGGGGATGATTATGGTTTGAATTGATTGTCGTCATATCATTTTGAATGAACCCTAGCTGATATGTGGATGATAGGTGTTCCACTAAGGCTTGAAATTGGGTAGGATCTATATCATTAGGCACACGCATCTCTTGGAGAGATTTGGTGAGGATTTATTGATGGATGGGGGAAGACTTAAGTAAATACAAAATGGATATTTGAGTGGGAGTCTTTCCAAGATGATCAAGAATATTATATTAGGAGCTCACAAGAGCTAGCTTGGATGATGTGGAAGGCCCAAGAATAGATATGTGGGTATGATGCATAGTAATAACACATTGCATGTCTTTTCCTTTAAAATGAATCATGGACACACGTGGCTCTACTTGAATGATGCACATAACTATGTCATCATAGTTACAGGGTAAATTCTTATAGCCAATATTGTTGGTGTTGTTACCTTGGTTCTTGTTATTGTTAGGACCAAGATTAGCATTAGAAGTTTTGGCACCTTCATTGTGCTTGGGGAAATTTTTTTAATATATTTGTAGTTGAGCATTGGACGATGTTGCTTGATTCACATCCACTAATATATCACCTCAATCTATGAGATCTTGGATATATTTTTTGAGTCTTTGACACTTGTTAGTGGAATGAACTTTGATTTTGTGGAAATCACAATACTTGTTTTCCCTATACTAGGTGGGCTTTGGTTTTGACTCATTAAAGGGCTTGAGCACAGGATAAGTGAATAGATAACTTGCTTGTAAGAGCCTCTTGAAAATGACATCTAAAGATTATCCCAAAGGAGTAAAAGTACGCTTGTTGTTTCCTTGGTTAGACTGATTGGACTTTGGGGGAGGTCGTGGTGCACCATGTGGCACATATATGACATTGGGAACTAATTTTTGATTGGGGAAATACTGTGATCTTTGTGAGGTGTTGGCTACTTGGACATTCTTGGTATCAGTGACACCATCATTGACAACATTCTTATTCTTATTCTAGTAGTGAGGCCTCTCACCTGATAACTTATCCTTATTTGAATTAAATATTTTGACTTGTCCCTTAGCAATGAGGGCCCTCTCAATGGTGGTGCCCTTCTCAATGACTTCTAAAAAGGTGGTAACATAGTGAAGATTAAGATTATGCACCATGTTAGGATGGTCATTTGCAATGAAGATGGTCACCATGTCCTTCTCACTGAGATGGGATCTTAGCCAACTAGCCAATGCAGAACCACCTTTGTAGGTAGCTTGCAAAGGTTTCTACCTCACGTTGTTTTTATTTCAAAATATATAAGGTATCTATGTCCTTCTCCAAGTTGAAGGATAAGTGTGAGTCAGAATGGTTTGATCGTGTGATGGTGAAGGTGGATATGAAGGAGTTTGCTGATATTGGCTAGCATATGTGGATGGAGGATTAGTGTAATTTTTTTGATATGATGGTGAGGCTTGGTAATATGAGGATGAGGCACCCTCCTGATATGATGGTGGCTATTGATAGTAATATGGATTGGATTCGTATTTGTATGCGGATTGATGCCAAGAAGCATATGGGGGTTGTTGTGGAGTGGATTGTTGGTAATAGGGATGTTGTTGCGATTGCTGGAGATTAGTGTGGGATGGTCTTTGCTGGGATTTTTGTGTGTAGGATGGTTGCTACTAAGATTTTTTTGGGTGATAGTACAATAATAATTAGTATTGGGATTGGATGTAGTGGCTTACAGATGATAGGCGCTCTGAGGATGATATAAGTATTGGGCAGCAGGGTTGCTTGGGATATGTTGGGAGGATTGTTGGTGAGGAGGTTGAGATGGAATTTGAGATTGTTGAGGGAGTTGTTGGTAATATGGTGGTTGCTAGTAAAGAGGTTGAGATGGAATTTGATATTGTTGAGGGATGACCTACAATTGATGAGGAGGTTGTTAGGGAGTTCCCCGAGGTTGGTGTAGAGGTTTTTGTTGATGTTCTTGTGGGATTTGAGTTTTTTGTGGATTACCTTGCGGTTGATGCAAGGGTTGTGATGGATTACCTTGCATTTGATGCAAGGGAGGTTGTTTAGGCTATGACGAGATAGTAGTGTGAAGTGGAGGTTGTGACATGGTTTTTTTGGTGTAAGACTACCTTGAGGTGGCTATTGGGGTGTAAATGGAGGTGGTAGAAAGTTAGATGAGGGTATGGGACTAGGTGGTAGAGGTGGCATAGCGAAAGGATTATAAGAATTTTTGCTAACATTCTTAGTTAATTGACTTGATTGATTCAAAGGAATAGGTGGTGTGGATAGTATGCGGGTTGAACCTTACGCGATGTTTGTGCCTTAAAGATTGGGAGGACCTTGCGGCATACCAAGACCAAGGGGATTGTTAGGATCAGGTGATGCACCCATAACTGAATTTGGAACTCGAGGGGGTGGTATAGGAGGTGTTACTTGATAAATAACAACATTTCCAAATCTAAGCTGATACCAACCATCTTGGGGTGGACCTTGGTAGACATATGAATTACTTGGATCATTCTAGGAATTTTGAGGATCTTGCGACACCAGAGGTGTAGGAGGTGTAATGTTGACATATTTGGATAGGTTAAACTCCAATGGTGGTTTGATACCCTTAATGATTAAGGTGGAAAGAATCTTGTCCCCATGCTTATCTAGAAGATGATCCGTCATTTGCAGATTGGTGAGATTACTGAAGTATTCATCAACTATAAGCTCAAGTTGGTTAACCATGCTTTTTAAGGAGGAGATTGAGTGTGGACCTCAATATTAGATTGCGATGAGCGATCATTGGTGGGTTGTGTAGACACATAAAAATGACCTAGACCTGCGACCACTATTTTACCACTTCCCATCCTAGCATAATTGTAACATTTGAATTATGTTCCTAACCCACATTCAACTATTAATTAAATAATTCATGATTATTTAATCAATTTAGAATCTTTCGTTCTTCATGATTATTAAATAAATAAATATTATTTATTTAATTTAATATGTCACTAATTGTCAAAATCTTCTCTTAATTAAATAAAGTCATCAATTTATTTAATTAATCTTCATCATTAATGTCCTCCTGATTATTAAATTAATATATTTTAATATATCTATTTAATATGTCACTAATTCCCAAATCCTCTCTTAATTAAATAAATTCATTTATTTATTTAATTGATTAACTACTTCTTCTAAATTAAATAATTATTTTAATTATTTAATTGTGGCATGTGACACCTTGTTATTTTTAAATAAAACAAATCATTTAAAAATATCTCACATGGTTAACTGTTTCTTCATTTAGTAATTAATTCCAAAAATCAATTACTTCTTATCTCACAAAATCCCTATTTTGAATTAAATTAATTCAAAATGGAATTATTCCTCTACAAATCAAGTAATTTCCAAAATTATTGATTTTCTAAAATCTCATCTTCTTGTCTTTTGATTTCTTACTAATTTCATCTCCACTGTCACATTCAGTCTGGATTTAATTCATTTAATTAAATCTTATTTACACCTATGGGTATTTTACCCTAACCCTAATTAGGGTTGCCTTATTGAATCTTGACCTTTGATTCTAGGGTATTCTTCAATCTCTCATCTTGTCTGTTCATTCAAGATTGCATTTTCTATAAAATGACAATCTTGATTTCATTTTCGGATCCATGATCATTTAATATAAACTTTTATTATAGGCATTCTAGAGATCATAGACTTTATTTACTATTTGCATATCAGAAATTGCTTTCTAGTGTGCATAGTTTGATATTTTAAAATCCTTCAAAAGCATTGTTAAGGCTAGGCATTAGAGAAGTTTGCTGACAAAGAAATTTGAGGGCATTCCATCATTGCAGCAAGGCTTGAGAAGGTGCAATGAAAGTAATCATGAATAGAGAAGATTGGTGAGATCATTCCATTTCACTTTATTTTCATTTTTATATTCTTATGTGTTTCATTGCTTGATATTAAACTAACTTGCAGGTATAGCTAATTGTTTGAATCTTATCTTGCAGGATTCTTTAGATCATTACATTGGTGAACCCAACAAGTTTGTTTAACACATTTTTTGTAGATTTGTTGCTTTTCTTGTTTGTTTTTGTTGTTTTGCAGGTTACAACCAAGAATTCGCACACAATCCCGTCATCTTCTTTAGAGTACAAAAAAATGGGCGAATAAAAAATTAAAAAATGATTATCTGGGTTTTGTAGGCCTTATTTCTAGCTTTCCAAAACTTCAAATTATTTAAAATTTCGTTAAGATTTAAGAAAGTTATGGTCATTTTACTATTTGCTGTTTTTTTTTAAATTCTGGTAAAAATTTTGCCTTTTAGAATTGTAATCTGGATCCGACACGACCGCGGCCAGTCTTTTTTTTTTCTGGGTTTTAAATGAACCAATCCTAGGGTAGACACACTTAAGGATTAAATTTATCAACCCTAGGGTAGGCATTTTTTTAAAATTTGGAATTTATCAATCTAGGATAGTCACCACACAAAATTTTGTTGAATTAAAATGAACACCATGTCTGTGTGAAGCAACATCTTCACTTAGATTATAAAATATTTTTGTTGTGGGATTAAAATTGAACACTTGCTTTGTGTGTTTTGGATAGTAGGCATATGCTCTCCCCTTTACTGGGTGATCAAAAAGCCAGACCTATCTTTTCTTTCATACTTATGCATTTACTGCTTTCATACAACCCTTAGCAAGCCTGCCGTAGTGGGAAAAAGTACTCACCCTATGGGAATGACCTAAGTGGGAACACCTAAAGCCAAGGTTTCCAACCCACTATAATCAAAAGCAAGTTGTGTATGAAAATCCAACTTGACAGTAGTTGACAGGATAACCATCCCCAAAACCTTTGTTCTAAAGGTTGGGAGGTCTCTCGAGGGAGTATATCCATTGTCACACTGAACGGAAAGACTTACTAAGAACCTAGTGTAGTAGCCAGCCATGTCAGTAACCAGACATCCTTTCAATCACGGTGCAAGGGGAGGGAAGAATCTCCCCCCAAGACACTCACCATATAATCACCACGGACTGTTTGCTCAGGGGATTCGGTATCCACTTCCGTCACCTTGAGTACGCACCTGGAAAAGACAAAAACACGGGCGCCCTCTAGGGGGTGACAAGGCTGTGTGAGTCGACGTGATTTTAAGATGTGGGCTATGATTGCGAGGATGACCCACTTGATTTTTAAGAGTGAGTCTATTTGAACAAGCATTTCATATTGTTTTGATTTCTGTGTTTGCCAAAAATCTTCAAACAAATTGCAAAATCACAAACTGAAATCACAAAAAACTGGTCAAAAATTATAAACTGTCTTCCTTCACTATTTCAAGTCAAACCAGACTCTAAACTGCTTAATCATCATTAAAACATTGCATTTTTAGATACCATCTAGCCCATTAATTTGCATTGGTAGCTTCACCACCTCTCTAGACACTCACTTTGGTAGATTTTAGGAGTTGACTCTTGTCATCCATTGTCCAAAATTTGCATTCATTAGTAGGTTGTTATTGGACCCAATTACCTTTGTCATTTCATCAAGTCTTTGGTGAATTATTTCCCACTCAATAGTCTAGTGTGGAAATTTCACTTTGTCTTAGTTATAGTCCTTCCACAGTCCATTGATTTTCCAAAAGTTGAATCATTGCACAAACATTGCTTGTCCAAGTTTGTCCTTTTTAGATCTCTCATTACTAAGTGCATCTTAGGCTCCATTAGTTGCATATCATTTAGCTCATCCTTTTAGTACCACACTATCCTTGCATTCACAAGCCTTTAGTCTTGTTTGCATTCATAGCATCCTTTAAAAATCCAAAAAGAAACCAAAAAAAACATAGTCTTATATTTAGATCATTTTCTCCATCATCCCAAGTTGAGCAAAACTTTGTATGGTTGAAACTAGACTACAGAAAAAGAAACGACTTATGGATTCTTTTAGACAAGACAACAACTTTCCTGAGTTCACAACTGGCATGGACTCATTTCCCAATACCATGACTAATCCTTGTTTTGACATGGAAAATTCCACAATCAATCCTTTTAGTGAGATGAACATGCCATCATCTCCCTCACATATTTTTGAACCATTTATCTGACAGGATCAAAATGGGGATGTCTTTGAAGAAGACATATTAGCTGCCGCTCAACATCCAGAAGTTGCTGCTTTTGTAGAAGAAGTAGTCTTAAATGACTCTTCTAGATTTCTAGCTATGCTCCTTGACCAAGGGGCTAAGTTACCAAAGGGATTTGACCTTAACACGCTTAGACCAACTTCTCCCACTCCAACATCATACATGGGAGCCTCTTCACAAAACATCATCAACACAATCCATGCTACCTCCCTTGGTCACACTACCGCCACAACCAACACAACATCTATTGGGGGATCATCCTCCCACACCAACACCACATCACAATCCATCCCACAACAAACATCCACTATTCCTTCACAAACAATGGCGGCAACCACATCAAACCTCCTTAGAACCACATCTAGTTCCATGAATACATCGGCAAACCTACTATTAGGTTCTTCAAGCACCATAGCAACCAACTCATCTAACCCATTTGGGAGAAATAAACGACAGGTTTTCATCCAAGGCACCCAATCCACTTCATCACAAGTCAATACCAGCATTCCTATGACCCAAAACACCCACATTCCTCAAGGTCATAATCTTTTATTTGGGCAAGGCAATCAAAGCACCCAATCATATACTCCATTTGGGCATCAACAAACTCAAAATCAACAAGGCACTCCATTTGGCAATCAACAAGGTCACAACCAGCAAGGTCCTCAAATCCAGTCCAATATGGCAGGATACCACATTCCCACTTACGCTTCTCAAGTCCATACACAGCAGCACATCCCTCATCAAAGTACTAACTACCAACAACCGCCTCACCACAACAATCATTTTGCTCGCGGACAACCCATTCCCAATCAACACATCTCACAACATTTGGGGAATCAAATCGCATCCACCACCAACATAGGTAATGCTACCAACCATCCAATGGTGGAAGCACTCACACAACAACTAGCTGCTCTTCAAACACAAGTGGAGACCTTGCAACAATCCAACAAAAAGTCATACATGTCACATGACTTGTGTCCCTATCCGTTTGACACAACTTTATATATGCCACCATTTCCTCATGGATATGTGGTCCCTCATTTTCCCAAGTATAAAGGCAAAACAAACCCCCTTGAACACATAAGGGAATTCACAACTAGTTGTATTGACATTGCTTATGAACAAACTTATCTCATGAGACTCTTCTCTAGAAGTCTTGGAGGTCATGCACTAGAATGGTTCTCACTTTTGCCTAAAGGAATAAAAACATGGGATGAATTGGCAAACAAGTTTGTCGAAAACTATGCTTACAATATTGACACGGACATTGACATCGCTTCCTTATGCAAACTTACCCAAGAGGATGCAGGAGAAACTTTCATTCCATTCTTTCAAAGATGGAGAACCTTAGCAAGCAGATGTTCGGTAGAAATACCTAAAAAGGAAAAAGTAACTATGTTTGTGCAAAATCTCCTTGGACCGCTAAGGTATGGCCTACAAGTTCATTGTTGCACCACTTTTGTTGACCTTGTTGAAAAGGGTGTTCAACTCGAAAAAGCCTTGATTGCCAAAGGTGAATTGAAATATGGTAACAAAACCATCAACATCACCACCAATAATAACCCAAGTAGTTCAAACGACAAAAAAAAATACTGGGTTAAGAATAAGCACATCACAAACGACGGTGTAGTTGATGCAAAAACTGTCAATGCAACAGGTCATGTACTCACAATCAAAGGAGTACACAATCAAAATGCACCTGTAACTACACCGACACCAACTACCAATGCTATCCAAAACAATCACGCGCAATCTAACCAAAGGCAATTGCGTCAACCCCGATAGTTCCAAAAGCGCACATACACCCCTTTGGGTGAACCTATCGAAACTGTCTTAAAGAAACTTCTTCAAAATGGCGTCATCACGCTGGAAGAGCCTAAACCGTATGACCCTGGTCAGTTCAATCCATCATGGTGGGATGACAATTCATTTTGTGATTACCACCGTACCAAAGGGCACAAAAATTCCACTTGTCGCCAATTGCGAAATCTGGTGCAAGATCTCATTGAAAACCACACTATATAGTTGGGTGGGCAGTCATTTACATCTAATGCGGATTATACTATTCACAAAAATCCACTGCAGGATCATAACAAAGCTTCCTCCTCTGACACAAAGAATACCCACAATCAAGCCAACCACATCCGCCCGGCCTACAATACTGTCCACCCTCCATACAAGTATCCCGATGGCACCATTATTAACAATCTTCGTGCTACTAATGAAGATGAATCTATTAATACCATCAACATCAAAAGAGCTCCAGAATGCAATGTGACTACGCGTAAAGGCAAGATCACTATCCTGGGTCCTTCGCCCCATCAACCAAGGATCACCATACCTGAGCCATCTGCTAGACAATCCACCCCAAAACTAGAGTTCAGCATTGTTGAGCAGTTAAATAAAACACCTGCCCAAATATCCATTCTGGAACTACTTTGTATTTCACCCATGCATAAGGCCATCCTCGATAAAGTCTTGCAAGAGTCATCTATCCCAACCAACATTGATGTCAACCACTTTCAGACTATGGTCGGATACCTGAATTCGCCCCATCACATCACCTTTTCTGATAGTGACTATTCCTCGCCAAAACCATCCCACAATGATGCCCTTCACATTGAGGTTTTTGTCCATAAGCACAAGGTTAGACGAGTTCTAGTAGATGGTAGAGCAGGATTGAACATCTGCTCTTTAAAATTGGTTAAAGCTCTTGGTTTCTCTGGTGCATGTGTAGATGCTAGCAAGAGCATTGTCATCAAGGCATACGATGATGAAGAACGCGCTTCTAAAGGCGTCATTACAATCCCACTCCGGGTAGGACCAGTTATCATAGATACAACATGCCAGGTCCTAGATCATGATATACACTACAATATCTTACTTGGTCGCCCCTGGATTCATGCTCTAAAGGCCATTCCATCCACATATCACCAATGCCTGAAATTCCCCTTTGATGGTACTGAGATCACTATCCCAGGAGATCCGGATCCATTTCAATACTGTACCAACTTGTGAGCCACTGCTGAACACCAAGTACCCATCAACCGAGAGGCCTTTTCTTCCACCTCATCCAAATATATTGACCCATCGACGCTCACGAAGTCATCCACTCCATCACATTCTACCACACCATTTGCCTCAGCCTCCATCCCAAGTAAAAACCTTCAGATCCAGGACCTTGCTTGTGGAGAATTCAAGTTGAACATGGCTTACTACATCACCACAATACCAAAGCCACCCAAAGTCTATGGTAGACCATGTTTTGCAATAGAGCCCAAAACAACTTTCAAAGTTCCTCCGAAAAGTGTCTTCACACAGTGGGGTGATATGGGTAATGAAGTGATTATCGACATAGAGGATTGGATCTACAAAGACCCAAAAGAGTTATCTCCCCTACCAGTACATCTTTATGGCAAGGGCTATGATATATGCAAAACCCTAGGTTTTGACGGCAGAAGTGGTCTGGGAAAGAATAACAATGGAAGGAGGGAACCAGTCATTGTTTCTGCGAGACTAAGATACATAGGGCTAGGGTTTGACCAACTCGGAACTGACGACCAACGTATCTATGAACTTTCAAGTGAGGACGTAACGGCTTCAAAAAGTGTTGAGACATGCGAAGAATCCCTTACCGAAACTGACTCAAATGAATGGGAATGGGGATCTAACAAAACTATAAGTGACTATGGCATTGACAAACTATTCCTAGAACTTAGCCAACTTTCCTTTGCAAAACGCTTCAACCAGAAATATAACATTGACCCTATTGACCAACATTCTAAAAATAAAGAATGGGTGCGCATTCCTTGGAACCCAGAAGAACACAAGGTGTCGTCGGCAATACCTGAATCATCCCACCCCATCCTTGAGATCACCCATGAGCCTAACCTACTTGAGCCCACTATCCATACCTCTGAAATGCCAACCACTAGTCAGGATGGTTTTATCCCATACTATGACTTTGAATTTGACTGATCTGACTCTGAATATGGTCCATCCATTGCATCCGACACAGAAAGAGAAATTGACAACTTTTCCTTCACCCTTGAGGCATCAATTTACACACATTTTGAATCCTCCCCATCCTTTACCAACACTAACGATGGGATCACATTAGTATATCCACAATTGATTGACTGGGACCAATAAGAACTGCCAACTTTGGACATCTTTCAGAATGATGAAGCAATAGTAGAGTTCATGGGGCTCCGAGAAGGTATACCATGGGGTGATCATAAGGCAGGACTTGCTATTGACCTATATTGTGTAGCTTACTTCGGGGAGACGGTACAATCCTCCAGTCGCAAAAGTAAAAATGATAAAACAAAAAAAGAAATATCTTTAGGTGAAAATCGCAAGGCACCTTCTGATAACAAAATAGTAAAAATAAAGGACGTATCCGAAGGTGAAACCTCTCTGAGGCACCTAAGGATGGAGGATTGGAATTTCTTCCTGTTACAGAGGAGAAATCGGCAATGTTAATTAAAGACACCACCGAAGTTAACATAGCCACACCAGAGCATCCCAAAATGGTTCTCTTTGCTGCATCACTGACTGAGGAAGAAAAACCTGAGTTCCAACAATTCTTCACAGTAAGAAAAGTTAACTTTGCTTGGTCATATTGTGATATGCCAGGACTAGATCCAGAACTGGTTCTACATCACCTTCCACTAATCCCAAATATCAAGCCGGTCAAACAAAAGCTGTGAAAGATGCACCCGCAGATCGCACTACTTGTCAAGGCAGAATTAAAAAAGTTACTAGATGTTGAATTCATAAGGTCAATTGATTATGCGGATTGGATATCAAACATTGTTCCTGTTACCAAGCCGAATGGCCAAATCTGTATCTGCACAGATTTTAGAGATTTGAATAAGGCTTTCCCAAAAGATGACTTCCCCCTACCAAACATAGACATGATTGTTGACCTCACGGCAGGATATGAGATGTTATCTCTCATGGATGGCTTCTCCAGCTACAACCAAATCAGAATTGCAACAGAAGATCAACATAAAACAACATTCACTTGTCCTTGGGGAACATACTGTTGGAATGTCATTCCTTTTGGCCTAAAGAATGCAGGCGCCACATACCAAAGGGCTATGACAACAATTTTTCATGACATGATGCACAATCTAATGGAAGATTATGTGGATGACCTATTAGCAAAATCTTTGACAAGGAAAGAACATCTCAAAGTCTTAGAAATTTTTTTCAAACGGCTTGAAGATTACAAGGTTAGATTGAACCCAAAGAAATGTGTTTTTGGAGTCACTTCAGGCAAACTGCTAGGATACATCATTTCAAGACGAGGCATTGAGGTTGACCCAGCAAAGGTAAAAGCAATTCTGAACATGCCTCCACCAAAGGGAATTAGTGAGTTGCGCACACTTCAAGGCAAATTACAGTCTATTCGCCGATTTATCGCACAATTGGCAGACAAGTGTCAACCATTCCAATATCTACTACGCAAAAGTAATCCTTTTGTATGGACAGATAAATGCAACATAGCCTTTGACCAAATTAAAGAATATCTACTAACACCACCAGTATTGATGCTGCCTATTGAGGGCAAGCCATTAATCTTATATGTTTCAGCAATGACAAATGCATTGGGGGCATTATTAGCGCAAAATGACCATGAAGAAAAAGAAAGAGCCATGTACTACATCAGTCACACACTAATTGGATATGAGCTCAATTACACAACCATTGAAAGGGCATGCCTTGTAGTTTTTTTTGTGGCACAAAAACTTAGACACTATATGCTGAGCCATCAAACACATTTAGTGGCAAAGATTGACCCATTAAAGTATCTCCTTAGTCGAGCAGCATTAACAGGCCGTTTGGAAAAATGGGTTATGATATTAAGCGAGTATGATATACAGTATGTGGAGCGCAAGGCTATAAAAGGGCAAGTCATAGCAGATCAATTGGCTGATGCACCAATCCCGGCCACTCATCCTCTGATAGCTAATTTTTCTAACCCCGGGTCAAAATTTAAAAATTTTCCCGAGGGGGCATAGGCACTTCGTACCTCTGCTGGGGCATATTTTGGACTTGTTTTCTTTGCCACAATGTGACAGGCTACATTATGACAAAGAGGGGCAAATGTAGACACATAAAAATGACCTAGACCTGCGACCACTATTTTACCACTTCCCATCCTAGCATAATTGTAACATTTGAATTATGTCCCTAACCCACATTCAACTATTAATTAAATAATGCATGATTATTTAATCAATTTAGAATCTTTCGTTCTTCATGATTATTAAATAAATAAATATTATTTATTTAATTTAATATGTCACTAATTGTCAAAATCTTCTCTTAATTAAATAAAGTCATCAATTTATTTAATTAATCTTCATCATTAATGTCCTCCTGATTATTAAATTAATATATTTTAATATATCTATTTAATATGTCACTAATTCCCAAATCCTCTCTTAATTAAATAAATTCATTTATTTATTTAATTGATTAACTACTTCTTCTAAATTAAATAATTATTTTAATTATTTAATTGTGGCATGTGACACCTTGTTATTTTTAAATAAAACAAATCATTTAAAAATATCTCACATGGTTAACTGTTTCTTCATTTAGTAATTAATTCCAAAAATCAATTACTTCTTATCTCACAAAATCCCTATTTTGAATTAAATTAATTCAAAATGGAATTATTCCTCTACAAATCAAGTAATTTCCAAAATTATTGATTTTCTAAAATCTCATCTTCTTGTCTTTTGATTTCTTACTAATTTCATCTCCACTGTCACATTCAGTCTGGATTTAATTCATTTAATTAAATCTTATTTACACCTATGGGTATTTTATCCTAACCCTAATTAGGGTTGCCTTATTGAATCTTGACCTTTGATTCTAGGGTATTCTTCAATCTCTCATCTTGTCTGTTCATTCAAGATTGCATTTTCTATAAAATGACAATCTTGATTTCATTTTCGGATCCATGATCATTTAATATAAACTTTTATTATAGGCATTCTAGAGATCATAGACTTAATTTATTATTTGCATATCAGAAATTGCTTTCTAGTGTGCATAGTTTGATATTTTAAAATCCTTCAAAAGCATTGTTAAGGCTAGGCATTAGAGAAGTTTGCTGACAAAGAAATCTGAGGGCTTTCCATCATTGCAGCAAGGCTTGAGAAGGTGCAATGGAAGCAATCATGAATAGAGAAGATTGGTGAGATCATTCCATTTCACTTTATTTTCCTTTTTATATTCTTATGTGTTTCATTGCTTGATATTAAACTAACTTGCAGGTATAGCTAATTGTTTGAATCTTATCTTGCAGGGTTTTTTAGATCATTACAGGTTGATCCCGAGGGATGTGAGGCTGAGTAGCTTGGGGCTATTGTTGTTCTATGAGTTTCTTTTCTTGTGATCGAGTGGTGACGAGCATGAAAATGCAAAACAACTAGGTGGTTAGGATGACAATGAGCTATAGGATGCACTCAAATGATGACCTAAATGATGACTAAAGGATTTATTGGATTAGATGATCGATTGATGGATTGATTGGATTGGAGGGGATGATTTGACTAAGTGATCAAATTGGATTCAACTAGGTCGATTGATTGGATTAGATGATTGGTGAGATTGGATGATTGATTGGATTGGATTGATGAGATTGAATCTAAACCAAGTTTAGGGGCTCAACTAGATGAAATGTGATGTCGATGACCGAATTGGATTCAAAAAGGATAATTATGGCACCAAATCCACCTCAAGATGGAAGTATATTGATTGGGCTATGGATGATTACTAACTCGGGATGGATAAAAATCCTAAGTAAGCATGAATGATAATGGTCAGGATCAGTTACCTAAGCCAACTTGGATAAAAAACCTCTAAAAAAAAGTCTAAAGGATTTGGATTGATGAACTGATAATGGATATGCAATCTAGGGATATACTATGATATGCCTATGTGATTGGATTTAAGATTCAATGAATTTTGAAAAATGCAAATAGACTAAAATGATGATTACAGGCAGATGGATAGTGATAAAAAAAATTTGATCACAGGAACAGGCTCAAAAAATGACAATCTTTCAGTGGTTAAGAGGATAAACTCTCAAGAGTTTTGTATGGGAAGTGCATATGCCTCTGTGTGTAGCAAGATCACCCCTCTAGGTGATTAGTTCACCTATCTAAAGGTCACCAAATTGCCTCTATGTTTGACAAGATCGCCTATATCAAGGACTCAAACTTGCCTATATCTGGAGATGCCAAAAGGAACATGTGGACATGGGTCATAAAATTTCCTATATACATATTAGGATCACCTATGTGTATGATAGGACCACCTCTCTAGGACACATGATTGCCTATATCTTTGGAAACCAAAAGGAAACAGGAGGACATGGGACACAAAATCACCCATCTAAGGATCAGATTCACCTCTTTCTTGAGATGTATAGATGTAAATGAAAACTCCTATTAGGAGATCACCTATCTATTGGTCAAAAGATCTGCCTATGTCTTGAATTATATCTATGGTGATGGTACAAATAGATGTTGGATCACCCCTATGGACAAAAAGTTCTCCTATTCTAAGGGATGTATGGACGAGGGAGACTCAGTTAGGAAATAAGATTGCCCCTGCAGACAACAAGTTTTCTTATTCTAAGAATAGATAGTGGGGATGACATGGACTCGCTTATGAGAGAAGGAGGATCACCTATTCTAAGGGAACGGGCAGAAATGGGGTCACCTAATAGGGCGACCCAAAGGAAAATTCACCCCTGACGAGGATGAGTTCTCCTAAAAGATGACCTAGACCGGAATCGAGACACATAATCACCCCTGTTTAGGGCAGGATCACCTGTCCACAAAGCAAGTTCACCCCCGTGAGAAGCAAACTCACCACTGAGGCCAAAGGAAAACTATGACAAATGACAAAAACATAGCAAACAACAGATAGAAGGCTGGACTGACTCAAATTGATGACAAGCACTAGTATTGCACAAGAAGGCATGCCAAGAAGCACAATCCTAAAATTAGTGATAATGGGTTTATAAACTTGATGTAGGCCCACCACCTTGAGGATACACCCCAAGGTTAATACTTCATGATAGTGGGGTGGTTCACTGGATCACTCTTTCTCGTGAAGGTAGAAAGCTAGAGATCAAGTGGCACAGGGTCATCAACAAACATCACAAGATCACCTTCTATGTCTCACTTGAGGACTATCATAATCCACCAAGAGTATTTCTATCTCAACCCAAGGGAGTATGCGATAAGTAAATTTTGGGTATGGTGCACATATCTTGCACTACACCAAGCTGTGACTAAAACACGGGTCTCTATCTAGGTTGAACAAGGCTATCTCGTGTGTCCTTGATATTTGCTAACGTACATGAGGCACAACCATGAACACTAGCATGTCACAAGAATGGATCGAGATCCCCAATGAAGTATTGGAAAATTGAACCAACCTTGCACATCTTATATAGGTATCACCCTAACATCAATGCTTTTCTAGACACAATGTGACTGGATTGGGGTACAACTTTCATTCTCCCCCCTTTATATATGTCATTGGTAACACGTGGTTGGAATCATCCCTAGGGTGATGATATCCCAGGCAGGTCCCACAAAAGGAAGGAAACACTAGATTCTTTGTCTGGTCCCTAGGCTCACACGTAGCGCAAGGGGAGAGCTTAGACACACTAGCACTTCCTGGGTAGACCAGTCTAGACTGGAATGAATTATGATTTCTTGTCACTCAGGATCACCGAAAGGTGCAAGGGGAGTAGATATGTCAAAAATTCACTCCCAAACACAACAAACAAGTTAATTGAACCTTTAATTAATCTACATGTGCCTAGATTAGTATGGAAAAAAGGCACACAAATAGATCTACACTAAGGGTCTTTTACTGATCATCCTACACACAAGGAATTAGTAGTTTCGATCTTTGATATTCATCAAACATGAGGGGAAGGGCTGCACAAACTGTTATTTAAATGCCACAAATCATCAACAAACAAGCTAGTTGGTTAGTACCCAAAATCAAAATCAAATTGTAGCTCAAATAAAAAATTTAGAGGGTTTTGGAATACCTCAAGTTTGCCCTTATGTAGAGTGAATTCACCTGTAACTATGCTTTAGGATCTCCTATCTCCTAAAAAGGAAGGTTTGTGTTTGACTTTTGGATGGAGGGGTAGATGTGCTTTTGCCTTTGTAACTCAAGCAAGTTCAGCTCTGTATCAAGCAAGTTCACCCCTTTTTATGTTCCTAGTGTATCTGCCTCTGATATCAATGGTCTGGATTAGGTTCACCCCCCTTACAAAATGGTGATAGTGAGTTTTCCCGTGTTTGATTTAGGTATTCCCTTGTGTCTAGAAAATTCGACTATCTGGGGGTGGATTTTCCCCTGTGTATCAAATCCTAACCTACAAAAATTCAAACAAGCAATAATCAAATAGACCTGTGATGTGGGTCCTACCAGGCATTCCAAAAATGTGTACAGTGTGATTTTCCTACCCTAAGATGCAAAAATAAACTAGTGCAACAAAAGGAAAACACAAAAAAAACATTTGAATAGGCCTATTTGAATCTAAAAAAAATGTCAAAAACAAAGAAAAATATTACCTTGTTTAGATTGATAGTTTGGTTGGCCTTTTGGATGCTTGATTGTATGATCCTTGCTTGGAAAAATGACACAAATCTTAGTTTAAAATGAAGCTAAAGTGAAGATGAATGCAATGGTGGACGTGGGTAGCTTAAGGGATGCAATATGGAGGCTTTTTTGCTGCAACAATGGTGGATGCAAAGTGATGGCTTGAGTGTTTGATTGCTTGATTGCTAAGTGTGTAGATTAATTATGTGTTGAGAGTTGGAAAAATGAGGGAAATTCCACCATTTATAGGGGAAGTGCCTCTAAAGCAATGGAGGGTAAGGATTAAGCCATGGTGGCAAAGGTCAAGGGCCAGGGTAAGTTGAGAACTCACAAGCCCTCACATCTTGACATGTGGAAGATGAGATGGAAAGAAGGGGATGAGGTGGAAGTGACATGGAGGTACTAGGTTGTACCTTGGGAAGGGACAATATCTCCTCATAAAGGAAGTCCTTTTCCACATGTTCTTGAGAGGACATGTGAGGAATTAAAATTCCTCACAATTCCTCATGGGGATGAGAGAAGGAATTTAAAATTCCTTAAAATTCCTTGGGGGATTAAATCTGAATTAAAAATTCACATATGTAGGGAAGGGGATGCCATCTCCAAATGGAGAAATCATTTAATGAAGTTTGACCAAGGACACAAGCCATAAATGGCATGAGGATTAGGTTAGCTTAAGCAAGTGATTAAGGTTGTGCAAATGTGAGATTAGGTAAGTTAATGACATATTAGAGACAAGTGGGAGATTATGGAGGATGTGACCCTAATGATGATTAGGGGTGTGCACATGCTAATCACAAGTTAATTAAATTAATCTGGATTAAGGAGAATTATGGAGGATGTGACATGAGGAGAGAGAAGATAATGAATTAAAAATTGATTTAATTCATAAAGGCTAAAGTGACTAAATTAAATAAATTGGGGTATTTATTTAATTTAGAGATGAAAGGGGTAAGGTATTTAATTGATTTATTAAATACCTTAGGGGACATTAGGATGGAAGGAAATATTAATCAAATAAGGAATTATTTAATTAATATAGATTGGGGATGCAATATGGAGGAATGCAAGGGTGAATTTGACCTTATGGGAGTGGTCAAATTCAGGTGCCTACAATTTCTTTTATTTGATCATATTATGTCATATCTTCAAATTTTATCATGTCTATTTTTTATTATTCACCTAATGTGTTTGTCTACAACTAGCATGTTTGTGGTGAGATTGTAGTTAGCTTTGCAAGATAGAAGACTTGTGTCCTCTTCATGTCCTGGCTTAACTCCTTTATTTTATATACCAGATTGAATATTTGTGTCATCTTCATCTTGGGTATATTCTCTTCAACCTTTTTCTACTTTATCTCACACATGTTATAATACATATGCTCGCTAAAGTGGGGGGAAAATGTAGTATCATAAAATTGCACCCCATGCAATTTCACATTATATAGCCCTCCCTTTAGATTAATAAAGGATGATAATGCAAATCCCCTTTTCCTTAACTTTAATTTCATCCTTGGCCCCTTTTTTTTCGATCTTCAAATGATTTTTTGTCAGGAACACTTCCATGACATGCAAATGTTTGCACATCATGCAAACATCCTGATAAGATTCTTGATTTTGTGGCCATTGAGACATTACAATTCTTCCTACCCACAAGGTTTATTGCCTTATGGTTGTAGAAGCACCCAAAAATGGCTTACATGCTTTTCCTTTATTCAAACATTCAGTCTTCCATCCCTTGAACTCATTCTTGTAATTTTTTACTCTCAAGTTCTCATCCTCACTATCTTCTACACCATTTTTCTTGAAAGTTATATTTCCCTTGACATCGAGTACATCACATCTTGGTTTCTATATTATGATATTGGCTCTCTCTTATCTCATTTAAAGTGTCGTGTGTTCTCTTTTAGCATCACAAGCTTGCTAAATGGAGGGTAACCACACTCTCTTTTCATTATCGTATTTATTTTAGTAGCATATTGTATTTTAACTTGTCTATTGTCTTATCTATCTATTTATTTATCTATTTTCTCTTTATATTTCTATTTGGTTGTTTGTGGAGGTGGAAACACCAAAATAGAGGTTTGACAAAGGCAAGCCTCGAAACAACCCTAACATTTTTCCTCATTTCTATGTGTGAAAGTTGTTGATTTGGAGTGTTGTGGGAGGCTTCATAGCATTGGACCTATTGTTAGTTCATTTGTTATTTCCATCCCTACTTTTTTTATTTCAATTATTTTAATCCACGCATTTGGTTTTCTTATTATTATTCCTATTATTCTAAGCTTTTTGCTAGTGTAGTTAACACTCATATTTTAGTTTTCGAATAGACAATAGGCTTTTTGTTTTTATGTGATCACATTTTATTTTTGGTTTGTACGAGAATATAATGCATTGTGAGGACATCTGTGCACCATTTTGTCATCCTTGATTGAGATCCAACTAACTTGCTCCTAAGACCTCTGAAATCTACTCTTTTAGTTCTTGAATTATTTATTCCAAAACTTATCTTAAAACATAAAATATAACCAAAACTTCATGGTCCTTCTACCTTTGTCACTTGAGCTTTTCCCTTGAGTTAGTTGAAGACCATTTTCTCCCTTTAGACTCTTCTTCATCCTAGAGACTCGAGAGTAGAAAATCTCTCCTCTACAACCATGAGCATGGTCGAAGGTTCCAATGGCTCTAGGAACCATGAGAAGCTTTGATGATTTTACTAAAAAATGGCTAAGGCATGAATAGTTTAGGTTGGAAGAGGAATAGGAAACAAGAACCTTCAAAGGTTCCTATGGTTCTTGGAACCATGTTGGAGGCCAACAAGGTTTCAAGAACTAGGCAAAGCTCTGACTTCTTATAAGAGTCATTTCTTGCCCAAATTTCCTCAAATTTGAACTAGGGATACCCATTTGGGAATTCTAGTAGATGGAAGACAAAAACACCCCCTACACTTAGTAATATTTTGGATTTTGAATTTTGGAAACTAACTAAAGCAATGGGAAGGGAGAAAATCACAACTTAGAAGCACAATTTCAATTGAACAACCCACATAGAATCTCTCATATCAGTTATAAACAATGGGAATATAAAAGGGGGCACAAGGTATCAAAATTTCAAAAAATATTGAGGGATTATTTCTACCTAATCATGGGATCCAAAATCCTTAAGATTATACTAGGCATATATTTGGAAGGCTAAAAACAACTAGAAAATATATTTTCTCAAAACACCACAAAACAGGGAATAACAAGTGCATAATGGCACTTGGAGGAAAATAAAAAAAATCTAAATCATGCATCCCCTTATAAAACAACTAATTTTTATAGTACAAGATTAGAAAACCTAAAAATAGGACTTGAGGTGTATCTCATTCGCTAAGACATGAAGAGATTCACCATCTATCCTAGAGAGATGAAAAGCATTGGTCTCCTTGTAATTGGTAATGATCTATGGGCCACTCTAGATAGCATCAAACTTTGTCTACCTTCCAAACTTGGATTTTCTACATCACTTTAGCACCAAGTCTCCCTCTATGAATAATCTATTTATAGCCTTTATTTCAAAATTATTCTTGACTTGTGCTTGATGAGTCTCAAGTGTATGCATTATCTTTATTTTGAGCTCCTCAAACTCCATTAGGTCAACCAACCTCACTATCATTGCATATTTACTAACATATCTAGTTGTTGTGCTAACTCAAAATAAGGAAACTCCAATGATAATAGGAGAATTGATTACCTCCAGTAAACCAACATGAAAGGGAAGTTTAAAATATCTCTCTTTAGAATTCTATTTTCAGCCAAAAGGGTTGTCCTAAGCATACTATTCCAATACCTATGGTTATCTTTGATGGTCCTCTTGATTATCCTAATTAGGTTTTTCTCTATGGACTCAACTAAGCAATTACCTTCAGGGTAATAATTTGGTGAGGTCTTCCAATATATACCATCCTTGACTACCCATTCATTGATTTGGGTGTCAACAAAGGCTTTAGAATTATTAAAGATGATAGTGGAGGGGACACCAAACCTGGTCACAATTTTTTCTAGGAATTCCAAAACTATAGCCTCAGTAGCATCCTTAAATACAATTACCTTTGTCCACCTAGTGAAATAGTTTGTAGCTACCAAAGTCCATATTCTACTAGCACTAGATGACATATTTATCATGCCAATGAAATCCAACCCCCACTATGCAAATGGTTGGTTTCTTTGGATGGGATAAAGAGGGAGAGCAACTAATATTTTCTTTCAAGAAAATAAAGCACATTTATAATTTTACAATTCTTCACCCATTTATAAGAATCATTAAATAAGTCTGGCCTATAATAACCAACCCTCATTACCTTATAGTAGTGTTCTTTACATATAAATTTCCACTTGATGAACCATCATGGAATTATTCCAATATTCTTCTTAGATGATATTTCTCAATGCATCTCAACAACACTTTGTTAGCACCCTAAGATTTTAGCTAAATTTGAAGTTCCCATGATGAGAAAGTTGATTGTAGCACCCAGAAGTATACTTGCAAAATTTTACTGAGTAGCCTAGTTGGATGATGAATAACTTGATGCCTTGTGATTGTCTAGCCAAACAAATTTTGGATCATGTTCATCTATTATCAGTAAGTGCTCATATCCATTTTTAGTCCCCCATAGTTAGATTTGATATTTTTTTTAGGCATCGAGTTTATAGGTTATGAAGAAGTTTGTTGTCAGCACCTTGTATATGTTAGGGTAGTCATATTCAAAGAGTAATATTCCATTAAAAATTGAGTATTATGCCAAAATAAGTGATCCCCACAATTTCCCTAGTATTCATATTCTCCCATGTCCATTTTCAAATCCCCATCATCTCATTTGATATTTTTCATATGTCAAAAGTAAATGTAGCTTGTTGATATTTGTTGTATGCATAATGTCAAGTTTTTCAAAAAGATAACTTTGAGAGTTGATACTTTGAGTTGGGTGATTGTCAAGAGAAGTGAATTGGTTCCAGTGATTCTCCCCATGTTCATATCTCCCTTTTATCAATTGCAAATTCTCAGGATTCAATTCGATATTTTTTCCAAGTGTTAAGTTCATGAGGTTTGAGGGGATTTTTGATATTTGCAGTTTTTGAGGGTTCTTGGCCACCCACTTCTAATGTTAATAAAATTTAACTATTGAATCTCATGAAGTTCCCCTGGGTGGTAACATTCTCTTGATATTCATACACCCCTATTCAATTTTAGTGCTCCAGGACGTGATTTGATATTTTTTTCAAGGGTCGAATTAGAGATGGTTTGAGGAGTTTTTCAGACTGCACTATGCCGGATTAGCCTAGGAGCCTATCTTTGATTGTCAATATTTTGCATCTCAGGAAGAATTAACAAATCCATGTGGCAGGAACACTTTCATGACATATGGAAACATCTTAGTTCAACCTTAGGGTCACACAAGTAATTTGATGTGTTTTTAAGGCATTTTTGAAAGCAAGTTAACCTATTTTTGACTATACAAGAGGATGAAAAAGGAATCTCGTGGTCCCATGATGGTTAGAGTCTGGCTTGTGGGGATATGCATAGGGTAGCGGTAGGGGTAAAAAAGTATTCACCTTTCAAAGATATGGAACGTATTTGATTGTATTTTCAAAGCTTCGTGTAATGACTTAAGTATTTAGTCAAAATTTTTAATCAATACATTTTTATGTAAAGTTGTGTCTCTTGATATCTCGAGTAAAGGGGTAGTTTAAATAGTTTTGAATGTAAACGATCTAAAGTGCTCCCTTGTGTTTATAAAAGGGAAATCAGGACTGTGTATAAAAGGGGTTGGTTTTTTTGGTGGAAATTTGTATATTGTAAAGAACCTTTTTGAAGCATAGTAATGTAACGAAAGCATTAACTTGGTGCCCAAATTTTGGTTTCAAATTTTTTATTGAGGTTATTGTTAACAATTATCTGGTTGTACCCAACTTGTTGTTTTCCTTGTTATTTAAATCATTGTATCAAGTATATATCTAGTTTATCAAAGAAAATTCATGTTTTGTGTGGTTTATTTGATTGGTTTCTTCAAGTAAGCATTAAATTCATTTGAAAAGATTCATTTGGATTATAAAGAAGGGCCAGGTAATTAATTCCCTTGCACATTTATGCATGTTATAAAAATTAGAGTGCCAAAAGATTCAAATTATAACCAATAGGAGGACACATATCAATCTATATTTTTACTCTGTTACCTAGTGGAAGAAAGACAGTAATCAATTTATCCCCAAAAAATTTCCTTGTAAAAGGATTTTCTATATATTTTAATTTTCAATTGTAGGAGTAGGAGTAGTAGTTAGTTTTTCATTTTTATTGTCTATTTCAAACCCTCATGCTAGTGTGAAATAGATTGTTAGAGGATGATATAATTGAAAAAATTGTGATCACACTAACTCTATAAATTTTTATGAGGTTTTCAATCTACTTGATTATCATTAGTTAATCTCAGAGAGATAACAATAATTGGTGATAAAGGTACACCCACCTAGGCATAGAAGAGCCTAAAGAGTAGGGAATTCTAACCATCTTGGTTAATTCCATTCATTGGAAAAATCACTTGTTGGACCCGATCATAAAGCTTGGCATACTTTTAGGGTTTGACAATCTGTTGATTTGGGAACCAACACACTCCATTGAGGTATTTTTTGAATAGCATGTCATTCACCAAGATATAAGAGTTGGGCTTCATCCTAAAATGTCTTCTTCTAGACCTCTCCAAATTATAGGGTATTTACCTTCCTATGAAAAAGTGATCATGTCATGTACCTAGGAACTATGAGCATCAATGTTAACTAGTTGGTCTTCTTGAAAGACAAGGGAAAATTTTATAGGAGTCTCTAAGTCATATTTCATAGCTTTAATGATCCACCCAACTATTTTATCACTAATTTCCTTGCTTAAAACGAACTCTTTGACACTAGAATGAGGGACCATTAGTTGGATCTCATTGTTCAAAATTATATGTGAATATTTTCAAGATCTTGATAATAATAATGAACTACTTTTTCACATAGTTATACTTGAGATCATAGTATTTAATCCCTTCACTAAAAAAGTATAATGGGATAGTCCAATTTATAATTATTAAATTGTGTAAGGATAGTTGACATGCTTGATTTTCCTCCAAAGGTGTATAGGATGAAGTCCTTCTCATAGTTTGGGTTGGAAAGTATAGGGTCCTATGAAATTGATTTCTTGATAACCTCAAAATTGGATTTCCCTTTTTGTGTCCAAATAAACACCATATTATTTTTTAGCATAAATATGAGAGGATATACCATATTAGAAAGAATAGGAATGAAACTTCTCACAACTCTAATTCTTTTCAATAATATTTGTAAGGATTTCTTGTGATTATGGAGGGGAATAGACAAGATAGCATCCACACTATTTGGATCAATGATAATACCCTCCTTAGAAACTATGTTTCCAAGTAATTTTCTTTGGTCCATAGAAAACACACGTTTATTAGGATTGAAGGACATGTCATATTCCTTGCACTTTTTGAATAAATTCTCAAGATGGTCAAAGTGATCACCTGCATTTTAAAAAAAAAATTGATATTATCTAGGTAGATCAAAACAAACTCTATGAGTACACTCCTAAAATCCATATACATCACGCTCTAAAAGGTTGAACCAACAATGGTTAATCTGAAAGGTATTTTACAATATGAATGTGTGCCCTATTTAGTGGTGAATTTTTTTTTGTGTTGGTTTTATTCTTGGACTAAAATTGAATTATAACCTGAGTACCCATCCAAGGAAGGAAACCTTTTCGAGTCATTTACTTTCTACAAGATTTGGTCCACAAAAGGGAGGGGATAATGGTCCTTAAGAAAGGCCCCATTGAGGTCTTTGAAATCTACCAATAGCCTCATCTCCCCATTTTTCTTCCTTAAAGGGGCTAAGTTTTCTACCCAATAAGAATGCTTAATGGGAAAAATAATTTTGGCCTCTATTAGTTTGGTTGGCCAACTCTTTCCTCATCAAGTGCTCAATCTTGGGCTTGATAGGCCTTTTATTTTTTCTAATATGCTTTGGATTAGTTTCTAATTCAATGGTATACCCACCAAACTAGGGTCAAAACCTTTTAGGTACTCATTGGTCCATGCAACCACATTATCATAATTTTGACAAATCCTAATGAAATTTTTTTGTTTAGACTCAAATCATACCTTTCCCAACTTCAAATATTTCCCTTTTTTAATAGTAATTTTCTTGTAGTCACCCTTCCTTATAGATAGGTTCATCTTCGTATTCCTCAAATTGTCATCCAAGTTGAAAATTCCCTCTAGAGTGATGAGACCCTTTGGAAAATTATTGTTCCTCAGTTGTATGATGTGGCCTCTATATTGTTATTATAGCATAGACTATTTTTTCTCAAATAAATTTGCCTCTTTTTGTAGAAAGGTAACTATTTGTAAATCATTTCCAAAAACTTGCCAATTTTTCGGTTGTTAGGGATATCAAGCCTCACAACAAACCTGATATTTTGTTCCTTATTTTCTATAACATGTGCTAGTATGTCAAATTGAGCACCAACTACTAAAAGTATATCAACATGTTTGTTCTTCCCTCTATATATGGTTTGAATGTTAAATGCTTTAAATCCTTCAATAATATCTCATAAATTGTCCTTGTAGGCCTTTAAAAAATTATTTTTTATTATGCTTTAAGATCTAATTTGATGCACAACCAACTCACTATAACCAAAGACTTGTAAGGATTTAATCCCTCCATTTTGTGCAAGATAGAGACCTTCAATTAAAGCTGAAATAATCAACTATGTTGTTGATGTAGCTAAATTGAAGCTTGAATAAGAAATAATACTTTGCACCACTTGAAGATACCAATATTACACCAAAACCAACACATTTTTTGTTTCTTTAGCAATAAGAAAACAACCTCAATAAAACACAAGTTTCTTATTAAGCCTTTATAATGTTGGGAATATGAGTGTTCTCCTCATGTATGTAATTGGTGCCCAACCTAGTATCCTTTGCCTCATGGTATGGGTCAAACTGGAAATCATTACCCCATTGATCTAGTAGAAAATTAAGGACCTCCTATAAAGGAGTAGCAATTTCATGAATAGTACACTCTCCCCTTTCATCATGAAATGTGCAGTTCATATTTATTGGGCTAGGATTATAGGGTTCAATGTGATCTTTTCGAATGGGCTCAAATTTAATGGTCACATTTGTACCATACCTTACTCTAAACAACATATGGGACCAATTAAAATATAGGTACCCTCCTATTTTAGATGTGAATTCTCTAGAAAAATGTATAGAAAAGAAAGGGGAGAGGTCAATGAGTGATATGTCTTGTAAAACTGTGTAGCTAGGATATGCATGCAAGGTTAATTTCAAATCCTTAATAACCCCCATTGTCTTAATAAGTGGCATCTAATTGTAGGAAACCATTGGACACTGACTCATACTTGATGCCAAGGAGATCAACTATTTCATTTTGCATAATAGAGCTACTAGCCCCTTAATATATCATACAATTATGGACTATCTGGTATCCAATGATTAAAGACATATAAAATGGAGGTGTCTTACTTGTTTTACTTGAATTCACTTCCTCCTTATGTTGGACTAGCTTACTAAAGTTGTTGTCTCTCTATTTTTTACTACTTCATTTGGATAATTAATGAGCTTCAATACTTCTTACAAAAAATCCCTTTGAGATGGTATGGATAAAGCCTCCCACCTTGTAATGTTCAAGTTAGCCTTCTTCATTTGATTAATAATATTAAAAGGAGCATTACTAACCTTTGAAGAGACCATTATAAAACATAGTCCACACTTACTAATTAGCTAACATGAGGTTGATCTTGTGCTTTATTACCCTTTCCAATAGTCTAATTTTACTGTAACATAGAGGCCCTACCTATTATACCTTCATGTCTAGGACCTTGGGATGGTGGCTAGGAAATTGATACATGACTAATCATATAATATCTTCCACCCTATATTTCTCTTCTCTTTTCCATGTGTTATGGGTCACTACATCAACATTGTTATATATTGAAACAAATTGATTTATTCCATAAATATTATCTTTCCAATTGACCAACTTAAAATCTCTTTCCATATGGTATTTTCTACCAACAATCATCTAATTTGTTTCAAACTATTGTCTTGAAGGTGATTGTTAATTTGTAACCACTAGAGTTTAAACAAGCTCTCCATGTTAACATGCATTTTTCATGTGTGGTTGATTGAATGGGTAACACCATTCATGATCTTAATCTAGTTTATTTTGAATTGGGACAAGTGCCTTTAAATTAGTAGCAGTTGTTCAATTGGTATTGTTAAGAGGCTTGGCATAATTTCTTTGGCTTGTACCTTATATTTTCCATGTGTACAAATATCTATTTTCTTGATAATATTGATTATGAGGTTGATCAAGCCTATTATTTTGAGATTGTTTCCTTTTTATTTTTACCAACTCATTGACATAATTTTACAGTAGTCTTAACTTCACGCAACTCATTTCAAGAGGAAAAAAATTTACATGGTTGACTAGTTCATGCAAGGGAAAGAGATGCAATGAAATCTTTAGAAATACTAGAGTTGGAGACCTTGGAGCTATCTTACTAGCCTGAATTATACAATTTTCTACCCTAATGGAAATATCATACACATTTGATAAAGTGGTCCCTCCAATGGATTTTATCATAATGAAATCACTATTAAGATCCCTTAAATAATATAGGAAAGTATGGTTTGGAGACGGTTTCACCAAATTAGGGATTTTATCCTAGGCTTTTTCAAATCTAAAATTGAAGTCTCATTAAATAATGGGGAGCCATTTTGATTGTAATCATTTGTTCAACGAATGATAGGTGATCAGTTTTTTTGCAAACTCATCATAGATATTTTTATCGAGTTCATACCAATTATGAATAGAGTTAGGTTGGAATCCTATATACCACTATAAATATTTACCTTTTAAGGAAGTGACTAATATTTTTACAACCACATTATCCTCAGTGATCTTATGAATAAAACATATGTTGGCAACATCCTGTATGTGTTCTATTAGGGTAGTGTTTGTTTCACCAATGAAGTATGGTATACGTTTTTAGGGCATCCACTAGTATGTCATCTCTTTGAGTCAACACGAGAGTAGTTTCACCATTGAATGTGACAAAAACTATCCTTGGGATAGCCATATTTTGAGTATAAAACAATTTTCTATTTAATTGAATAGTAGGTGTGCTTGATTATGGTAACCAATTCAATGGAGGCGTAGATTGTGCTCTAGGGGGTGATATTATAGAATCTAGTTATTCTTACTAGAGATATGGAATGTATATTTATTCTTATTGAATTAAAAAATGATAATTTAGTGAGATGAAAATTAACTCTAGAAGAATATTTGGTTTGAATTCTAGTCATGAATTTTGCAATAATGATATGAAACCAAAAATTGTAGAGTTTGTTGAATTTTCTTGTAGAGTCACTAGGTGTTGGTATGTGCATTCAATAATTACAATTGCTGAGATTACACTAATATATAAATAGGATGGCATAGATATCATTACACTTGTCCCAATAGGAATGCCATAAAATTTTGTCATTTAAAATTACACCTTGTTGATCCTATTGCTTAGTATTTAAATGAAACATGGGAATGATATCAAGGTGTGGAACCCTTGCAACTGAGATCAAACCTCTAAAGAAGGAAAAATTATTTTCTATACTAGATGAAAAGTGTTGATATAACCCAACACAAATTAAACCTAGATCGTAATCCTATTTGATTGATTTTCAAGAAAAAGGGGAAGAAGGAATACAAAAATAAAAAGGGGTGGTGATGCACCTATATTAAATGGTCTTTCTTCTTGCTTATTAAAACACAAATAAGTAATAAAATTTCTAAAATAAACTTACACAATCCTCTGTTACAACTCCTAGAGGTTTGTATGAAGGTTAGGGTTTGACAGTTACTAAGAGGGAGAAACTGATCCACAATTAACAATGCAAACATATTTAACATAACATATAAACATGTAAAAACATTAAACATTCATTCAAATGTGAAGAATAAATTTTAACATAATACATTAGAAGTGAAGGGGGGTAAGAAATACATTTTTTTATTATTTGAAGGCTTAAATATAGTTTATAATTATAGAAGATGTAATAATAAAATTCTTTGCTAGAGAAACAAGAAAAAACCCTTTACAACATGAGAAATAGAGGATTTGTTCGAGAGAAGGGAAGATGAGAATCTATGCCAAAATATGGAAAACAAGGTAGAAACCATAGCTTCCAACAAAACTAATGAAATTTAGACATGTGTAAATTCTAATGCAATCTAGGTAATCAAGGAGGTGTGATATGACATTCTCTAGGACTCCACCATATCCTAACATTGTTGGTTTATGAGTTTGAGTACATAAAAGGATTATCAACTACAAAATTTGTGATCTAGGGATGGAAAATTGTCAAAATGGTTACCTATAGGAAATAAATGAGGCATGTGCATGGTTTTCCTCTTTGAATCTATGCCAAAAGAATTAAAATCCATCTATATAGCTCCATCAGATCAAGATTTGGTGGGTATAGGATTTTTTGAACATTAATGACATTTATGAGTCAAAAAGTGTACTTTTGGAGTATATTGTTGGAGTATCAGGTTAGGGATTGTCATCGTGCTAAAATATTAAATAATCTACAACTTTGAAGAACTTACTCTCAGGTGTCAAGCCTTGGGCCTACCATGTATCATCTACCATCATGTCTTGAAGAAGAGCATTTCCATCTCTGATACCCTAATGAGACAATCCTTTGTCAAACATCAAGCATCAAACATCCATCATGATGATTTCCAATGAGGAAGGGGAGGATGAGGGACACCAAAATTTTGACCTCTGATGGTGATGTTAACAAGGTAATTAGGGATGAAAGGAAATGAAGGAATTGAAGGAAGGTATTTGAAACCTTGAAATTCTGATGAAAAGACTTAAAGGAGTTTGCAATGAGTGAAGGGTGTGAGTCAAGAATCGAGAATTAGGATGAATGCATACTACTTTCCAAAATGGTATTAAGGGTCTATAGATCTCTAAAACTTTGATAAATTTCATACCTAGGCACTTTTACAAAATTAATTTGTCAGGCATTGAGATTTGGGCTTATCACATACAACATGCTTAAAGAGGATGAATATGATGAATATGTCAACAATTTGAAGGCCCCATAATTTCAACACGAGCAATTTTTGCAAGGTTTACTTTGAGGGATCAAGGATTAGGAAGGTGAAGGGAAGCATGCTGAAAATGGGATAAGGTTATGGAAGATGTTGATGGACTGAAGTGTAATAGACTTAGCACATAGTTCTTTAGGAAATTGGTCTTTGGAGTTGAGAAACTGGGAATCATTAGGGCAGGTAGATAATTATGAGGATCATTAATGGCCTAACGAACCAATACATTCCATACCTAGAATATTTTCAAATGGAATGAAGTGGATCTCGAAGTTGATAGAGATGGCATGAAGGTATGAGGGTAAACAAAATTCTAAAATTTTGACAAGGAACACTAAAACATTTTTTTGCAAGGTGAACTTCAGGGATCAGGGAGACTTCATGGGGGCACGTAAATTGGCATGAATGGAAGAGAAACCATGATGACCTAAAATTTTAAAAAATCAACTGAGCTGATTTTTCTCTATTTTAAGACATTGGTCACCACCTTCTCATTTTTCTTATTATAAATTGTCTTAAGTTCCCCGCATCTTCATTATCTCAGGCACTTTTCTTTGACTTACCTTTCACTCTTTTAGAATTACCTTTGATTCCTTTGGGTTAGATATTGGAGGTTGGAGGGAGCTAGGAACTTTGTTAGAGTTTCACATGGTTCTAAGAACCACGGGAAGCTATGAAACTTCAATGCCTTATCTTAGGTTCTCCTCTACCTTAGCTTCAAATGTTCCTATAGTTCTTGGAACCTCGAGAAGATCTGATGAACACATATTTTCCTTCTACTCTTTGTTGGTAGTTAGAGACAGGGTAGGAACTAAGAACCTTTCCAAAGGTTCTAGTGGTTTCAGGAACCACCAAAACCTATAACAACACATGTCTTAAACTTTTTCCTTGCCTTTAAATTATTTTCCTTTGGCACTGACTTCTTCTTCCTTTTCAGGGGTTGAAGACCAATCGATAACCTAAAATATTTTTAAAGGTTCCCATGGTTTTAGTAACCATGGTAATCTATGACACTTCATTGCCTTTTCTTTGTTCCCTTTGTTAAGGTTCCACTCAAAACCAAGAACCTAGTTAGAGGGACCATGGGAAGCTCATGAAATTTTACTTGAAAATGGATAAGGAATGAAATATGTGGGTCAAAAGAGGAGTAGGAACCAGGAACCTTGAGAGGTTCCTATGGTTCATGGAACCATTTTGAAGGCAAAAAAGGTTTCAAAAACTACCCAAAGCTCTAAATTATTATAACTTAGCCATTTATTAACCAAATTTCCCCAAATTTCCCCAAATTTAAACTAGGGATAACCAATTGGGTATTCTATTAGATAGCCCCTACACTTAGTATTTTTTTATATTTTTTAATTTGGGCAACTAACTAAAGCAATGGGAAGGGAGAAAATCATAACTCATTTAAGTACAATTTAACTTGAGCAACCACATAGAATTTCTCAAATTGGTTATAACCATTGGGAATATACAAGGGGGCACAAGGTTTCAAAAGTTCCTCCCTAAGTTACACCTAAGGGGAGGTTTTGGTTTGAAATTCCCTAATTGGTTTCCTTCTAGGACCAATTCACACTTAGTTCTTAAGTTTAATTATGTCACTTTTAGGGTACACATAGGATATTTATCTATTTGTGTCTTATATCATATGATTAATATTTGCCAAAATATTATGCTTTCTTAGGTCTTATCTTGTCTTTATAAACAAGGATTCTCTCAAAAATTGTGTATATTTTGAATATATATATATATATATATATACATATATTTTGGAAAAAGTGGCGAGCCACTTTAATATATTAATTATATAAATAAGATAGTACAAAATTATGGTTCTGAAGAGCATATCGATAGGAAATAACCAATAAGAAAACCTTTGGTTATAACTCAAAAATATAAACCTACATGCTTATATCCTACATGTTGATAGTTCAAAATTAAACATTCAACTAATAAAACATCAAATAGCTGATAATTCAAAATTCACCTTTTACTCTATAAAACACTTCTATCCCTAAATGATCATATTAAACCCCTAATGGCTGATAATTCAAAATTAAACTCTTTCTTTACTAAACACTATAAAATATAACCCAAAATGGCCATATTAAAACCATTACTAATGACCCAAAACTATTACATATAATCCCTTTGAAAATCCCAGAAAAAAACCCACTAACATTACTAATTACCAGATGACCCAACAACTGAATTTTCATCCATTCCCTCTACCAGCTACAAACCTCTTTCATAAACCCTTCTTTCTCCAATTTTTTCTCTTGGAATTTAAAAATGAGAGACCCATCTTGCATTAGCACCATTTGAATTTACAATATTTTTGTTTACAACTTGATCATGGATGCTTGAAACGTGACTTGGAGCCCGAGCCGATTGAACCTAAGCATGCATTGGATTCTGAGCTGATTGAACCTGAGCTTGCATTGAAACCTAGGTGGAACGAACATGAACATTTTGAGCCTTGTCCTCAATCAGAGATGGGGAATTTACTCTAAGTTGCAAGCCTAATTGTAGACTATGGTTCGAAGGAAGCGAAGCTTGCTCTTGGAGGAAAGCTAGAGCATAATATTTTTCCTTTATCTTATATTCCATCAATGAGCATATGATATGTCAATTCTTTCTCAAAGAACACAACAATAAATTATCATTCTTGTACTACAGAGCAAGTCTAGTGGCATCAAATATCTCCTCAAAGCCCTAGCACCTTTGAAAAAAATCTCTAGGGAATAACCCACCGATAAACCCATCTCCTGAGAAGAAGTTGTATTGCTGGACTGGTCAAAGGATAGCATTGTCAAGCAAGAATTGAAACCTGATGAATTTTCTAGCCAATTCTTCAATTTCATTCAAGGACTGAATCAAATCCAGTGCATTGGAGAGAAATATGCAAATCACCTAGGATGGAAAGGGAAGGCATCGAGCACGAGGGTTGGTGACTTCAATTCACATAATTATGTGGATAAATTCTTCTTCCTGTGCATTATCAACCCTAAACATCATTTTGAGAGCATTTTGAATATTTTTATTCATGCTCATATATTTGATATTTCATCCTTGTTTGCTATAAAATTATTCTTTTTATTTCTTCTCTCTTGTGTGGAAGGTTATTGGGTGTTACAAATTTGTTGATCTTTGTTTTTGAATTTTATAGTTTGGATTATAGCAAGATATCATAATCTTGTCATGTGCTTGGGCTCAAGTAGTGAGGTAAATTAGATTGATGCAGGAGCATCCTTGGTTCTATGCAATCCTGCATCAACCAAAAATATTTTCATTTAGTTTTGTTCAGTTCTTGTTCAGTTTGAGTTGGCCAATTCGGTATATATTCATATTTGCTCACCAGACCCTGTGGATTTATTTTTTCATCATGGACATGTTCGTTTTTCCTTATTTCAAGATTGAATCTTGATTGGATCTTTTTTCGGAAAGTTACCACTTTCGGATCAAGTGACAATTTCTAGAACCGACACCAGAATAATTTCAAACCTTACGGCTAGTTCAATCTCTTGTGGATATTTCCCATAAATTGCGGATCCTTGCAAGGTGTTTCAATTTTTTTTGTGGAGTGTACCTAACCTTAATTTTATGTCCACACTTAATCATATGCCCTCGCTAAGGAGAAATTCAAATTGAAGGCTAACCTTTCTCATGCACGTTACATTTTCTTCATCAGAGATTATAATGATCTTTGGGTGACACGGATGATCCTAGAACCCTAGATGTGATATAAAACATTGTAACCAATCATTAGGATAACAATCAAGAAAATTAAGTAGATTAGAGATTCGATATGTAATATTTCAGCTCGCATTAAGGAGCATATAGGAATATTGTATTTTGAGCATGTTATATCAGGCCTATGAGTCAAATCTATAAGCCCGAATGTGGCATTTTCCTCCATGTTCTGTGTTTCTTCTGTTGTGTAACTCTTGCTACAAGGTCCAGATAGTTCTCTCTGAGGACCCTCCTGCCATGACTACACCAAATTGATATATTCAGGCACACTTCCTAGAGCTCACTGCTCAGAAATGAAGACTCACTATCTTATAAAAAATTCAAATTAAATCCATTTGAGAGATCTTGAACTAAGAAAATAACATCTGCTAATGCTTGAATACAATTTCGGTTAAGCACATCAATCACATTCTTGAAGCCCTATTAGATAGAATGGATTCAAGATGACCATAAGATACTGATAAGTGAACAATGTTTGGTGAAATTGAAGATAGGAAATTATCATGATGAAGTTTTGTGTGATATCATGCATATGGATGTATGCCATATTTTTTGGGGAAGGCCTTGGAAGTATGATAGAAAATCTATTCATGATGGAAAGAATAACATATATAACATTTTTGCAAATGGGATGAAGAAAACTTTGTTACCATTGGAGGATGTTCCTAAAGTTGAGGGTTTCACGAATGCTAGAATTTGTTTGGTTGATGGAAGGAGATTTTTGAATGGACTAAGACATGAGAGCATGTGCTATGCCCTAGTTCCTAAGAAGATTGAAGACTTGAATCATGTAGAAGAACAACTAGAGGAGATAAAGGAATTGCTGGAAGAATATGAAGCTATCATTTCAGAGAATGTACTTGATGGATTGGCACCTATGAGGAATATTAGTCATTGCATGGACCTGATTCATGGAGCTAGTTTGCCAAATAAAGAAGCACACCAGATGACACCGAAAAAAATGAAGAATTGAATAGACAAGTGAAAGAGCTATTGAGGAAGGGTTTGATTAGAGAAAGCTTAAGTCCTTGTGCAGTACCTGTTGTGCTAGTACCAAAGAAGGATGGAGAATGGAGGATGTGTACATTCTTTAGAGCCATAAACAAAATCATAGTGAAGTATAGATTTCCTTTGCCCCGAATGGATGACATTATGGATTGTTTGAGTGGAGATGAATACTTTACAAAGATATATTTGAAGTGTGGATATCATTAGATCATAATTAGAGAAGGGGATGGGTGGAAGATAGCATTCAAGACAGATGAAGGATTGTATGAGTGGTTGGTGATGCCTTTTGGACTAACAAATGCACCAAGTACTTTCATGAGGTTGATGAATGAGGTATTGAAGAAATTCTTGGGTAATTTTGTGATTGTCTATTTGGATGGCATCTTTATTTTCAATAAGAGTAGAGAAGAACATTTGTTGCATATAAAGCAAGTTTTGCAGAGGTTGAGAGAAGAACATTTTTTTATAAACATCAACAAGTGTAGTTTCATGAAGAGTTGGTATATCTAGGATTTGTGATATCTGTTGATGGATTGGAGATGGATCTTGAGAAGGTAAGAGAAATTGTTGAATGGCCTACACTGGAAAGAATTGGAGATGTAAGATCATTTCATGGATTGACTAGTTTCTACCAAAATTTCATTAGGAATTTCAGTTCTATTTGCAATCCTATGACTAAAGCAATGAGCGGAGATAAGAAGGATTTTAAGTGGACATCTAGACCAGACCAAAGTTTTGAGTTGTTGAAATAGAAGGTGACTGAGCAATCTGTGTTGGCTTTACCATACTTTAATAAGGTATTTCAGGTAGATTATGATGCAAGTGGAAATGCAATTGGAGCAGTATTAAGTCAAGAAGGAAGACCAATAGCTTATTTCAGTGAAAAAATGAATGATGCTAGGAAAAGGTATTTAGTGTATAACCAGGAGTTTTATGATATCAATCCTTAAAGAAGTGGATAAATTACTTCTTATCTAAGGAGTTTTTGTTCTATACAAATCATCAGGCCGTACAATATTGGAATAGTGAAGGTAAGTTAAATTAGAGACACATGAGATGGGTGAAATTCTTGCAGAGCTATACTTTTGTTGTGAAACATAGGAGTGGAAAGTCAAATAGAGTTATTGTGCTTTGAGTAGGAGAAGGAATTTATTGGCAGAAATGAGAGTGGAGACATTAGGCTTTGATGAATTGAAGAACTTGTATGAGGAGGACCCGAATTTTGTAGAACCTTGGAGAGCTTGTAAAGAACCAGTCTTGGAGGGTAGGAGTTAGTGGTTGGATTATTTCATTCAGGAGGATATGTTGTTTAGAGGGAATAGTTGTGTATACCCCAGAGTTCAATGAGGGATAGTTTGGTGAAAGAAAAACATAGTAGAGGATTGGCAGGACACTTTGGAATTGATAAGACAATAGCACTGGTAAAAGATAATTACTTTTGGCCACAGATTCATAAGGATATTAGGAAATTTTTGCAGAGTTGCAGAGTTTGTCAAGCTGCAAAAGGGAGTGGTTAGAATGTTGGATTGTATAAACCTTTGACAATTCCAGAGAGAGCTTGGGAGGATATCAGCATGGATTTCATACTTGGTTTTCTGAAGACATGGAGAGGTAATGATTCCATATTTGTGGTGGTGGATAGATTTTCTAAAATGACACATTTAATACCTTGTAAGAAGACAATAGATGCAGTACATGTAGCAAATTTGTTTTTCAAGGAAGAAGTCAGATTGCATGGATTACGTAGGAATATTGTTTCAGACAGAGATAAAAATTTTGTTAGTTACTTTTGGAGGACACTTTGGAAGAAATTAAAGACAAATTTAAAGTTAAGTTCTACTTTTCACCCACAAACTGATGGATAGATAGAGGTAGTGAATAGGAGTTTGGGGATTTTGCTAAGATGTTTGGTTAGGGAGAAGACCAGAAGTTGGGATTTAGTCATTGCACAAATAGAGTTGGCTTACAATAATTCAATGAATAGGAGTACCAAAAAGACACCTTTTAAGATTATTACTCGAGTGCATCCTAGAGGTATATTAGAGTTGCGAGACATCGGTAAGGAAGATAAAAGGAATACAGAAGCAAAGGAATTCACATAACATGTGAAGAAAGTGCACACTCAAGTAAAGCAGCAATTGGAAGATATGAACCAGAAGTATAAGGAATGAGGAAATGAAAAGAGGAGAAATAAGGAGTTCAAAGTTGGAGATGAAGTGATGGTGTATTTGAGAAAGGAAAGATTTCTAGTTAGCACATACAATAAGCTCAAAATGAGGAAGTTTGGACCCTATAATATTTTGAATAAATTTGATTCAGGAAATGCATATGAAGTAGAGTTACTGGATGGCATGGGTATATCACCTATATTCAACATTGCAGACCTACATCAGTACCATGAATCAAAATTCAGTGAAGACAAAAAGGAAAAATTGGAGAAATGGTCTTCTAAACAACAATTAGATGGGATAGAAAAGTTTTTGGATATCAGAGATGGGAGGACAACGCGTGGAAGACAATACAAAGACTATCTTGTAAAGTGGAAGGGCAAACCAGTGGAGGATTCTTCTTGGAGTTCTCAAGCTGAGGTAGACCATATTGGTTTTCCTTTAGCCCTAGAAAAGTGAGGGAATCACTTTTAAATAACCTTGGATGTCTAATGCAGGAGCATCCTTGGTTCTTTGCAATCCTGCATCAACCAAAAATATTTTCATTCAGTTTTGTTCAGTTCTTGTTCAGTTCAAGTTGGCCGATTTGGTATATCTTCATATTTTTTCACCAAACCATGTGGATCTATGTTTTCATCGTGGACATGTTCATTTTTCCTTATTTCAAGATTCCGGTTTGATTGTATCTTTTTTCGGCAAGTTATCACTTTCAGATCAACTGACAGTTTCTGGAACCAACACTAGAATAATTTCAAACCTTACGGCTAGTTTGTTCTCTTGTGGATCTTTCCTGTAACTTGCAGATCCTTGTGAGGTGTTTCGAATTTTTTCATGGAGTGTCCTTGAACTTAATTTTAGGTCCACACTTCATCATATGCACCCGCCGAGGAAAAATTCAAATTGAAGGCCGATCTGTTTCAAGCACATTACATTTTCTTCATCGGAGATTGTAATGATCTTTGACCGACGCAGATGATCCTAGACCCCTGGATGTGATATAAAACATTGTAACTGATCATTAGTATAGCAATCAAGAAGATTAAGTAGATTAGAGATTTGATATGTAAGATTTCAGCTCACATTAAGGAGCATATATGAATATTGTATTTTGAGCATGTTATATCAGGCCTGTGAGCCGAATCTGTAAGCCCAGATGTGGCCGACTGTGTGTAATCAAAATTTATGACAATAAGAATGTTTGAATCTGAATTTTCCTCCATGTTTTGTGTTTCTTATATTGTGTAACTCTTTTTTGCATGGTCCAGATAGTTCTCTCTAAGGACCCTCCAGTCGTGGCTGCACCAAATTGGTATATTTAGGCACACTACCTAGAGCTCACTGCTCAGAAATGAAGACTCACTATCTTACAAAACATTCATATTGAATCCATCTGATAGATCTTGAACTAAGAAAATATCATCTGCTAATTATTGATTACAGTTCTGGTTAAGCACATCAATCGCATTCTTGAAGCCCTATTAGATAGCATGGATTCAAGATGAGCATAAGATACTGGTAAGTGAACAATGTTTGGTGAAATTGAAGATAGGAAATAATCATGATGAATTTTTGGGTGATATCATGCCTATGGATGTATGCCATATTTTTTTGGGAAGGCCTTGGCATTATGATAGACAAGCTATTCATGATGGAAAGAAGAACATATATTCCATTGTTGCAAATGGGATGAAGAAAAATTTGTTACCATTGGAGGATGTTCCTAAAGTTGAGATTTGTACAAATGCTATATTTTTTTTGGTTGATGGAAGGAACTATATAGTTAGATTATTCTAGTGGAAGTAGAGTGGGATACACAACTATACATGATGTATGCAAGGAATACAATAAGATATAATGCTCTATCATGTTGTGGTTGTTAGAGTAATTGGATATTTACTTTATTAATTAAACAATATTTGTTTAATTATGTAAAGTTCCCTTTTACCTCTTTTCACTTAAGCTAACATTAGGTGCATAATAATTAATTACTTTATTAATTATTATTGTGCAAGCCTAGGGTTTTCCTTTTTAGGGTTTTCATCTATATGTAGTTGAAAACTATCTTTTGTATCATTAATTCATTTTACATTTTGTGTGAATTCATGGCTCCACATTCTTGAGCATTTCCTTTGTTGCTTCTCTTTGTTTCTCCTTGTAATAGGTTATTTGCTTGCAAAGATCTTTTGGGCTTCTGTGGTGTTGTATCTTCTCAACTCCAACATGGTATCAGAGCTTCAGATTTGCAACTGCTTGTTCTTGTTTTGAGATTTTGCATTGGAAGCAAATCTAGGGTTCTAAAGTTTTTTTTTTGGGTGGATTCAGCATACTCCTTTTTTTGGGTTCACTTTGGGCTCAAATGGACAGTGCCATTGGATTCGTAGCGCCCAAAAACCCCTAAATCGACTGTCAAATCGTCGATTTTGGTTACAGTCAATTTGGAAGGCAAAATGTTTTTGCCCTAGGGCCGTACGCAGCAAAAATCGCAAAAAAAATCAAAAACAAAGGTTTTTTTATTTAATTTTTGCGCTGCGCGCATACTCCAGTCGCACCACTGCTTTGCCGCCCGGTGGCCACCAACCAGCCACCCTCGCACCACCCGCGCTCGGCCGCCTCCCACCCAGCACCCCTATCGACTGCCGACCACCATCCGAGCTCCCACCGTTGCCGCTACCTCCGCCTCGCCCAATCCGCTCCTGGGCCGCCTCGCCCAGTCCACCATTGTCGAGCTCATCGCCGCCAAGCTCGCCACTTGCGAGCTCACCAACTTGCTCCCGCCGGGCTCGCCAACCCGAGTCGGCTCTTCAGCCCCCGCGGGCTTTAAATAGACCCCCGCCGGGCCATATTGTGACCAAGGGCTCCGCCAGCTTCAGCCCCCTGGTTTGCCCACGCGACCAGGGGCCCTTTTTTTAGCTCTCGGGTGCTAGAGGAGTCTAATAGGGCATTTTTTTTGCTCTCTCACAAAAATGGGCATAACTCGGGCATTTTTGCTCCATTTTTCGAATGGAAATAGGCGTTCGAAAGCTAGTTTCAGCACCAATCTGATGGTGTAGGAATTTTTTCCAAATTTTACCAGTCTGGATATTATTTTTCCAGTCAAAGTGAGGTCTTCTTTCTTCACTCCTGGGGGCGTATCTTTTGCGTCTAAACTCCATTTTGCGCAAACGAATAGGCGTTGGAAAGGTGTTGCAGTCCTCTTTCTAGATTTATAGTCTATTTTACCAGAAAATTTACCAGGTATTTTTTATTCAGCTTTGTGTGTTTTTACACTTTGCTCAATTACTTGGTCATCTTGGCTCCTACATGGGGTTTATTTGCGTTGGATGGGTTATCTTGATATGCTTTATCATTGCTGAGATCATTAGTCTCTAAATTTTTCATTTGAAGAGTTATCGTGGGTTTCTCTACTCACCCTTCAATTGTTCTTCTGGAACGGGGTAATTATGAGTCATGGGCAAAGGGTATACTTACACATTGTAGGTGGCTTAATATTTTGCCTTATTTGTATGATCTCATACCTGAACCAGCAACTTTAGAGGGCAGATTAGCATGGGATATTATTAGAAATCACATTGCAGGAGTTATATTGTCTAGTGTTGATCATGACACTGTGTTGGTTATATCGGACATTGATTGTCCTCACCCACTTTGGACACGTCTTTGGGAGATCTATGGAGACCCTATTCTATCTCCATTCCTAGAGGATCCTACTTCAGATTGTCTCATACCCATTGCTTGGTGAGAGAATACACCATTTGATCATGATACTTTAGAGGAGCTTGAGTATTTAGACACCCTTACTTATTCCGATGGATCAGAGGTTTGTCTCACAGTTCCTACTCTTCAGACTGAGACTTCATCAGCATCTCTTGTTGTTCTTGATTCAGTGCAGTAGGGAATCATACATCTTCCAGACATAGCTACTTTGGACTCTTATGTTGCAGACATATCTTTCTTGTTTGTGGAGTCCTATATTGCAGATTTGGAGGATTATTTTGAGGACATTCATCTCCTCTACCTTGACATTCAGGTTATCACTGTTCGCCCACCATTATCCATGCATTCAGAGGTTGCATTTCAGTATTCTCCACATCAGTTTAGATTTTGCATTATTTGTTTTAGTTCAAATAGTGAGATTCTTCAGCATCCTATAATGGCACACATCTTGAGATAGATTGGTTCATCATTCTTCACAGGGTTTCTTCGACACAGGTCCATAGATCCATTTCTTCCCAAGGGGAGGAATATCATTTTCCGCTTCAGGATCTCCTTTTGGATTCTACATCAAGCATCCACCATTGTGACAAGAGTTTCTTCATTGTGGGGGGGCCTTCTTCTCTCTTTCTATCTCTCCTATGGAGACCATTGTACATGTACTTATATGATAGAAGTTGTCTATGGGGGGTATCATGTTATCCACCTCCTATCCTTTTTTCATTAGTGCATTGTTCCTTCCTTACATTCTATTTTGGGGAGGAGTTTTGTTCCCACTGGGTTTTCTCCTTTACCCCATTTCATTTAGTTTGCATTGATTTTGTACATGGGTACCTGATCTGGCCTTGTTGTCAGGACCCATTGCTTTTGCTTTCAGTAGCTTTTTCTAGGTTTTAGCTTCTCCCTATGTCTATCTTAAGGGGGGGTGTTAGAGTAATTGGGTATTTAATTTATTAATTAAAAAATATTTGTTTAATTACGTAAAGTTTCCTTTTACCTCTTTTCACTTAAGCTAACATTAGGTGCATAATAATTAATTACTTTATTAATTATTAGTGCAAGCCTAGGGTTTTCCTTTTTTAGGGTTTTCATCTATATATGGTTGAAAACTATCTTTTGTATCATTAATTCATTTTACATTTTGTGTGAATTCATGGCTCCACATTCTTGAGCATTTCCTTTGTTGCTTCTTTTTGTTTCTCCTTGTAACAGGTTATTTGCTTGCAAAGATCTTTTGGGCTTTTGTGGTGTTGTATCTTCTCAACTCCAACAGTGGTTATGGATATGGGGGGGCATCATATAAGAAGTATTGAGAGTGTGACACTAGTGATTACAATATAGAGATAGGTGGATAGGGGTACAAGTAGAACCAATAATATTAGGGGTAGATGTATCAATAGAGGGAGTGGAGGAAATGATAAAAAGGAAGGCATGGATGGCTTGGTGTAGATGTATAAAGGAAATGCACAAGAAAGGTTACCAAGAGAACCAAATGGAGTTGAGATAGTATAGAGCTTACACATAGAGCTCACATAGGTGTTGGTGTAGAAAAATTCTCTAGAGATAGAGTGACACAAATGTAAAGTGAAGAGATATGTAATACATGTCGAGAGGGATTGGTTGCAAACCTAGTTAGGTATAGTTCATGTAAAATGATATGTATCTTGCATGGAGAGGGATGTTGATGAGGTGAAAATAACCTCATCATAATAAAATCTAGAAAGCTCATTCTTGCTAATTCAATCCTAAGCCTGTGCCAATTTATTAAACTTTAGAAGAAGTAATTACTTATTTTAAGAAAAATTATGCTTTCTTTCTTTCTTTCTTTTAATCAATTGAGAAAATTTTCCAAAGCAGGTTTAATGGGTTGATTTGAGTGTTGTTGTATGGATTAACATGTCATCATGCAGTTTTTGCAAAATTTAGCCAGCACGTGCCTCAAAGTAATGTTGTGAACCCACTCCTTGAAGCTTGGATGATGTGCTGAAGATTCATTTTTAGTTCTTTTAATTCGGTTGTTCAAAACTTTATGGCTCTTCTTGAGCCTTCTGCATGTTTTAAGAAGCTTTAAAGACATCAAGTTAGTTTAAAGTTAAGGAAGACTTTTTCAATGGCTATCCATGCCATCATAAATTTAGGATCTAGTTAGAAAGTTATCTATAAAACTATAATTTCATAAGTAATAAAATAGACAGAGAAGAAGTATCGTTATGTTGTTTACATGGATTTGCAAATCATTGTTGCAATGAGTTATTTGATTTCTGTTTATTGCTAACTGTTGAATTCAATGATGGAGACTGCATGTTGTAAGAGGATTTGAACATTTTTAGTTTATGTGAGTTAAAGATGAAGAAGTAGCCCACGAGCTAGCCACTTGAGGGGAGTTAGCCTAGATAGATAAGTATTTTATTGATTAAGTTATTTCCTTTGCTTAGGATAAATTGTTGTTCATTAGAAAATAACAAGTTGTTGAAGAGTTTAGTTAGTTTTTCTGGAGCACCATTGTCTTTAATTTGTATAAGTCTTCTTCTATAGTTGAGAATATTTCTTTACTGTTTAGAAGATGCTTAATTGTTTGTTTCCTTACTTTTCTCCTTTCGTAGTTTACCAGTTATTTAGTTTACTTGTTTCCATGCTTTCTAGTTTAGTAGTAATGTTTTCTAGATTAGTTGTCTTATTATTTTTAATTTAGTTTTCCTTGATTTTCTTAGAGTAAGATCATTTTCGAGTTAAGTAGTAATGGATTTGGTTTAGTCTCAACTTCTATAGTTTACGAGAAAAACTAAAAATATAAAATGGGTTGTTTGAATAATCTCCTTTTGCAAACTACCTTGGACACTACCCAGTCGACAACTGACATTCAATTATTCTAAAGTAGTAGGACCTAATGACAACCTATCACTTGTTGGTGCCGTTTCTGAGGATACTTCTTAAAAAGCTTTTGAAAGTCTCTTTGTTTAAAAGTGTTATTAGGAGATGGTTTGAATAACTCAATTTTATGCCAAAAATATCTTAGTTGGCTTTCTTTTCTACATGGTCAAGAAAAAGGGCCCCCACGGATGTTTTATACTAAAAATTCCCCCAAAATACGTACCTATCATACATAGGGAAGCCCAAGGATCAGACGACCACAGTTTCAAATAATTATTTGAGCCTACTCCACTTGAGGCTTTCCATTATTTACCTATTGAGCAACCGGTCGAATAGCCAGACATCGAGGAAGTTGTTTTCGAGGAACATACTCTTCTAAACACCATGGGAGATCATAGAGCTGAACCTAACCACAATGAACCTCAGCCTCCCAAAACGTTTACCTATCCTATCACGTTGGACGCTGATGATGATACTGCCATGAAGAACATTTCTCCAGCTTTCCTTCCAACCTTCTGTGGCTTGCCTTCAAAATACCGTGACCAATTTCTCTTTGAATTTAAAGTCCTATGTCAGACATGATTATAAGAACGACAATCAAAATTTGAAGCTTTTTCCATCAACTTTGAAGGACTTAGCAATACGCTGGTTCATGGGATTGGGTTTAGGTAGTATAACATCCTGGGAAGAAATGGAGACTGTTTTCTTGCACAAATACCAGAGTTACTATAGGGTGAGTGATCGCAAGGAGGAGTTGTTTAAGCTAAGGCAAAACGAGGATGAGAGTTTAGAGGACTATCTCGATAGGTTCCTCTTCCTCTCCAAGAGGTGTGGAGAAATGGCTATTAGTGTAGAGATTCTCAAAACAATATTTATTAAAGGTCTTGATGATGACGCTCGATGAAACCTTGATTTAATGGGAAAAGGTGATGTGTCTCAATTAACTCTTGAAGACATATGTGAGCTTTGTCAAAATTTCTCCCGTAACAGGGGAGGAATCCACAAAACTAATATTTTTAAAGGGTCGAATGAGATAGGTAAGCTCCATGAAGAAATAACAAATCTAAAAATGGATATTCTCGTACAGTTGAATACCACTCTAGATTGTATACAAACTAAAACCCGCAACCCTGAGACCTTGTCAATATATTATGCAAGGTGTCAGAATAAACATTTGTTGCATGAGTGTCCTTTGGATAAAGTCAATCTTTGTCAGTTGTGTGAGAAAAATCATCCTACAAACCAGTGTGAGCTTTTATCAGATTTTAAGAATACTAAGAAAAAAACCATTCACATTGAAGAAGAAATACATGCTTTAAACCAACATCAAGGAGGTAATTTTCCTTATGGACAAAATTCTAATCCTGCATGGAGACCACAAAATAACTGGGCTCATAATCAATGGACCCCATCTTGGAATCAGTCACCTCCACCTCAACCTAATTGGAGAATTCCCTCTTGGGGATCCCCTGATTGGACAAACCACACGTGGGGCAATCAACAATGGCCAAATCAACCCCAACAACAGTGGTACTAGCAACATGCAGTACCCCAACGGAATCGGGCACAAAATCAATTCTATACCGAGCCAAGGAGGAATCAACAACAAAACCTATTACCCCCACCTCAGAACCCTCCTCAACATGAGCAAATAAATCAACCCTAGATTCTAGCGCAACCGCTTCCCAATCCTAGAAATAATTGCCAAAATATGCCAGTTTATTCTATAGAACATGAAACTGTTACTGGGCTTAATGCAATACACTTCAGAAATGTGCAGTTGCATTTTGGTCGAACTCTTCAACCACCAACCATTGAATAAATAGAGGAAGAAATTGAGCCTACCAGTCCAGCTAGAGACACCTTGTCTAAGCAAGATATTACTCCTCAAGACAACGAGCCTTTTCAGTGGCAGGGGCTACTGGCTTGCCTTAGGGGGAGGAGGATCCACTCTTAAGTCAATATAAGGAGGATCCTGTTCCAAAAAAGAAAATGATGGCACCATATCTAGAACGTTTAAATTCCATAACTCTAGAAAATACTCTAGAAGTATCTTTGGCTATGGAAACTGCATTAATTCAGGAGATTAAACAGTTGCAAATTGAAGTTCCTTTGTTGCAAGCAATAAAAGAAATCCCTGAATTAAACCACTTAATAAAATAGTTCTGTATCAAAACACCAGGGAGGAAGCCAAAAATGATAAACATCATTCATATTGATGGTTATTTAGCTGATTTTCTATCTGGAAAGACTATTGCTCTGAAATACGATGATCTTGGAAGTCCTCTTATAACCATTACGGTCAATGAGGTAACAATACCAAATGCATTAGTGGATCTAGGAGCAACTATTAATGTGATGATAGTGGATGTAATGGATAAATTAGGGTTAACTGATTTACGTCCTACAACCATAGTCTTACAAATGGAAAATCAGTCTATAGCCATCCTGAAGGGTGTCATTAAAAACGTCCTTGTCAAAGTTGATGGATGGGATTATCCAGTCGACTTCCAGGTGATTCAAACACTTACACCTAAGGATAGCTATCCTATAATCCTTGGAAGACCTTGGCTAGCTATGGTTGGTGCTAAGATTGATTGTAGGGAAGGAGGAAAGACAATTTCACATGGTTAGGATAGCAAATGCTTGTTCTTATATCCCCCTTCTAAGCCTACTAAACATGAAAAAGTATGGGTTGATGAACCTGAGGAATCAAATGGTTCAGATAATTTAGCCTGCCTAGCCATGGAGGTAATTAAACAACACGGGGAAGAACTAGAAGAAGAGTTAGTAAATGAGATAGCATGCCTTGCTATAACCCAGAATGAGGAGGAAATGGTAGATGCTCCGAGAATTTTTGGACAGCCAATTGATATAAGTGGAATAGAGCACAGTTACACTACAATGGGAATGTCATGTCCCTTAGCAAATATGATTCCCAGAACAAGTCATTTCTATGAGGATATCACAAGGTTTCACCAACTGGTACCTCATAGTTGTCCTCTTAATATGTTGTTACAACCTATGTATATTGTAACCACGGTTCATCTTGGAATAAAATCGATAATGCTATTACCAGGAAAAACCTTGAATATCAATAGTTGGTTGACAGAAACTCAAGAGGATAAGTTGTTTAATATGTTGGTACAAAGATCCAAAGCTTTTGCTTGGGATTATACGGACATGAGGGGAATTCACCCAAGTGTTTGTACTCATCATATTTATACTGATATCAATATAAGGCATGTTCGCTAGCCGCAAAGGAGACTCAATCCTCCATTAAAGGATTTGGTCAAAATTGAGATTGAGAAACTCCTTCGTGCTAGATTTATTTATCCAATCTCTGATAGTAAATGGGTATCACCTATGGTGGTAGTCCCAAAGAAAAATGGGAAGTGGAGAATCTATGTAGACTATCAAGAACTTAATAAAGCCACTTATAGAGATTATTTTCCCTTACCATTTGTGGATCAGGTCCTAGATAACTTGGCCAGGAGGAAGTATTTCCCCTTTTTGGATGGATTTAGCGGTTATAATCAGATACAGGTTGCTCCAGAAGACCAAGAAAAAACCATGTTTACCTGCCCTTAGGGAAATTTTGCATATAGAGTGCTTCCTTTTGGACTATGCAACACTCCAGCAACCTTCCAAAGAGTTGTTCTTGCTATATTTTTTGTTCTCGTTAATGACTATGTAGAGGTTTATCTAGACAATTTTATAGTCTATGGATCAAACTATGATGAAGCTCTTCAGAACCTAGATCGAGTTCTGCAAGTTTGTGAGGAAAATAGACTATCCCTTAGCCATGAGAAATGCTTAATAATGGTGGAGCAAGGAATAGTCTTGGGTCATCATATTTCCTCAGAAGGAATAAAGGTAGACCCTAGAAAATTGAAGGCATCCAACAATTGATAACTCCTCAAACTCAGACAGACGTAAGAATTTTTCTAGGACATGCTGGTTACTATAGAAGATTCATAGAAGGCTTTAGTAAAATTGCAGCTCCTATGTTCTCTCTTCTACAGAAGGAAGTAGAGTTTGTCTAGACATCTGAGTGCTAGCAATCAAAGAAAAACTTGTCTCTGCTCCTATTCTGAGAGGGCCAAACTAGAGTATTCCCTTTCATATCTATGTTGATGCTTCTGATGAGGCTATCGAAGTAATTCTAGGACAAGAAGATGAGAACAGAGGGAAGTATGCTATATATTTTATCAACAAAAATCTTACTGCGGCAGAAAAGAATTATACAACAATAGAAAAATAATTCATGGTTGTTGTTAACGCTATCAAGAAATTTCATCATTATATTACAAGGTATAAGGTCACAGTTTACACGGATCACTCAGTTGTGAAGTACCTAATGAACAAACCTATGGTAAATGTTTGAATCATGAGATGGCTATTACTTCTTCAAGAGTTTAATGCCACGATTCTTGATAAACCAGGAAAATATAATGTGGTAGCCTATTTTCTATCATGAATCAAACATGAAAAAGATAACATTACCCCTATGTAGGATGATTTTCTAGATGAAAATCTATTTGTGGTTTCTATGAAATCACTTTGGTTTGCAAATATCGCTAACTATTTAGTTACATCTGAGATACCTCCTGGATTCACATCTAGGCAAAAGAAGTGACTAATCAGGGAGAGTGCCCCATTCAAGTGGATTCATGGAATGTTATTTCATTGTGGTCTGACATGATTTTGAGGAGATGTGTAAGAGCTGATGAAACATACAACATTTTGAGGGCCTGTCATGATGACCCGTCGAGAGGACATTACTCTACAAAGAGAACTTCCCACAAAGTCCTAGGTGCCAGATACTATTGGCCCTCAATGCACAAAGACATTAAGAACTATGTGCATCAGAACCATTTGAAAAATGGGGTTTAGATTTCATTAGACCCATAGATCCGTCCTCTCAAGGGAAAGAGTATATACTAGTTTTCACTGACTACCTGACAAAGTGGGTAGAAGTTCAAGCCTTGAGAATAGCTAGGGAAGAATAGGTCACAAAATTCCATTATAATAAAATCTTCCTTAAGTTTGGATCCCCTTGAACTATTGTAAATGATCAAGGACCCCAATTCATGTCTCGAGTGCTTCTAGCATTTACCAATCATTTTCAGGTAAGCCATAGAAATTCATCTCCTTACCACCCTCAAGTGAATGGCCAAGTCGAAGTGACTAATAGAGAACTAGAAAATATTCTGACAAAAACAGTCTCATCTGGAAGAAAAGACTGGGCCAGGAAGCTCCCTAAAGCCGTATGGGCATACAATACTACTTGGAAATCTACAACTAGATTCAGTCCTTATGAGCTAGTTTTTGGGAAGAAGCCTCTTCTTCTCATAGAGTTCGAGTTACAAAATCTATGAACGCCAATGGAATTAGGTCTAGATATAAAAAGAGCCCAAGTTGAAAGAGTTCTGTAACTAAGCGAATTAGATGAACTTCATTTAGAAGCCATTCATCAAACTAAATTAATTCAGCATCAACGGAAGGTATGGAACGATAAACATATTAAGGAAAAGGAGTTTCACAATGGGGATTGGGCCTTGTTATTTGATTCTAAGTACAAAGACCATAAGGGCAAGCTCAGAACTCACTGGTTGGGACCTTATGAAGTTGAAGAAGTCTTTTCGAACAAAACTATTCGGTTAAAGCCAATCGATGGTGACACGCAAACTCTATTGGTTAATGGTCATCGCTTACGCGTTTACCATAAGCCAGTCAATAAGGAAGACTTTACAAGGATGGTCGAAATGCAAGGTGAGGTCAAATGTGTTAACTCTGCCATGGTAGAGTCTATTCAGTAAAAATGTTAGGTTGCTATTTAAAAAAAAAAAAAGGACATGTATGTTGATATATTTCCCTTCATTTTATCTTCCATCATTTTTGGACTTAACTAATTCTTTTATATTTTCGCAGGACTTCTCAAAAAGCAAAGAGTAACTTTTGGAGCACCCTCCAAAGATGCTCCAGAACGTTATGGGACCAATGCTCTGGAACTTGACGTTTTCAAAAGCCCGATGCTCTGGAACTTGAATTGAGCTTATCATGATGAGGAGGCATTCTGCACTAAGGTTCAAAGTCGTGAAGATTCTTTGCCATGCCACTCAACCATTCATTCTATTGCTGCTTCGACTGCATCTTTCAATGATGCTCCGAAACCTTTCCATTCCGTTGCTGCTATGATTGCATCTTTCAGCGATGCTTTGAAACCTTTCCATTTCATTGCTGCTCTGACTGCATCCTTCAACGATGCTCTGGAACCTTTCCATTCTGTTGCTGCTCTGGCTACATCTTTCAGCGCTGCTCTAAAACCCTTCATTTCATTCTACTTCGACTACATCTTTCAGTGATGCTCTGGAACCCTTCATTTCATTCTGCTCCGGCTGCATCTTTCAGCGATGCTCCGGAACCTTCATTTCATTCTTGTTTCGATCGTACCATACATCGATGCTCTAAAACTTATGCACTCATTCAAGCGCATTGACTGAAATACATGCTCAGGAACTTGTTCGATTATCCTCCGCCACCTTTTTTGAAATTTTCAAATTTTTGCGATTCTTCTGCCAAATATCTGATACATCTATCTTTCTATTTTTGCTCTAGCTATAGGTAAGCCACCCAACTTCGTACTCCTCATTGACAGCTCCATCCCCCATAGAATTCCACACCATATCATAATAACTCCACCGTCATTTCAACCAATGCCTTCATGTCATCCTGTCAAATATGTGAGGATTAAGATCTTCGAGCAATCACGAAATGAGAGTAAGTATTAATTTTTGCTTTAAATAGGTAGTTATTTTCAAATAAAGAATAATAAATTGGCACAAACCTCACTTCCAAAATAGTAATTCATGCCACCCATTGATCAATCACTTGTACGACAAGTCTTTCGCAAACCTCCATGAAGATTGGAAATCATTGAAGCATAAGCTACAAATAAAACAAATAAGTAATTCCAGAGGAAATTTTTTCAAAAAGAACCTACGTGGGAGCTTTGTGCTAGAATTGAATTTCTTGTAGTGTACGAAATTAGGAAATGGGGTTGGAAAAAGAAAGGCAGAGCCAGATTTAGTGGAAAAATTACTGGGGTTGAGTAGCATCTCCATATTGTCCGAGGAAGCAGGGTGGTTAGACTTCATTAGGAAATTTGAAGGCCATAATGAAAAGCTTGTAAGATCCTTTGTAGAGAACTACACCAATGGTGAAGCAATACTTCAGGGGAAGCATTTTAAGGTAAGCTCTAAGATTATTTCTCGCTTATCTGGATTAGAGCATAAAGGCATAAATATAAAAGAAACCTCTCAAGTAACGTACCAGAAATTAGCTGAATTGTTTGTTAGAGAAGGAGACTCATATCCAATGGTGGTAGTGAGTACCAGGGGGAAAAACAAGGGGTTCCAAAGAACTTCCATATTAGAACCCTGGGGTACTACTATTGCATGGATAATAAGGTACTTTACTTGTGAAGGTCGGCTTACAATAGTTGTAGGGCCTGCTTTTCGTATGTTGACCCATCTACGTCATGGAAAGGAGGACCCAACTCTTAGGGTTAATATGCCAGAATTCTTGTTTGATTCCGTAAATACTTCCATGGAGAGGTGTAAAACAGGGTCTGGGCCCTTGAAACACCATGGGTTAATTCAGCTAATCTGCAAGTATCACTTTCATAAGAAATCTGAGGGGAAATGGGAGAAATTTATAGAGCAAATGGAGAAGCCTACAATAGCAAGAACCATAGAATTAGGGGAATCATCCCAAAAGGCTATTCCATCATCCAGAGCAACCTCCCCTAAGGGCTCTCCAGCTTTGGAAGCTCTTAATTCCACTACTCCTGGTGAGGATTTTCCAGACCTCTTTGGTGATAAATTCCAAACCCCTGGCATGCAAGAACAGATTCATGTTGTTTATTCTGACACAAGTAAACCAAGAAAGAAGAGAGTAAGTAAAAATCCAACACCTATCATTTTGCAGGAATCACCTCCACTTAGAAGAAGTAAGTGATTGGCTTCTGAATTCTCTGAAACCCCAATATAGGGTGAGGAGGGAGGTTCACAAAAGAAGCCTAAGCAGCCATAAGAACCCATAGAAATTTCAGAACAAGCCAATGGAGATGAAACACCCCTAAATAGAGAGGATTCAGGTGAAGTATTTCCTTTTCATTCTGCACATATAGAGGAAATTTTCAATGATGGAACTCAGGACAGAGAACCTATAGGGGATTGCAGTGTGCCAGAAAATTTGTCACCCAATGTAGATAAAATTGTTGAAACAATTGAAACCAATTGTGCTAGTGCTGAATTAGAAAAGTATAAACTAGAAATTGTTGATTTACAGAGGCAATTGTCTAAAAATAATGAGTTTATAGAATTGCAGAAAGAAGAGTTGGCTGTACAAACTGCTATAATAAATAAAAGAGATCAAGATATAAAAGATTTGAATCTACAATTGCAGGACAAAGATTCAAACATCTATAAGTTGCAGGAACAAGTACAAGAGTAGTGTGAAAAGCATAAAACTTATAATGAGAATGTTGCATAAAAAGAAGTGGAAATAGGAAAAATAAAACAAAATTTTATGCTCATGCTCTCAGCTTTCGAGGAGGACAAGAAAATAAAGACTGGGGAGTTAAACACTTCTATTAGCAGAATAGTTGAACTAGAAGAGGATATGGAGGAATGCACTGTGAGACCCCAAATTGAGTCCAAAGCAATACAAATTGAACTAGTTATAACTAATTGGTTCCAGGTCAGCATTTCGCCTCTACTAACAAAATGGATGGAACAATGTTACTTCCTCATAAATTCCAAACTAAAAATCATAGGCTCAAGAAAGAACTGGTGCTCCTAAAGGAGGCATTTCACAAAGCTTATAGAGGGAAGCAAGATGCATGTCAACTTATGGACTATTTGCTGAATTGTAGAAGGCCATGGAGAATGTATTCAATGTTTTTTAATGAACAATGGCTGCAATGGAAACTATTTAGGATCTATAACGATCAACCTTATGAGCCTAATGACAAAGAGTTTGTAAAAATATTTGTAGAATTAACTCCTGAAGATCAGGATTTAATTTGTGAATTCTTTCTACATGATTTGTTATTAGAAAATCATACATATTTCTTTATTAATCTGTTTGTTGGAGAAGTAGAATTGTGAGCATTTCTCTCAACTATGAGAAATCAAATTCATTGGAAAGAGAGAACAAAATAATTTGTACAGGCAGAGAAAACAGTGGGTCTCCAGATCAAATCACCAAATTCAAGGCCTGAGGGGTTCAAAGCTACATTTTTGTCTCTTCTGGTTAATGAAAAGATGAGGGAAAGGTATGACAACAACCTTAAGATGTGTTATGACAATTTCATAGCAAATGGACAAAAATTAATTGGAAAAGCATGGAATGCCTGCGAGGAAAGGTTCACCCCTCTTCCAACTTATTTAAAGAAAATATAAGTTATTTCTCCTTTAAACATCAGATGGTCATTCAGAAGGGTTGATGCTCTAATTAAAATCATGAAAACACTCAAAACAAAGTGGATATGAATGAGATACAGGCCCCCCTTGCTACTGAATCCACCCCCGACTTTTAATATTTCCACATATCAGAATGATAGACTCTTTAAAGAGTGGAGAGAAAATGTGATGTTCCGTAGAGGGTTTATTCATAACCTTGAAAATTTCGATGCATCAACCAGGGAAACTCATGATCTCAGTACTCTTTTTGAAGAATGGAATAAAAATCAAGGATTTAACTATGGAGCAAGAGGACCTGCCAGAAATTAGGTAGGGGAGGAAATGATGAGGTGAAAATAACCTCATCATAATAAAATCTGGAAAGCTCATTCTTGCTAATTCAATCCTAAGCCTGTGCCAATTTCTTAAACTTTAGAAGAAGTAATTACTTATTTTAAGAAAAAATATGCTTTCTTTCTTTATTTTAATCAATTGAAGAAATTGTCCAAAGCAAGTTTAATGGGTTGATTTGAGTGTTGTTGTAGGGATTAACAGGTCATCACGCGGCTGTTGCAAAGGTTAGCTAGCACATGCCTCAAAGTAATGCTGTGAACCCACTCCTTGAAGCCTAGATGATGCGCTGAAGATTCAGTTTTATTTCTTTTAATTCGGTTGTTCAAAACTTTATGGCTCTTCTCAAGCCTTCTGCATGTTTTAAGAATCTTTAAAGACATCAAGTTAGTTTTAAGTTAAGGAAGACTTTTTCAATGGCTATGCATGTCATCATAAATTTCGGATCTAATTAGAAAGTTATCTATAAAACTATAATTTCATAAGTAATAAAATAGATAGAGAAGAAGTATCGTTATGCTGTTTACATGGATTTGCAAATCATTGTTGCAATGAGTTATCTGATTTCTATTTATTGGTAAATTTTGTATTCAATGATGGAGACTGTATGTCGTAAGAGGATTTGAACATCTGTATTTTATGCGAGTTAAAGACGAAGTAGTAGCCCGCGAGATAGCCACTCGAGGGGAGTTAGCATAGATAGATAAGTATTTTATTGATTAAGTTATTTCCTTTGCTTAGGATAAATTGTTGTTCAGTAGAAAATAACAAGTTGTTGAAGAGTTTAGTTAGTTGTTCCAGAGCACCATTGTCTTTAATTTGTATAAGTCTTCTTCTATAGTTGATAATATTTCTTTACTGTTTATAAGATGCTTAATTGTTTGTTTCCTAACTTTTCTCCTTCTGTAGTTTACCAGTTATTTAGTTTACTTGTTTCCATGCTTTCTAGTTTAGTAGTAATGTTTTCTAGATTAGTTGTCTTATGCTTTTTAATTTAGTTTTCTTTGATTTTCTTAGAGTAAGATCATTTTTGAGTTAAGTAGTAATGGCTTTGGTTTAGTCTCAACTTTTGTAGTTTAAAAGAAAAACTGAAAATATAAAATGGGTTGTTTGAACAATCTCCTTTTGCAAACTGCCTTGGACACTACCCGTTCGACAACTGACATTCAATTATTCTAAAGTAATAGGACCTAACGACATCCTATCAGATGTGTCATAGGAAGAGGGACATCAATTGATATAAGACAAATACTAGGCCAAGATTCTACTAGGATCATAGGATATATAATATGAACTATTATATATGATGTAATCATCATGGGATATATAGTTTTCACTATGATAGCTTCACTGCTATAGGTAATACCAAAAAAAGTAGAGAGATTCCTCCTAGAGTACGTGAGTGTATAGTTAAGGAGATCAAAAATCACAAGTAGAGTGTAGACTACCAAAACCTCCATCATCATCACCAATTCCTTCAATCAAACCATCAATGAGATAAGGGGATAATGGAAATCATACATGAATATTCACATAGATTTTATACTTTTAATGATGCAATTTACCATGTTATACTTTGATACATGTGTTTGTGTTTGATGGTGATACATGTATATACAATGCTTTAGAGTGATTTATGGACTATTTTATGTGATGAATTTTTGTATTGATGCATATTTTATGGTTTATTCTTATGGAAGAATATGTTATGATGCATCTTATTTATGATGGATATGTGATATATTTTTTATGATGGATGTATTTGATTTATGATAGGTTTTATATGGATACATTTATATAATTAAGTATGGATTCATTTATTTAATTGATGGATAGATATGTGATGATTTATGTATGGATAATTATATTGTTGCATTATATAGATGAGTATGAATGTATGTTTTTTTTTATGATTTTTTATTATTGCACATATGGATAAAAAATTAATGGTAGAAGATATGAATGCTAATTAGAATTTTTTGTTAGGAAGTGATCAAAATAGTTAGAATAATGGGAAGGATGATGATAGATAGAATGATAATGAAAATGTATTTATGATGATCATGATAGGATTTAGATATAGTTATATGTTGACATATGGTGGGCAACCTAAATTTGATATCGAACTTGAAATTATGTGTTATGGTATAAGAAACATGACAATGATGTGCCTTGTGCATAGAGGATTGACTAAAAAATATAATAAAGAAGAGGATGCCCCATGATAACATCAATGGATGTGAAGACCTTGGTGTGATGTTAGGGACATCCAACAAGAAAATCACCCAATCAAGTAAAATAATTCCCTAATATACTTGTCATGACATACCATGATATAAGGTTTATAACAACCCTAAGGAGGTATATTTCAAGTCACTATATAAGTACACAATAAAATCCAATAGGATAAGAACTCACATGGTTTATATTTTTTTCTCCAGCCTTGAAAAATAATAGTGTGGCAATAATGAATTCCTAATGTAGGGAACAGTATATCTCATGAAGGAAAATTATGAGAAGATATAATATGATTATCATGATGGCTAGGGATGTAACTAGTGTGCATCGATGGTGTTGGATAAATTTATTAATTTATATTTTAGAGTAGGAAGTTTTTTAGTTTCTTGTTTATAGATGATAATTTTTATGCATCAAAAATTTATTTTAAGGATATCTCATATAAGGAAACATATCACTAGGTTGTATGTGTGATCTGATTTAACGGATCTATGACAGATGCTTTGAATTCTTAATTATAATCCGAAAGTGCTTAATTAAAATTTAATTCTTAACAAAATTAAATTAACAAAATTACAAAGAGATTAAAGAAAGAACAAGAATGAGAGAGAGAGAGAGAGAGAGAGAGAGAAAGAGAATACAAATAAAATTGATAACGGAGTTCATCATTTAAAATGACTATGTCTCCGGGCCCCTCTCCAATGAGTGGCCCGATCCAATTATTCCTCCAAAAATTCGGTTACATTCGTCGGCAGAACCTCCTCTTGGTTACAAAGAAATTCTCAATTGCACTTCCAAAGTATGTGGAAACAAGCTTCTCCAAAACCACAAAAAATACAATAATTTCTCCAAGGAAATAAACTCTCACACTTACAAAGTTCTTCCAAAATAACTTCCTTCACACCCCCCATTCTACCCCTTTTTATATACATTTTATGCCAAAATTGGTGTAAAACCAAATAACTACCCAATCTCCCTTACATAGAAAAAAATTCAATAATATCCTCCTTTAATAATTTCCAGAAGGATAATATCCCCTAAAAATAATTCCCTTTCCATTTGAATGGTTACGAATGGATTTATTCTCTATTATTTAGGAGATATTTTATGTAAGGTTTTATTTGGCCCCTTTATTTAGGAATAATATTCCTAATATTTCCCATATAAAGAGAATGCGTTAGGCTCCTTAACCCATGGGATATATTAGGCCACTAAAAATAAGGACATAGCCTTATCTTAAGGCTTTAAAAAAATCAAGTGAAATCCCCTTTAGAGAATATGGTGGGTGGTGGTCCCACCACCCTCTCTTTTTAAATGCTTTACAGAAATAAGATAAGGGGGATCCCTATTTAAGTAGGTCGCCCCCCATACCATGGGTGGCATCCCACTTTATGTGGGTTACCCCCGATAGCATGGGTGGTGCTCCAATTAATGTGGGTCACCCACCATACCATGGGTGGTGCCCACATAATGTGGGCCACCCCCCTAGGATGGGGGAAACCCATATAATGATTTATCTATATATATATATATATATATTTTTTTTTTCCTTTGTTTTTTTTTTTGCTTTTATATTATTCCAACAATAATATTTTCATGGGATGCCATGTGTCAGGGGCTGATTGGTTGTTGAGTTGACTCGGTGCTAACATCATCGGGGCAATTTTGACCCAAACTTTGACCTTCCGTAATATCGCCATACATAATCCATTTTCCATGAAACGAACTCTGTCGGAATCGTGACGATGAGCACTATGGAATGGTGTTGACTTTGACTAGTTTTGATGACTTTGATTTTTACCCTTTTTTTTTGGCCTGGGTTTGAGAGTTGACTAAAAGTTTGACCATAAATATCTTGAGCTCTGGGACTCCGATTGACTCCGTTCAAGTTGTGTTGGAGTTAGGATCCCAAGCACTTCTTAATGATACCAAAACTGGAGAAAAATGGAGAATTTCAAAATTTGACGAAAAATCCTCCCCACTAGAGAGCTTTTGGACCTCCGAAAGATGGTTACTCAAAAATTAAGTGAGGGTAAAGTTCCCTCACTTTACCTATCTCCATCCGCTTTTCCTTGCTTGGATGCATCCCCTTAGCCCCACTCAGAGGTATTCAACTGCTCCTCTTTGTGAAGTCCTTGTGCTCCTGTCGAGGATGTCGTCTTTAGGTAACTCTGACATGTACTCTGGTGAAAGGTCGTCAATGGATGGAACTTGCACTTCAGCCTCCTTGTCTAGTACATCGGAGGTTTGTACAACTTCAAGTTCTCAACGTTGACTACCGAGTAAATCTGCATGTATGGAGGAAGATTAAGGCAGAAGGCATTGGTGCCAATCTTTTCCAGAATCTTGAATGGACCATATCTGATCGTCTTGAGCTTCCTTCCTTTGCCTTGCATTATTTCCTTGCTAATATATAACCAAATGTGGTCACTGAATTAGAAATGGTGGTCGGTGTGATGTTCATCATGTCGAGCCTTGTATTTGGCTTGGCTCTTTTCCAACTGTGCTTCTACTACCTGATGAATTGCTTGGACTTTCTGGATGAGCTTCAAAGCCTTCTCTGAATCATGGCATCCATCTTTAACATCGACCTTTCCAAAAGAAAAATACATCAGTGTCTTGGGCACGTAACCAAAACAAGTCTCAAAAGGAGACCTCTTTGTAGAAGAATGAGTTGCATGGTTGTAGGCATGCTACACATAATGAAGACTTTCATCCCACAACTTAGGATGTTTTTTGCAATATCCTCTGAGTAGATGCACAACTGTCCTATTGACTACCTATGTCTATCCATCGGTCTTCAGATGGAAGGATGTACTCTTTTTTAGTTTAATATCCATAAGTCCCCATAGGACTGACCAAAACTCCCCAAGGAATCAAGAATCTCGATTTGATACAACGGAAGTGGGTAACCCAAAGTGAACCCATACAAACTGAAAATACATATGAGTTGTCAGTTCAATAGTGACTTTCTTTTTACATGGAATAAGAATACACATCTTGTTGCACCGATCAACTACTACATACAAATATTCATGTCATTTCCTAGACATAGGTAACCCCCCGACAAAATCCATAGAAACACTTTCCCATGGACGGGACGGTACAGGTAAAGCTGTGTACAACCCCAATTTCCTATTACCTAGTTTTCTAGTTGCACACATCACACATCCCTTAATATATTTTGTTACAATTTCCTACATTCAAGACCAGTAGAAATATTTTGTAGCTGTGCCAAAGTTTTACTAACCCCAAAATGTCTTGCAATTAGCGATGTGTGTGCCTCTCTAATTACATGTGCTTGTTCATTCTTTGGAATGCATAATTTCCCTAAGTGATACAAGAGTTTATCATGCACATAGTAATCCTTTTCTTCTACTTGTTTTCCTTGGATTATAACTGCATAGATATCCTTAAAAAAATCATCAGTAGCATATTGTTCTTCAAAACTTGCATGCATCATAGAACTATTTTTAAGGATTATCAAAGCATTGGAAATTGGAGGTCTAGAGATCATGTCTGATACTTTATTATGGGCACCTTTCTTGTACTTAATTACTAAGTGAAACTGTTGAAGAAAACCCATCCACCTGAACTTCCTACTTTGTTGCAACTTAGTTTGTGAATGCAAATATTGCAATGGCTGGTGATCGGTATGGATTACTGTTTCCTTCCCCATTAAGTAGTATTTCCATTTTTTAACACTTTGAACTAATGCATAAAGTTCCTTATCATAAGTAGGATAGCTAATGACTGCACCTAAAAAGGTTTTAGAGTGATAGAAGATTGTCTTACCTCCTTGCATTAGCACTGCTCCCATGGAAAATCCACTTGCATCTATTTTGATTTCAAATGGTTGGTGTAAATATGGTAAAGCTAGAATTGGTGATGTGCTCAAATTTTCCTTCAAAGTGTTGAAGGCCTTCTATTTTGGAGCTCCCCACTGAAAATTTATCTTCGTACTGGTCAATGAGTGCAATGGTGATGCAATGTAAGAGAAGTTTGCAATGAACTTTCTCCAGTACTGGACTGCACCTCAGAAATTGACTTCAGTAATTGTACTTGAATTAGGTCATTTTACAATAACTTTGACCTTTGTAGGGTCTACTTTCAATTGACCACCTCCTACGACATAGCCTAAATACACTAAGGATGTCTTAGTGAATTCACATTTAGACATCTTTACAAAGATTTTTTCTTTTCTCAATACATCAAAAACTTTTTTTACATGACTTACATGATCTTCCCAAGTTCAACTAAATGCAAGAATATCATCTAAATCCACTATGAAAAAATCATCAATAAAAGGATGAAAGAAATCATTCATGAATCTCATAAATGTATCTGGTGCATTGCAAAGTGCGAAGGGCATGGCCAACCCCTCAAATAGTCCTTGTTTTTTCTTAAATGCAGTTTTCTAAATGCCATCTTCTGCAATTCTTATCTAATGATATTTGCTATGCAAGTCTAACTTAGAGAAATAAATTGCATGTTTTAACTGATCAAGTAAATCATCAATACGGGGAAGAGGATACCTATTCTTTACCGTTATCTTGTTCAGGGTTTGATAGTCGATGCACATTCTCCAAGACCCATCCTTCTTTGGAACTAACACAATTGGAGAAACACAAGGAGATGTACTAGGACATATGACTCCCTTTTCCACCAATCCTGAACTTTCTTTTTGATTTCCTCATTCAGAAAAATTGACAAATGATACATGTCGATGTTTGGAAGAGGCACATCCTGTTGTAAATGAATTTCATGTTGTATCTCTCTCTTAGGTGGCAAACCCTTTGGTTCCTGAAATAAGTCTTCATAAGTAGAAACTATTTTGACCATCTCAGTTTTACGCTTTTGATCACACCCCTTAAATGCTTCAAATTTTTCATCCTTTTGAGATTTTACAAGCATTAATACAAAGTTCTTACTAGAATTGATCAACCTTTTCATTTGACCAACTTTGACTAGTGCAAGATTAGTCTTAACTTTGTGTGCACGTACAATGTATTCTATCCCATCCTTAAAAAGATGGTATTTATTCTCCCCCCTATAGAAGATTACTTTTATGTCATACAAATAAAGACTCCCTAACACAAGCCCACAAATATCCAAAGGGACAACATCTACTTCTACCTCATCAACAAAGTTTGCAGTGATAGAAAATTCTAGTTTACATTGTTTCATTACTTGTAGTTGAGCATCATTGCAAACCCATCCAAGCGGATATGGATTTGGATGAGGTGTTGTATTTAAATGGAGTTTCTTTACCACCTCTTCAGATATTAAGTTGACTTGAGAACCCATATCAAATAGTGTGTCAATCTTAGTCTGCTTAGATACAACTCGAATATGAAACAGCTCATTATGTTGTTTATCAACTTTAGGAGGAGTGGATACTTTACTTGTACTTTCACTACATGTACTTGCATTAGAAATACTTGTGTTAGTAGAGAGAGTTATAATTTTAAATTTACCTTGGATCCCGGTAGCAGCAATATTTGTCTCATCCGAAGTCAGATCCAATATCCTGTTGAATCATTGCAGCAGTCTTTTGCTTGCCTTTATTTCCTCTGTATCCTTTCGGCCTTAGTTTTGGGTGCAGCTTCCAAGACTTTGAATCATCATGCCCCTCTTTCTTACAATGGGAGCATGTGGGCTTATCACCCTCCTTCTTAGTTGTAGTTGTCTTTTTCCCTTTTCCTTTATCTTTACCTTTACCCTTAAACTTCCCCTCAGACTTAGATGGTTTATTTGACAAATTATCACTGAAAGTGCTCTTACCCCTTGACTCTAAATGAGTGGCTTGGACTGATACTTCATCCAAATTACTAGGACTCAACATTAGAATGGTATGTCTTAGGTAAGAATGCAAACCACCTATGTACTTAAGTAATGTATCTTGAGTATACAAAGGAACACTTAAAACAATAGCTTGTTTTCTAAACTTATGGGTGTAATCTTGGACAAACTGACCCTTACCTTACCTAAAGGTTCTCCAATTCATTGTTAATTGTTGCATATAACCTAAAGGATAATTTTTTTTTTTAAGGGAAGCAACAAATTTCGTCCAAGTCATATTTACCTTACCATGGCGAGAAATTTCCTCCTGAGTTCTACTCTCCCACCAAGTGAGAATTGTACCTCCCAACCAAAGAGTGGCTAATTGGATCATAGAAGCATCTTTTGTTAGGTCTTGAATCCTACAATACACTTCTACCTACTGGATCCAATCATCTAACTTTTTAGAATTTAACTCACCACCGTACTTAGGCAATTCAAATTTTACACCCAGTTTAATAATAGGCTTCGACTTGCTCTTAAATGTATTATTAGTGGGAGAAGAAGAAGAGGGAGAAGAAGAAGAGGAAGAAGAGGAATAAGGAGAAGATGGGGTAGATGGAGGATAAATTGGATTTTGTTCACCATCTTCAGATTGCTTCTTCTTGTCTTTATGATCTTTAGAATTTTCCTTCTTTGAAGAATCTCCTTTCTTCTACTCACGTTTCTTATCTGCATAAAGCTCTCCAACCATTGCCCTCATCTCAAGGAAGGCTTGCTGAAAAGACTTATCATCAAGCTCAGGCTCAGTACTTTTCCCAGCTTTGGTTCCTTCCATCTTTAGCAAGGTTCTTGTTTTACCGATCTCAAGATTATATTCTTCAAGCTTTCCTTCGCCTTTTCGAAGCTTGGAGCGCGTTAGCATTCAAACTTGCAATCTTAGCCAAACATGGTTCTGATGCCAAATTTGATTTTATTTAATGGATCTATGACAGATACTTTGAATGCTTAATTATAATCCAAAAGTTCTTAATTAAAATTTAATTCTTAACAAAATTAAATTAACGAAATTACAAAGAGATTAAAGAAAGAACAAAATGAGAGAGAGAGAGAGAAAGAGAATGCAAACGAAATTGATAACGAAGTTTGTTGTTTAAAATGACTATGTCTTCGGGCCCCTCTCCAATGACTGGACCAATCCAATTATTCCTCCATAAATTCTGTTACATTTGTTGGCAGAACCTCCTCTTGGTTAGAAATAAATTCTCAATTGCACTTCCAAAGTGCGTGGAAACAAGCTTCTCCAAAAGCACAGAAATACAATAATTTCTCCAAGGAAAGCAATTCTCACAGTTACAAAGTTCTTCCAAAATCACTTCCTTCACACCCCCCATTCTACCCCTTTTTATATTACATTTTATGCCAAAATTGGTGTAATACCAATTAACTACCCAATCTCCCTTACATGGAAAAAAATTAAATAATATCCTCCTTTAATAATTTCCGGAAGGATAATATCCCCTAAAAATAATTCCCTTTCCATTTGAATGGTTACAAATGGATTTATTCTCTATTATTTAGGAGATATTTTATGTAAGGTTTTATTTGGCCCCTTTATTTAGGATTAATATTCCTAATATTTCCTGTATAAAGAGAATACGTTAGGCTCCTTAACCCATGGGATATATTAGGCCACTAAAAATAAAGACATAGCCTTATCTTAAGTCTTTGAAAAAATCAAGTCAAATCCCCTTTAGACAAGATGGTGGGTGGTGGTCCCACCACCCTCTCTTTTTAAATGCTTTGCAAAAATAAGATAAGGGGGATCCCTATTTAAGTGGTCTGCACCCCATACCATGGGTGGCATCCCACTTTATGTGTGTTACCCCCCATAGCATGGGTGGTGCTCCACTTAATTTGGATTGCCCCCCATACCATGGGTGGTGCCCACATAATGTGGGCCACCCCCCTAGGATGGGGGAAACCCATATAATAATTTTTTTATATATTTTTTTCCTTTTTTTTTTTTTCCACTTTTATATTATTCCAACAATAATATTTTCATGGGATGCCATGTGTCAAGGGCTGATTGGTTGTTGAGCTGACTGGGCACTGACGTCATCGGGGCAATTTTGACCCAAACTTTGACCTTCTGTAACATCACCATAGGAACTCTGTTTTCCATGAAACAAACTTTGCCAGAATCGTGATGATGAGCACTACGAAATGGTGTTGACTTTGACTAGTTTTGATGACTTTGATTTTTACCCCTTTTTTTAGCCTAGGTCTGGGAGTTGACCGTAAGTTTTCCCATAAATATCTTGAGCTCCAGGACTCCGATTGACTCCATTCAAGTTGTGTTGGAGTTAGGATCCCGAGAACTTATTAATGATACAGAAACTGGAGAAAAATGGAGAATTTCAAAATTTGACAAAAAATCCTTCGGATCAATGTGTACAAATGGGAGGATAACACAAGGCATTTCTAAATCATTCAACATGTGGCTACCATGTCATATACTTTCTTGTCAAAAATTCCATTAGTTTATTTTATTTATTTAATATATAGTTATTTATTATCAAATATAATTATCATATGGAAATCACCTAACTTCCCTTAGACAGTTTGATAACTCAAGTTGGGGGGGACATTGTCCAAGCATGAAAAATCCAAATCACGTACCTTGTTTCAAACATATACAATATTTCAAAAGGGTTTAATAAAATAATTATATCCATAAAATCCTCTCTTACATTATGACTGATCATGTCTATTTCTTAGCTCTTTCAACCCTTTTTGTTACCAACATTCTTAGTGTTGCTTCAAGAACATTCAAATTGTAGCTAAATTCACTACCATCATTTAGCTATAGAAACCCACTTTTGGTATTTTCTACCTAAATTCCAATAAAAATAACAATTCTTGCTATTAAAATGGGTGGAACCCATGCTCATTGGGAACCCACAACCATAAAGGCATTGAAAAAATTCATAATTTTTTTGGGATGGTTGATGGACTACATTTTTTATCCGACTGTGTGGGTATGATGATTATATTTCCATGGAGTTTACCTTGGGATATAATGATATCACAATAAAATTAAGAGGAGTAAATTTTCCAATAGATCTATAGGCCATAATTTTAGCTACTATATTTTTGGCCAAATGAAAGGAGTTCTTCCATACAATGTCCAATAATTACTTTGACCTAAATATTATGTGTCAATGAATCCTAAAGCCACAAGGACAAGTTAAAAGTATACCTAGCCACAATATTGTTTGTACTTAACTCCTATCCCATGGGATGAAGTACCTAAGTTTATCATTCAATACATCTCTTGTGAAGGAAGTTGTACATATGTTTTTTCCTATCACTTTAGGTTGATCTATTATATGTGTTATTAAAAAAGAGTGCATTTACCGTATTATCTACTCCATTTTTTGCAGCATATGTGCATTTAAGTTAAAAGGGGCTAAACTAATTCACTAGATTGTTAGGGGCTTATTAAGTTACTAGTTATGCAAGGATTGAGTGGGGTTTCCTTGGATAGAGACTAGCTGAAATTTAGTTAAAATGAGGAAAATGAGCTCCAAGAAAATGCTAATGAAGAAAACCCCAATGAAGAGATCTCGAAAGAAGAACACTTTGTAGAAGAAGTTATTGTAGAAATTCATAAAGAATTTTTTTATGAAATTTCACTCAATGAACAAGAAATAATATCATGTAAATATTTTTAGCACTTCAACAAGACCTTTTGTTAGAAATCAAAGGAAACAAAGGAAACATTTAAAGATGAGGACCTTATACCACTTTATGAACGGCAAAAAACTTGGTAGCTATTACTAGAAAAATGGTTGTTGATAAACAATAGGTGGAATTTTTTATTGACTTGGAGGTCTTATCTTCTTACCACATAAAGGAAAGGACCATATCAAACAAGAACAAAGATGCCAAAATACTCCAATGAAAGTTAAACTATCAATGAGAGAAATATTCAAAGTAGCAACATGGATTGAATTCTCTATTCCAATGGAACATGAAACTATTATAGTAGAATGTGAAGAGCCTCCATTTCAATATTACTATGTGCAAATGAAGTGGAGTAGAAATTACCAAAGTAAAAGCATACACACACCAATGAAATGTCTTACATAAAAGGAATTGAAATAAAAAACTAAGCTGCTATGGCTATCCTTTCAAATCGTCTCATTGTTCTCTAATCTTAAAGATCCTCAATTTCATGCTCTCAAATTTGTATGTTGCACATGAATTCACAAGATGACAACCCAAGAAACAAGAAGATTTATGAAATGCAAAGCTACATACCTATATTAACATATTTTTATATATTTTTTGATGTGAATATTGAACGAAATATTAGATTGCTGCTATGTAAATGGTGCTAAGATTATTGCAATTGATGTAATGCAAATCTAAATGCAATTCGATGATAAACACAATAAAAAATAATGCAATAGTAAAATTATACAAAGTAAAATTGTCATGCTAACAATGCTAAATGTTATGCAACTCTAAAATGTTCTCAATTTCTAAGATAATTCCTATATCATAAGTTTATGATCAAATCCTTGTTGAAAAGCTATAGAATGGTCTCCTATTTATAGATTTTTCCAAGCCTTGGATGAGGTGGAAAAGATGGACGGTCGAGATCATGATCTTGAGAGATCAATGGTGGAGCACAAGGAAGTTGGAGGAAATCATGGAGGCTGCTCCATTTGGAAGGGAAAATCATCCAAGTGTCAAAGAGCGTCAATTGGAAAGAGGATCCATGTGTCTCCAAGGAGGTTAGGAGGTTAGATGAATATTCATAATTTGAAAATTAGAAATAAAAGAAATCATGTGACATGTGATGATGTGGAGGGTGATTTGGAGGAAGTTTGGAAATTATGGAGAAATGTGACAAATTTGAATTAAAAATTAAAATTTAATTGAGGAAGGGGGAATAATCAAATAACAAATTATTTAAATTTGTGTATTTAATTAAATCAAGAGGGAAGATGATTTTTGAACAGAAGAATAAAAGGTGTGAACTATACAAATAATTTTATCAATTTATTTATATAAGTAGAAGAATTATGATTCATTAATTAAATAACTAGTATTTAATTAATTGGTGCTCGAGACCATTTTTATGTGTATACATTTTTCCCCTCTTTGAAGTGATGTGCGTAGATGCATTGCTTCAAAGAAAAATTTTCAGATCATGATGATAAAAAATTTGGCATGCCCTAGACAGTGAATTTTTCAGGTGATGACGGATATATGCCCCATTGGGAGATAAATTGGTGAACTTTTGAATTTTTTGATGATTTTTGAAACTTTTGATGATGTTGAAATTTTTAGCATGTTTCAACAATTTATCTCCAGAAAATAGTAATGAGATCTGCCCTGGTTGATTAGTTGATGAATTAAGCCCCTTTGAAAAATAAAATAAAGCAATGTCACTTAATTACCCACCTTAATTACCCTTTCAATAGGTAAAAAGTGAAAAATAAGCTCATTTGTGCATTGTGATTTTGAAAATTTGAGAGATTGAGAAACTTTGAGCATTTGGAGCAAAATGGTGATCCCGATTCAGACACATTGATTCGAGCACGTGCGAATGCACAACCGCTCGACAACATATGCACCTTCGCTACAAATCTCTGAAAACCTCTTTTTTATGAATTTTGAATTAATTTTCTCACGTTTTTTAAATTTTGAATTTTATGCTCAAATGTTTTAGCGCATCTATAGGATAGAATAGTGCATGCATGGCCTGTTTTAGCACATAGAAATAGAGTTTTAGCGCATACATGACCCGATGTAGTGCATAGGTTGTTTGTTTTGGCGCTTAGGTCTTCGAGAGCATAGGCTATTTTATTTAGCGGATCCATTAGGTGAAGTAGTGCATTCAACAAAGTAGCGCATACATGCACTGTTATGGCACATTGATGTGATATTTTGGCGCATACGTGGAATTGGAAAATTCATGAACTGTAATGGCGCATAGATTAAATTTTCTAGCGCATTGATGTTTTAGCGCATAGAAGCGTTGTTATGGCACATCCATGGTAGAATAGAGGATTTTTTATTTTTCTCCTTGATTTTGGATTTTTTTCAATCATGTCAGCCTTTGAGTTGATTTTGATTGATGATGTTGGTAGTTTAGATGATGATTGATCTCATGATAGGTGAGATTCGATGATTGATTGATGATGATTGACCTTATGATAGGCAAGGATCAATGATAAATTGATAGACTGACCTCATGATAGGTGAGGTGCAGTGATAGATTGTTTGATTGATTGACCTCATGATAGGCAAGGTGCATTGATATATTGATAGATTGATAGATTGATAGGATGATTGATGTTTGATTGATTTACACAATTTAGTGATTTAGTGATTTAGTGATTTTTGATGATGATAGGAGAGTGATTTAGGAGTCCTCATTTCTTGAGAGTGCTTCCCATGGACCTATGAGCTGATTCCCCACTTGATTTAGGCTGAGTAGGATTTGATTGATAGATGTGGGTTGTACTACTTGATTGATATTCCCTAGGTTAGAATTAATCGGACACTACTGATAGCTTTAGTAGAGCAATGGTATAGCGATCACAACACCTTTCACCTGGCTATCAATGAGATGAACGTGACACCAGAGGATGTGTATCGGATTCTACGAATTCCCATGGTAGGAGACATAGTTGCATATGATCATATAGAGCAGGGTGGGATAGATTCCCTTTGAAGGATATTTCATGATGATCAGATTAGTGGGTATGAGATACCCTGGCAGAAAATGTGTGAGAGTTATGCCCCATTACCATATATACTTGTTGGTTTTGTTGGTGGTTTCTTATGTACCGACTGTAGGTCAAAGGGACTATCCATTGGTTGGGGTCAGATACTAGAGTAGATGATTCTATAGAGGACCTGATATGCCTAGGGTTCTTGCATGCTAGCACATTTATATCATGATTTGCATCAAGTAGTCTATCTTGGAGCTTCCAACCTATCAGCCAGAGTTACATTATTATAGATATGGGCATGGGAGCACATAGTTGTTACCCGACCAGTTGCAAAGAGTTTTTGGTCGATTGGCAAGCCATATGTATATGGATATAGAGGCCCCATTTTCCAACATAAGCTGGGAAAATTAGAGTACTAGAGATGAGTGTTGGATGACCTCGATACTATGACATGGCGGCCCTACCTAGACTGTGAGCAATGAGAAGAGGATCATTTGGAGATGCCATACATGTGCACAACTAGGTTTTTGATTGGGAAGACACGGTTCATTATTGAGGGGTTTCTTCTAGGTCAGGTGCACCGACAGTACAAAAGAGTGCAAGGAATGCCCCAGGGAGTGGCCACGTACACGTGGGGGCACCAAGATATACCAAAGTGGGGGGCCCTTTTTTCCTATGATGCAAAATGTTAAGAGTATTACAGGTTACATCCCATGATGTGGGCCTATCATCCAGAGGCTATAGAGGCTACGATGTTAGAGGATTATGCAGAGTACTTTGTCATGCATACATTTCTTAGACTATCCAGTCTTGATGAGTTAGTGCTAGCATTGGATGATGAGGAGGAGAGGGCACCGAGAAGGAGGAGAGGGAGGGGCTATGGAGAGGAGGATGAGAGAGCTTAGGGTGGGGATGGAGGAGGAGGAGGTGGTGATGGATATGGAGTCAGAGGTGGAGGAGGTAGAGCATTTGATGTGAGGGATACCATGATACCTCAGTGTAAGAGATCCTTGGTGGCTGCAACACAACATGTATAGATTGGGGTGCCTTCACAACAACAATAGACACAGATTGTTGCTTTCCAGACACGGGTGCAGATGTTGCAGACACAACTGGCTCAAGCCCAAGGGCAAGTTGCTACATTACAAGGATAGGTACAAACACTGTAGCTTCAGCTAGCTCAGGCCCAGACACAGTTGCAGGCACAAGCCCAGATTTCCACTTTGACGACAAAGAGGGATACAACCAGATGACATGGAGAGCAGGCAGTGGCCCTAGCAGATATATTGCAGAGAGTAGCAGAGGGGACCACTATCAGTGACATGATGAGAGAGCTTCCTTGGGTCTCTAGAGAGGTCGATTACTACAAGGGCCATTATTATGATGCAGTGCCTATAGAGAGTTGAGTGAGGTATGTCGAGTCTAGGTCATCACAGAGCCACTCTTAGACCACCAACATGCTTTTGGTTGGGCCACCATGTCGAGATCTGGATCCAGACCTAGGTATAGGTGCACCAGGTGTAGGTCCATCAAGGGCTGCAGGAGGTTTAGCAAGAGGGTCAGCAAGGCCCACAACATATGGGAGTAGCACCTCATAATGCTTTCATTTGATCAAATTTGATGTATTTGTTGAGACATTGTATACACTGATTTAGATACTTGATGATATTATGATATACTTCCCCATTTTTGATGATGTATCTCTTCATATTGTTGGACATCCTTGTACACTTGAAATTTTTATTATGATATTTATATGATATGTAGTTATGATGATTGATCTTCATGATGTTTATATTCTTTTTATGATGGATGTTTTATGGATGCATTTAATTTTATGTGTTATATGTCATGCGATGTTCTATATGATTATGCCACTTTTTATGTATGGATGCATTAATGAGATGATGATGTATGATTCTATGTGTTGAAGGATGATGCTTTTATTATGATGTATGAGATGGATGCAGTCATGCAAATGATATGGTATGCATTGTATTTTTTAATTTTTCACATGTATATATCGATGATATGGATGGATGAATGAATGTGAAATGGTTTATTATATGGAATGAAAATATATGATTTTATATGTGGATATGAATGATTTATGATTTCTAGTGCATGATAAATGAATGGATTGATTTCAAAGATGATAAATACAAATGTATGGATATATGATAATGCATGGATGTATGATGAATGTAAATGTATGGGTATATGAGGATAATGCTTTCTTTTAGATTTTTTTGATGCAAATATATGACCTAAATGTATGAATGAGTATGTGAATGGATTATGATGATGCATGGATTACAATTTTATTATAGATGATGTTCTTATTTTTGGATTTTTTATGTAATCATATGATTCGATGTATGGATAGATGCGGATGCATTATGATGATGCATGTATTATTATGTTATTGTGGCAATTGTTATGATGAAGGAATAAATGGATGGTCTATGTATGAACGAAAGAATGAATTTATTATGACGTCGATGTGTGATATGAATTATGAATGATGATGTTATTATGGATGATGCTCTATTTTTGAATTTTTATGTAATCATATGTTTCGATGCATGCATAGATGTATGATATGTACAGATGTATAGATTATTCTATGCAATGCGATCCAAACATGTGATAAATGCATGGATGGATAGATGGTGCTTTGTTTGTGGACTTTATAATGCAACTATTATGATGGATGTATGATAATACTTTCTAATGATATGATATGGAAATGATAATGCAAATGAATGATCCTTTTATTATGTCAAGTGTACTCCATCCTTTAATGAGAGATAACATCATGTTGAAAGTTGTCAGCCTATGAAAAAATCTATAATGAAAATGCAGAACTAATATGAATGCAATCCTATCTTAGCCATGCAAACCTAACTATGCAATATTTCCATCTGATTCATTGTGCTTGGTATCATCATTGAGCCTTTTTAAAATTTTGAAAGTTAATACAAACATCGATGGTATAATTAGACCATGATGACCTGAGTACAACTTCCATACAACTTCCATTGAGTTTTGATAGTGCAAGATAACACAAGCATCTAGGTATAATTGGACCGAGATGACCTGAGCATCACTTGCATAAACAGATAAGAGTTAATCATTTTCCCATGCAAATTCAGAATGTCATCAATGATACTTTGTAGAGCATATCTCGTGACAATTTGCATAGTAATAATGATTGACGCACAAACAACAAACAAAGAAAATATCATTCTCCTTCCTAGCCCCTCTAGTTCAGAACATCATCGAGGTACTCTAGAGAAATTAAAGCAAAAAATCGAGATATAACATCTGAACATTCGTGCCAACGTGATCCAACCATGATTCAGAAGATGATCATCCAATAAGATTTAATTTTCTTGTCTTGATGTTGATTCAGATGGTCGATTTGTTTGATTGATTGTGATTGGTGTTCAGTGTGATTATTGTTTATGCCAATTTGTCTTGTTGTTGCTTGTTTTTTACCTACTGGTTTAAGCTCAATGCTTATTTTCCCTCAATGAGTTCAGGATTTTGCCCCCAATGAGAAATAAACCAATTATTACAGATATGCACAATGAAAACCAAGCCACAGTGGGACATGACCGCAACAAGCGGATATGGATATGAAGTCCATTTAATGATAGGCATTTATTGAGTAATGATGGAAAAATCAGATGGTCAACACATGTTTCCAAATAGATGGGGAAGCCAATTCATCACAAATAGTGCTTGTTTACCAGGTTTTTACTACTTGCTTTTATTGCACCTTTTCAAATTTTATGATTTTTTTGCTGTTACTAAGATGTCTGTTTTCCAGGTTTTCACCAAGGTAACGATTTTTTTGATTTTTTGTTTTTTTTTTTGTTACTAAGGTGCCTATTTTCCGGGTTTTCACTAGGGTAACCATTTTTCAAGACATTTTTGATTTTTCAGGACTTTTCTAATTTTTTAGGACTTTTAATGATTTTTTTAGGACTTTTTCTAATTTTTGTGATTTTTTCAAGACTTTTTCTCATTTTTATAATTTTTTCAAGACTTTTTCTGATTTTTCTAATTTTTATGATTTTTTCAAGACTTTTTCTGATTTTTCTAATTTTTATGATTTTTTCAAGACTTTTTAAGCATGCACTAGATGCATTATGTATATAACTTCTTCAGATGGAGGTTTTTTATTGGTTCCTCAAATAGATCCCCTTCTAGTGTGGATAGCTGATATGCCCCCAACCCAAAGACTAATACAATAATAAAAGGATCTAACCAATTTGGCTCAAATTTTCCTTTCTTTTCTTGATCCTACTAATTATAAAGATTTTCCTTCAGGATCAGATCTCCAACTTGAAAGGTTCTTGGTTTAACCTTGTGATTGTAGCTTCTAGAAATTATTTGTTGATATTCTTTCAAGTGATCCAATGCAAGCTAATGACGTTCATCCAATAGTTCCAGCTCCTACAATCTAGAAACTCTTTAGTCCTCTTTTGATATGATTCCCTTCAGAGACACCTGAAGTGAAGGTTTCTCGACCTCAATAGGTAGAATGGATTTTGCTTCGTATACAAGGGAATATGGTGTGGATCATGTGGGTGTCCAAATTCTTGTACAATAGGCCCATAAAGAGTTCAGCTAGATATGCTAATCACGTCCAGAATCATTGATAGTTTTCTTGAGGATTTTCAAGATAGTCTTGTTTGTTGCTTCTGCTTGACCGTTTCCTTGAGGATAATAAGGCGTGGAGAATCAATTATGAATATGGAATCTATGAAAAAGTTCTTGTGTAATGCCTCGCCAAGTAACCCTAAAGGAAGTTGCAATTAACATCTTAAGCGAACCAAATTTTTTTTTTATAAAGTGCATTTAACATACACATTCACTTACTAATTAACAACAACCTCTAAGGCTACAAGGTTAGGATTACTTAAACCCACACATACATATTACATATAACCATAGCCTTATGAACTTTATGAAATCACCATCATACATCATAAGAATATCACATAACATAATAAGATAATCAACCGAGATACAATCTCATAAACATTATCTTAAACCAATAGTTACATCACTCATTCCCAGAATGAGACACTAGTACAAAAGATTACAATTACAAAATTCCACCTCATAAAATAAGAGGGATAAAATAACTTATACAAGTTAAAATATTACAATGCAAGAAATACAACAAGAACCGCGAGCTGTCCATCTGGATGTCTCGCCACCAAGTACTGAAGATAGATGGGGACCCAACAGTTTTGGTGCATGTTCCACCCAACCAATGTGGTACCCGAAGGCCCACCCCCCATGCTAGGAGATAGTAACAAAGTAACATGGACAAAGATCTACTATCTCTAACCAAAGGCAGACTCATACTGACTCATACTGTTATAACCAACCAAATGAATTAACAAGTACAACACATTCACCATACAAGTACGAATCAAGTACAATACAAGTACAAATCAAGTACAATACAAGTACAAATCAAATACCATACATGTACACATCAAGTACAATGCAAGTACAACTCCAACATCACTGACATAGGTCACATTGCTTCCAGACATAATAATAATCAAGTATGTTCACAGAACCATACACATAAAACAATTAACAATAGTTGTCATAGATAGAGTGTCATCGCAAGGTTTGTCATGAGATCTCCTCTGGGCATTCTTCATAGGCTCCGGCACAAGTAATCCTGGTGGCCTCAATCGAATCCCGACACTCATACTCACACATGCGGAATCAACTACCTCTCGCAAGAACTAGATAGTTGATCTTGCCATTCCAGGCCTTCTCACTCATCCCAAGTCTAAACAAGCCCTTGTGTCTATGAGTGAGGATTAAATTATCTTGATTAGTGTGAACTGCATCCTAATCATCTAAGTACATTAATTTAATTATCACTTGATTAACTCACTTTTGAAGGTTACCCGATTTACCACTTTGGGCTCCGGCCCCTAACAAAAGCCACTCTTCTAATGGACAACACACACCCAAACAATCCATCAAGGAAACCACAAGTGCATACCAACTAAGCATCATAATCCACTCCAACACAAGGAGGATACAAATAATAAAAACTCACTCCAAACATCTTGGAGGCAATAACACATAGTCCACTCCTTTCACAGGAGGTACAAAATATCTCACTCCAAACATCTTGGAGGTAACAACACATAGTCCACTCCTTTCACAGGAGGTAACAAGATGAAACCACATAACAAGGTCACTCCATACAAGGAGACACGGATCCCATAATCCGCTCCTAAACAAGGAGGTGCAAACATCCCCGTTCATGAAAACCGGGTAAAACTGAAAAGACGCCATGCACTACCCAAGGGAAACAACTGGATGGCATAAAGATTCAACAACCCTTATCCTCTTAGTTCTTCTGGAAGACTTATAATTTAGGACTAACACTAAATCCCAAAACCAACAATGCAACTTGACGACATAGCAACAAAAGCATTCAAGTCATCAATCAAATCTAATATTTGGATTTCCTAAATCCATACTCATTCAATAGGTAGTGTTGACAAAGTCAAAGACATGATAAGTAGATCATCTAAAATAATCATAACCCCTATTTCCCTTTTCATTATTGGAAATCTAAAACGATTCAACTTACTTCCTTTTACATAATATAGAGAATTAATTCTTTTAAGATAATCATAAGGAAAATACTACTTTTGGATATACTAAATCCATATCTCTTTCATAATCCAATCACAATGATTCAATTAATCTAAATAGAAATTAATAAATAATATAATTGATTGTCTCATCAATAAAACAACTTCTTAATTTACTTTTAAATCAACACAAATCCATGCAAGTAAACTATTTCTATTTACTAACCAACTCTTACTTCTCATTCAATTTTCTATTTAAAACATTCAATCACTTTAATATAATAACATATTGTTTCTCTATCCATTTTCCATATACACTAATCAATCCATTTTTAAATCTCTATTCAATAATACATTGCATACATCTTATAAAAATGAAATACGATAATGAATTTACCCTTAACATATTTTACATGCTCCATATTATATATACACCAAACATATATATTAATAAACTCAATTATATAGATTCTTTAATATTCCAATCACAACGATTAATTTGTTCTATGGAAATAAAACATAATAACTATTTGTCTTTTTCAATAGAGATAGTTCCTAAATTTACTTCTAATGCAACCTAACACTATTGCAAACAATCTTTTCCAATTTTCTATCCGGAGTCTATGTCTCATCAACCATCCATTTAAAAATATGCAATTTCATCAATGTATAAAAATATCTTTTGGCTTGTCTATTTGGCCATGCATTCATATTGTTTCTAATTAAATCTCATTAAATAAAACAAACATTTAAATATAAATATTTTTATAATTCTTCAATATATTTAAATATCCTTTTCCTTATCAATTTTGACCATACATTCAAAATTTATCATTTAAATTCTTCATGCAAAGCTAAATTACACGCACTCAATTAAAACAAGGTAAATACTGATTGAAAATACTCATGGATATATATATACATTTCAATATATTTTCTTCAATCATATTAACAAAATAAATATTTTCTTTTAAATCAAGTAATTACTTCTATTAAAAAATATCTTTCTCTATACATTTTCTACACATACTAATCATTTCTTTTAAAACACTAATAATACCCAATTTGCAAACAACAGAATAAAATAAGATAAAATATTATTTATTCTCTCAAATGGATATATACTTTCACTATATATCTACTAAATATAAATTAATATATTTAAATATATTTAATCATTAACATTTCTTCTATTCTTTACAGAATATTAAATTGTTTAATTCAAAATAAAATATCCCTTATCACTAATTTTCCAAAATATGAATATATATTTATCCAATTAAATCAAATTAATAAGTGGACCTTTCACACATGAATTTAAATTCCACAACTAAATTTTAAATTATGCATTATCTAAATCAAATATTTAACTCCTTCAATTAAACTTTAACATGTCATTTTAAAATAAACAATAATTTCCCCATACGTTTATAATATTAATTCCACTAATCAAATATAAAAATTTTATTTAAAATAATATAAATAAATATAATACTTTAGTATTATAAATTATAATATAAAATATTATTAGATAATATTTTAATATTATAATAACAATACCTAAAATATTAATATTTATAAATATCAATTTATTATTATTTTATTTTCAGAACAGTCATGGGAAAATAATATAACAGCAGTCTCATGTTTCAAGCATAACTCAAAAAATACAATCTGGGTATTTCCCATTTTTGGACAGGAGTAAGAAAACTTCAAAATGCAAAAACCCTTTAAATTTCTTGAAAACCCAGTTTGTGAAAGTGAAGTTATAGGTGGCGCAACCAGACCATTTTACCATGAAAATATAACTATACTGCAGATTTTAAAATCCGATTTTTAATAATAACAAAGGGTTTCATTTTCTAAAAACATTCTAAATGCATTGTTCAATCTCTATGTTTGATTTCAATAACAATAAAATCAATTTCTCCAAATAATTTAAGTTCAACTAAGGTTTTCACAATTTTCACTCAAGAATTTTCACAAGCAAAGGCTGTAAATTTGTTTAATTCTTTTCTTCTAATATCAAATTTATTTTCTAAAACAGATTTAACAAATAAATCTTTAATCACTACTATTTTAAAAAAAACAATCAAGAACAATAAAATACAAAGAGGAAAACCTGGTACAAGAAGCTACAGGAAGAGATGAATTTTTGATGCAAGCCTCCTCCAAAGATTTCCTGAATTTTCTTCAATCCTCCAATGAATCCAATCCAAAATCCAACAAATGCAAACAATCTTTCCTTCAATCCATTCTACAATCAAACTTTCTTCAAACCCTTATGCAAATTTTCCAAAATTTCTTCCCTGCTGTAAAAATGTATTTTTTTAAAAACTCCCTTCCCTAAAATTAAAAACATATATTCTTATAAAACAAAAATACCTAATTCAACCCTAATTCACATTACATGCAAATTAGATATTTCAATTTCAATATTTACAACCCTAATTCACATTACATGCAAATTGGATATTTCAATTTCAATTTCAATTTTTCAATTTCGATTTCACTTTCAATTTCAATTTTAATTTCAATTTCACTTTTCAAAACCCACTTTCAATTTAAAATGAAATTTCAAATAATAAATTAATTTCCAAAGTTGCAACCAATTTCCCAAATAAACATTTAATTACAATTTCTAATTTAATTCTCACACGTTGGAATTAAATTCCAAAATTAATTCTAATTCTTTTATTTCCTTTCATTCTCTTGAATCACATTTAATTAATTAATTTAATTATTTAATAACTAAATTCAACCCCTTTGGATTAAATTTAATTAATTAAATAAACTAAATATAATTAATTAATTTAAATATAAACTTTTATCCACATTGCATTATTTAAATTAAATAACCATCAACATGATTTAAATGCAATTATTCTAAATATCTATTTCCAACTCAAGAATGCTTCAGAATTAAATAACATCAAAGCAAGACAGACAATGACTCGACACACACAACTGATGACACACTAAGGCTAGGGTATAGACTTGACACATGTTACCTAGCTACTATCTCCCATTCAACTTAACCGTTGGATCGACACGCTCAAACCTTTGAAACCAGGTGGAGTTGATGTCATGTACCTGCAATCCTGCAACCAAGTAAACAACATCATACGATATATCCAGCATATAATACACACCGTGAAGAAAGAATTACGGATTCGCAGGGCACTCGCAAGCGAGTGATGCGAACTCGTCCTCTTCACCAATACACTCATCGAAACTGACACTTTCATCATAATCCAGTAATCTCATAATAACATCTCATGTTAACTCTACAACATCATTAATCCATAATACATATGAAACAAAATCAGATAACTACATCCCACAATAATAGTTGTCACTCAATAGTAACAATCAAAACATCATAACAAAATATATCCAGTATCAAAGTAATTGCAACCAAACATAGCATAAAGCAACTTGAACAAGAAACAAAATGGAGAGGTGTTACATCTTGCACATCCTAATTTTTAAAAGTTCTGCTATTATCCGTGACAATGGATTGAGGAATACCATATTAGCAAATTATGTAATTCAGGACGAATGAGGCAATCTACTTCCCAGTGATGTTGATTAGAGGGATATCTTCAACCCACTTTGTGAAATATTTCATTGCTATAATGATGAACTTGTGTCCATTAGATGACGACAGATGGATTTTTCCTACAAGATCCAATCCCCACTGATAAAAGGGCCATGTTGATGTGAATGGCTGCAACTCCTGGGCTGGAGCATGGATAAGATTATCATGGATTTGAAAATTTTCACATTTCTTGACAAATTTGTAGGATTCCTTCTCCATAGTCAACCAGTAATACCCCAAACGTAGGAGTTTATTAGAGAGGGTAAGCCGACTTGAATGAGTTCCAAAAATACCGACATTGACCTCACATAAAGCCGAGTCAAATTCATTGCATTCAAGACAATGAAGGAGAGTACCATCAAGACCTCTTCGGTAAAGTACATCAGCTATCAAGGTATGGTGTGCAAATTGATGAATAAGGTTACACTTCTGATTTCAGGAAAGATCGGGTGGAAAGGTATTATCTTTCAGATAGGCATAGATCTTTCCATAGGTAGAGAATTCAGGGTCAACCAGGTGGCATATGACTTGGGATTCTGGGTTGTCATAGGCAGGGTTAAACACTTGTTCCACCATGAACTCATATCGGCTTTGATATTTTGGGATCTGTAAGAGAGAAGCACTTGTTACTATGACATCGACTACTTTGTTATCTACCCTTGGAATCTGTTCAAATTTAATCTCAACAAAATACTTTTTGAAATCATCAATCATTCTCTTGTACAAAATTAATTTATCATCCTTGGTTTGATAATTATCATTCACTTGGTTAATGATCAACTAAGAATCACTGTAGACTTACAACTCTCTAATCTTCCACTCGACTGCCAATTTGATGTCGATGATGAGGGCTTCATATTCTGCTATATTGTTGGTACAGGGAAACATCAGCTGATAGGATTTTGGAATTATATGTCTCTATGGAGTAACAAATAAGATACCAACACTTGACTCATGTTGTGTATATGATCCATCAAAATATAACATCCATTGTTGTGGAGTGACAATAAAGACATCTACGTTAGGGAACTCAATATGCATCTGATGGTCATCTTGTAGGGGTGTTTTTGCTAATTGTTTAGCTATCACTTGTCCTTTAATTTCTTTATGATCCACATACTAAATCTCAAACTCACTCAGTATCATCACCCATTTAGCTATTCTTCCTATAAGGTTTACCTTGATTAGCAGATATTTCAAGGGATCAATTTTAGCTATGAGCTTGATGGTGTGAGTTAACATGTAATGTCGGAGTTGCTGAGTAGAAAATACCACCACCAGACAAGCTTTCTCAATGAAGGAATAATTCATTTCATAACCATTTAATGTTTTGCTAATGTAATAAATTTCTCTTTCCTTTCCTGCGAAATCTTCCTGTGCTAATAGTGCACCCAAGGATACCTCAATTGCTGTGATATAAAGAAGTAGTGGTTTCCCTTTAGTGGGTGGCACTGGAATGGGTAGTGACATCAAGTATTGCTTCAGTTGATTAAAGGTTGCTTCACATTTCTCATCCCATTTGAACTTGACATTCTTGTGGAGCAAATGAGTGAATGGATGATTTTTGTTTGCTAGCTATGAGATGAACCTCCTGATGGATTGGAATCTTCCTTGAAGATATCTCAATTGACTAATGTTCTTTGGTGGCAGCATTTCCATGATGGCTTTGACCTTGGTAGGATCCACCTCAATTCTCTTTTCTGAAACTATATATCCCAACAACTTTGCAGATATCACGCCAAACACACATTCCTTCGAATTTAATCTAACATTGAATTTATCTAGGCAGGTGAATTTTTTTTCTAGGATCTCCAAGTGTCCTACCCTGGTAAATGATTTAGCCAGTAGTTCATCCATGTAGTCTTCCATGAAAGTATGAATCATATCATGAAAAATGGTGGTCATTGCGCGTTGATAGGTGGCTCTAGCATTCTTCAACCCAAAAGGCATGACATTCCAACAGAAATCACCCCATGCATAGGTAAAAGCTATTTTATCTTGATCTTCTGGTGTAATTTTTATCTGGTTGTATCCTGAGAAACCATCCATGAGCAACAACATTGCATGTCCTACTGTCAGATCCACTATGATATCAATGTTTGGAAATGGAAAATCATCTTTTGGACAAGTCTTATTCAAATCTATGAAGTCCATGAAAATCCTAATATTGCCATTTGGTTAAGATACTTGTACAATGTTAGAAATCCACTTGGCATAGTAAATGGGTCTAATGAATCCTACATACAACAATTTTTTCAATTCTTCTTTGACCAGTAAGGCGATGTGAGGGTGCATCTTTCTTAACTTTTGCTTTACTGGTTTTACTCCAAAGGGTAGAGATAGATGGTGCATGATCAATTCAGGATCAATCTCAAGCATATCCACATAAGACCAAGCAAAGCTAACTTTCCTTTCTTCAAATAATTTAGTAAAGCTTGGTTTATCTTGTTCAATCAAGGATTCTGCTAGATGGAGAGTTTTCACTATATTTTCTTCACCGATATTGATGGATTGCATTGGATCGATCAAAAATTTGGATCTCTCTTGGAAGTGCTCTGGGAGAGTGTCAAATTTCCCATCCTTTGGCACCTCAGAGATTTTTTCACCATCATATGCACTCTTTATTTTTACTCTTTCTTGATCTGATAAAGCCATAGAATGATTTTCACCATCAGATCTTTCTTTCATTTTACTCGTTTTGCACCTGAGAGATTTGACACTCCCTTGATTGGAAAATTCATTATGATATTCAATGGTGGAACAAGTTTTAGGGTTGTCAAAACAAATAAAGTTGATGATGGCATCATCATTTGAAAAGATAAGGATGTCAAGGGGCTCAGTTTGATCCCAATCAATAAGTTCAGGATACACTAGGGGTAGGGAACCACTAGATTGGTTTAAGTGGAAGGCACTAAGGGTCCTGATGGAAACGTCATCAAGTAATCCTATAGCAAGGTTGAGGTCTATGATGTAACTCTCCTGTGAATGATTTGTCTCACTAGGACTCTAATCGTCTTCACTAGAGCCATCGATAGGTTGTGATCCAAATTCAAGTGGTCTTAACCCCAAATTTTATCCCTCCTCATGGGTAAGTGCAAGAAGTTGGGTCCACGAAGAGGGAAAGTTTCGGCCAAAAAAAAAAATCTCGCAGAAAACGCGTACGCGTTATGCATTGGGTACCAGAGCCTAGAAAAACGCGTACGCGTTATAAAATGCATATGCGTTTTTGAGTGCATACAAGTCATTTATTTTAAAAAAATACTTTTTAGAAAAGCATACGCGTTTTTCTTTTTAGAAACGCGTACACGTTTCTAACATTTTTTTTTTTTTTAAATAATCAAACAAATAAAGAGCGCATATGCGTTTTGTAACGCGTACGTGTTTTTAAAAACGCATACGCGTTATTAAAAACTTGAATCTCCAACCCACTTGCAGCCTTGGTTTTAGGCTCAGGAAAGGCTTGGCAATCCGAGCCTTAGCCTTTGACCTGCAACTAAAAAACTAAGGCAGATTGAAGAAGAATGTCCATCTTTCACAGTATGGTTGATGGATTTTTTTTCTGAATCAATCTATAAAATTAAAACCCATTACAAAACACGATTTCTAGTTTCCAAATATATAATTTTTATTAATATTGGATTATATTTGATATTTTTAAATTAATTTCAAAGCAAACTAGTCCTTAAACATGAAATATCAGACTTTTTTTGTTTTTTAATAACTTTTTTTTGGTGAAGTTTCTTGTAAAAAAAATTATATGACATCAATCTTTAGACAATTCTTTACAGAATGAAAAAAAAAAGTTTCAAAAAATGTTTAGTTTAGGTCAAATTATGTTTGTCCGTACACGTTGATTTTTAGAAACAACAATTAAGGCCAACAAAAATTTAATAAAAAAAAAAATATTCAACAAAAAATTACAAAAAAAATTCCTCATCAATCTTCATGTTGTTAGCTCTCTTTCCTCAAAAGTAATTAGCAAAATACTTTTATTTGGGTCAAAAAGTGGTGTCCGTACACGTGCATGGTATGGTAAAAAAACAGGGACTTTTAAAAAGTGGTTTTTATAGATCCCTATCAAAATTTAATTTCTACAATTTGGGTATTTGAATAATTTACATATTTAGAAACTAGATTCAAAATTAAAAATTTCATATTACTGATTTTTTTTAAAATTCATTGTGTAAGTGCCTCAAATTTTTAGTCCAAGTGTGACAAATTATGAAAAACAACAAAAACACTTCCATTTTTTGAACTTTTTGTGGACCCAACTTCTTGCATCAGCCCTCATGTGTAGGGGCATAATTTTGTATCAAATCAATCTCCTTGTCATGAGAGGACTCTTCAGATAATGAATCCCACTCATATTCATTTCAGTTAGTTTCATAGGCATCACTAGCTTGCAGTTGTAGGATTTGTTCAACAACCTTTTTGGTGGCTTCTTCTTTTGTTTCCTCTTTGTATCCCAGTCCCATCTTGTCTTTTCGGTTGATTAAGATGGGTTGAATGGGTTCCACGATGCCTTCCTATCTCTTGCCAATAAGTCCCTATCCCTTGTATCCCATTTTCTCCAAGATTGAAAACCCTTTTCCATATTGTGTTATTTTTACATTAGTTGTTGCTACTTGAGATTCAATTTCATCCTTGTAAATCCAATTTCAAACATCTTTGTCATGATATTCTTTGGATTGAGTGCTTTCTTTTATGAATCTACCATCAAAGAGTGTGATGGGTTGTGAGGAATGTTGAGCTGAGGTTGATGGTTGACCATAGGACTTTGGGGATGATAATTATAAAAGACATAGGGATTGCTCAATATAATATTCACCCACGCCTTTATCTTTGACTTGGACCTTTTTCTCAAAAAAATTAGACAAACCATTGAGTTGGACTTCATGACCGATGGATGCTGAAGAGGTAGCTTCTTCCCTTTTCTTAGGCTATTTAGACGAGGAACTCGGTTGAATTTCCTTGTTTGGGGACGTGGTGAGCAATTTTGACAAGGGATTTGGTTGGCTTAAATTACTTGGGGTGGTAGATGGGGAAGCAAGAGCTTCTTTGTTATGGGGCACAAAGACATCTTTGACCGACTTCAGGGTGTTGCAGTATTGAGGACTATTGGAGTCCATTGGAATGGTGATCTCTTGCCCATTGTAGGGCAATTTTAGACACTGATGATAGGTACAGGGGACTGTTTGCATCTCATGGATCCAAGAATGACCCAAGAGTATATTCTATGTCAAGTCTTTATCCAGAACTTGGAAAATTACATATTTTTGGATTGGCCCCACCCGAATTGGCAACATAATTAATCCCTATGAAGATCTTTCCTCATCATCATAGGCCTTGATAGTGATCCTTTTCCTTGAATCTATTGTATTCTCAAAAAACCCTAGTGCACGGGAAAGTTTCAAAGTACATATATTGAGACTGGTTCCCCCATCTATTAGGACATGCTTGACTCAACTTTTATGTATTAAAACTTCAATGTGAAGCATTGTGTTATGGGGATGAGTGATGGATATGTGATAATTTTATTAAAAGGATAGATAATTAGGTGTGACTAAATGACCCACCATGGCTTGGAAGGTACAGACTTTCAAATCCATTGGTACAGTTGTATCCACTAGGACCTTTTCCAAAATTTCCTTATGAGCAAGGGAAATCTTGAGGAGCTCTAATTTAGATATTTGTGTCAAAATATTTTGAAGTTGATCAACAATGTTATATTGTTGTGATGGGATGGTGAATGTTTTGGATGTGATTCCTTTTAAAACATATTTGGATTGTGCCCTTGTGGTAGAATTGACAAGCATGTGGACTTGTTTTCCTTTGATCTGAATGACGTTGATTTGATTGTCAGTTGCAGATGTCTCTTGTTTGATGTCATGGAATTAATTTAATGTGACAATAGTGTTATTGATTTGATTTTCAGTTGGGGTGGTGTCTTGTCCATGTTAAATTTGGGTATCATTGGTTTGGTTGTTGGTTGCAACTATGTCTTGCTCTTTATTGATTTCAATGTCATTATTTTGATCTTCGATAACTGAAATATGGAGAATGACAGTGTCATGAACCTAATTTATATTCTTTCCTTTGTCATTCATTGTAGAGGACTCCCCTTTCTCATAATTTGGTAAGGGATTCTTGAATACACTGTGGTTGATGTTTGTTTGGGGTCCTTCTATTTGTATGATCTTTTGGTCTATCAAGTCTTGTATCTTGTGTTTTAATTGCACACAACTACTGGTTAGGTGAGCTTTGCATTGATGAAATTCACAATAGTGGGACCCATTCCACCATGATGATTTCACTTTTGGTTGAAAGCCTTGAGTGTCAGGTAGAGTGATAATATTTCTGCAAGAAGTTCTCTTAATGCGGATTCGTATGATTGACCTAAAGGTGTGAACTTCCTGTGGTTGTTCAATATTTGGTATGGTAGTGTTCTAGAGGTTGTGTTGTTTTGATTATTTTGACTATTGCCTTGGTTGGTATTTTGGTTGTTGCTTTGGTTGGTATTTTGGGTGGTCTTTTGATTGGTATTGGAGGTGCTTCCTGACAAATTGAGGACCAGTTTGGCATAATGCGTTTCAGTTGAAGTATCATTATTAGTGTTCTTGTATTTTTTCCAAAACTTTGGTTTATCATTGTTGTTATAGTTATTAGATGAGTTAGCTGAGTTGTTTTCATTGTAAATTTTCAAAACTCCTCTCTTGACCAAAGCTTCTTCGATTTTGATTCCATTTTCAACTAGTTTCTTAAATGTTGGTGGACATTTTAATTCAAGCCTATAGCTCATATCATCATTTAAATTGTCAATGAACACCTCCATCTTTTCCTTTTTTGGTATATCACAAGGATACCTTGCAAATAATCTTCTCCACCTTTGTAAGAATACAAAAAATGAATCTCCATTTTTTTGTTTCACATTGCAAAGGTCATTCATTGTAGTCTCATGTTGAATGTTATAAGAGTATTGGGTGATAAATTTGTTGACCGATTCTTCAAAGGATTTGATTCTTGGGGGTAATTGCGAGAACCATTGCATACATTGTCCTCCCAATATTCATGGGAATAATCTCATCAAGTAAGTTTCCTCATGTACAAATTCTAGGCTCATCATTTGAAATTCCCTTATGTGATCTATAGGGTCCATTTTACCATTGTATTTATCATATTTAGGGAATTCACAATGCTTGGGAAATGGAATCATGTTTACACTTTGATCAAAAGAGTACAGACATATGACTTGTATCAAGTATCTTTTCATGACTCTGGTTTCCTTGTTTTGCATTTGTATCTATTGTGTTAAAGCATCTATGGCATCATTGGTTCTTGCTTCATTTCTTGTTTCAACTTGTGTTTCTATTTTTATCTTCTTAGGATTTCTTTTTAATTTGGTTATATCAAAATCCTCGATTAGTTTGACCCCTTTGTTTGCTAGCATCAAAAGGAATTTTTCACCCTCCTTTTCAAGGATCCTCTCCATGAACTTATGGAAATTGGGATCTTGTTGTGCTTGTTCTATGGCTTCATCTGTTATTTATTCTACCTCATCTCGATGAATTCCGAAAAAAGGATTCTCTTCTCTTTCAACCATGTTGTTTTGGGTTTCAAGTTCTTTATCCTTGAGATTTTTTCTTTGTGATCTTGTTTGAATGGGCATACAAGTGATAGAAATGTACTAATCTTTGATCGTTATTGGGGACTTCCAAAGGGACAAAACAAATCTGATTACACACCGTTGTTTCGGGATTGAAGGATGATGAATCCTGATGGTGAAACTTAGTTGCTAACCCAAGATAGATGTGATGATGGGGCACTTTTAGATGTTTGATCAAAGTTTAGGTAAAATAATTTCACTTGAAAATTCTATTTTCAACAAGCTTGAGAATTTGGTGTGACTAAGGAATGGTTTTGTTTTGAAGAGGATCCTAAATTGTGAATTTAAAATTCGGACAAATAGGGAATTTAGCTCTCTGGTTTAAATTTTTTTATGAATGCATCAGAATAGTGCACATATGCATTAAAAGATATATGCACTAAGGAATGACTTGGATGTGCTAAGTGATGGCTGGTATGCATTATAGAATTGAACATATGCGCTAAAAGAAGGGATGTATGTGCCAAAATAGGAAATGAATGCACTAGAATATGGAAGGTGTGCAATGCAAAATAATACATATGTGCTAAAACAAAGGATATATGTGCCAGAACAATCAATGTATGCACTAAAATATTTAAGGTATGCGCTAGAACAGTTAATGGATGAGCTGATCAGGAAAATGGTTCTCTATTTTTGACAGTTTGATGGATTTTCTAGTTTTCTGCAAGGAAATGATTGTTTTCTTAGATGTTCTTCTGAATCAATGGCTGTATATCCCAGTATGTGATGTTTGTTCAAAAGTTTGTTTCAAAATGTGCATGTGAAACACATCAAGCAAGTACAATCCCTAAGGTTGTGAAGGACAATATTTACTGGATTCCCACTTGGATTTTTAGTCCAGCTGTGCTTACTTTTGGAAAATGAATAGAGGCTTGACCACACTAGCCCCCCCTTACATTGCACTCACTTCTCGGGTCAGCCAAGCCTCAGCCTCATGAGTCTCCCATGAAAGACTTATAACTTCAACCAAAAGCCACAAGAATATGCGATGGCTTCAGAGGTTATACCTCTTATACTAGCAAATAGTAAAGGGATTTTTTCATGCTATAACAAGGGTTCTAGTACAAGAATTTCATTCATGGAGGATCATCCATACAACAAGAGACCATTGTTGCCCTTCATTTCAGAACAATCCGCGTGATACTTGAACTTTCCTCAAGTACCCACATTTATATCCCGGGTAGAAGTCGCTTGGCTTTAGCGTGTTCCTAGTTGGGTCATTCCCTTGGGGTGATTACCTCTTGCCCACCAAGGCAGGCCCTCTAAGGATTTAATTACAAAAAGAAAAATAATCGGTCTAGATTTTTGGTCACCCAATTAAGGGGAGAGAATATGCCTACCATTCAACAATCACAACTGTCGTGGTGTTCATTTTCCCCTAATTAAGCTATGTTCCTAACTTAATCAAAAGAAACAACAATAAATTCCTGCAATCAAATGTTAGTAGTTTCAGCTTTAAAGCCTTTGACAATGTTACACCAGTTTTAGCAAGGTCTCTAACAACGTTTGAAATACCTACACAAAAGGGAAATAGTGATTAATTCTTAGAATAATGAATTCATATAAAATGAAATAGATGTGCCATAACAAAGAGTCAATGCACTAAAATATTACACCTATGCACCATAAAAACCTATGTATGCACTAGAATAGTCCATATATGCGATAAAAAAAATAATGAATGAGCTAAAAGACTCCTTGTATGCACCGAAAGATAGTATGGATGTGCTGGAAGAAAGGTTGTATGTGCTAGAACAGTGCTCAAATGCACTAAGACGTATTTCAAATGTGCCAAAATAACTCACGATCGCGCTAAAACTTTTCACAACAGAACTTGTAATACACACTTTTCCAAACAACGTTAATGAAAGGGGCTAGGCCCCACGGTGGGTGCCAAATTTATGTGTGCAACTAGTGGAGTAGAAAATACCAAATTAAAAGCATACACACACCAATGAAATGTCTTGCATAAAAGGAATTGAAATAACAAACTAAGTTGTTATGGCTATCCTTTCAAATCATCTCATTGTTCTCTAATCTTAAGGATCCTCAAATTCATGCTCTTAGATTTGTATGTTGCACATGAATTCACAAGATGAAAACCTAAGAAACGAGAAGATTTATGAAATGCAAAGCTACATACCTATATTAACATATTTTTGTATTTTTTTGATGTGAAGGCTGAATGAAATATGCGATTTCTGCTATGTAAATGATGCTAATATTATTGATACTGATGTAATGTAAATCTAAATGCAATTATACGATAAACACAATAAAAACTAATGCAATACTAAAATTCTACAAAGTAAAATTGTCATGCTAACAATGCTAAATTCTATGCAACTCTAAAGTGCTCTCATTTGCTCTCAATTGCTAAGATAATTCCTACAACATAAGTTTATGATCAAATCCTTGTTGAATATCTGTAGAATGGTCTCCTATTTATAGATTTTTCCAAGCCTTGGATGAGGTGGCAAAGATAGATAGTCGAGATCATGATCCTGAGAAATCAACGGTGGAGCACAAGGAATTTGAAGGAAATCATGGAGGCTGCTTCATTTGGAAGGGAAAATCATCCAAGTGTCAAAGAGCATCAATTGGAAAGAGGAGCCATGTGTCTCCAAGGAGGTTAGGAGGTTAGATGAATATTCCTAATTTGAAAATTAGAAATAAAAGAAATCATGTGACATGTGATGTTGTGGAGGGTGATTTGGAGGAAGGTAGGAAATTATGGAGAAATGTGACAAATTTGAATTAAAAATTCAGATTTAATTGAAGGGGGAATAATCAAATAAAAAATTATTTAAATTTGTGTATTTAATTAAATCAAGAAGGAAGATGATTTTTGAATAGAAGAATTAAAGGTGTGAACTATACAAATAATTTTATCAATTTATTTATATAAGTTGAAGAATTAAGATTCATTAATTAAATAACTGGTATTTAATTAATTGGTGTTCTAGACCATTTTTATGTGTATACATTTACTATCACATAATTTCACTAGAGAAAGAGTTTATAGACTTCCCAACACAAGAAAAGAATAAAAATAATCCTTCTAATAATAATATTCATAAAAATTTATAGGAGTGACAAGAAGAAGCTCCCATTTTAGAGGAATGATGCGAAATAAGAAACCTTATATTAGAAGAGAAATAAGAAGATAATTATAGAACTGCAGTCCTGTATTGGCACAAAAAATGATCTCACTATAGAAGATGGTGATATCATATAGAATCAAAAGGAGGAGATATGGGCCTTGAGGCAGAAAATTAATCTTTTAGAATACATGATATACAATTATTGTAGGAACATATTCAAAAGGCATGTTTAATAAACCAAAACCAAAAATTGGAAATACAAACACTCAATATACAATTAAGTCAATTTATTGAAGAGAGAAGGTAACATGAGGTAAAGGGTACTTATATACTATTAAAAATCATGAAAAAAGATTATATACTTGAATGCTTCATGGTATGATGATGAAACAACCCTACTTGATCTTTTTAAGATAATATTCAATTTTAAAATTGAACAAGATTAATATAATCTTATTAAATTATTTTAAGAAACTTATTTATTATATTTTAGTTAACTTGAGTACTCATAAATTATCATTAGCTAATTAAATATACCTTTTCCAATTTAGGACCAAAAATTTCATGGTCAATCTGGGCTCTTTTGTCCATTGGGTTTACTTATCCATATGGGATGATCAATCTAACATATTTAATTTGGACCAAGATTCCATCCAATATTATATGGTAACTTAAATGGCTATATGGGCTTGTTAGGATAGGAAAATAAAAAATATGCTCTAGTTAGAGTCTTAGACCCATGAAGACCAACTAGTTCCTAAGTTACTTACAAAAAAATCACCCAGATCAATTTTTTTGTAAGTCCTAAAATATCTTCTACCCTTCCTTGGGTTTTAAGATACCAACCAAGTACAAGACCAATCCACCCCAATAATTTTCTAAGTATTAGTGACTATTATTTTAATTATTTTTTAAGATCTAATTTAGAAATTGAAAGTGGAAATAAATGCAATGCAAGAGAAATCTATCTAAACTATCGCAAACCTTAGATAGAGCTCAACAATGAAAATAAAACAAGATAACATAAGAAATAAACTCAAAAATTACCATAAACCTCCATTGTTGAATGATTTTCTCCTTGATGTATTGGAATGTGGATTTTATATTTTCTTGAATATCACAAAATTGATAAAATGTACCTATCTTGAATCATAATGGATTATGATTTGGATGAGTGGATGCATGCATTTATAGATTTTTGGAATGGGGAATGGATGGCTAAGATATGATTGTGAGATCAAGGGTGGAGAATGGTTGAGATGAATCCATAGGATCAAGAAGAGGATGAAGGGTGGAGATGAAGGTTGTTAGAATGTGTATGGATATAATTAAATTACCAAATTTAGTAAGTATTTGTGAGGATGAGGTAAATTAGGGACATGTGCACCTAAAAGGGCTATAAATTTTGGATGTGTTGAGAGAATAAGGGAACAAAAAGGACAAGTGTTCCTATGTTCCCAATATTCTTGGAATGTGTTGAGAGAATAATGGGAGCACAAGGAAAAGTGTTCTTAGGTCCCCATTATTCTTAGAAAGTGTTGAGAGGATAATGGCTTAAATAAATAATAATATTGAATTACTTTAGCCACATTGGTGAGGAGGATAATAGGTAGAATATGTAATTAATGAATTATTTATTATGATGATATGGGAAAGTTGGCTAATTAAATAATATGATTATTTAATTAAGTTATGAAATTTAGATGAAAGGGGTATATCCTAGGTTAATTAGGACTAGGTGATGGGACATAGGTTTAGGTGATGAGTACTTCTAGGGAATATTTTAGGTGTCTACATTTTTCCCCTCTTTGATACAATGCAACTAAGTAGCATTGTGTCAAAGAAGAATAAAAATTAGGATGGAATGGAATGAAGCTTTAGTGGCAAGTTACCCAAGTTGCTTAAGGATGATGATGGAAGTGATGCCCCCTTAAAATAAATGGCGAGTGAAATAAAACCCAATATGTATCTTGAAAAGACATGATGTGTCATAAAGAATAAAAGGTGAATTGAGAGAGGTCAAGTTGGTATGATGCACATGTCATGAATATAGGATTATATGATTGATTAAGGATTAGGAATTTGGACTAATGCCACTAGGATGATTGGATTGGATTGGCATGGATGTGCATGTTGGATTATTAAATCTCACAAGGATGTAATGCAATAAAATGACACATGATTAGGATTATGGATAAATGATGAGATAAATGATGTAATGAATGAGGAATTTATGTTTGAAGGAGCAACCTTTATTTTTTTATATCACTTAGCATTATGCACCATGATATAAAAGACCATGATGATGATGCACCATGTGCATAAGGATTGACACACAAACAAATAAATTTAAAAATATAATGGCGATCCAATAGAAATATTGTTATTAGAAAACCATCATGTGAATGATGAATATGACCATGATGGTGTGATTGGTGGAGCACTAAGACTAGAAACAATATAAAACATAAAATAAAAAATAAAAGACAAATAAAAAGAAAAGAAAATGAAAATATTGTAATGAGCCAAGGAATACATTATCATAAGCACACCATCATGTGTGAGTGATGAAGGTGATCGCGATGATGTGATATATGGTACACTAACACTAGATGTAATAAATAATGAAAAGTCAAAAAAGGAAGAGGAAAACCAAAAAAGTAAAAAGATACAAACTGGCATAGACAAAGACAAAGAAAAAGACAAGTACAAGCAAGTAATTAACCAAAAGCATGAAAAAAAATTGAGTTGGTATCCAATGAAATGTTGAAGCCATGGGTGGATGTTTAATGGGTAGATTCCAAACAAGGACTGAATCATTAATCAATGGTATGATAGATGGTGGTGAAAATGTCATTCCCTAGTGGGTATATACATGTGGACCATTCCCTAAGAAATGTTAGTAAGGGGATGCCCTAAAAGGGTATGAATGGAATCGAAGGAAATTATGGGGAAGGAAAATGGTAGATGAATGGATTGGGTGGGTGGTGGGATGAAAAGGAGGGAATATGTTGGTAATTTGAGCAATCTAATGAAGGAGGATAACATGACTAGGTAATGTATGGGGAGGTGATAGTAGAAATGTATGGAATGTGATGAATGGGAAAGGGACTTGAGAAAACAATCTAAGGGAAGGGATATAATGGGATGAATAAAATGTGATAGTAGGGATAATATATGGAGGTGTGTGAGGGGGAAAATCATACAACATAAACAAGATAAATGCAATGAAATAGAAACTAATCTAAATAAAAAATATTAATCTAGATCTATTCCTTCACTCACAAAATGAAATTATAAAGTTAAAGAATTCAAAAATGTTATTGAAACAAGACAATAAACATGAATTCAAAACCATACAATCTTACCATCCCATGTCGGAGTGTGTTCACAAAGATGTGGTTGCTCGTATCAATGCAAATCCTCCATAGTTTCATTGTGAGAGATTTGATGTGTTTTGTTGGTGATCAAAGATATGTTGAAGCTTTGTCAATGGTGATAGGAATATTGGTAGTACTTCATTGTGCAAATGATGTTGATTCTATGATCCTTTTTTTGGTGAGGAAAGAGGTTTGTTATATAAAAATTGTGATTTGAATTGGATGATCAAGATTAACAATGAATCAAGATTGACGATTGAAGGGTGTTGAGAGGATTTAGATGGGAATAATCTATGAAAAATAGATTGCATAATTAGTGTGATTGAGGAATAGATTGAACAATCAGGAATATAGATTGAACAGTTGGGAATTAGATTGAATAATTTGTGGGATTAAAGAATAGATTGATCTATTAGAAATATAGATGGATCCGTTAGGAAATTAGATTGAGAAATCATTGATTCGTAATTTAATCAATCAAGAAAGTGATTGAGAATGATTAATTAATTGAATTAAGTAATTCTTTCATTTTGGAGTTGAATGTGGAGATCAAGTTTGAATTTTGCAAATAAAGTTGCATTAGTTTGAATTGATTTTTGATAATGATTTGAATAGTCTATTTGATTATTCAAATTTGGAGGGAAAGTGATTTAATTAAATTCTTATGATTTAATAATTCAATCAACTTAGGGAAATAAAGTGATTTAGCATCGTAATTAAATAATTGGTGTTATTTAATTAATCAGAATGAAATAAAGTTAGATTAGGAATTTATTAAATAAATATAATTTATTTAATTGGTTGAAATTGATGAAATGTGAAATGATTAAATAAAGTTATTTTATTCAATTAATAGCAAAAATTAGGGTTTTAGGACTTTATTAAATAAGTGGAATTTATTGAATTCATCGAAAATGATGAAAAAGTGAATTAATTAAATAATATCGTATTATTCAATTAATAGGACATTTTAGGGGTTTTGGATGTAATTGATGTGAAATGCAGTGATATTTGATGATAATGATGTCAATGATGTGAAAATTTCATTTAAAGTGTGTGATAGGGGTTAGGTCAATTTTACATGTCTACATTTTCCCCCTCTTTGATACAAAGTACAGGTTGCTTTGTTTCAAAGATTCGATGTTAAGATCAAGATTTTGAAAAAAAAATTATGACCCATTGTGCCATGGTGGTTAGCAGAATGATGGTAGGACTTTGTGCTGCCCCCTCGAGAGGTTGGCCAATTTTTTTGATTTTGAGGTCAAGCTCATGACATTGTTCTATTTCAGTTCAGGTGTGGAGAGGACAAAAAATTAAGTCTATAGGTCCCTCATTTCTTGTTTCAATGTTCCCAAGAAGTCCTAATTTGAACGTAGGAAGGTTCCTTAAGTAAAAATTAGGGTTTCCTAGGTGAAATTTAGGGTTTTTGAGGGTTAAAATAGGCAATTAGGGTTCTAATTACCTCATTTTCACTTTGAGTCTATAAAGAATTATTGTCTCTAGATTTCTCATTTTGTCAATTGTCGAGGAGCAATGCTTAGGATTCAGGGAGCCCCACATTGTTCAAACTTGGTTCAAGAATTTGGATGGCCCACAGGCATCGGTGCCCCGGTATGTACCCTCATGATTCTCATTTTTGTCCTTTTATGTTCTAGTAATTTGTGCACAAATTTCAACAAGTCAAAAGCAAGTTTTTAGTTTTTTCAATGCACTTGCATCAGTTTTAGCACATTTGTCATTTTAGAAAGCTCACTTTTGCTCTGTTTCTATGCATTTGACCTATTTTAGCACTTTTGAATTAGTCCTTCACCTTTGAAATTCACTTTTGATTTATTTTTCAGTTTTGAATGCTCTACTTCATTTTCTGCGCACTTGTGTTAACTTGGGGCTTTTGAGTTTTTCTTCTATGCTTTTGATTTTGGTGTACTTGATGTATCTCCTTGCTTTTACAAAATATTCCTCACTTCTAAATTTTTTCTTTGCTTTTGTTAAGATTTCTTCGCTTTTGACTTTTTTGGAAACTAAGTTGGTTTGTTCATCATTTTGCATGTTCAGAGCGAAACCCTTGACATCGTGGGTTGAATGATTACAGGTGGTCCTTAAACCACTATATTCAAGGGAGAGACAACCTCAAGATTTATTTGATCCAATTTTTGGTTTTTATTTTTCGGAGCGATATTTTCTAGACACGGTTGGGCTATGCCACATTTGTTACATGCCTCCCATCAGATGTCACACGGTGATGATCACCATGCTTGTGGAGCAATGGCATTTAGAGACTTCATCATTCCACTTACCTACATGGGAGGCTATCGTGACTCATGAGGATATGTGGAGAATTATTCACATACCTATCCATGGTGAGCTCATTACATACCATGTTTGATGGGGTAACCATGCCATGCGACATGTGCTTGGTGTCAAACACTTGGAGGTTTGATAGTCTGAGACTGATTTATCAAAGTTTTTTGGCAGTGTGGACCTTGTTTCCCTTGTTCTTTGTAATTTAGTTTTGGGGCTAGTTGCTCTTGATAGGAGAGGTCGTCAATTCCTTGTTGGATGGGGTATATGTATTGAGAAGATGTTTGAGAATCAGACTAGATATGCATCGGGTCCCTATCTTCTTGCCCACCTCTACAGAGATATGCATGAGGTTGCATATCCAGTTGGGAAATCCATTTCTAGAGGTGTCTCTCTTTTACTTGTATGGGATTGGGAACATATTGTGGTGATGTGGCCTGATGGCATACAGGATCATACTGATGGTGATCTGTACTCCTATCATTATGGATACTTTCTTCATTATACCTTTCCTAGGGATCTTTCATACTGGTGTTGTGTGTTCAATGACATGCCAGGTTTTTTTGGAGGCCTTATATGGATTGTGATGCATGGTCAAAGGATCAGGAGCAACTAGTGTACTGTCGACATACTAGATGGTTGATTGGTCATTCTCACTCTCTTCTAGAGTGATATTTACCCGACAGAGTATTCCAATAGTTTGGAGAGAGACAAGGTCAATTTCTCAATGCATATGAGGCTCGTTTTGGTTGGACCACTAGAGAGGTTCATTTATGGGGTCATCTAGCGGATAGAGATTCTACCATTGTTGATTTAAGAGCCCTTGTTCCAGTTGGATGGGGTTGTCCAATGGGTTTTGTAGATCCAAGTACCACTCCCAATTCTAATCAGTGGTGGGCACAATGTGTTCCATTGAGATTTACAAATCTTGACAGTGATCCTACAATAGGTAGAGTGGGCATTACAAGTCATTGTAGGGAGAAATAACATATTTAGGTTCTAGCCAAGTAGCTTGGTTGAGTTCAATAGGATGGGGCACAAGGTGATCAAGTGCAAGGTTCATGGATAGGTTCTAGGTCCCCCTCCACCACCTAGGGATGGAGGTGCTTAGTTGGTAGCAAAGATAGGGCGACGACAGGCCATAGAGGCACAACTTTCTACTGTGATAACAAAGCGAGATGGTCTTTGGATAGAGTGAGATACATTGGTTTTGCAATGTATCGTTGTCAAGACACAGTTACAGTCTATCACTATAGAGAGGGACAGTTTGAGGAATGAGTGAGATAGTCTTCACACTGAGCGAGATCAGTTATTATAGAGGGCTACACACTACTAGACTCTATATGATTTTTTTGTTCCTCGAGCACAGTGGCGATTGAGATTTCGAGAGCCTAGTGTTGTAGGTGGTGGTGGTGAGTCAGTTGGTCATTCTGTGAGAGCCAAATCTAGATGATTATCTGCAGCCCAGTCCATATAGTCCTCCCTTTTCTTCCAGGTAGTGTTGTATCCGTTCTTGATCTTTATGATTTTTATTTCTTAGAGACTTTGTAGAAATGATTTTGTATATATATTCATTGGCCCAGTCAAGGCCTCTTATATATGTATTATTTTTGTATTATCCTATCATACTTATTTCCATGATGATGTTGTATTGTGACATTCTCTTTTTTTTTATGATGATATATATTAGACATACCTTCTTGGATTCAGCTCATTTATATGTTTATGTGATGATGTATGGATGACAATGTATGATGATGTATGTTGATACATGTTTTATATGTGTTTTTTTAATTTTCTAATGTATGCATATATTTTGTGGATGGATGGATCATATATTGTTTCATATGATGTTTTATTATGGATAATATTCCCTATACATGATACCTAATATTTTCATTGGTTTATTATCATCATGATTTGTATTGACGATATTGTGGATTTAGGATGGATATATGATACTAATGATATTGTGATGCATGATGGATGTTAGCTAGAAGAAATATTTTATGATGGATAGAAATTTGATTTTGTTAGTACTAATGAGTTTCTTTTGATTTTCTTAGAGGCTTCGCATTTGGAACAATCTTGTTTGATGTAGAATAAAGATACTATGCACTAGGGTATTAATGACCGAGGTGACTTTGTATCCATTGTGTGGACTTTGACTCGACATATAAAGAATGTTCTTGATCATACCAAACATACGAAAACTTTGTTTTAAATATATGGTTGGGTTACGTTAAAACCTTTCAGACTAGTTACACAAAGAGGTATAGAATACCTAACATGCACCTGCTACATGAACTATTTCAAAACAACTCTTTTGCACTCAATAAATCAAATATTTGTCATGGTAGTATCACAAAAACATCTTACAAAAAACAAACCGAAATGATGGTCAATTTTCCCCATTCCTTCTTCTCTAAATCCTTATGGATATCCTCAAGAGATCCTGGGAATGAGTTAATAAAATAAATCACAAATATAAGACTATAAAAAGATAAAACAAAGTTGCAGTATCACTTTCCATGTCTTTTTGGGGTGGGGATATTATCTGGTGTTGATCTTGTTTATCGTAGGAATAGATCCATTAAGGCATATCTCAAGATGTTGTTGGTACTTTTCAAAAAGATAGGCAGTTAATACTTTGGCATCGTTTTAGTCTGTTTGGTAATCAAAGCTTTGCGGTTGTTTGCTTGAAATTTCTAGCTTTTGGTGTTTTCTCTATTTGTTTATTTTTGTGAAAGGGTGAAAGTGACAATTTGTTTATTATGGGTGAAAAGTTTATTGTGAATTATGATGATGGAATTAGGACTTTTTATTTTTTATTTTTTGGATTTTTATGATGTTGTTTTTATTGTTTTTAGGGGACTAACCTAGGGCCTTGGGAGCTCATCAAAGATAAGCCTTGCCTATGTTGTACATGTAGAGGCTCATAGTTTTCTTGGTTTGAATTTTTTTGACCTTTTCTATTTTGTGAATGTTTTGTTGGATTTTGAATTTTTTGAATGTTTTTGGATTTTGAATTTTTGACTAAGTTGAAATAAAGCATGATAGAAACTTAATGGGACCGACCTAAGGCCTTGGGGGCTGATAAGAGATAAGCCTTGTCTATGTTGTACACGCAAAGACCACGTAGTTTGGTCGATTGACTCAAAGCATAAACTTATTTTTGGGATAAACAACATTGATAACTTGGATTGATATTCCACTTTTATTTCTAGAGGATATGTTGTAGGAAATCTACTTGAACTAGTTGTGGGGTTCAAGAAAATATTGATATATTAGAATATTTTGAGTGAAGGAATAATCCAACATTGTTTTTTTTATTTTATTTTTTCTAGATGCTTTTTATTTTATTGTTTTTCAGATGTTTTTAATTTAATTATTTTTTACCATGATAGGACGCATTAAGATCTAACCCATGACCAACTTCGGGAAGTTTCCCCCTCGTTTGAGAGAAGATTACTTTCCTAAATTAGTACCAAGCCATAGTTGGACATACGTTTTATTATGAGACAAATGGGTTGATTTTGTGGACAATATCGATAGATAATGATGCAAGTCTTATTCAAACATAGCGCCTATTTGCTAGTTTTTCACTATAGTACCTGTTCTATGAGCACCACAAAGTGGTTTTCACTTAAAGAATGTTTTATTTTTGTTTACTATTTTTCTTTCTTTTTATTTTTTTGTATTTTTTTTTAATCTTTTTTCCATTTTTTTAGATTTTTACCCTTTTGCATGGGGTTTAAGATATTGAAAACTTGGATTGATATTTCAATTTTGGTTCTAGAGGATATGTTGCAGAAAATTTATCTGAACTAGCTGTGAGGTTCAATAAAATGTTGATATCTTAGAATTTTGAGTGAAGGAATGATCCAAGTTGTTGGTATCTTCAAAGGTTACCTTGGTAGTGCATTCGTGGTACACCTTGTTGATGGGATGAATTGGGAAGGGCACCATGTGGCACACCTTATTGTTTGGACAATGCCTAGATCACAATATGAGCTTGGATAAAGATTTATTTTGAAGCAAGATGTAAGTACTTGCCCCCAGTGTCTAGCAATGTACGTAATGGGTTATCTTGTGATAGGATAACATGTTTGGATAGGGTATGCCCCTTTGGAAAATTCCTCATGGCTCAGATAATGTTGGATAGGATAGGATCAATGATAGTGACCTATTTCAAGCTATTTTCCATAAGCAAGTGTAAAGTGTACACCAAATTTTTTTAAGATCAAGGTAAGTTGGATTTGGATAAAAATGGATTGGATTTATGGATAAGCTGAGATGCTTCCAACTGAAATAGTGCACATATATGATTGATTCTACACATGACACCTGTTTTCTAGGTTTTCACCATGGTACTTGTCCAAAGCACCACCATAGTGGTTTTCACTGGAGAATTATTTTTCTCTTGACTATTTTCTTGATTTTTTTTCTTGTTTTTAAATTTATTTTTGTTGTCATAGAAGACACCTGTTTACCAGGTTTTCATTATGTGAAAATTTTTGCTCATGTTGCACCACATGGTGGTGCTGATGTAGATGTTGTTAGTGCTAATATGGGTGTTGCTACTATAATGACATATCAATGATATCCTGCTTGGAGGAGTTTATTTTCTAAAATATGGGCGCTTGAGTGTAACCTTTGAAAATTCTTGTCTTCTTTATCAATGCCAGAGTTAACCTTACCTTGATGGGCACATCATGATAGATTGCCCTTAGAATACTTATGATAAAGAGTTACTACCAACACATGGTCAATGTGAGATTTGGATATCATGGATGGTGAAATGCGTTGAGGGATAAAAGATTTAGATGGATCGATGACAGTTTGGAATTTTTGACTCTCCAAACTTGGGATAATGAGCAATGATGGGTGGATATGGAAATTCTATTGGGATCAACGTCTTGATATACCTTTTATGTCACTCTTGGAGATTTCTTTTGCATTGTTGGAATTTTTTGATGGGTGAACTTCCCTTTTTTATTTTTCCCCATAGTTTCTTTGACTAATGGAGTTTGATAGGGATGATTTTCTTGTTTTTTCTTTTGTATCCATTTGAAATTTTCTTGTCCATTTTATTTTCTTGATTTGTCTACTTCAATGACTTGTTTTCTTCTTAGATATAGCCTTTTCTCTTGTTGTCGATCCCAGTCAGAGGGTTGAAGTACGCATGGATGATGATTCATGATACGACTAGTGCTAGTGTTAGTAGCAGTTTCATCATAAGGACTCTTTGTTCTTTCTATGTTGATTTTTGCATTAGATAAAGTTGCCCCAATTATTATAGAGGTATCCATGATATGTTTAGATCCCTTAATTTTTGAATAACCAAGACCTTGGTGCTTAGGATTTCTAATAATTTGCACTGGTTCTAGGATACCCTATTTATGTAGGCCTAATCCTTTGTCTTGATAATGAATCTATTGAAAAAAAATATTTGAAATAGGATATGTCTTACCTTGGAAACAAGGTGCTATTCCTTATGTGCTCTATTGTGGATCTTCAAATGTGATAGCTTATTCACTGATAGGATCCTTCATATGTGGGATAACTTCCTGATTGATATTGTCAATTTGATCTTGTGAAATATTAAATTTTGATGGACATTCCAAATATATTGGCTCTTCTTTGACTGTTGTATACCCAATGCTCTGCTCCTTAGGATTATCAATTATCATTTTTGATTTTAAGATACTGTGCTCCATATTTTCATACTTGATGTCTTTAATCTACTTGGAGGATGTTTTTGATTTTAATGCTTCTTCTTGATCAATTTTTGATATGTCTATAGATTCTGCCATGCTTTGATCATGTGTAAAGATGTTAAGAGTATATGAGTCTTATTTCTTTATAATTTGATCAAGAGTATGGAAACCTTGTCTTTGATGAAGATCATCTACATTTCCATTAGGAGTAAGCATCTCATGGGTAGATGTATGTGTACTTGGTATATGGATTTGTTCTTCTTTTGGAAACCCTTAGATGTCTTGGAAGATATCTGCCAAGTCATTGTAGTATTTTGATGATAGGGACTCTTAATCTTGAATTTGTGTGGTATTATCTTTCATATTCTTTGGTTCACTCTCTTGACATGGATCAATTTCAAAGAATGGATTTCTTGTAAAGGATCCTTAAATTTTCTTAAAATGTGGACATATGGGTGATAGCTCTTGGCTTAGATTTTTTGTATTGGGTATAAGTGTGGGATTAAGAGTCTCTTGATCATCAATATGTACTTCCATGAGGTTGGATGATGTCAATATATCTTGGACTGTATCATTTCTAGACTTGGGTGATTGAATTTGATCATGCTTGCGATTAAATTCTTGATGTATGTCCTCTTGCTCACTGGATGATGTAGAGACATTGTCAATGTGATCAATGATAGATAGCTCTTGATCATTTTTTCAACTTTTTAGTTATTTCATTGTTGTCATTGGTAGATGGACCTTGAATTTCATATTCAATAGCTATTTCTCCTTGATCAATAAGGTCTTGGATGATATTTTTGTGTACAACACATTTTGATGTATCATGACCTTTTACTCCATGGTATTTACAATAGATCTTATCATCATACCATGGGAGTTTGATGCTAGGTTCACCACTTCATGGTGGTTTTGGAAGTGTTATAATTTTGGCATTGACTAATTGGTTTAACACATCCTCAATTGGCTCCCTAAAGGAGCGTACTCACATTTATCAGTATGGTTTGATAAGGTTGGTTGTGGTGGAGATGGATTTTGAGATGGAATTTCCTGATTTGTAGGTTGATATTGTTGATGGATTTGATTTTGATTTTGTGACCATTATTGTTATTGATTCACTTGATGTTGTTGTTCATGATTTTGATGTGAATATTGTTGATTTGGGGGTTGATATTATTGTTGGATTTGATTTTGATGTGGATATTGCTGATTTGGGGGTTTATATTGTTGTTGGATTTGATTTTGATGTTGTGACCATTGATGTTGTTGATTCACTTGATTTTGTAGAAATAGACATTTTTGTTGATATGAATCAATGTTTTGATGAGTGTCATGATGTTGTCAATATTGTGACCCACTTTTTGGAGGGTGTCCAAAGTGTTCTTGATAAAGTTTTTCAACTTCTTGTTCAAGTGCATTTAGCTCAATTTTCTATTGTAGACTTATTTGTCCTAATGTTGTGACCCTTGATAAGAGTGATTTGGGTAATAGATTGATGTTGACGTGTTTTGGGGATGTTACGATTGTGTGTTTTAGGACGTTTCGATGCTCAATACCCTATCATAAGGTCACTCAGTATATATCCCTATGGACTAATTTCATTGTTTACATTGTTTGTCGGTGGTACGGTAGCATTATTTTTTGCTTCCATGTTCATTCTATGTTGTGACCTCGTAGTTGTCATAAACAACTACCAAGATTTTGTGAATGTTTTGGTGACTCCTAGCTATGGAAAGAGAATGTGTTTGTTTGGATTTTATGTTTTTAGGCCAAGGAAAATTTTCTTTTATTTTTGGGATTTTCTATTGAAGATCTAAGGGTGGTTGGCCCATTGAAAAGCGTAAATAGAAATGTTCTAGTCGATTTTGAAGGGTGTGATATCTTCTCAAGATGTACCCTTTGGAAAACTTTAGAGTAGGACGGTTCTTTGAAAGTCGTAATATAGATTCCCACTTAAGGATTTTTCTCTTGCCAGACATCATGAAGGGTGTATATCTATTTTCGTGTAGGAGGTGGTAACACAAGTCTTCCAACTGCTAGGTCTACTTTCTCTTCTTCTTTATCCAAGATGTTTGTTGTGTTTCTCCATTGATTGGGTGTTTCATTCTTCTCAAATATGAAGTTCCTTAAACTGCTAATGATATCACTTTGTTCACCTTCAATGTGTGTGAGACTTGGTTGTAGGATTGGTGTTATAAGGTTCGGTTGTCGAACTGGAGCAACAAGTCACCAAATGGTCATATGGTGAAAGTGTGGATGTTTTGATATGGTTTGTTATGAATCTCAAGACCCTAAGGTTTGAGTGTTGTTTGGAGGTGGCACTATTCTTGGAAGTCAAAATACTGAAAGGCCTAGATTGATATATCACTTCTTCTTCTAGAGGATATGTTGCAAAAAATCTTACTTGAACTAGCCATGAGGTTCAAGCAACTATTGATATCTTAGAAGTGTGAGTGAGGGAATAATCCAGTTTTATTTTTATTATGATTTCCAAAAAGTAGGATGGAATGTGGAGAGTAGATGAAGGACTATATGACTTATCTGGGTTTTTGATTGTTTGGCTCTAACAAGGATCCTATAAGTAGCTTTGATTCATTTTTCTGATTGTTAGCAGGATAGAGCAAAAGTGATGTTTTTGAGAAAAAGCAACAAACTGTGAGCAAAAAAGTGACCAAATTTATCAACTGTGGCCTAAAATTTTGTCAAGTGCACTGGTTTTTGAGAATCAAGTGCAAGCTAAAATGTCAAGTGTGGCCTTAGTATGTTTCTATGAAATGTGGTGTTTACTCAGTCAAAAGCGAGCTTTTCTTGGCAATTGCGAGAAGATTATAGGAAAGTGTGCTAGTCTCTGACAAACAAGTGCAAGAAAAAAGAAGCAAGTGCACTAGTTTTGTATCAAGTATGTAGATTTTTTCAAGTGCAACTGATTTTAATTAGTAAAATTTTTGGGACAGAGAACAAAAATGAGATTTTTTGGCAACTGTGAGAAAATCTTGGTCAAATGTGCTAGGACTAGTAGCAAGTGTGGCCTCTATGTAAACTGGTTTTCTAGCTTTAGTATTTTGGTAGTAGTGTTGATGTTTTATTTTTATTTTTTGGGTGTTTTAATCTATTTCTAGATGTGGTAAGTGATACAACTTTAACTAACTCAACAAAAAACATGTACTTGTGTGACTTGTATGTCTATGGCTTTAAGTTGTGAAATCACAATACCCAAGCCATAGTTTCCAACATTTACTTTGAGCTAATGTAGCCTGAATATTCAAAAACATTTAAGGATATCCTTTAAGGTGTGAAAATATATGGCTTCTCTCAAAAGTGTACACTAAGTCAAAGGGTTTGTCATTCAACCATCATGTTCAGTGTTTGTTTCAATATGTTCTTTTTAGCTCAAGTACAATGTTTGATGTCAAATTTTGTTTTGAATGTTTCTGGAAAGTTTAACAGAAACAAACATTTACAACCCTAGAGATAGAAACCATCCTTTTAGGTAGGCCTACCTCATGCCTCAAAGGGATGATTTTACATGCAACTTATGGCGTAGGCCTGAAGTTGTACATGGAAATTAACTTCTCGAAAGTAAATTCCAATTCACCACTTTCAAAGAATTTTTTGGATAAAGGAGTAGCTTCTAAAACATTTGTTTCATGGTCATTTTTTGGGGTCATGAGTTTCGGGTGTCTATACATGCATCATTTTTCTCAATTAAGAGGCCTCCCATCCCTTGCAGGTTTTTATGTATCACATGGATACTAGGGGAGACTGACGTCAGTATAAAATAGCCTCAACCAATGGGTGATTAGATTTCCTCACACCCACAATAATTTATAGAGAAGACCAAAATAGTGTTGCTTGGGTCACCTATGAGTTCTCTGGCATGAGATGTGTCTTAATAGGAAGGCCCTCTAAATGTGTGCTTTGAAAAAAGTGTGAATCTCGAGATGTTTTCATTGACCCAAGATCACCAAAAGGTGCGAGGGGAGAAGAAAACCATCTAGGTTACCAAACACTGAATGCATGGAATACAATTTATAACAATTTGATTCTTTTTAAGCACCCTGAGGAGTGCTATCCCAAAAAAAGTGTGAATACATATCAATGGAAGTGTTTTGGATATCATTCAATACCATAGAAAAGGTGTAACAAAATAATTATTTTTTCATTTTTAAGCCCAAAACTTGATTGTTTCTAGATCAGTCCCGGTCTTACTTGGTCAACAAAAACAAATGTGAGCATGCATCAACAAAAGGAAATCATTTTGGTCATTTAAATAGAAATCAATCATTCCAAGTGATACTTTTAAAGTTAAAAACTTTTTAGAGCATCAATTGAATTGTGTGTTATTCTTTTTATGCACCAAAATGAAAATTCCTAACTTAGAAAGCTTTGAAATGGTTCATTTTTAGAGCACTAAAAGTGAAGTGTTCATTTGTGTTGTTCTTTTTATGCACCAAATCAAAATTCCTAACTTTAGAAAGCTTTGAAATGGCTCATTTTTAGAGCACCAAAAATGAAGTGTTCATTTATGTTGTTCTTTTTATGCACCAAATAAAGATTCCTAATTTAAGAAAGCTTTTGTGAAAATCGTGATTCCTTTGACCGTTCATCTCCCCTACACAAAAAATGTTAGTGGTTTATCGATCTTGCATACATAACCATTAATACCTATCACACATTCGAAATAGGCATATGTTAGTGTTAAAAAACAAAATTAAACTTGCAGATCTTGGACACAGGTTTGACAAAGAAAAAATGTAGAAAAATCAGCAAGTGTGCCCTCTGTCAGAGAGAAAAAGCATTGGAGAAAAGAAAGTGCACCCTCTGTCAAAAGACAAAGGCACTGGAAAAAACAAGTACACTATAGGGTCAAGTGCGCATATTTCAGGGTCAAGTTTGCAGATTCTATGAAATTTAGTGCAACAGCTTCCAAAAACCTATGTGTGATGATTTTTCCAGAGTGCCTCCGAGATTTGTAACTTCAAAATTTTCTCACGAAATCATTAGTTTTGGGGACCTAGGTCCCACCAGGCATGCCAAAATGTGTGATGGGGAAAATCATAGAGCATAAACAAGATAAATGCAATGAAATAGAAACTAATCTAAATCAAAAACATTAATCTAGATCTATTCCTTCACTCACGAAATTAAATTATAAAGTTAAAGAATTCAAAAGCGTTATTGAAATAAGACAATAAAAATGTATTCAAAACCATACAATCTTACCATCCTATGTCAGAGTGTGTTCAGAAATATGTGGTTGCTCATATCAATGTGAAGCCTCCATAGTTGTGTTGTGAGAGCTTTGATGTGTGTTGTTGGTGATCAAAGATATGTTGAAGCTTTGTCAATGGTGATAGGAATATTATTAGTACTTCCTTGTGCAAATTATGTTGATTCTTCGATCCCTTTTTGTGAGGAAAGAGGTTTGTTATATAGAAATTATGATTTGAAATGGATGATCAAGATTAAACAATGTTGAATCAAGATCGATGGTTGAAGGATATTGAGAGGATTTAGATGGGCATAATCTGTGCAAAATAGATTACATAATTAGTTTGATTGAGGAATAGATTGATCAGTCAAGAATTAGATCGAATAATCTATGGGATTGAAGAATAGATTGATCTGTTAGGAATATAAATTGATCAGTCAAGAAATTAGATTGAGCAATCAGTAATTCATAATTTACTCAATCAAGAAAGTGATTGAGAATGATTAATTAATTGAATTAATTAATTCTTCCATTTTGGATTTGAACGTGCAAATCAAGTTTGACTTTTACAAATAAAGTTGCATTAGTTTGATTTAATTTTTGATAATGATTTGAATAGTTTATTTGATTATTCAAATTTGGAGGGAAAGTGAGTTAATTAAATTATTATGATTTAATAATTCAATCGACTTAGGGGAATAAAGTGATTTAGCGACATAATTAAATAATTGGTGTTATTTAATTAATCAGGATGGGATAAAGTTAGATTAGGACTTTATTAAATAAATGCAATTTATTTAATTGGTCAAAATTGATGACATGTGAATTAATTAAATAAAGTTATTTTATTCAATTAATAGCAAAAATTAGGGTTTTAGGACTTTATTAAATAAGTGGAATTTATTGAATTCGTCAAAAATGATGAAAAAGTGAATTAATTAAATAATGTCATATTATTCAATTAATAGGAAATTTTAGGGTTTTTGGATACAATTGATGTGAAATGCAGTGATATTTGATGATAATGATGTGAAAATTCCATTTAAAGTGTGTGACAGGTGTTAGGTCAATTTTACATGTCTCCAAGAGGAACACATACTCATAGATTAGAGTGGTTGCCTACTACACATGATACCTATTTACTAGGTTTTCATCATCCTACTTTCCCAAGGTGCCACAAGGAGTGGTTTTCACCGATGGAGGATTTATTTGTCTTTACTACTTTTATGATATTTTTATATTTTATATTTTTCTTTTTCTATTTTTTTTGTATTTTTCAGAAGACTGGTGCTAAATGTGTTAAGAATAGAAGTGCTTGAGATGGAAGTTTTTTATATGATCTTCTAGCTCATGACCATTTGGATTGGATAGCTTGTAGGCTCTAGATCTGAACTTGGCAGTAATGACATATGGACCCAACCAATTTGGATTGAATTTTACTTTATTCTCTTTATCTTGGGTGGTGTTGTTTTGGTTTTCCTTAAGGATGAGGTTTCCAATCTCAACCTCTCAAGTATAGAGGAATTTTTATATCCATGATACAATCGATGTTGATATTCTTTAAGGTGATTGAGAGAAGTAAGATGATGTTCCTCAAGAATTTTTAGCTCATGTAAGCATGAAGATTAGTAATCCTCTTTTGTGATGAGGTTACACAAAGAGACCTTCAAAGAGGGGAGCTTAATCTTTATTGGCAAGATTGCTTCAACACCATAGATAAGTGAATATAAAGTAGCACTATTGGGAGTGAAAATAAATGTGGGGTAGGCCTAATGGATAGGGTTTAGTTGAAGGTTCCATTCACAACTAGTGTCATTAACAGTTTTCTTAAGGATTTTTATGATGGTTTTATTCGACAACTCAACTTGGCCATTTCCTTGCGGATAATAGGGGTGGACAATTTGTGCTTAATATGATTTTTTTTGCATAAGGATTTCACTTCATGGTTTTTAAAGGATTTACCGTTGTCTGTGATAATGGTGGATGGTATTCCAAAATTACAAATGAGATTGTTAAGGATGAATTTGGAAATTTTTCGGTGGTGAAAGTGAGTGGAACTACTTTGACCCACTTAGTGAAATATTCGATAGCATTATAATGAATTTATGGCCATTGGAGGAGGCAGGATTAATATTTCCAATGCATTTGAGGCCCTAGGTAGAGAAGGGCCATGGAGTGGTAATGGGTTGGAGGGCTTGTGAGGGTGCATGGATAAGGTCCCCATGTTTTTGACAAGCAAGGTGTTCCTTACATATTGACAAGAATCAAATTCTATGGTAGGCCAATAGTATCCTATATGAATGAGCTTCTTGGATAGGATCATATGTTTCATATGAGAACCACAAATACCACTATGGAATTTATAAACTACAAGGTTAGCCTCATCTAAGTTGAGACATCAAAGTAGAGTTCCATTATAACCCCTACAATAGAGTGTGCCATCAAGGATCTAGTATAACATGGTGTACATTGGATAATGGATTTTTGTTTGGTGGATGAAATATCAGATGAGATGGTTTTATTATGGAGATAGGAAAAAATATCATTGCACCAAGGAGTGTTCGGACCAATAATGTCACATACCATATCAAAGTGTGGATGATCATAAGCAAGTATAAGGATTTTCTCTACAAGGAAATGATTCTCATGGGCTTCATTAGGTATAGCCAGAAGAGATTCAATGGTGGTCATTGTATTTGTTGCTCTTTTATTAAGACAATGAACTTTCTCAAAAGATATATCAAAGAAGTACTATTTGAAATTGTCAACCATGAATTTATAGGGAAAAAATTTGTCATCCTTAATAAGGAACTCATCATTGACCTGATTGATTAACAAAGACCTACAAATTTTGGATGTGTCATTGAACTGCTAGTTTCAAACCAAATAATAAAGCCTCATATTCCACTATGTTGTTTGTGTAAGGAAAGGAAATTCAGAATACTTTGGGAATGAAATCACCTTGGGGGTGATAAAAAGGATTCCAACACCTAATCCATGTGATGTGAATGATCCATCAAAGTATAATTCCATGGTTTCAATTCCTCAATGTGAAGGATGCATTCATTTGGAAACTCTATGTTCAAATGTTGATGATCTTGAATGGGAGGCTCTACTAACTAATCTACTTTAACCCAACCTTTAATTTCCTTTTGATTGGCGTACTCAATACAAAAATCACTAAGGACCATGACCCACTTTTCCATCCTACTAGTAAGAGCTAATTTGGACAATAAATACTTCAATGGGTCAATTTTAGAAATAAAATGATTGGAAGCATTAATCATGTAGTGACAAAGTTTTTATGTAGTAAAGACTACTGTAAGGAAGTATTTCTCCATGGATGAATAGTTTATTTCACACCCAACCAATGTTTTTCTAAGGTAATAGATGGGATTTCCTCTCCCTTAATCATTATGTTGAGATAAAAGGGAACCTAAGACTTATTGTGTAACTAAGATGTATAACAACAAAGACCTATATAGAGTAGGTGCCACTAAAAATGGAGGATTAGATAGGTATCCTTGATTTGGTCAAATGTTATTTGAAAACTCATCCTACTCAAAGTTAACATTCTTTTGAAGTAGATGTGAAAATGGATGGAAGTTTTATGCTAATTGGGAAATGAATCATCTGATAGCTTGGAGTTTCTCCTATAGATTGCATAACTATGTGAGGTTCCTAGGAGGTGGCATTTTTGTTATTTCTTTTACCTTAGTTGGATATAACACTATGCCATGTCTAGAAACAATGAGCCCAATGAGCTTTCTTGAAGTGACTCCAAATACACATTTCTTGGGATTTAATCTAACTTTGAATTCTCTAAGCCTCTAAAAGATGTAGAAATATGATTGGGTGATCTACTTTGGATTTGAACTTTCCTAGGATGTAATCCACATAGTATTCAACAATATCATGTAGCATATCATGGAGTATGATAGTCATGGTCCTTTGATATGTAATAACCCATTCTATATTATTACTTAAATTATATTATTACAATGACATTATGAATATTCAATTTAAAAATACATAACTAAGTAGCTATAGTCAATCATAGCAACATATTTCTAATTAAAATGAGTCAAATATTTATATATTCAATTCAAATGTCAATTACAATATCCAAGTTTGACTTGGCTCATAAGGTCACAAAGTCAATACAATGTACAACTTTTACATCAAGGTTACATCATAGACTAAGTCAGTCTTGTAAACATCCAAGGTTCCTCACCTCCAGTGGTAGAGCATAACATGGTTAAATCAATTTACCACCCAACCATGAATCTTACACTTCCCCAAAATTCTTCCAACTTGAAGAATACTTGAACCTACATGAAAAGTTTAGCAAGAGAACAACTCTGCAAGGTAGAATTTGGTGTGTGCCCATACATCAACATGCATTTCTATCTACAAGTTAGAAAATAAAATACAAGATCTATGCTAGGAATGGTAGAGAGTATCAACACAAATTCCATACATACATAATGAACTAAATTTCTTGGCCAAGCATAAGAATATTGTTGCAATAACAAACGATAGGTTTTGGTAAAGAAAAAACCTATACTCTCTAAACTCCATTTCAGCACCCATCTCAGAAAGTAACTTTCAACTTCAAGTTATCTCATAGTAGCTAACTACCCTCTAGTAGCATCTACCCTTAGGTGCTCTAGTCTATTAGGTGTTGTTTTTACATTCTATTAAAAATTCAGAAAATAAATCTAATGAAACTGATCAAACATTAGCCATCCATTAAAAGCACATGTCACATGATTATATTCATCATAATTCAGTATTCATTTAAGAATAAAGTAAATAGGAAACAAAAGAAGGTATGTCACAACTATGTGTATGTACATAGATGAAGGTCTATGTGCATACACATATATGTGCCAACTTAAGTTATAAATTTGTGCATACATTCTAAATAAAAACCATTAAATTAGTTTGCTAACATTTAAATAATGTTTTATTTGACATTTCATTTGTTAGAAATTCGAAAAATAAATGAATCTAGAATAAGTCTGTTTTAACAGTTCCTCACATACTATTGTGTCGTTTGAATCAAATCCAAGTTATGATATTCAAACAATGTTGTTTACAAATGAGCACATACTATAAATATAACAAAATGATGTTTTCAACTAAACATTTACAATTTATAATAAAATAATGTTGTTATAGATGAACACATACTATTTATAACAAAATAATATTGTTTTCAACTAAACAACCACAGTCTATAATAAAAAAATGTTGTTTATAAATGAACACATACTATTTATAATAGAATGATTTTGTTTTCAACTAAACAGTTACAATTATAATAAAACAATATTGATAAGTAGGAGGTATTTTTCACAACATGTCAAATTGTCATATTTCTATCAAGATTCAACTGTGTAGTTTTACGAGTCGGTCAATGAGTTTGACTCATAAAACTACATAGTTGTGTTGTACATATTTTGCACACACGCCCCGCCGAAGGCAGGAACCCCCTTTCTTTTGCTCTCGATGGGTCATTTTCACCCCTGCCTCGCTCTGCATGCCCCTTTTCTTGAGCCTTAGTCGGTCATGTGCCTTTAAATGATCAAATTCCCCTTGCCTAGATTCACCTACCTTAAATTTCACTAAGTCATTTTCCTTTGCAGGCTAGGTCCTGCGGGTTTCCCTTAGCTTTTTACCCTAACATCCATTGGGCTTCATGGACCTGCATTTGTGGATCTCCTCTTGTCATTTGCCATTGTGTCTTGCTGCTCATCTATAGCCAAGCCTCAGCATCCACCCACATGGTGGATCCCACATCCACCTTCTCCATTTCTTCCATCAGGTTTCGTGGACCCACAATTATGGATCGCCTCATACGGGCTTTTGCTCTCATTTCACTGCCAAGAAGCAGTTGATCCTTGACTTTCATCTACATGGCGAGCTCCGCATCCAACTCCTTCATCCTCATCATTACCGTTATTGAGTTGGGACCATCACCTCTTCCACCAGTGTTGAACTAAAGGGGAGACCATTGGGGCCATGCAACATTTCAATGGCTTATCACCAAAGGGGTGATCACGATGCACCAGAAGGTGTTGGGATGAATTAATTGATTTAAAAAATCATTTAAGTTTCATTGTGAGATCCGCAAGTCACCTCACCATTTATAAGCGGTCCTCCAGAACTACTTCTCTACATGCTCCTTCCCGCATTTGACTACTTGCACCCTCAAGGAATCATTCCTTCATAGCAAACCTGCATTTTTCTCTTGCAACCCAAAAGTGTGTTCTTACAGATTGGTTCTCTAGAGCATGGCTGACTAACGTGCTCCCCAGATGAAAGAAATAAAGTTCGAAGGAGTTGCGATGATCATCTACGAGGTGAAGGATTAATTTGAGGGAGTAATCTTAATCTGTGGAGTTGATGGTCTGAGAATTTAATGGAGTTATCAGTTATCATGACAGGGCATTCAAAGGTCACCCTTGCTGAAATATATAGGCGAACATGGAATTGCAGGCTTTCCTCTTGTGGAGGTCATGGCTCTCATGGTCGTTACTCAATGGCAACCTTATGTCGGTCGTTTGCATCTCAAAGCTTTCTAGAGTCTTCACTTGTGGGGTCCACATTCTTTGTAGCCATCTCCTATGATGATGTTCTTTAACGGCCTTGACCCTCCACCATCCCGCATACTACTTTTGAAGTAGGTTTCAGTGTAGTCTCCTCACTCCCAATATGTCGTGTTTCCCTCACAAGTCCCTAGTCAATCTCTAAAGTCGAAGGCGTGGGCTATAATTGGCTTATAGAATGAAATGGTATATCTCGGCGGCATAAGGAAATAAGGAGGCCACTTTCTAAAGTGATAAATGGCTACACTCCATCCCTTGACGGACTTGTGCTAGGCAGAACCTACAACCCTCCTTGTCATCATACATATAAGGCATTCTCGAGTGTTGTTCTTGCTAGTAGCATGTAAGCGTACATTGATGGAAACTCGGTGGAAATATTGTAGGCATCCAACAATGAAGTTGCATGAAACCATATTGAATTTTGTGGCTTTTGAGGTTTGGGAATGGAACAATAATTGGCATCAAAGGAATCAGAGTGATCAAACATGGGTGCGTAGGGCTAGTGAGCAATGTGAAATTTGTACTCAACAATCATGTTTAAATGATAAATACATGACCAATCTATAGCCAGGGAGACATTCGGATTTTATCGGAAGGTGAGACATCTTTTAAAAGGAAATGCATGCACCATTAGAACAACTTATGCATAAAGCATTTACCGGTTGATGGGGTGTCGCAGTTGGAGATGTCACTCATTAAGTACGAAAAAATCATTCAGTTGGGAAGGAAAACATTTGATGTTGATGAGGTAATAGTGTTCAATGTTCTATCTCCCTAGGATGGGTTTCGATTAATAGTCATTAAGTAGTGCGGGTCCTGCATCATTATAGGTCGTCTGTTATCACTATAACCACAATGACTTTCCAACGATGGCACCCCACCCTCCTTCACTCGCACAACTTACTCACTGCAAATTTCCCCCCCAATTTTTTGAGAAGGTTTCAAAATAATAATGTGGCAACCACAACTTAAAGAACTAGGTAGTAATGAGTTGCACTTTAGTGATCAACTTTTAGGGGTTGTGGGAGGCCATAGTGCAGATGCCTACCAATATCATACTCTATTGCAAAGATATTCTTACCTCGGCAACATACATCTTCCATACAGAATCCACAAGTCATGAATCTTTTTAGGTGGCTCTTCTTCCAATCGCCACCCATGTGCACCCTTTAGGAACATCGTTCGTTTATATTCGCCATTGTAAGCATCATTTTGTAGTGATGATATGTGCCAGTAATGGGCCTGAGATAATGATAAATTACTTCAAAGAGAAAATGGAGACGCGAATAATTATGTGCAACACACTTGGTGGGTGAGGGGACCTTGGCTTATTGAAGATGCAAATAATAACGAATTGGATGATGAAGGCCGACCTTCCCACTCTAGTTCGCGTGCCAACTTGGAAGGATTGACGCAATTCTTTGACATTAGTATGCCATTTTGATGGGGTAAGGTTGGTCATGTAGGGACCTTCTTGTGGACTTCCCCCAACCAACACCATATATCCCACCGATTTCTTCACCCTGACTGCCTTCTGTGCTTCTCCACCCGCATGACGTTGTTGCAAATCTAGGTTGTGTGGGTTCTGCATGTTTCAATGTTGCAAGCCATTTGATAACAATAGTGTTAATAATAGATTCCACCCATAAGGAGGTTGTTTATTCTAATGACGCTCTTGAACGGATTTCTCAAAATGTCCACTTCTGTGCTTCCTCCCACATGGCATTTCTATGGTGGGTGGCCATGTTCACTTTTCTAGACGCATTCTTAAAGGGTAGGGCCACCACCTTCTCTTTTGGCACCGAATCAAGGTGAGGACTATTCAAGCCAGATGACCTTGTCATCCATATTACGCCTCTTCAATGATGCTTCTTCAAATGGTTTCCTTTATAAACATATAAAGCTCTTGTGTTTAAAGGGGGAGTAGTAGCGATGACTGGAGATGAAAATAGAAATTATTTGGATAGCAGGGGCAACACACAGTAGTTTGATGATATTGGAAATTGTTGTAAGTATGAGGATACTCCAAAAGAACAAGGTGGAACCAATGATTATGGGGAGCATGTCTTATGGGTTTGTGGGTTTTTCCCTCCCATGTGTTGGTAGGGATATACCTGCAGACTATGGTGACCTCAATGTCATCTCTTAGTGGCAGCGGCCACTCGTACTCCCCTTCCTGCATGGATCCCTTATGTGACCACCTTGTCAAAGTGAATGAATTTGAGTGCTATGGGCACTGATCATAATTGAATGAGGATTTTAAAATGGATATACTTCAAGCAGGTAGAATTCCTTAAAATCATCTTTTGACTAAATGGGATGTGGGATATAAAATTGAATCATTTATCATTGATTTTTATAACCTTGGATAATTTAACATTAGACTCTCGTTACGAATTATGCCATGGTGAGTATTGTGTTCACAGTATGCAAGTCTGTCTCATGTAATGGCAATTATCATTAAGGGAAGAATATGATTACTAGTTAATCAATTATTATGGGGACTTGAAAACGTTGAACTAAGGATCTTCACTTTCACCTTATGCCGCAATGTTTAACCCTTTGAGTTCAATATGAGCTAATATTTCATGAAACCTATGTTGTGTAGGTTAAAGTAGGACTAATGTAAGAGGGAAGTTGATATCAAATGAGGAATTTTCTAGGAGAACAATGTTGCAATTAGAGGAATGCCTTCACATAGGATACATCGGGAATGATATCCAAAAGGGAAATGCTTCAAATCAAACACACTTAAACAATAGATAGTTCATCAAGAGAAGACCAATAGACCAATGAATGCATACTGAAGGAAGTCGGGGTAGGGAAGTCAAACGGCTATCCACCAAAGTCAAAAGAAAGAAGGATTTGTTTGGTTTTTCATTAAATGATCGTAATCCATCAAGAGATGTCTTTCAAGATTAGGAGAAGCATGTTTTCTCTTCGACAACACAAATTTGCAAGATGTACTTGATTGGTTGAATTAAATGCTACAAACACATCAATAGGAGAGCAACCTTCACAAGTTTCAACCACAACCCAGAAAGCAGATATAGGACAAAAGTGTTATAGAACCAGGCTCACTAGAAGGCAAAATAGGAATGAGACAAAATTGTATTTTAAATTACCATATATTTGGGGGTAGGTGAAACCCTAACTAGTAATGAATCTAGACCACACAATGTAAATCAATCCTGGCCATTCATTTGGGCTTTGGAAAACTATAAATAAGGGATTTCCCCTCATTTGTAACTGTTGGAGAACTACTGTAAAGGGAATTTTGCAGTAATAGAGAGAAGCATTGCATTGTTATGGGTGTTTCTTTCAAGTTTGTTCATTATGCATGCATGGTTCAACTTCTATATTAGTTTTAGCTTGTAGTTTCTTGAATGTATTTAATGGTGTTGGTTGTTACAGTATTGGATGCACTTCCAGCTCATGCTTTTTGTGATTTGTTGATGATAAATCACTTTATAAAGCTAGTCTGAGCCAACTTATTTGCTGTAACTTAGTTCAATTGTGTTTTCATGAGGTGAATGCACAATATGAAAATTAACAGACCTTAGAAGATTGCACTGATTTTGTGCAGTTGTAGGTTTCTCTTGGTTAAGCAAAATCTAGCTTACGGGATTTTGTCTATTGTAGCACCCTCCATTGTTACTATTCATTCATAGCTTAGACTTAGATTAGCTTCTCTCAACCTTTCTCTTTTTCTATTTATTTTGAACCTTTGTTAGTTTAGGATTCCAAGCATCACAACTATGCTAAATCTGATGAACATGGTGAGTTTCAGCTTGTTGTTTTGAGTGGGGAGCCACTGTTCATTCACTTCCAGCACTTTGAAACTTCATTTGTAGACCCAACTTCCCATGCTTTCTAAACCATAAAGGCTGCCATGTGACTACCAGCAAAACACATCAACCAATTGAACTATTCCAAGCATTTTCATGACCTGAAACTCGAGAGACGTTGGGGTGATTTCTCCAACTTATTTGTTGAAATTACCTTTCAAGAGAGGTAGTGCACTTGTGCACTACCTATGTTGAGAAGGTGCAAAAATGCCCATCAATGAAACTGGCGCTAGAAGGAGGGCTGAAAAACGGATAGGGTTGAACAAAGACATTTCCCCACTCACTCCATTCCCTTCTCCTCCTAACGCCCATCAACAAAACTGGTGCTAGAAGGAGGGTTGAATCAATACAGGGTTTAACAAAGACATTGCTTCACTCACTCCATGCCCTTCTCCTCCTAACGCCCATCAATAAAATTGACGCTAGATGGAGGGCTGAATCAAGACAAGATTGAACAAAGACATTTCCCTACTCACTATGCGCCCTTCTCCTCCTAACACCCATCAATAGAATTGGCGCTAGAAGGAGGGCTAGGCTAAACTCAAGGCTACAAAGTTTGAAGTTGAAAGCACTTTCAAGTAAAATCTGAGGTAGAGAAGATCTCATCATATGCTGGAAATTTGAAATCAGAAATTTGAAAGAAAGGCAACATCTGAGCAAAGATGGAACAACATTTGGAAATTAACATCACTTCGCTGCAAGAAGATTTAAATAGGAGATTGAGGAGCCCATTGCAGTAATTTGCATTGGCAGACAAATGTAGAATCTATAGACACTGAAAATTGGTATAGGCATACAAATACCACTTTCGACATAATTTTCTAATGTCCTTGGTCATGATTAAATAATGTTAATTATTTAATTAATTCATTATGACCCTTATTCAACTTTGATTAATTAAATAAATCATATTTATTTAATTATGTCGCTAACTAATTAATTCTCTTTCTTAATTAAATAATTTATTATTTAATTAACCCATTTATCATATTTCAATTATAATTAAATATTCCTTATTTAATTATTCAATTAATCTTTTCAACAGTCAATTAAATAAATCATTTTTAGTTTCGAATGTTGAATTAAATTAACATTTAATTCATAATTAATTGTTTATGTCACATTATTCTGTTGTTCATTTATCTAATTATTCACTCACCATCTGACTCGAGATCTATTTAAATCCATCAGTTATCTCTGGATTCGATATATGATCGTCTCTGCTAAGGGAATCTCTATCACAACCAGTCAGTTAGCTAGTTCTAATTCATATGTATGAACATATTTATTAATTAAATATCTTTATTTATTTAATTAATTCATGTGTGCATTCGAACGGATGATTGTCGAATTCTAACTTTATTTTTGACATTCAAAGTCTAATTCTTCTATTTTTCGAAGACTTTCAATTGAAGATTAAATCATTTATTTAATCTTGAACTCTTGTTATTAAATATTTTTGAACAATCTTAACACCAGATTAAATTATTATTCTAATTTAATCTTTATCCTGCAGAATTTCCCAACTCATGTTCTAACTGACACAAAACTCACATCGCATGGCATTCATCAATCTTGATCGTTGATCTCTCTTTCGAATATGAGCTGATCGTTCGAAAACCCAATTTCTATAAATTGACCTGTCATTATCATTATTCCTCCTCTTGAAATCAATACTTTTGAGAAGAACTTATAATCTTCAATATTTTTCTTAGACAATACATCTAGGCTATGCTTGCATACATTCATAAAATATGAGGGCAAGAATATTGATATAGTAAAATGGAGAAGGACAATCAAGATAATTCAAAGAGGTGGACTGATATTCAGTGAGATTGTTTCATATTATCATTTTTATCGTTTTAGTTCATTTGATTTGTTCTTTGTTGTTTGATTTAGATTTATGCTTGTTAGATTAGATTTAACCATCTTTTTGTGCATTAATCCATTTTATCTACATCACAAAATCCATAACACATGCAGACACAATGAATTGGAATTTCTAATATTCTTGAGCAGAATCAAAATGGTTTTGCAAGGAGAGATTCCCTTTTGGGAAATATATCAACCCTTGGCTCCGCTAGATCGAGAAGAAGAATTTTCCAACATGGCAACCAAGGCCTTCAAAGAGTTGATCCAAGAACACTTGGGTAGCAAGGATGGACTAAGACTAAAGGAAGTGATGATGTCTAAAGGGTGAAAATTTCATTATGCACACCACTCAAAATTCACTTTCCCATCATGTGCAAACATCATCATTCAAGTCAAGAGCTGTTTGGACAAGTTAGGACAGCCAAATCTTAATGAAGAGGAGTCAGCCACTAAGGCAAGAGAGTTTTCAACATTTGGAGGATAGCATATTAAAGTTGAACCAAGAAGTTCCATAGAGGTAAGTGCTAGGGAAGCAAAAACAAAGGCTGAAAATCCAAAGGAATGAGTTGACTTCCTTCGGATAGCAAAGAGACTTGACGAAAGTTCAGTTGGATGGGAATTAGAAAATCATTTCTCCATCAGTGAAGAACAATCCTCTACTCAGGAAGAACAATAGTTGGTAGTTGAAAGGCCCTACATAGAAGATGAATTAGCAGAATTTGCAACATTATATGCTGGGACAACCAATGTAGATGCTAAAATTTAGAAAGAAGAAGAGGTTGAAAGCCTTGGAGCAGCAGAAAATTATGATGAAAGCATAAGTGAAATATGATTAGAGGACCTCTCCTTCATAAATGAGAGTGATCAAGTGTCTAAAACAAAAGATTTAGAGGACTGGTAAAAACCACATGCCACGATGGTCTACCATAAAACTTCCTTCCCAACTGACGACGAAGATCCGGTGGTGGAAAGATATAATGAGCTTGTTTCAAGACTCACAAGGGATTGGTTAGAGCTAAGACACCAGGTGGATTTGGAAGTATTATTGCTGCCCAGTTGGTGTAGGCTTCATGACTTGGCACATTTAGAATTCATGTGTGAGTCATGTCAAGAGGCCATCATGCAATTCAGAGAATAGGTGGAGCAATTAAGCACATCACCTCCTATAGTTACTTCCAAACTTGAACTAGAAGTCCAAGAACGTGAACCCAATGATGACTTGGCTAAAGGCAGCCATCAAGAGGATCATGGGACAACGACAGAAGAATAACAACACAATTAGGAGCCTCCAAATGATGAAGCAAATCAAATGGGAGAGCTCTCTATCAATCATCAAGAATCTTTCCCTCTTGTAGAGAATTTGTACACAATGGATGATAGGCTTTATGGGGGAATTTTGGAGGAAGACCACTCATCATACATTGATCCTCTTGATGGGCCAGTGTCCCTTGCTGATTTCTTCCCACTTGGAATTGTTCCATAAAGGTATAGCGACACCGAGGAGGATTAAATTTCAGAAGATGGCGGTGATGAAGACATATTACCGAATCCTCTAAATGGTGAAACATTAGAAATTTTGGATTGGGAGAGGGACTCCTTCTCCATCTATAGTGATCATGAGAAAGAGGAGGCAAGTGAATAGCCTGATGAGCTACATGAGCTCCAAGGAAAATAATACCAAGGTGAGGATGTTTGGGCACCTACCCATGAAGCTAATATTCCTCACCAATTGTAGGTTGTGACTCCAAGTCTTTCCTCCTTGTCCATTGTTGACTCTCTTATGCACTCTGAGGGCTATAGAAAGGAAGATTCATGCATGTCATTCTTTTATGACATGAACTATAAAAAAACTGAGCTCAACACCAAGAAAATGAGATGGGATAGTGCGCTTCCTTTTGAGGACAAAAATCAAGTAGACACCAGGAAAACTGTTGAACTTCATGATACTGTTTATCTCATCGAAGAATAGCTAATAGGAGCTATAGGTCCCACTATTATCTTGGAAGAGGAGCTTACTGCCTCATTCTCCTAGCCTTATGTGAGCCCAAGATCAGGTACAAGGTTCCTTGAATTTGAAAATTTATCTTCACAATGCATGTTGCCTGATCAATTGGATTTTGATCTATAGATTTGTAATGCAAGAGGGATTTTGCACCATCCATTGCATCCACCTAAGGCTGCCAATGCAAAGGTTGATCACTATGCAGTTCTTGCTCTTGACCGTCAAATATCACCACCTTCGTGCAATGACATCTAGGTTCTATCTTTCCCTACTCCTATGAATACATACAATTGTGTTCATCAGTTTGATTATGGGAATGAGGGAAGATGAACTTGTTTATGGATCAGCCACGAGTTTTATGAATTACCTTAACTGTTGATTCTCATTGAATGCATTGTTGAGAGTGCTGCAATGTTGAACTTCTTCTTTTGGAATATAAAGATGAATTTGCATGGCTTAGAACTATGATGATTTCCCTTTTTCTTGTGCATGCGTTACGAAATCCAATGGGTGCAAATGTCTTTTCACCTTTCCTAAATGTGGTCCTTTATAAATGTCTTTGTACATAGTTGTTTTTGAGTAGTGTAGGTTTTGTGTATATATCCCCGTTTTCCTACTTTTGGTGGGCTAGGTTGATTTTCCATAGGTTGGTTGCTTTAGACTATTTTCCTTACTGTTTTCTTTCATTATCCTACTTTGTTTAGTGTAGGTTGTTTTCTTTCCACTTGCTTCCTATTTGCTTATGCTTTGCTCGAGGTCCCTCTACTTTTAGCTAGGCACATTTGTACGCACAAACATAATTTTATTGCCTGGGGTTGTTCTATGTATTTCTTTGATAAAATCCAATCAATTTTTTAGAATGGACGGTGGAGGTCTTTTGTTAGTGTCAAGTGACCTGGGTGTTTGATTCGAAGGGGATAGGTCATTGGTTGGTTTGACTCAGATGTATTTTAAAATACTATATCTCTTATACACCTTAAGAATCATGAGGTTGTTGTAGGTCCTTTGTGAAGTCCAATTAAGTGAAAAATATAAAATTTTGCTTCAACGCCATTGTGATTCTCAGCCCTGAGCATGAGCTTCACTGCTTGCGGGTTTAAATGAAAAGAGTTGAAAAGAAATAAAATCAAAGCAAAGAAAGAAATAAAAATGATGAAAATCAAAAGAAAGAAAATTCAACTTTTAGGAGGATACAAATAACTCTTTTGGGGCTATGGACACCCAACCGACAATAGAGAAATGTTCAGTAGAATCACAATGAAAAACTCATCGGGGCTATGGACATGTGACTGGCAGTGAGGTAATGCCCCAAATGCTTTTGGAGTTAGAATAAACTATGTAGCTTAACTTGATGGAGCTTGGGTTCCTGTAGTAACTTAAGGATAGGAATTAACACATCTACACACGCTTGGATTTTCAGTTTACAGACAGTTAGGTTGACTAGTGGATTTGGTCCTTTGGTCAAGTGTTCAGTTTTTTTGTCCTAGCATGAGGATCGAAACCAAAGATTTTGGGTTCATGATTCCATTTTTTCTGGAGCATTCCCCTAGCAAGTCGCCATTTTTTGTGCATATTTCGCACACATGCCCTGCTAAAGGCAGGGATCCCCTTTCTTTTGCTCCTGACGGGTCATTTTCATAGCTTCCCCACTCTATGTGCCCCTTTTACCAACCCTAAGTTAGTCATGTTCCTTTAAACGATCAAATCCCCCTTGGCCAGATTCATCTGCCTTAAATTTCACTAAGTCATTTTCCTTTGCAAGCTAGGTCCTACAGGTTTCCCTTATCTTATCACCCTAATGTCTATTGGGCCTCACAAACCTGCATTTGTAGATCTCCTCTTTTCATTTGTCATTGTGTCTCGTTGCTTGTCAATAGAGAAGCATCAATGTCTGGCCATTTGGCATATCCTATGTCCACCTTCTTCGCTATGTTCATCAAGTTTTGCGGACCCACAATTATGGGTCATCTCATGCAGGATCCACATCCAGCTCCTCCATCCCCATCATTGTTGTTACCAAGCGAGGAGCGTCACCTCTTCCACCGGTGTTGAACTAAAGGGGAGACTATTGGGGCCATGCAACATTTCGATGGCTTATCACCAAAGGGGCGATCACGATGCACTAGAATGTGTTGGGATGAAGTTATCGATTTAAAAAATCATTTAAGTTTGTTGTAAGATCCAGAAGTCACCTCGTTGTTTATAAGCGGTCCTCCCGCACAACTTCTCTACATGATCCTTCCCACATTTGACTGCTCGCACCCTAAAGGAAGCATTCCTTTGTAGCAAACCTGCATTTTTCTCTTGCAACCCAAAAGTGTGTTCTCACAGATTGGTTCTCTAGAGCGTGGCTGAGTAACGTGCTCCCCAGATGAAAGAAAGAAAGTTCGAAGGAGTTGCAGTGATCATCTACCAAGCAAGGGAGTAATCTTAATCTATGGAGTTGATGATCTGAGCATTTACTGGAGTACTAGTTATCACGGTGGGGCATTCAAAGGTTGCACTCGTTGAAATATATAGGTGAACATGGCATTGTGAGCTTGCCTCTTGCAAAATTTGTGGCTCTCATTGTCGTTACTCAAGGACAACCTTATGTCAGTCATCCGCATCTTGAAGCTCGTCGGAGTCTTCACTTATAGGGTCCACATTCTTTGTAGTTGTCTCCTATGATGATGTTTTTTAATGGCCTTGACGCTCCAGCACCCCGCATGCTACTTCTGAAGAAGGTGTTAGTGTGGTCTCCTTACTCCCAATATGTCATGTTTCCCTCACAAGTCCCTAGTCAATCTCTAAAGTCGAAGGCGCGGGCTACAATTGGCTTACGAAATGAAATGGTATATCTCGGCAGCGTAATGAAATAAGGAGGCCGCCTTATAAAGTGATAAATGGCTGCACTCCATCCCTTGACGGACTTGAGCAAGGTGGAACCTGAAGCCCTCATTGTCTTCATAAATATAAGGTGTTATTGAGCATCATTTCCGCCAGCAGTGTGTAAGCGTACATTAATGGAAACTCGGTGGAAATATTGCAGGCATCCGATGGTGAAGTTGCATGAAACCGTATTGAATTTTGTGGCTTTCGAGGGTTGGGCGTGGAACAATAATTAGCATTGGTGGAATCAAAGTGATCAAACATGGGTGCATAGGGCTAGTGAGAAACATGAAATTTATACCTGACAATCATGTTTAAATGATAAATACATGATCGATCGATAGCCAGGGAGACATTCAAAGTTTATCAGAAGGTAAGACATCTTTCAAAATGAACTGTGTGACCATTAGAACAACTTATGCATAAAGCATTTAGTATTCTATAGGGTATCACAATTGGAGATGTCACTCATTAAGTGTGAAACGATTATTCAGTTAGGAATGTAAAAGTTTGATGTTGATGAGCTAATCATGTTTGACGTTTTATCTCCGTGGGCTGGGTTTCGAGTAATAGTCATTAAGCAGTGCAGATCCTACATCTTTATAGGACGTTTGTTTTCATTGTAACTATAATAGCTTTCCCACAGCGACACCCCGCCCTCCTTCACCCGCACAACTTACTCACTACAAAGATCCCCTCCAATTTTCTGAGAAGGTTTCAAAATAATAATGTGGCAACCACAACTTAAAGAACTAGGTAGTAATGATTTGCACTTTATTGATCAACTCTCAAGGGTTGTGGGAGGCCATAGTGTGGCACCTGCCAATATCGGACTCTATTACAAAGACACTCTTACCTCAGAAATGTACATCTTCCATGTGGAATCTGCAAGTCATGAAGCCATTCAAGTGGCTCTTCTTCCAATCACCACCCATGTGCACCCTTCAAGAAAATTGCTCGTTTGTGTTCACCATTGTAAGAAACATTGTGTAGTGATGATACATGCCAGTAATGGGCCCGAGATAATGATAAATTACCTCAAAGAAAAAATGGAGGCAAGAAGAAGTATGTGTAGCACATTAGGCGATTGAGAGGACCTCCACTTATTGAAGATGCAAATAGTAACGAATTGAGTGATGAAGGCCGATCTTCCCCCTCCAATTCGCGTGCCAACTTGGAAGGATTGACATAGTGCCTTGACGTTAGTATGTCATTTTGATTGGGTAAGGTTGGTCATGTGGGGAACTTCTTGCGGACTTCCCTTAAGCAATGCCATATCTCCCACCAACATCTTCACCCTTACTGCCTCACACGCTTCTCCACCCACATGACATTGTTGCAGATCTAGGTTGTGTAGGTTCCACTCGTTTCAACACTACAAACCATTTGATAATTCCACTATTAACAACGGATTCCACTCATAAGGAGTTCATCTCTTCTAATTCCGCTCTTCAACAAATTTCTCAACACGTCCACCCGCCTGCTTCCTCTCGCATGGTGTTTCCATGGCAGGTGCTCGTGTTCACTTTTATGGATGCATTTTGAAAGGGCAAGGCCACCACCTTCTCTACTGCCATTGAATCAAGGTGAGGACTATTCGAACCAGACGACTTTGTCATCCATATTACACCTCTTAAATGATGCTTCTTCAAATGGTTTACTTTATAAATAGATAAATATCTCATGTTTGAAGAGGGAGTAGTAGCGATGAGTGGGATGAAAATAGAAATTATTCGGATAGTAGGGGCAACACGCAACAGTTCGATGATATTGGCAATTGCAGTAAGAATGAGGATACTCCAAAAGAACATGGTGGAACAAATGATTATGGGGAGCATGTCTTGTGGGTTTGCAGGTTTTTCCCTCCCATGTGTTGGCGAGGATATACCTGTAGACTGTGGTGACCTCAATGCCATTTCTTAGCAGTAGCGGCCACCCACACGCCCCTTCCTGCATGGCTCCCTTGTGCGACCACCTTGTCAAAGAAAATGGATTTGAGTGCTACAGGCACTGCTCATAATTGAATGAGGATTTTTAAAAGGGATATACTTCAAGCAGGTAGAATTCCTTGAAATCATCTTTCAACTAAATGGGACGTGGGATATGAAACCGAATCATTTATCTTTGAATTTTATAACATTGGATAATTTAACATTGGACTCCTGTTACTAATTATTCCATGGTGAGTATTGTGTTCACAGTATGCAAGTGTGTGTCATGCAATGAACATTATCATTAAGGGAAGAATATGAATACTAGTTAATCGATGATTTCAGGGAATTGAAAATGTTGAACTGAGGATCTTCAATTAGACCTTATGATACAATGTTTAACGCTTTGAATTCAATATGAACTAATATTTCATAAAACCTATGTTGTGCAGGTTAAAGTGCGACTAATATAAGAGGGAAGGTATTGTCAAATGGGAAATTTTCTAGGAGAAAAAATCTGCAATTGGAGGAATGTCTTCATGCAGGATACATCGAGAATGATATCCAAAAGGGAAATGCTTCAAATCAAACACGCTTAAATAATAGATAGTTCATCAAGAGAAGACCAATAGGCCACTAACTGCATACTGAAGGAAGTCAAGGAAGATAAGTTAGAGGCTTGTCCACCAAATTCAGAAGAAAGAAGGAGTTGTCTAGTTTTTCATTAAACGATCACGATCCGTTAGGAGCTGTCCCGTAAGATCAGGAGTTGCATGTCTTCTCTTCGGCAACACAAATTTTCAAGAAGATGCACTTAATTGGTTGAATGAAATGCTGCAAACACATCAATAGGAGGGCGACCTTCACAAGTTCTAGCCACAGCCTAGAAAGCAACTACAGGACAAAAGTGCTACAACACCAGAGTCACTAGAAGACAAAATAGGAATGAGACAAAATTGTATTTTAAATTTCCATATATTTGGGGTTAGGTGAAACTCTAACTTGTAATGAATCTAGGCCACACAATTTAAATCAATCCTAGCCATTCATTTGGGCTTTGGAAAACTATAAATATGGGCTTTCCCCTCATTTGTAAGTGTTGGAGAATTGGTGTAATGGGCATTTTGCAGAAATAGAGAGAAGCATTGGATTGTTATGGGTGTTTCTTTTGAGTTTGTTTGTTATGCATGCATGGTTCAACTTCAATATTAGTTTTATCTTGTAGTTTCTTGAATTTCGTTAATGGTGTTGGTTGTTATAGTATTGGATGCACTTCCAACTCATGCTTTTTGTGATTTGTTGATGATAAATCACTTTGCAAATCTAGTCTGCTAAGTTATTGGCTACAACTTAGTTCAATTGTGTGTTCATGAGGTGAATGCACAATTTTAAAAAATTAGCAGACCTTAAAAGATTGCACTGATTTTGTGCAACTGTAGGTTTCTCTTGGTCAAGAAAAATCTAGTTTATGGGAGTCTGTCTACTATAACACCCTCCATTGTTACTGTTCATTCATAGCTTAGATTTAGATTAGCTTCTCTCACCCTTTCTCTTATGTTATTTCTTTTGAACATTTGTTAGTTTAGGATTCCAAGCATCACAAAAATGCTAAATTTGATGAACATGGTGAACTTCATCTTGTTTTGAGTGAGACTCCATTATTCATTCACTTCCAGCACTTTGAAACTCCAATTCAAGACCCAACTTCCCATGCTTTGTAAACCATAAAGGCCTCCATGTGATTACTAGAAAAACACATCAACCAATTGAACTATTCCAAGCATTGTCATGACTTGACACACGAGAGACCTTGGGGTGATTTCTCCAACTTAGTTGCTGACATTACCTTTCAAGAGAGGTAGTGCACTTGTGCACTGCCTATGTTGAGAAGGTACAAAAATGCCCATCAACAGGTTGAATCCTGATAGCAATATCACAATTTGACATGCTATGGAAAATACCTCCTACTTATCAATTGATGAGCTAAAAAGGCTCTATAATGAATGGTTCATAAGGCACAACACTTGTTGAAGGTTGTGCAAATGAGGTTACAAACTAAGTAGGTTTAACCCTGGTGGAAACTTTGTGCTTAAGCGCACTTGAGCTGGAGTGGTACTAGGATGGGTGACCTCCCAAGAAGGCCCAATGCTTCATCTCTATGAGCATCACCTAGATGCAATGAGTGCTAAGTGGATCATTCATTATCATGAGAGATGGGTTCTTGTGAACCACTTCTCATGAATCATAGGTCAATGATTTTGACTCGTAAAACTACACGGTTGAATCTTGATAGCAATATCACAATAAAACTTTGTTGTTTACAAATGAAGACATACTGTTTATAATAGAATAATGTTTTCAACTAAACAATTATATTTTATAATAAAAAAATGTTGTTAACAAATGAACACACACTATTTATAACAAAACGATGTTGTTTTCAACTAAACAACTACAATTTATAATAAAACAATACTATTTATCTTGATTCAATACTACTGGAAACAACTCAAATACGGTATTATAATCAAAAAATATTGATTATAGCATTAGAAAGCTATTTATCTCCAAATAAAATTTCACAAAATACTTAGCCAATATGACCCTTTTGTTAGTTCTAGCTAACTGTTTGCTATGAGTTCATCAATGCCATATCATTCTATTTATGCAAGAAATTAAACAAAACTAATGTCTTTTGGTACAATCAATGAAAATTGAATGGCATTGTTGTCATTTCCAATCGCTTATCCATTGGGACAATTTAGTCGATTGTCTCTTAAGAGACCTAGAACATAAGAGTGATTGCAATAGTTTTAAACTTAAAGTATTGTCATTCTAAGAATTACTAACAATCATGAGGTTGTTAGGTTTTTTATTGCCATTGAAAACATTGGTTGATTCTTGAAGAAAGGTCGATAGTCAGTTTACTAATTTGACAGTTGTTTGATGAACATATTCTTGATATCATTCTATGAATAATTACTACAAAATAAATATACATACTGGTAAAGTCATTCTGTGAGTGTGTCTCACATGCAAGAGTGTGGAGAATCTTTTAGGGTGCAAATAAATTTATGAGCATCAAAGACTACAATTTATCCTAAGGATCATCACCAGTTAATGAAAAGAAAGAAAGTGTCATTTCCGCAATATTTGAGGAGAATGATCTTTGGCCATTTTAATAGCAACATGAAATATATGTCATCATTCCTATGAACAATGGAAGCAACCATTTCACCACATTTTGAGCCTTCTAGTTGCTTGACCTAGCCGATAGAATAATAAACATCACTAAACTTTAAGAATCTAACAACAAGATAAAAAGATATATACAAATTTCCCTCTAAGGGAAATGATGACGATGCCATATCATTCAAGAGATAATGATTTTAGTTATCATATTACATCCAGTTACCCTTAAAAGGGTTAATATTTTACATGCAAGATAGTAATATTGTAGTGATACAAGGTATCACAGACACGACATAACGGTGATCAATCAATGAAGTCGATGAAAGGAAATGCTAAGTGTTGGTACATACTTTGTGCAACTATAGGTTTCTCTTGGTCAAGCAAAATCTATTTTATGGGAGTCTGTCTACTATAGCACTCTCCATTGTTACTATTCATTCATAGCTTATATTTAGATTATCTTCTCTCACCCTTTCTCTTTTGCTATTTCTTTTGAACCTTTGTTAGTTTAGGTTTCCAAGCATCACAACAATGCTAAATCTGATGAACATGGTGAGTTTCAGCTTGCTATTTTGAGTGAGTAGCCACTGTTCATTCACTTTGAGCACTTTGAAACTCCATTTGTAGACCCAATTTTCCATGCTTTGTAAACCATAAAGGACACAATGTGATTACCAGCAAAACACATCAACTAATTAAACTATTCCAATCATTATCATGACTTGACATCCGAGAGACCTTGGGGTGATTTCTCCAACTTAGTTGTTGAAATTACCTTTCAAGAGAGGTAGTGCACTTGTGCACTGCCTATGTTGAGAAGGTGCAAAAATTCCCATCAACAAGTTGAATCCTGATAGCAATATCTCAATTTGACATGCTGTGGAAAATACCTCCTACTTATCAATTGATGATCTAAAGTGGATCTATAATGAATGGTTCATAAGGAAAAACACTTGCTGAAGGTTTTGCAAATGAGGTTAAAAACTAAGTGGGTTTAACCTTGGGGGAAAATTTTTGGTTAAGCATGCTTGAGCTGGAGTAGTACTAGGATGGGTGACCTCTCAGGAAGGCACAGTGATTCACCTCTGTGAGCATCACCTAGATGCAATGAGTGCTAAGTGGATCATTCATTATCATGAGAGATGGGTTCTTGTGAACCACTTCTCATGGATCATGGGTCAATGAGTTTGACTCGTAAAACTACATAGTTGAATCCTGATATCAAAATAAAATAATGTTGTTTATAAATTAAGACATATTGTTTATAACAGAACAATTTTTTTAACTAAACAATTATATTTTATAATAAAACAATGTTAACAAATGAACACATACTATTTATAAAAAAATGATGTTTTCAACTAAATAGTTATAAGTTATAATAAAACAATACTATTTATCTTGAGTCAATGCTACTGGAAACAACTCAAATACGGTATTATAATCAAAAAATATTGATTATAGCATTACAAAGCTATTTATCTCCAAATAAAAGTTCACAAAATATTGAGCCAATATGACCCTTTTGTCAATTCTAGCTAACTATTTTCTATGAGATCATCAATGCCATGTCATTCTTTTTATGAAAGAAATTAAACAAAATTAATGTCTTTTGGTACAATCAATGAAAACTGAATGACATTCGTGTCATTTCCAATTGCTTATCTATTGGGACAATTTAGTCGATTGTCTCTTAGGAGACCCAAAACATAAGAGTAATTGCAATAGTTTTGAACTTAAAGTATTTTTATTCTAAGAATGACTAACAATCATGAGGTTGTTAGGTTTTTTTATTGCCATTGAAAACACCGGTCGATTCTTGAAGAAAGGTCGATAGTCAGCTTACCAATTTGATAGTTGTTCAATGAACATATTCTTGATATCATTCTATGAATGATTAATACAAAAGAAATATACAAACTGGTAAATTCATTATGTGAGTGTGTCAAACATGCAAGAGTGTGGAGAAATTTTTAGGGTGCAAATAAATTTATGAGCATCAAAGACTACAATCGATCTTAAGGATTCTTGCCACTTAATGAAAAGAAAGAAAATTCTGTTTCTACAATATTTGAGCAGAACGGGCTTCAGCCATTTTAATAGCGATATGAAATATATGTCATCATTCCTATGAATGATGGAAGCAACCATTACACCCCATTTCAAGCCTTCTAGTTGCTCGACCTAGCCGATAGAATAATAAACATCACTAAACTTTAAGAGTATAACAACAAGATAAAAAGATATATACAAATTTCCCTCTAAGGGAAATGATGATGATACCATATCGTTCAAGCGACAATAATTTCAGTTATCATATTACATATGGTTACCCTTAAAAGGGTTAATATTTTACATGCAAGATAATAAGACTATAGTGATACAAGGTATCACAGACACGAAATAGCGGTGATCAGTCAATGAAGTCGATGAAAGGAAATGCTAAGTGTTGGTACATACTTTCGGGTAAGAAACAAGTAGGGACAATGCAAAAAATTGGGTATCATGTGAAATTGAATAAAGTCGATGTCTAAGAAAGAAAATTATATTTTCCAATATCTAGTTGTCATTTCCCCAATTGAGCCCTAATTTCATTTCGGTAGGAAATAGTGTTTATCAACACTAAAGTGAAATTTGAATTTTAAATAATAAATAATATTAATAATATTAATAATAAAAATTTAAATTATTAAAATTAATATTTAAATTTAAATAAATTGTTTGGCTAACCTTTTTGGGAAGGCGTTGGTGATCTTCTTTAAATCTGAGCTTGAGTCATTTTGAAGGCATCTAGAAATCACGAATTGAAGTGGAGCGTAGCTTCTAGGCTTCAGGGACAGTCTACTGATAGTCGACTAGGTGGGACGAAAACCTCACTCTAGATTTTCATAAATTTCCTTCCTTTCTTATTCCACAATTGACATTACATTTACTCTATTCAGGTTGGGAATGAGTGATCATTGCTATTAGGAGTTGGATATTAAGCAGCCAGGCCGAGCCTTTAGCTTTGGTCGACATTCAATCGATCACCTTCAGAAACCTGGGCATCAGTAGAGATATCGGGAGACAATTCTGATAAAATCATAGAATCTTAGATTCTCGTCAACAAGTTTCCAGAGATCAGATCTGCATCACGGGGTTGCCACACTATAGGAAACTTCAATCATCATTCTATTTCTAATGATTCACTCTCAATAGACAATTCTGAGGATTTTTCATAAGTCAAGGAGAGATATCTCGGGAAATCGCATCATTAGTATTGTCAGTGTCATTTTAGAGCTATGTACCAGGAATTTTTTTGTCCTCCTCGGCATACGATCTAATCTAGAGCATCGTTTAGTCTATTTTCCAAATGTTCATTGTTGTGAGTGCGGATGGGGACATACTAAAGATTCCTGACTTTTTGCATAGCTTCTATACTTTTCTGGTGAATGCATCGAAATAGTTGATGAACATTGTCTCTCAGAATTGTTCATTCCTATTTTTCTATTGTATGATATATTTACAACTTTGGATGAAAAACTAACCTATTAATTCCTATGTTGATCATTATGATTACTAAAGGAGTGATTCCCTAATGTATATACTGGCGATATTCTGCAATCTCAGTGCATTCCAGTGGCATTCATGTGAAAATTGATATTTTTCCTAACATTGTAATCTGTATATTCATTGCTTATTCAAATCTAGGATTTATATCACCATGTGAATTTAGTGTTTTCCAATATTTCCACATGTTGTTATTGTGATCTTAGGCCGAGAACCTTATAGTGGTATCAGAGCCATAATTCTGCCAACCTATAGACAATCAGAGATTTATAGAGAGAGAAAGAGGGTAGAGGCAAAGGTAAGATAAATATGGAGGCACAAACTAGTGAAATCAAATCTTTCATTAAGAAGCAGGATCAAGTAAATTAGATGCTGATATAAATGATGCAAACTCTCACTACTACAATAACCAACCACAAATCGAGACCTGGGATAAAGGACATAGATCTTGAGACTGAGGCATCCAAATTTTTGAACGAATATCAAAGTTTTTCAGATGATGCAAAATATTGCATTCCCTTTGATGCATACGTGAGAGCACATGAGTCCCCCTACTCCTGTAAAAAGGGACTTTGTGACTACATAAGGTGAAAGAAGAAAGAAGAAGAAGATTCAAAAGCTGCCAAGGAAGAGATTAAATGGCCGAAGCTAGAAGAATCAGTCTTGAAACAAGAAATACCGAAGATGAAGGAAACTGAAACAGTGAAGGACACATAAGAGTCAGAATCACAAGAGGTACAAGAGGACACTATAAGGAGGTATGATGATTTTGAGGTTGTGATTTTGAGTAGTAGTTCTTCATCCCCACACGATCATGAGATAGAAGGGTATCATAAGGATGAGGAATAATCTTTCCTTGTGGAGACACAAGAATTACTTGATGGCCCTTCAAAGAAGTGTTTGGAAGCCCAAGACAAAGAGGATTTGGTTGATTGCAAGAAATGAGGTTTTGAGGAGGACGTGAAGACTAAAGAAGACACCAAACTAGTCATGCTGAGTCCATCTCAAGGAGGTATGGTTTCATTTGATATTCCTTTGTTGCCTTTGCATCGTGGTTTAAATATATTTGAGACAAATGTTTCCCATAAATATGATGATGACTAGAGAAAAGAGGTCCCACAAAAAGAAGATATTTGGAGAGATCCCCAAGCTGGAGCACATAGGGAAGAATTCCACCCTAAGAGGGAAAGTGAAAAAGGGTTTGAGGAAGTGATCCAAGTGTTACCCCCCAATGATTAGCTACATGGAGGTGATGCATCTTTTGGAATGGTCATGGATGACAAGCATGGATCAACTATGTCACCACTACTAGAGAACACATAAGTCTTCATGGCCACCATGAGATTGAAGGAAATGTTGATTCGGATTTCACTAAACAAGCACTAATGGATCAACTATATGGAGGTATGAGTTCTACTAGTATTTCTTTGTGTGAGCCTAGCTTCACTCCACCCACCCTTTGTCTTGTTTGGAAGGATTCAAACTATGATTTGGGTAACTTGGATAGTGGTGAGGTTTATGCATATGAAAGCAATATAAAGATATTATCATATATGGAGCCAAGTAATTGGGATAAATTTGAATTGAGCCTAGATCACTTTATGATTGTGCATGTTCCCTACTCCTATGATTATGATTCAACTCACCATTATGATGATGATTCCTTGATGGAACTCAAGTTTGACCCAACATCAAAACATGAACTGTGTTGGAAAGATGCCACAGAGGTAGCTGATTTTGGGAAACCTAGTTGTGAGTATAAATTAGGAATGACTGATTAGATTTATGATGGTGATGTAGAAGATAAATCAGAAATGTTGCATGGAATTATTCGGACCCATAAGCCACACATGTTGGAGGCAACTAAGGATGAACGATAGTCAGATCATGGCAGCCCTAACTTACTTTGATGACATTCATAAAAGGATGGAAGATTTATGTTGGAAAGCCCTAGAAGGACCACAAGGAGGTATATCTCTTGATGATTTGCACAGACTCCAAGAGAATTAAAGGTAGTGAATTCAACCTTCCTACACTTACTTGTTTATAAGAATCATCTCCTCACACTCAACAAGATTCATGTTGGTTACTTGAAACAAAAGGAAGATGAAATGGAGAGCACTATGGATTTTTGGGTGAGAACTCAAATGGCTTCTCGAGAATCAAAAGAGCATTGCGGGGAGTGGAGCTTGGTGCACTCTTCATCACTCTTTGTGGAATTTCAAAATTTTGTGGTAGACACATCCAATGAAAGACATGGTAACAAGAAAGGGGAAAAGAGTGAAGACACGATGGAATGTCTTGAAGGATTCCATGGAGACATTGTTTTCAGCCATAGAAATGAGTTTGTAACACACGACTTGCACTTGGATAGACCTCATGGACCAACACTTATTGGTAACCATTCCCTTGTGGAGGCAAAGACGATTGAGATCAAGGTGAATCCCATGCATGAGCATGATGTAGGGGCTGACAACATACTCATATCTTCACCATATCATGTTATGACAACCAAAGGAATTAGCATTGAAGGTTATAATTCTCATGAGGAAACTCATAGTGGGTCAACACATGTTGGAGAGTATAAGAATATATGCAAGGAAGTGATTGAAGGATATATAAAAGGGCATATTTGCAGTCCTAAGTTTCTGATTTGAAGCAACAATCCCTCATTCTTTCATAATCAGATATTGGTGACACTTACACATTAGAATCAAAGAGGAAAGACTCCTCCTATGATCAACATTACCTAATGATTCAAATATGAATATTTGATATGCCCTAGCATGAAGGACAAAAAGGATATATGGGGCATGTGGAACATGAAGAAGGAGCCTCATATGGTAGCCAAGCAAGTGAAGCAATCAGATTTGAGGTATGAATCAGAATTCCTTGTTTGTTCACATATATTTCTTTATATGGAATTGGTGCCACCTCTTTGGGGGATTCATTCAAAGGTTCACCACATACATATTGTAATGGAGCACACACTTACTGAACCATCCATTGGTATTATTCCTTCATGTGTGAATGGAGAGAGGGGTGGAGCATATTTGGGTTGGTCATTGACTCTTCATCTAGAATAGTTGAGGAGTTTACTTGTGACAAGGTACAACCCCATCAAATTGAAGACTCCTTGGTGGAGCATGAGACTTCCCTACTCTAGGGACTTATGACACATATCATGCATGTATTTTATTTTGATTGGAGCACATGTGGAGGAATGTAGTCTCAACTGGTCTATAGACCTTGGTATGAGGGTATTATCATAATACAAGACTTTGGGTTGTAAATAATTGTGTCTCAACTAAGCTATGAAGTATGGCCTCTGCCTTATGCTTTGATAAGAGATGCCCACCTTACATTGTTGTACGTGGATCTCCTAGTGAGTACTTGGAGAACAGTGATTTATTTGGTAATTTGGAGGGATAGGAAACATCCCTTTTGGCATAATGATGAGGCACTATCACATCCATGGGAGATCTTTTAGAGTTATGGAATTATCTGGTGATGATAGCTTTTCAAGATACACTTGCCACTTTATAGTTGGTGGTTGTGTTAGTGTGATAAGTAGGGATCTAGGTATCAATATGTTTGGCACATTAATCCAATGGGATCATGATGATGGACTTGATGGGATTAATATTAGAGTGGAGCAGTAGAAGGCTCAGTGTAAGTGGCCATTGTTGGCATTTGGCTTCTAGTGTTTTCATTGATGGAAACCTAAAGTCATTCATCCGGTCCACAGTCTATTATTGGTTCATACTGGTAGAACAGAATGAAGAACATGGCATCCAATTAAAGGAAAAGATGTCAATCTGAATACCTCACCGAACTATTATTTTGAGTTGTGGATCTTAGAGGAAGGTTTCTTGATGTTTTTCTTACCTGGGTATGTGCAAGATCATCATGGGAAAAACAAGCCCTTAAGTGGCAATAAAAAGATAAAAAATCAAAGTTAGACAACTTGATGTAAAAATTTGAATAAGTTATCTATATTATTTCAAAAAAATGTAAAAATAGAATCTGTAGCAAATTGAATGTAGTTTCTAAACTACTAAACCTTTATTTAAAAAAAAAAAATCTATTTGGTGAAAATTTGAAATTTCAATGTAGTAGTATTTAAATTTCAAGGTAAAAATAAGTAGTAGGTATCTATCTGACCACCCTAACCGCAATAAAATGATAATATTTTTTTATAATCTTTTAGATTTAAGTAGAGGACTCATGTATCGATGTGATGCAAATTTTTTTACAATTTTTTCCAAGTAAATAATTAATTATGATTTTTTATTACAACTTAAAAAAAATATAAAAGCTCATCTGTCTAACCACCTTAACTTGGTCAAAAATTCATGAAATTCATTTTTATTTTTTTTAATCCTATATTATGAAAAGCATAGAATGTGACACATGTTTCAGATTCAAAAAATGTGATACCATTTGAAAATTATAGATGTTTTTAAATTAGCCTATCAATTAGGAATTTATTCGTAATTCTAATAGAAAATGAATAATAATTATTTATTAAATTCAAAGTAAAGCATAATTTATATTGGTGGAAAGATGAAAATCTCCTCTAAAAACCTTTTTCATTTCATCAATTTTGGGTAAAAAAAAAGTTGTCAGCCACATGGGCCATCATATGACTTACATATCACCACTTTTTGGCCCATCATGATCCTACACATACCCATCTTATTCGAGAATTATATTGATGCACATTCACTGGTATAGGATCTAGGAGATCCGATGCACTAATTTTTTGGTTATCTGTGCTAGAACGCCGACTTGGCGAAATTAGTCATTACGGATGTTTAAGAAGTAATTAGTTAAAAAAAATTTATGTTTGAATATGTTTATTTGGGTCCTCACTATTCTTTAACCAACTATGGGTGGTGCGCATAAAAAATTAGTGGTGGATTTAGCCGACAGTTGAAAAGTATTTTATGTTTTATGTAAGCCAACATATGAATGATCAAATATTTGATAGCAGATATATATGAGATCGATAGTATCATTTTGTGAGAGAAAATGTGTGGTATGCGAAGTATATAAGTGTGTGATGCAAAATTCAGAAGGATAGTGGTCCGAATTCATCTGTGCATGGATTTGTGTTGCGAATTGTAGAGAAGACCAGAGTAGAGCAGAGCGAAGAGAAGAATCAGACATAAGGTCCAGAATCTGATCCATGAGCCTAACCAAAACTGTAACTTGGCATAATTAGATGCTACTACTTCAGTTCAATCCTTCAGATGGTTTTAATATGAAATTTTGTAAGGTAGTGAGCCTTTATATTGAGTAGTGTGCTCTAGGCAGTGTGCCTAAATGCAAGTGCATTCCCTTTTGTAAAACTTATATTTGAGTACTCAAATTGTGGATTAACCTCTACCTTGGTTTTTCCCCTAACAAGGTTTCCATGTAAAATCCTTATTTAATGGTGTTGTGGATGATTACTTTGTGTTTTTGCATCTTTCTTTGGTTTAATATTGAAATGGTTTAATTATTAGATTAATAAAGCTAAGATTTGCATAACACTGGTTCACCCCCCCCCCCCTCTCAGTGTTCCCTTGAGTCCAAAAATTGGTATCAGAGCATCTGGTTCCTCTAAATAAGTCTAGTAGCTTGAGGTGGATCTTGGAATGTGATGGACTCTGGTAGTCTTCAGCAAAAGCTTGTGGTGGCACTTGATGACCTTGATCAGTCTAAAGAAAAAATCTGAGAATTAAAAGAAAATCTTAGGGATGCTGAGAAATTCATTCAGACCTTGAAGGATGAGATTGTTAAATCCAAGGAAAAGAGGAAAGATCTTTGTGATCATATTAAGAAGAAAGAAAGTGAAAACATGGATGATGCTCACCTAAATCAAACCTTGAAGGAAATAACTGAAGAATTTGAAAAGCTTGCCAAAGACAATGCTACCCTAAAGCATGAAATGGAATCTATGGTGATGAAGCTGACTAAGAAGATTGATGAAAGAAAAAATAATGAGGAGATTCTTGCCCAATCCTTAAAAGAAAGATCTAATGAATGTAGAAGAGCAAATTGAAAATTCATTCAGTTAGAAAGTGAATTGCAACAATCCATAAATAATGAAGAAGAACTTGAAAAACAACTTATTATTCTCAGGGATAAATTTTCTACTGCAAATGAATACAAGGAGAAGTTTAAGATTAGTTTTGTTAAGCTTGATGAGTTGACTCAAGGACAAAATAATTCTAAATAAAATTGAGGTACTGGATATGAAAAAGGAGAAAGTTTCGAGTCTAGAAAAAGAAATTTTAGGCAAGGAAATCAGATGAACAAAGATGGAAGGTATCCGGTAAGACAACCTAATTATCAAAAGTTTAATGGATATTGTTTTTCTTACAATAAATTTGGCCATATGGATATTTAGTGTAGAATTAAAATTAAATCAAGTAATCCATCATTCTCTGGTGAGTGTTCCCATTGCAAAAATTTTGGTCATAAATCAATTGAATGTAGAACTATGTCAAACTACTTTGTCAATAGAAGGAATGTTGAATGTTATACTTGTGGAAGAATTGGGAATATTACTAATCAATGTAGATCAAGAAGAAATCAATGGAATGATTGGTATAGACAAGGAACTACTGTTTGTTACAATTGCAATAGATACGGTCACATTGCAAGATTTTGCAGAAACAAAAATGTGGGTAAAAGAGGTCTAGTATACAAAGACAAAAATATACAGAAAAATGATAAAGAAAAGGGAAAAAATGATTGTGGATGAAATAAGAGATTAGATGAGGAAGACATCGGTAAGGAATAACGAATTTGATGCTGGAAATAGCTCTACATCGAAACCTGCTTCCGGTAATTCCTCTGAAAACTGATCTCAGGCCATTGGCCCAGGGGAGTTTTTCAAAAAAATCCTTTTTCCCCTATTCGTAAGATCATACCAAATCATGAGAATATTTTCAAAAGGTGTATTAATGATCTACATAATTTTTGGAAAACACTCACAAGGAAATTCAAAGAAATCATAGGTTTGCAAAAGAATTTTTTCTCGTTGCTTGAGAAAATAGAGTATCCGAGAAACCTAGGGAAAATGAATTTATTACAAGCATGTGAGCTATAAAAGATGAGTTGTAACTCTCATTTGTCACTTTGCATCGAAGAAGAGGAGGAAATCATTCTACAATAGAATACTGAAGGAGTGAAGTAAATTCAGCGGTGAATCTAGAAATTTATCAGGTACTTCAATTGTTTTGGAATTTCCATATATTTTGGTGTGCAATTGTACGAAGGGGAAAAATGGAACAAATTAAAGGGTCAATCAATTTAGATGAATACAACAATGAAAATATTAGAGCCATGAGAAATCTATTGTTGCCCAATGAATTGAAGTGGTTAAGAGAATCCAAACACAAGAATTTGGATATTTGGAATGAGTTTTCATACTTTGAGAATGCAAAACTCATTAAATTCATTTTGAGCATATTGAATGATGACACCTTGTTTCTGGAAAAAAACCTACATCATTTCGAAGGAATTAATTGGAAATGTGACTGGATTATGTAAAGTCGAGGATATACCAAGAAATAAATCCATCTAGAATAAATAATTTGAAACCCTAACTGGAATAATTGGAGATCAAAGGGCACTGATAGTATCGACAATCAAAAACCCTAATACAAAGTACATTACGCATGAAATATCATATAAAATATTTTTCAGGAACAAAGAAGGAGCAACTTCAGCTGGTGCAGTCTACATCTCACACAAGATGATAATGGAAGGTTTATACTTCAACCTATGTGGATTGTTAAAGGATCAATTGATGGAAAATGTGTAATTAATGAAGGAGATAGATTACCCCTTTAGGTTTGGTACTTTGGTCATATGTCTGGTAATTTATTTTTTGAATTTTTTACCGATGGATAATAATGTGGTTTGGAAAGTAAATGAACTGATGTGCAAACAAATATACACACACTCTAGGTATTTGGCTAATTGTGATCAAGAATTTGAAAGTTTCTTTAAGATTTTTCTAGGAAATTTTGGTTTAGTTGGTGATTCTCTTCTAGTAAGAACACTTGAAGTTAGTTCCTCTTCTGGTAAGATGGAGAGAAAGAAGAAAAGAGAAAAGAAATTTGTTGTTTGTACTCCTCTGGAATGCAAGATTCTAAAAATTGAAGGAAAAGGAAAGGAACAAGAAATTGTGGACATACCAGATGAAGAATCCGATGAGGAAACTGAGGACATACAAGGAAAAGAGCAAGATTCAGCTAGATCTGAATAAGAAAAGGAAATAACAGAAGCAAGTGAAGAAGAAGATGACTTGAAAAAAGAGAAGCTACAAAATATTATTCACAAGGAAGGTGGAATGCAAAAAAAATCTCAGTTATGGTCTATCAGACCATCATATGATCAGGATATGATCTTAAGTGTTCTAAGTGCTCATATTGTGCATAGTTAGATCAAATTGGAGAATTTTTAGAATATTTTACCTGAATAGATGATTGAATGCATTAAGGAAACTTTGGACTCCGAGTTTCAAAACAAAGAAGAAGGAGAAGTAATCTCTCATTTGAAGGGATAGTTTAGGCTATCGCTCACCAAATTGAAAAATAAAATGAATGAGCTGAGGAAATGCATAAGTGCAACAAATAACATCTACAAATATTGCATCTATTGGCCTCATGCATTTGGGAAATAAAAAGACAAGTTGGAGAAAATTGAAACAGAATTGAATGGAATTGGAAAAAGTTTTGATATATTTCAAGACCAGGATGGTAAAATCAAGAAGAGAATTGAAGATCTACAGTCTGAGCACACAAAAGTTTAGCTCACTAAAAAAACACTTGTGGACACTTTTTGGAAAGTGAAGGACCTAACCAAATGCAGACTGGAACAGATGGTTCAAATACTGAGGAAAGGTGAAAAGTTAGAAGATGTGATTACAATTCTGGAATCCCTAATTGAGATTGTTAGCAGGACATCCAAGAATAAAAGTATGATCATAATCATTGGGATTGCTATAGATGCTTGGAAGAAACTCCTCTCAGAAATGAAGGATAATCACAAGATAATTTTCTAAGTAACAGTTGTTCTTTTTTCAATTTTGAAGTTTTGGTTATATTTGAAAAAGAGGGAAAGAAAGAAACACATGTTTTGTCAATTGTTGGCATAGCTTTTCCATTGATGTCAAAGGGGGAGAGAATGCAATGAAAAATGCCTCATCAATCTAAGGGGGATCTATGTTTTGAATTTTGAAGTTTGGCAGCGTACTCATATTGATTTTGACACTTAGTCATTTTTCACTAAGTGTTGCCATCAATTCCAAAGGGGGATATTTTTGGAATATGGCTTCTAGTGTTGTCATTGATGGCAACCTAAATTCATTCATCCGGTCCATAGTCTAGTATTGGTTCATACCGGTAGAACAAAATGAAGAATAGAGCATTTGGTTAAAGGAAAAGATGTCAATCTGAATACCTCATTGGACTATTATTTTGAGTTGTGGATCTCAGAGGAAGTTTTTTGGATGTGTGTATTACCTTATTCGAGAATTATATTGATGTGCATTCACTAGTATATGATCTAGGAGATCTGGTGCACTAATTTTTTGGTTATCTATGCTAGAAGGTTGACTTGGTCAAATTAGTCATTGAAAATGTTTAAGAAGTAATTGGTTAAATGTTTTTATGTTCAAATATGTTTATTTGGGTCCTCACTATGCTTTAACCGACTATGGGTGGTGCGCATTAAGAATTAGTGATGGATTTAGCCGACAATTGAAAGGTATTTTATGTTTTATATAAGCCGACATATGAATGATCAAATCTTTGATAGCAGATATATATGGGTGTTGCCACAATAATGGGTTACACTTTTTGGGACACCCTGATTTTTGCTGAAATCACATATTTTTAGAAAATATAATGATTTAAGCCTTAAAAAGGTTCCATTTTAAGGGTTTTAATTGAAGAGGGTTTGATCAAACCCACTTATATCAAACTCCCTTGGATAGAAAGCCGCTAGTTTTAAACCATACCTATAATGGAGTCTCCTCTACACCTATCAAAATGGTGATAAAAAACCACTTTTGTTTTACCTTTTAGGGGATCAAATTAATCTATTTAAAATTATTTTTTTGTAAACATGTAGTCCTTATTATATGCTTCCAAAAAAGTATAATTTTAAATATATTTAATTTTATTATTATATTTATTTTTTATTTCTTGTGAATGTAGGTTTTCCAATGAACATCGAGGTCTTTATTACACACATACGAAAAAATAGGAAAAGAGAGAAAAAAAATTCTTAAAAAATCCATGTACACTAGCTATTGATGTCCTTATTCCAAAAAAAAAGAATAAGTTAATTCAAATGAATACAAAAAAAGTTATGCAGCTGAAAGTATAATATATCCAAATTATAATTACTCTGAATTAGAAAATTAATTAAAAAATATATATGCAACAAAAAATTATGAAAAAATATCCATCCCCTAGATAATGGTGTGAAACACTGTATTTAAAAAATTAGAATTGTATGCTTTCTATAAAAAAAGTTATGCAGCCGAAAGTAAGCATCTGTTTTTGAAAATGATGTTTAGTAAAAATAATAAGTTAATAAAAACTAGATAAAATAATTCACAATTTTTTTTATTTTTTATTTTTAAAATATAATTAGATTCTCAACAAAAAATATCACAAATCACTAGTTTGCTTCATCTTCAAATTCTTAATGGTTTAGCTTCTAGAGGTGTACGGAAGTGAAAATCTGGTGAAAAATGTTGATTTCAATGTCAAGTTTGGCCAAAAAGTGTAACCCATTATTGTGGGATCACCCATATATGAGATCAGTAGTATCATTTTGTGAGAGAGAATGTGTAGTATGTGAAGTATATAAGTGTGTGATGTGAAATTCACAAGGATAGTGGTTTGAATTCATTTGTTTATGGATTTGTGTTGTGAATTGCAAAGAAGAGAAGAGCATAGTAGAACGAAGAGCATAATTAGATAGAAGGTCCAGAATCTGATCCATGAGCCTAACTGGAACTGCAACTTGGAATAATTAGATGCTACTACTTTAGTTCAATCCTTCAGATGGTTTCAATCTAAACTTTTGTAAGGTAGTGATCCTTTATATTGAGCAGTGAGCTCTAGGCAGTGTGCCTAAATGCAAGTGCATTCCCTTTTGTAAAACTTATATTTTAGTACTCAAATTATGGATTAACCTCCACTATAGTTTTTCCCCTAACAGGGTTTCCATGCAAAAATCCATGTGTTATGGTGTTGTGGATGATTACTTTGCATATTTGCATCTTTCTTTGGTTTAATGTTGAAATGGTTTAATTATCAGATTAATAAAGCTAAGATTTGTAGAACACTGATTCACCCCCCCTCTTAGTTTTCCCTTGAGTCCAAGAGCCATGCATCTAGGATCATATTTTTGTCACTTATTGATCGAATTGGCACACATGGACATAGGTTTGCAGTTGCTTGAGGGAAAGAAACATCTGAGTGGGGAGGACTGTCATGTCCCCAATTGAGCCCTAATTTCATTCTGACAAGAAATAGTGTTTATCAACACTAAAGTGAAATTTAAATTTTAAATAATAAATAATATTAATATTAATAATAAAAATTTGAATTATTAAAAATAATATTTAACTTTAAATAAATTGTTTGGCTGACCCTTTTGGGAAGGCATTGGTGATCTTCTATAAATCTGAGCTTGAGTCATTTTGAAGGCATCTGGAAATCATGAATTGAAGTGGAGTGTAGCTTCCAAGCTTCAAGGAGGTAGTCTCCCAACAGTCGACCAGGTGGGACGAAAACCTCGCTCTATCTTTTTGTGAGTTTCCTTCCTTACTTATTTTGTAGTTAACATTACATTTACTCTGTTAAGGTTGGGAATGAGTGATCATTTTTGTTGGGTAGTTGATATTAAGCGACTAGACTAAGCCTCCAACTTTGGTTGGCATTCAATTGATCACCTTCAAAAACTTGGGCATTAGTAGAGATATTGAGAGACAATTCTAAGAAAATGACGGGATCTTTGATTCCCATCAACAAGTTTCTAGAGGTCAAATCTATATCATGGGGTTTCCACAATATAGGAGACTTTAGCCACCATTCTATTTCTAATGATTCACTCTTAATAGATAATTCTGAGGATTGCGCATAAGTTGGGAAGAGATATCTCAAGAAATCACATCATTAGTACTATCAGTGTCATTCCAAAGTTGCATACCAGGCATTCATTTTTCCTCCTTGGCATATGATATAATCTAGAGCATTGTTTAGTCTATTTTTCGCATGTTAATTAGCATGAGTATGCATGGGAACATACTGAAGATTCCCAACTTTCAGCATAGCTTTTGTACTTTTTCAGTATAGCTTTTGTACATTTTCAGTGAATGCATCAAAATAGTTTATGAATATTGTCTCTCAGAACTATTCATTTCATATTTTTCTATCATATGATATATTTACAAGTTTGGATGCAAAACTATCCCATTAATTCCTATGTTGATCATTGTGATTACTGAAGGAGTGATTTATGAATGTCTATACTGATGATATTCTGCAATCTCAATGCATTCCAATGGTGTTCATGTGAAACTTGATTTTTGTCCTAACATTGCAATCTATATATTCATTTCTTATTCAAATCTGGGATTTATTTCACCATGTGAATTCAGTGTTTGCCAATATTTCCACATGTTTTTATTGTGAGCTTAGCTCGGGAACCTTACACTAGAAATTAAAAATAACTCATAATCAGAAACAAAACAAGAGATTACCTCTGTTCACATATTTTCTTGGCTCATTCCCTACCTTTTCTAGTGAGTTGATGTCTTTACTTACCGTTTCCCCAATTTTCTTGATGCCCTTCGATTCCTAGCTCATTTCTACCATTTATTCTTTTTTGTTACCAAATTAGAAATTGCATGTTTCCCCTTACTTGTTCACAGTATCATGGGCCATTTCTCTCATAAATTTCATTAATTCGACTACCCCCCATTAATTCAAATTCAAATGTTGTCTTAAATTGGGTATAAGCCACGACCTCCTAATATTTTCTCATGAATTGTTATTTAAATTCCATCAGTTTGATAGTGATAATATCAATATTCAAATTCAATTGCTAAGACATATATACATACATATATATATATATATATATATATATTTATATATGTATATATAGAGGTTTCCATGTTCATATTCAATATTTAAATAAGAATGAAAATTTATTTTAATTTCAAACAATAATGTTTAAATACATAAGCTCTTCTTTTTGAAATACATATATTCATTCACATGATAAGTCACACTTTCATTTTATTTTAAATTCCTAGACACATAATCAAGATAGAAAATTAAATAAAAATTTCACTTGTATTTCATTTCAAAATTCTATCTTTTTTAACCATTGTATCATTTCAGTCAGCTTAATATAATTTCCTTTATTTAATTTTCAAATGCAACCATCATGCTTTTTGTGGTGCGTGCACCCAAATTCCATCTGACTTACCATTTGATCTAGCTAAACAATCCTACTTCAACCATTTTCTCATCCTTCAACTTGTCATCCTACAATTGCACACACTTACACTTGCAAAATTTATTAGTAACATTGAAATCATGATAATATATAAGATAATTCAAAAGATCACATAGTCAACGACGGTCAACTTCTTCCAATCTTTTCAAAAATATCGAAATTTCCATTCAACATATTGAATTTCCTCAATAATTCAATTTATCATATTATAATTAAAAATGTAATAAATTTGGGTTATGACATCCTTCCCCTCTTGAAAGAGACATCGTCTCGATGTCTATTTAATCAAAATTTAAGCACATATATTAGTTTCAACATCAAATCATATTGTTCCAAACCAAACATTATAACATTTCAAAAAAAAAAATTCAAACAAAATTTATCAAAGTCTCTTTCTTAAGAAAGAAAATGTGGGATGGAGCGTTCTATTTTTTCTGTGTCCTCCCAAGTAGCATCATCTTCTGATTACTAGTCTCATTGGACCTTAAACTGAGCAATATCTCTGCTCCGCAACTTAACGTTGCATCTATCTAGGATTCTAATGGGATCCACTAGCACCATGCCTAGATCCTATCCTGAAAGGATTGACAATCAAGCACATGAGCTACGTCAAGATGATATGGCTTAAGCAAAGAAAAATGAAACACATTATGAAGTTGAGACAAAGTAGGTGGTAGAGAAAGTCTATAAGCAACTAGGTTAACCACTTCCAAAAATTGAACGGACCCACATATCTTGGGACCAACTTGGAAGACTTTCCAAAGGAAATCAAACTTTTATGAGGTCTGAATCTTAAGAAGACTTTATCCCTTGTCAGAAACTGTCTAAGAGTCCTATTCTTGTTGGCACAACTCTTTTGTTGATCTTCTGCCTCCTTCAGTCTACTCTTAATGACTCTCATTTTTTCTTCCATCTCCTTAAGAATTTCAAGTCCTCCTATGATGTTGTCCTCCAATCTATCCAAAATGATGGGCATATAATATTTCACCCATAGATAGCTTCAAATGGTGTCATACCTAGAGATGAGTGATAAGAGTTATTATAAGAAAACTCTACCAATGGTAAATATTCTTCCCACTTATACTATTGGTCCATGCAGTACATTCGAAGAAGGTCTTAGAATACCTGATTCACCCTCTCTGTCTATCTGTTAGTCCAAGGATGATAATTCAAGCTGAAATTTAACTTGGTTTCCAATGCGGCATTCAATTTCATCCAAAATCTCGAAGTCATCCGAGTGTCTCTATCAGAAATGATAGTCTCTAGCACTCCATGCAAACAAAATATCTCCTAAAAAAAATTCTTGTCCAATGTCAACAATCCATCCTTAAGGTTCCCTAGAATGAAATGTACCACCTTGTTCAACTTATCAATCACAACCAAGATAACATCATGTTGATTATTTCTCAACGGAAACCCTTGTACAAAGTCCATACTAATCACTTGTCATTTATACTCAAGTATGTCATGAGGATACAATATCCTAGCTGGATGTGCATGCTCATCCTTGACTCACTAGCACTCTAAGCATCTAGCTACGTACTCCACTACATATTCTTGAGTTTAGGCCAAAAACATAGAGTTCTCAATTTTGTGATCATTTTGGATACTTTGGGGTGTCCAAAATAAGGTGCATTATGAACCTCCTCTAAAACCAACTTTCTCAGCTCTCTAGAGTTTGGAATATACATTCTCCTTTGGTATCTCAGAATTCCATCTGGTTCAATCTCATACCCATCAAATTTTTGATATGTAGAATTCTTTGCTAGTGTGCTCTTCACTCTCTCATAGTGCTCATCCCCTGGTAGATGTTGTATCACCTATTGTCTCAAATTATACCTTATCAAGATCATGATTTCCAAATTTATTTTTCTACTAAGAGCATCAGCGACTCGGTTTTGTTTTCCTTTTATATACTTAATTCTGAAGTCACACTCACTAAGGAAATCCAACCACCTTCTCTATCATGCATTAAGGTTTGGTTGAGTAAAAATATATCTCAATCCAGTGGCCTGTCTTGAGTTCAAATGGATTTCCCAAGAGATAGTGCCTCCACATATGTAAAGAATGAACTATTGCAGCCAATTCTAAATCATGTGGTGTGTATTTCACCTTGTTTTGTTTAAGCTTTCATGATTCATACACTACCACTTGTCCATATTACATTAGTACTGATCCCAATCCCTCTCTTGAAGCATCTATGATTACTATGAATCTTCCATTAGGATTAGGGATGGTTAGCATTGGTTCAATCGTGAACCTCTCCTTTAGGAGTTGGAATTCCTATTCACATTTCTCAGTCCATTCAAATTGTGTTCCTTTTCTTTGGAGTGATATAATAGGAGATGCAATCTGGGAGAACCCTTGCACAAAATTTCAATAATATCTTGTGAGGCCCATAAAGCTACAAACTTCTGACACATTTTGAGGCACCGGCCATTTCATGATCACCTTGATATTTTTGGGGTCTACAAAGACTCCTTCAACTGAAATAATATGGCCTAGATAGTGCACCCTATCTTGATAGAATGAACACTTAGATAGCTTCCCAAAGAGTATTTTCTCTCAGTTGTTGCAAAACTATCCTCAAGTGCCTATCATTCTCTTCATCAAAATTTGAGTAGACTAGGATGTCATCAATGAAAATCAAAACAAAATCATCCAAACAGTCTCTAAACTCACTATTCATAAGATTCATGAAAGTTGTAGGTGCATTAGTCAAACCAAAAGGTACCACAATGAACTTGTAATTTCCATATCGAGTTTAAAAAGTAGTCTTCATAATATCTTCTTCCTTTATTCTCAACTGATGGTATCTTGACCTAAGATCAATTTTGGAGAATACTTTTTCTCCCTTCATCTAGTCAAACAACTCATTGATCCTCTAGAGTGGATATCGGTTCTTGATGGTTGCCTTGTTCAACATCTGACAGTCTATACACAAACATAAGGTTCCATCCTTCTTTTTCACAAAGATAATTTGTTCTCCCCCATGGAGACACATTGAGTCTTATACACCCTTTATTTAGAAATTCCATTAAATGGGCCTTCAAATCATAGAGTTTAGTGGTGGTCATCCAATAACGTGCTTTGGATTGAGGCTCAGCTCCTGGTACAAGGTCAATAGAGAAATCAAATTCCTGTTTCATAGGTAGCTTTATGAGTTCATCAGGGAATACATCTTGGAACTCCTTGAGAATAGGATATTCATCTAAATATGGTTCCTTTTGTCAAGGTTACTAATATGCACAACATAAATTGCACATCCCTTTTTATGAGCCTTCTTGAGCTACATAGCATAAATTTTTCTAAGCTCTAAGGGTCTTTGCATTCCACAAATCTTGATTAGGTTCCTCTAATCATCTAAATAATTGATTAACTTATCCTCACAATTTACTATAGCCTTATGCTTGATTAACCAGTTTATCCCTAAAATTACATCATATGAGCCTAAAGGTTCCACATATAGGCTGACCTAGGTTTGTAAGGCTGGAAGCTCTAACTCACTGCAAAAGAGATAGGTATCTATCCTCCACTCTACTCAATTAACATACTGGACTGTCCATGAGTTTTCTATGTATCCAGGTCTAATAGGTAGCTTAGATATTATTCTAGGATCTATGAAACATTCAGTAGCTTTGGTATCAATTAAAATAGAGACAGTTTGGTCATAGAGCTTACTATTGTGCAATTTTTGCACACACTCCTCATCGAAGGAAGGGACCCTCTTTTCTTTCTCTTGGTTTCTTTTTTTTGATTTAGGTCTCACCTTTTCCCCTTAAGGGACAGGTTCCTTGAAATTTTGATTCACTTCACTTGATGATATTTAATGCCTTTATTTGCACTTTAAGTGTGTTTATTCTGCAACATTTTGAATCTTTCTTGAGTGCTTGGAGTCAGTGGTATTATGAAAATTCCATTTCAGCATCAAATTGGTTAAGTATGGGAGTTTTTCGTGGAATCCTCCAAGGGTCGGATTACCTGAAGTTTTCCTAATTCGCTAAATCTGAGTTGTTGCAAATTCCATGAAGTTGTCATGTTCACAAAATCCTTTGGTTCATGGATTCCCCAAGGTATGCTTATTTCGCTAAATCGTTGTGTCCTCGAATTCCCCAAATCCAAGCCCATGTGATTTTCCCGAGCCTTGTTGAATGTCTTGTCACTTCATTTATGACTTGCTGCAATCAGAGTACATTGATATTAATGCAGGTTTTATGGAGATTTGTGGTGCGATTTATGTGTTTTTTGGGTTTATTATTCATTCAACATTTTTAGTGTTTGCATCTTGGGGACATGTCGAGTGATTTGGTGATTTGAGTATTTGGATTCAGCATATTGTGTGCCATTGTATTTCATTGATCGCTGGCAAGATTTTCTTGTAGGTACATTTGTGCTTTATTGTGGTCATCTAGATCTTAAGGTATGGGAATTTTAACCATATTTTTAATCATTATGTTGGAATTTAATATGGATTGCATGTTGATTTGAGTGATTTACATGCCTTTTTACTGCAATTTGAATTCTATTTCATATCTTAGCATCAAGGGCATGAATGGGTAGAAATACCACTTTTATTTGCTTGTGATTTTGAAATTCATTTTTTATTTAGTTTTGAATTGGTTTTATTGTATTAATTTTATGAATTCAAAGCTGAGAAGCAGAGCTAGGGCCTCATTTGATTGACTAGGGTTTTGATTCATTATATTGGTACATGTTGGTTTTTAATTAGCATAAATTAGGGCATTGATGTGTTGTTTTTGATTGTTTTTTAATTGATTCGATCACCCTCATATTGGTTTGAGACCATTATATGTGTTCTTTGTAGAACCCTATGTTGATTAGTTTTCAAAACTAGGTTGAATGATTAATGGATGCTCGAAAATAATAAACTAGGGTTTATAATCCACTGAAATTATTGCTATGAGATGAGACTTATCGTTAAACCCAAGTGGATGAAAGAAAATTTGGGTAGTTCTATTGTTTTATCAAGAGTTATTTTGAGAAATATATCTTGGTGTTCGTATTTTTTGAAATCCCTCTTTTGAGTATTTTGAGCCGTGAATTTTTCACTAAATCCATTCGATCTTGGATTACTCAAAGTGTTATCCTCTCACGGAATCCATCGATACATGGAAAACCCAAAATCACATTCCTCGTGAACTCCACTCTATCATGGATTTCCCAAGCCATTGACCTTCATGGACTTCATCCACAAGCAGACTTCCCAAAGTTTTGAGACCTTTATTCTTATAAGTGGTATGATCCATTATGGGTACAAATTGCATGAGATAGATTGAGTCTTCGATGTTTAAAATTCATTTTCATCAATAAAGGAGGACTTAGAACCTTTTGATGTATTCATTATCTTCCTTCATGGAATTTTATTGGTTGAGAAAAACCCAAGGAATTTTCCTTCAATCTGCCTAGGGTGAGATTCTCCAAAATCCATTGGCATCTACGATCCCCAAAGCCTCCAAAAATTGATGTGCATTTAAACTTGATTTTGAGCGTTTATCATTTGAACTCTTGATTAATCATTTCAAATTTGACTGAGTGTTTATCTTTGTAGAATCCTCTTACTTATGGAAAGCCTGAGGATTAATTCTTCACGGAATCCATGAGGGGTCAGATTTCATGAAATCCCTCGATAGTCAAAATTTTTGAACTTGTCAAAAACATGAAGTCTGTTGAAAGCTTGATCTTAGGGGTTTATGGTTTGATATCAATGATTTCAAGGGTTCCTTACAATTAATCATTAAAAATATAGCCAAGTGTTTTCTTCTTCACGGAATCCGCCTGGAGTCGAATTCCTCGAAATCCTTCAAGGGCCAAAATCCATGAGATTTTGAAAAACCCAAAATTTTCTTTAATTATGATTTTAAAGGTTTATCATTTAATTTCATGGATTCCAATGATTAATAATGATTGATCTAATGATAAATTTGATGATGTAACAATATTATAATGGTTGACTATGCTTAGCATTTTAGTAATTGTGATCTTTTTCTAACCAGATGCAGGTAGAGTCCAGCAAGGGTAAAGGTTCTAAAGAAAAGTCTACTGAGCTAACCAAGGAGGAGCCTACAAATAGAGATGAAAAGATGAAGTATGAATTCAAGGGAAGAATCTCAAAGTCAAAAATCATCTCATCTTGGGAAAAAGTGGGAGACAAAAAAATTGGGCCATGTGGATTACGAGGACTTCAAGCAGAGGATGTATTGCAATGCACCTACTCATTTGGCAAGAATATTAGTACACACAGGGTTGGCACAAGTTGTTGGGTTCCCACCTTCAATGCAGTGTCCTAAATTGATCATTGAATGTGTCAAACACTATGACTCTGATAATAGAAAGATAATTGGACCTCAAGGGAGAATCATGGAAAATTTGATAGAGGAAGCAATAGCCAAGGCTTTCAACATTGCTTCACATCACAAGCTGATCAAGGTGAATTTGGAGATAGAAAAGAAATTCTACCATGATGATCCTAATCAAGAATTAGAGATGATGAATAGATCTTGGATTGAGAAGTCAAAGTCTCACTATTCCAAGCTACCAAAACAATTAGATAGAAGTGACTTCAAGCTGGAATATAATGATATGATCAACCTCCTTAGTAGAGTTGTAGGATTAGAGAATGGCTTCATATTTGAGGACTAAATGTTTTATGTCATATCACAAATTAATAAATTAATTAATTACCACTAGTCTAGAATGATTAGTGACAATTTAGATACCATTTGAGGAAGGCCCAAGATACCAAGAGGTTCACCATGACATCTTATGTGGTATACATGCTTGCTAGAAATTACAAGTACAAAGGTTTGAATTGCAAAGGCACCATTGGAAAAGATAGAGTCTATGATGTATATCCTCAATTGTATTTGGATACATCGAATTATAGGAGGGTTAATGATGAATTCATAATGTATATAACAAGGACATTACACGATGCTCTCCACATGAGGATTTCAGCAAAAGAAATGGATTTAATTAAGAAATATTTCTTTTGGTTTATTTAGTTCTCAAAATTCACATATACTAGAATTCATGGATCTCCAAAGGTACCTTAAAAGCTCCCTAGGTATACTACACACAAAGTCATATTTCTTGAATTGACAAGGCAACTTACATATTTTGATTCTATTCTGAAATCAATGCACAAAGCAATAGTTGGTGTAGATTTTCCCTTGAGAATTGGAAGTTGGGAGGCTTGTCCTTCCATTCAAATTGCACATCATTTTGAATCAGAGATGGCTCACTTACACTTGTACTCTCATTCTAACATATGCATCTTTGATCCATATGGAGTGGCTTAGAAAGTTTACAACAAAGGTTATAGGCATAAAGATAACATTGAAGATTACTAGGCTAATTGTCGTCATGAATTTGAGGTAATCACATTTGAGGCTCCCTTTGAAGAAAATGAGACTTTATGCAGTTACAAGTGTGCCAGATCAAGTTGAAGATGAAGAAGATCCAATTTAGTATCATGATTATGCATAATTCCATAAAAAACCACTCCCTGCAGTGAATTGGGCAGAAGATGAGGTAGTGGAGCTTGACCATATCTATGCTCTTGTCATAGGATACTCAAAGAATTGGGTGAAGCATAAGGTTTTGGAATTAGAATCGAAAGGAAATAAATTCACTTATTATTGGATGGGAGACTTGGAATCTCAATCATAAGAGAGTGATTCGGAGAGAACACAATATGACATTTTAGTTCCTCGAGAATAGGAAGACTCTAAAGATAGGCCTCTTGTAATCAAGAGAAGCAAAAGAAGTCAAACTAAGGACAAAGAGCCTAAAAGACAACTAATTCCTAAAAGGAGAAGGCCAATAATAGAACAACTAAAGGGGTATATGATGCTAAACCTAAAAATAAAAGAAGGTTGGTCAAGGAGGGAGATAGGGGCTCACCTTCCAAGAAATCAAAGAAAACTAAGGCTAATGAAGGAGGTGCTACTCAAGCTAAGGCGATTGAGGTAGAGAGTTCAGGAGATAAAACACAAGTCTACATGAGAAATAATTCTCCAAAACAAAAGGTATATCCAGTTAATATAGTGAATATTTAAAAGGTGGTTTAAGAACTAGAAGAGACTATAAATGAGCCACTTGGTAGAGCTCATAATTTTTAAAAAAAATTTCTCGTGTGTCTGGCCTTGTTATCATTCTATTCTTCTGAGGTTAGGCTTAAGCCTTATGGTTTTAGGTTGCAAACCCTCCTTCAAAATTTTTATTGGTATCAACATTGAGCATTATAATCCTTCGTTGACATGTGTACCTAGTTGTCAATCACTTAAGTTGCATCTTGAGCCATTAAAATCATTCTCCATACTGGCCCCTTGCATTAGATTTTTTGGTCACCATCTACAAGTTAGCCATTTCAAATCTTCACCATAGTTGGGCCTAATATTTTAGGATTAAAACTTAGGTTTTAAAGTCCTCATCCTTAAGGGTTAATTCTTGTCAACCTAGGGGTGGCCTCATTTTATCAACAAAATTTTTGGTATGTGCAAAAATGGAGGTTTATAATGGTCGTTTGATCACTAAGGATAAATCTCGACCATTCCCCATGTGCTTGTTCTAGTTTTTGGCCCTATTATTTTATTCACACGGGATTGCAGGCTTAAGCCACGTGTCTTGTGGACCTACAGTTTGATTGAATATTGTAGGTGGTACCAAAAAGAATCAATGATGATCAATTAAACACATGGTCTGATCTCCATCACTCCCCACTACCCCGTTCTTGTTTATTTTTATTAAGATAAATGAATAGGCTAGTGAGCAGTTGTCATCTACCATCACTAGTGGTAAGCCCCACATTTCTAGGCAGCCAACATGCAAGGGTTTGAAGGTGATCAACGGAAATTGTTGCCACACATGCTATCATCTGAGTCATTCCCTACACACCCGTTCGTACTATTTATTAGGGTGAAGAAGTAACACGATCATGCGGGCATGGTGACACATGGAATCTTAGGTGGGCCATATATCTTCTACAAGTAGGAAATGGCAGCAAAAAGCAGATCTACATAATTACAAAGCAATGTGGCTTGATCTCCATCGTTCCCCACCACCCCGTTGGTCTTTATTTTAATGCTTATTATTGGAAGCGGGCTAGCAGGCATGGTCACATCTGTCACTCTAATGGAGGGACCCACTGAGTCTTAATGAAGATGTGTACTCTTGAAAGGTCTCAAACCGATGGTCGATGGCAAGTGATGTGGACTACTCTAACCATCCCTACCATCCTGTGAGGGCCCCATCTATGCCTCCCATTTTCAATGAGTAAGCTAGCAACTCCCACGTGGAATACTTTAGATGGTCTAATAAACTTTAGCAGAGAATAAATTTTGCTAAACTTGGTCGAAACTGAATTAAATTTAGAGCATCACCAACTTTCAACCAGATCCTTGGCACACATTCAAGATTTGGGAGATGCTTGTAGTTGCGGTCATCATTTATGTCAGGCACTGGTACATGTGGGATAAATAATTTGAGGCAACATAGTGTATGGGTGATATTCTGAGGATCGATCATAATCACTTCATTCTATCTTGTGGTGGTGATTTTTGAGCAAATTAATTCCCATGGGAAAACAGGTAAATGTGACACAAATTTTATTAGGCTAAGTATGTGATTAATTATGTAGATTGAGTGGTGTTTATCCACTTGGGACATATTATTGGGAAAAAGTATCAAATGCATGCAAAATTAATTTTGTGTCATAATTAACCATTCTAGTTAATTTCCCGTTGATTTTGTTATGATGTGTGATCAACGGCTCAGATTCAAAAAATTAGGTTAGCTAGTTGGTGGCTCTCTTGTGCAAGCTTCCTTGGAATGTTAATGAATTCATTTTGTAGATGGCCTATATATTGGTGACTCCTTGCTTTTTATTCTTGCCATTTATTGTTTGAGATAATTGAAATTCTGGGAGTGAGCGCACGAGGGTCTCTATGTGCTGCAGAGTTCAAGCTTGTTGTTTTACATGGGAGGAGAGTCTTTCTTTGAATTGTTCCATCAACAATGGGTAAGGTGAGTGTTTCTATTAGCCTAGCATAGAGGTCCAGGAGGCTTCTTGAGTCTAAGAATGCTGAGACCAAAGAGGAGTAGGATGTGCCTAAGGTTTCTATAATGCCAAAGAAGAAGGCAAGAGCTGAAAGGAAATTTGCACATGCTACTCTCAAGCATGCATATCATCTAAGGAGCTGAATTATATCTAAGGAGTTGGTCAAAGGAAATGAAAAGAAGGTAGAACAGCTTGAGAGAGAGGTTGCAAGGAAAAACAAGTATCACTGGTCTTTTATGGGACAACATCAATCTCCCATCGAAGTCTCAGATGATATTGGAGATGAAATTGACTCTGGCTATCGCTAGTATCTCATGGCCTTGAATGATTTGACTGACTTCGAGGATGAGGTGGTGATGGCCACTCTGATTTCAATAAGGACACTAAGCAAGTGTTCTTATTTGACTGACTAGGAAAAATATCACCTCGCTCCCCTCCTGAGCTAATGCTCAGGTGTTTTTTGTCCTTTGTGCTGACATGTCTCTTTGGATTAGTGTGTGAATTTGGGTTCTTGTTGTCTTTTTATTTTTGTGTTGATGGTGACTTTAGGTGGTCGACGTGAACGTACAAATTTTGATGTTGTGATGCAGTGCCTTTTGGAAGGAAAGTGAGCTTTCCCAACAAATGGATTTTGATATTTTTCTCTCCCCTGTGTTGCAAATGATGATTTACAACTGCCTAGGAAATTTTGAAGACTAGTGAAATTAAAGTGAAATTTCAGTAAATGTGACTATAATTTAGCCTGATGCTTGTTACTCCCTTACTCTATAAAAGGGATTTCAAGACTAATTAAAAGAGGTTGGATTTTGAAATCATATATAGTTTAGGTAGAAGCTCAGCTTAGGAAGGAGCATACTATGGAAATATAAGTATGAATAGAATAGTACAGTGTCTTGGGTATGAGTCTTATATGTGATAGTATTAAAATTAGTTTTATAGAAATTACTAATATCAAAACAAATATTAGTTTTGATACATATACTCTCCTATGTACCTTTTTGCAAGTTATAAATGAAAATATCAAGGGTATTCTCATTTATCTTCAGTTGTTGAATTGGATGTATGACTCTTTCTCTTGCTTTATCTCAAAGAGTGGATTAAATGCTAAAAGAGGGTTGTAGATTTTTGGGAAATTACATACGATTTTGTAATAATTTTTGTTTCAAGCATTGTGAATTTTCATATTGCAAAGTACTATGGAAACAGTTCACCAATATTTGAATCAGTAGCTTATATATTATGGGTTATTATATATCTGACTCCATCTTCCCAATTGATGAAGCACTGGTCTATTTGTTAAGTAAATCTTGCAAGTGAATGGTTATGGGTATGCTTGGCTATTGATTTGAAATGAGAACCAAATTATTGAAACTTTTAATTATAATAAATGGACCTAAAGTACTACCTAATTCCTAGCAATAGATGTATAATTTGTTCAAAGAGTAGCCAAGTCTTTAATAAATTGAATTTATCTACATTCTATAGGAATTAATCTGTGTATTGAAGTGTTCTTGATAAATTTTATATCAAATGAACATGAATAGGAACACCCTCCTAGGTCCCATAGAGCCTAAAGAGTAGGAGTGAGGGCCTATAAGTCCTTACTCATTTGTTGGCCACCAACTTTAAATGTTCTTGAATATAAATGGTTTGCTACCCTTTTAGAGGACTTCAGAGTTTAGGTGGTTTCCCATATAAAAAAAAAACAACCAAAAAAATGGTGAATCCACTAAGGAGAACTCTAAGAAATTTATAAATATAAGATCATCTTGCTTTTAAGAGTACTAGAAATATCAAAATAGTTTGTAACCATAATTTGGAAATTGTGGATTCCTATTTACCCATCCGAGCCACCAAAAAAATGGTGGAAATGCTGGGGAGAACTCTAAGAAATTTATAAAAGAAGGAATCCTAGTTGCAGACTGTTATAGAGTCAAGAAGTTGGTGAATCTGAATATCTGATTCAAATATTCAGAAGTTTTCAAACCTGGAGGTGATTTTGATGCAGCAATTTTAAAGAATTTGTGTGGCTCTTTTTTTGGAGGAAACCCAAAAGGAAATATATGATCAAAGGAGCTTCATATTTCTTGAATTTAAATCCTCGGTCAAAGGAGGTGGTGACTCTATCTAAAGAACCTGCTAAAAGATGTGAAGAGAATTTCATACCTAAAAATATCTTTAGTCAATAAGGAAGGACACTAGCTGCCACAAGTTTCTAGGTATTCTCATAATCTAGATAAAAGTTGTCATGAAAAAGAAATTTTATGAAAAGCTTTCAAAACTTGAAGAAAATAAATGATTCCCTATCAAATGAAATTGTATTAAGGAAGGGAATATTAGTAGTCATCTTCATACTTCCAAAATGTTATGTGTAATATTTATAATGATTTGAGAAGTATGTTTGTTTCTGAATTATGCCTTTGAGAAAGTTTTGAGATAATAATTTTTAACCTATATCTTAGGATTATGGTTAAATTAGTGGATGAGGTAGCTATTTGAAGATTGATAATAACTATATAGTGAACATAAGAAGGTTTCCCCTGTGATATAGAAATTAAGATATGTAGGGCAATAAAATTTTACCATATCCTCAAAGGGGTTTTGTTATTGAAAGGTATATGGCATTGGATTTTAGTGGTATCAAAGGTTTCCCTAACCTAATTCCTAAAAATTTTAGGAGACATTTTCCCAAATTCACAGAGAAAAGTTCAAAATTAGGCACTAAGCATTTGCAAACATTTATGTATATGATGGGGGATTATGAGGTAAATCATGAGGATATTATCATGAAACTTTTTGTTCAGTCTTTGAAGGATGATGGTAGAAATTGGTTTTCATTTTTAATTTCTTGTTCTATTGCTTCATGGAATCAGTTTGTGGCAGCCTTTGTAAAACAATTTGGTGAAAGGTTAAACCCTAATGTGGTAAGAAATAATTTCATGGAAATCTATAGAAATAAAGATGAGTTAGTTCCTGCTTTCAACCTTAGATTCTCACAGGCAATAAGGGATATTCCAGAAAGTATAAGACCAAATGATGTTGAATGTTTGGTTGTGTATCTGGGTGCATTTTATAGTAAGATGAGTTATTGGTTGAGAGACAAGGAACCCATAACATTACACCAAGCATATCAAATTGCTATGGATATTGAAAATAATCTGAAATATTCAATGATGAAAGGATATAATGTTGCAAGTATTGGTGGATTTAATACACCTATCACGGATGGAGAAGACAATAGAAGTGATGTTCAAGAGAGGAACACTTCTACTTCTCTAATTCCTTATTCATCACAATAGGAAAATCAAAGTAAGCTTCAAGATCAATATAAAGTGAGTTTGAGAAAATTTGATCAAATATCTTCTATTAAGAACTTGTATGAAATGAAAGACACAAAGACGAGTCACCCTATGATTTTTTCTCAATATTCTTGGATGCTTTGTTGGAGGTTCCTAAGAATCTTGTACCTAAGGATTCAATATGGATCGATTTGTTCTGTGAAATTTATGATTCTGAATTGAGTAAATTTCCAAAGGAATTGAAGCCTCTGAATTTTGATCAAGAATTTGAATGGATAAAGATTGTAGAAGAATCTAAGTGTGATCATGAACAAGGGGTGATGTTTTAGAATATTGATGGTGGTTTTCCTATTGAAGAAGATCAAATAATGATGAAAACACAAAGAAAATATATAGTAGAGCAAGAACATCCACCTTGTTGTATAGGAGAAGGTAATGATTGTAATCACTTCACAAATAACATGAATGCTAATATATACAATGATGAGGAAAATGAAGACATAGGGTTTGAAGATAACTTAGAGATACATGAATTGTATCCTTGGGATATATTGAATAATAAATAAGTAGAAGAGAGGGGAGAGATCTTTCCTTACCAATATTTGGTTACTAACAGTGATGCATCTATTGTTGAAACCTCTTTGCAAACCAAGGAGCAAGATGTTAGGAGTGAAGAATTAAGCTTTCAGTCCAAACATAGTTTCAGTATTGAGAGATCTCCTTATTTTAATAACCATGATGAAAATGGATGTATCCATTCCTCTATTGACTCTTTTTGTTCTAATGAAATGGAGGTGGAATATTTTACTTTGAATAGGGTGTATGAAGCTGATAATGGAGATGTATATCTGCTTGAGGAAGAACAATCTTCTTCCTTTGAAGATTTTTTAGAGTGTGGATCAAAAACATTGATCATTGATGATGATAATGGATTTAAAAATATATCTATATGCTCTTCTAGTGATTGTAATGATTCTAAGTACAATGATAATATGGAATATTTTGACCAACATACTGAGGGAAGATAAAATTTTGTGACAAAAATGAATGTATGGCATAACCCTTTGTTTAGTGAGCTTCCATATTCACTAAAAATAGGAGATGGTGATCATTATTGGTGTGAAAATAATCCACTCTTTGATGACTCTGATGATGCATCTAATGTAGTGTTGGAGTAGAGCAATGAGAAATTAAGGCAACATATTGATGAGCTCCTAGAAGATATTTCTTTTGGTTACCTTACATCTGACACATATATGGTTAGTAAATTTGAAGGTCAACATGAAAATGAAGTTTTTGTTTCTTCCTCTATGGATTGTAATTACCTTTTTGGAGATAATTAGGAGGTACTTTATTCACATGGAGGGTGTAGTGATATGAATATGTATAAGGTTTCTCATGCACATATAAAGGAACAAATGATATGGAATGCAAGCATGCAATATAATGAGGATACACAACCAATAAAGCATATTAATTATGTGAATAATGAATAATTTGAAGATAGAAATGTATGTGTTTAGTGGGTTGATCTTGAACATGGAGCTAAAAATGATGAACAGATAGATGAATGTATTTATCTCCCTATTGATTATGATTGTTTGTGTAAAGCAAAAATGGAAATATCTGCTATAAATGAAAAGGATGATGATGTACTCATGAATGAGAGAAGAGTTTTAAATTATCATAATATACATCATGATAAGTATATGGAGCTTGAATCAACACCATTATCAATTGATAATGTTGAGGAATTTGTTGGTCTACCTAAAATTGCACATGAATTTACTTTTGTGCATAAATGTCTTTGTGATAATCCTATGAGTGCTGATTTGTTTGAGCCTATTCCTGAGACATTTCACTTTTAGTTGAATGATTATCTTGGGAATGAGTCAGAGTATGTTACTGAACCTGAGATGAATTCATTTACCTAGTTATGGGATGTTACAAATTCATATGACCCTTATTCCCATGATACTAATGAGTCTTCTAATGCAGTAGAGTTCAGGGATGTTCCTAAGTATTCTTATTTCCTTTTTGATCCATCTGTAGGTTTTTTACAGGGTACACAACAAACTGTTTATGAAGGTTTTTAGTTTGAGATGCAAACTGAATATGAGATCAAATTTTGTGATGATATCAACAAGGTTGATTATGAATGCTTCACTTTCCCAATCCAATCTAACATGGTGGATTGTGTCAATCACAATGAAGTTGATCCTTGGGAAAGGCTTGATACAATTGTTGATCCATTGCAGATAGTAGATGATAAATTTTTTGATAGAGGTAAAATTTGGCCTTAAGTTCTGGGGGCCTGGGGCCACCAATTTGAGGAGTGAAGCCTATGAAATTGATGAAGGAAGGTTTCTTAAGACTTAGAGGGATGTGCATTGTATATTTTACTTTATGTTAGTTTGTTTTCTTGTGTTGGGTATGTCTACCTTATCCAGGTAGGCTCCTAGTTTTGGTCTTTTGATCTGCTTCACCTTGAGATCTGGCTTCTTGCCATACCCACCAAGGGTATGTGTCCATGATCATGAGGCACTAGTATATTTCATAAAAAAAAATCAAATTTTGTGGTGTGTCTGGCCTTGTTATCATTTTATGCTTCTGAGCTTGGGGTTAAGCTTTAGGGTTTTAGGTTGAAAACCCTCCTTTCAAAATTTGTATTGGCATCAACATTGATTGTTATAATCCTTTGTTGACCTATGTACCAGTTGTTGGTCACTTTAGTTGTGTACTGATCCATTAAAATTATTCTCCATACCGGCCCCTTGGGTTAGCTTTGTCAGTCACCATTTGCAAGTTACCCGTTTCAAATCTTTACTATAGTTGGGCCTAATATTTCAAGATTAAAACTTAGCTTTTAAAGTCCTCATCCTTAAGGGTTAAGTCTTGTTAACCTAGGGGTGTCCCCATTTTATCAACTAAATTTTTTGGCATGTACAAAAATGGAGGTTTATGATGGTCATTCAATCACTAAGGATGAATCTCGACTGTTCCCCACATGCCCATTCTAGTTTTTGGCCCTATTATTTTATTCACACAGGCTTATGAGCTTAAGTCACATGTCTTAAGGGCTTAGTTTTTTATTGAAGACTACAGGTGGTACCAAAAATAATCAATGATGATCAATGAAACATGTGGCCCGATCTCCACCGCTCCATGCTACCCCATTCTTTTTTATTTTTTATTTAAATAAATGAATGGACTGGTGAGCAGTTGTCATATGTCATCACCAGTGGTGGGCCCCATGTTTCTAGGTGGTCAACATGTAGGGGTTTGAAGGTGATCAATGTAAGGTGTCGCCACACATGCTATCATCTGATTCGTTCCTTGTGCACCCATTGGTACTATTTATTAGGGTGAAGAAGTCACATGGGCGCACAGGCGTGGTGACATCTAGAATCTTAGAAGGTGGTCCATATATCTTCTACAAGTAGCAAACGACACCAAAAAGTAGATCTATGGTAATTACAAAGCAATGTGGCTTGATCTCCATCGTTCCCCACCACCTCGTTGGTCTTTATTTTAATGCTTATTATTGGGAGTAGGCTAGCAGGAACACTAACACCTATCACTCTAATGGAGGGACCCGTTGAGTCTTAATGAAGACGTGTACTCTTGAAAGGTCTCAAACTGATGGTTGATGGCAGGTGATGTGGTATACTTAGGCCAATTCCCACCATCTCATGAGGGCCCCATCTATGTCTCCTATTTTTTAGTGGGCAAGCAAGCAACTACCACATTGTTGACTTTAGATGCTTTGATAAACTTTAGCAGAGAAGAAATTTTTCTCAAACCTGGCTAAAACTGCATTAAATTTAGAGCGCCACCAACTTTCAACCATGTCCTTGCATGCATTTAAGATTTGGGAGATGTGTGTAGTTGCAACCATCATTTCTATCAAGTGCTGGTACACGTGGGATAAAGAATTTGAGGCAACACAGTGTACGAGTGATATTCTGAGGATTGATCATGATTGCTTCCTACTATCTTGTGGTGGTGATTTGTGAGCAAATTAATTCCCATGGGCGAACGGGTAAATATGACATGACAAGTTTTATCAGGCTAAGTATGTGATTAATTATGCAAATTGAGTGGTTTTTATCCACTTAGGACATCTGATTGGGAAAAAGTATCAAACACATGCAAAATTAATTTTGTGTCAATATTAACCATTATGGTTAATTGCCCATTGATTTTGTTATCATGTGTGATCAATGACTCAAATTCAAAAAATCAAGGTGGGTGGTTGGTGGCTCTCTTGTGCGAGCTTCCTTGGAATGTTAATGAATTCATGTTGCAGCTGGCCTATTTATTGGTGACTCCTTTATTGTTATTCTCACCATTTGTTGTTTGAGATAATTGAAACTCTGGGAATGAGTGCACAAGGTTCTCTAAGTGTTGCAAAGTTCAAGCTTGTTGTTTTACATGGGAGGAGAGTCTTTCTATGAATTGTTCCATCAACAATGGGTAAGGTGAGTGTTTCTATCAACCCAATAGGGAGGTCCAGGAGGCTTCTTGAGTCTAAGAATACTGAGCCCAAAGAGGAGTAGGATGTGCCTGAGGTTCTTGTAATGTCAAAGAAGAAGGAAAGAGTTGAAAGGAAATATGCACGTACTACTCTCAAGTGTGCATATCATCTAAGGAGCCAAAATGTATCTGAGGAGTTGGTCAAAGGAAAGGAAAAGAAGGTAGAATGTCTTGAGAGAGAGGTTGCAAGGAAAAACAAGTATCACCAAGATTTTATGGGATGAAATCAATCTCCCATCAAAGTCTCGGGTGGTCTATTTGAGAGTGGAGATGAAATTGACTCTGGCTATCGCTAGTATCTTGTGGCCTTGAATTATTTGACAAACTTTGAGGATGAGGTGGTGATGTCCACTCCAATTTCAATAAAGACACTAATTGGGCATTCTTATTCAACTGACTAGGTAGAATATCACCCCGCTCCCCTCATGAGCTAATGCTCAGGTGGTTTTTGTCCTTTGTGTTGGCATGTCTCTTTAGGTTGGTGTGTGAATCTGGGTTCTTGTTTTCTTCTACCTTTTATGTTGATGGTGAATTCAGGTGGTCTATGTGAACATACAAATTTTGATGTTGTGATGTGGTTCCTTTTGGAAGGCTGGTGGGCTTCCCCAACAAACGGTTTTTGATATTTTTCTCTCCCATGTGTTGCAAATGATGATTTACAACTTCCTGGGGAATATTTTGAGGACTCATTAAATTAAAGTGAAATTTGAGTGAATGTGACTATAATTTAGCCTGATGCTTGTTGCTCCCTTACTCTATAAAAGGGATTTCAAGGCTAATTACAAGAGTTTGGATTTTGAAGTCATATATAGTTCAGGTAGAAGCTCGTCTTAGGAAGGAGCATACTATGGAAATATAAGTATGAATAGAATAGTATATTGTCTTGGGTATGAGTCTTATATGTGATAGTCTTAAAATTAGTATTATACAAATTACTAATATCAACAAAAATCTTAGTTCTGATACATATAATCTCTTGTGTACCTTTTTACAAGTTATAAATGAAAATATCAAGGGTATTCTCGTTTATCTTCAGTTGTTCGACTAGATGTATGACTCTTTTTCTTTCTTTAGCTCAAAGAGTGGATTAAATTCTAAAAGAGGGTTGTACATTTGTGGAAAATTTTTTATGATTTGGTAAGAATTTTTGTTTGAGGCATTATAAATTTTTATATTGCAAAGTACTATGGAAACAGTCCATCGATATTTGAATCAGTAGCTTGTATATTATGAGTTATTATATATCTAACTCCATCTTCCAAATTGATGAATCATTGGTCTATTTTTTAAGTAAATCTTGCAAATTAATGGTTATGGGTATGCCTACCTATCGATTTGAAATGAGAACCAAATTATTGCAACTTTCAGTTATAATAAATGGACCTAAAGTACTACCTAATTCCTAGAAATAGATGTTAATTTTTTAAAAAACTAGCCAAGTCTTTAATAAATTGAATTTATCTACATTCTATAGGAATTAATCTATGTATTTAAGTTTTCTTGATAAATTTGATATCAAATGAACATGAATAGGAACACCCTCCTAGGTCCTACAAAGCTTGAAGAGTATGAGTAAGGGCCTGTAAGTCCTTACTCATTTATTAGCCACCAACTCTTAATGTTATTGAATATAAATGGTTGGCTACCCTTTTAGAGGACTTCAAATTTTAGGTGGTTCCCCATATTAAAAAAAAAGACAACCAACACCACCTATTAATGAAGCTAAAAAATGTTGAAGAAATTGTCACAGGAGATATTCCTCCTAAGTCACCTTCCAAAAATGTACAATTTGATAAAGAAGGAAAAATGGAAGCTGATGAAGGAAATGTTTCCAAGGATGAATAAAATGTACAACAACAACAACAATAGGAAGCAAAAACTTCTAAAAATGGGAGATTTTAGTGGCTTTGGAGTAAAATTAGAGTAAAAAACACTTGAAGTACAAAGCCTTGAGGATAAAGAATATATGGAGCCTAAGAAGACAAAAGAAATATCCTCTAAGTCACCTGAGAAAGATAAATCATCTAAGAAGGAAGAACAACAATTTGATGAAGAGAATAAATATGAAGAGGAAAAAAATGGAGAAAATGTTGAAGCATATCATCTAGGTAACCATGGAGAATAAAATAGCCCCCATGAGGACACAAATTTGGAAGAATCAACTGCTCCATATTGATTGATAGAAAATTAAAACCAAAAATAGTTGTGGTTGAGGAGGAAGCACTAGATTGGGATAAATTTTTGTCTAGCTCAAGGCAAAGACTAAAGAAAGGAAGAAGACCAAAGTTGTTTCTAGAATGACAAGGGATGAATCTAATAATAGAGTGTTTCACGTGGCCACACTAGTAACTAACAAGAATAAGGATGAATCTACTCTAGCTGATTACAAGGTTGAAATAATTAATTTGGGTCCTTCTAGAAAGGAACGGGAGAAGGAAGATCTTAAGGAGTCTGTGCATGTCATTCTAAAGAGATTAGATAATGACACCCAAGCAAAAGAAAAGTTGTAGCATAAAGTAGAGGAGTTACAAAGGTATATTCATCATTTAGTAAAACCTTTGCACACACAAACTTATTTCATTTTTAGAGGGTCTATTGTCAAAGGATGCTATCAATGAAATAGAGAGAATGAAAACCTCTTTATAGGTCACTCAACAATGGATTAGTAGTCTTTTTTAAAATGGAGACTCCATGATTGAAAAGGTTTTACATACATATGAAAAGGAATCATTCTTTTTGGAAGAAATCAAGCAAGTCATATCAGAATGTAAGGCAACAGATGATATTGTCATGTTTACATTAAATAAAGTAATGGAAATTCCAAGAGAAATGTTGGTAAATGAGAATATCTTCACAGCTGAAAGTGTAAATAAACCAACAAAATGGATGGAAGAATTTAGGTTTAAAAGGGAGCTCATGATGAAGGCTTTGAAGAAGGTTTCAAAAATCCAAAATAAGGTAAAAGAGATTTTTGATAGCTGCATTTCATTCTTGGAGATTGTGACATGAAGAAAGAAGTTTGGAAAGAAGAATTTAAAAGTTGATCAACTACAAAAATGGTGGCATGCACTTTATTCCCCAACTGAAGATGGGTCAATAACATTAGATCAATTAGAATACGTGGCTATATATATTTCAAATATGGATAGATATCAAGGGTTGCAAGGGGATTGGGATAAAACCTTAGATAAATATGAGGAAGAAGTAAAGTTGATTAAGTTAATATTAAGATTTATTCTAGTTCCTGACTAGGCCGACCTTGACAAGGTGTTTTCTAAGATTCAAGAAATTTCTAGAAGCCAAGAGAAGGACAAGGAAGGTGACCAATCATGACTACTATGAGCTTTGTGTTGCATCATCTAGATTGGAGCTACAAGTCAGCTATTCATAGAAATTCATTCCAAAGGGGCCTTTTATTTCATTTTAGTGTATCTTTAAGGCCAACCTTTTAATATTGTATTGTAAAATTAAATTGAGTTGGAAAATCTGCCAAGGTCGACCTGTTTTAGGCCAACCCAAATTGTAACTCTAATTTAATTTTCTCGAGGCTGACATGTACTTGAAACTCTATATATTGAGGCTTTCTCCTCATTTGTAAGGGTTGGACATGAGATGTTGGAATTGTTGCAAAATTTTTGGTGAAGTGAATACAAGTGAAGAAATTGTCTTTTGGTGCTCTTATGTGTTATTTCATCTGTGCATGGTTCCTATGTTTCAAATCTATTTTCAAGTTATTTTGAGTGAGAAATTTTTCAGGTTAGACTTAGAGCTAGTTGTAATTCATTCATGCTTACGATAAAATGTTTAAGGTGTTGAGGAATCTTCACTCCAAATAAATTTGATAATTGTAAGTTGTGTAAAGTTAGCCTTGGCTTACTTTTTGCTGCATTGAAGTTCAATTGTGGATGTTTATGCCTTCCATGCCATTTTGGGTGAATGTGTGAATGTTTCATAATCTAAAAAATATTTCCTACCTTTGGAGATTGCATTGTTCTTATTATACTATAGATTTAATCTTGGTTAAGCAAGGATTGGTCCACCTTGAATGCTCTGCTATTTTCATGATTGATCTTAGGATTTAGATTAGAAATCTCTTTAAACCCTCATCTTTTGCTATTTTTTTGAGATTATTGTTAGAATAGGATTTGCAAATCATCACTTACATTGCTATATTTGATGAAATATAATTTCCAGACCACATATCTAGGAAAATTCTAGGGTTTACTATCATTCTCATATCTTTCAAAGTCCTCATCATTGATCTAGAGTTTTAGTCTTTTGTTTAATCATAAATGCCCTTTGTGATTACTAGTAAATCACATTTTCATTGAGTTGTTTATGCATTGCCAAGACCTGGAAGTAGAGACCTTGGGGTTGTTTCTTGAGGCTTTTTGATAGAAATTCACCTTTCAAGGGAGATAGGATAATTGTATTTTGTTTGCATTGTTGTTGTGGTAAAAAGACCATCAACAAAATTAGTGCTAGAAGGAGGGTCGATTGAACAAACTTGGAGCATCTTTGGTGATCATTATCTCCTTAGAGGTTCCAAAGAGAGACCATATCTACAACAAAAAAAGGAGACTTGCAGTATTTAAAGTCACCTACTCATTATAAAAGGACTAAGAGAGGGGAAGCTTCATCATTTACACCCATCCAACCTTCAACTCCATCTTCCCCATCATCTAGTTATTCATCTTCAGATTTTGAGCACACTCTCATTGCCATTCAATAGCCTCAAGAATCCATAAATCAGCCATTACCACCCCCACCTCCACCAATGGATTTATCATAAAATAATCCATCACCTCTATCCTTCAACAATTATCATGCCATGCCCAAAAACCCTGAGCATTTTTTTTCTAAATTCCAAGTCAATGATCCCAACAAAACAACTAAGGTACATATCAAAATTTTCCAAACTGCTCTTCAAGATAGAAATATTAATCATGAGGATGTGGCATGCTGAATCTTTTCGTACTCATTGGGTGAGGAGGCATTTTATTGGTACAATCACTTACCTGTTGGTTCAATTACTAATTGGGGTCAAATGGAAAATTCTTTTTTGAAAAAGTTTAAAATCTCAATCAATCCTAATGAATTGTATAGGATTTTTATGGCATTCAAGGGGGAATTCAATGAGCCCATAAGCTCATTTAATAATATATTTCATCATTCTTATACTATATTATAGCCTCCATATGCTATTAATGAAGCGTTAGCTAAGAAGGCCTATTATGAAGAATTACACAACCTCACCTCTACTCTAGTCAAAAGGATGCATCAAGCCCCAAGAACCTTAATAGATGCATATGCAGAAGAAGTCAAAGCTAGTACTAATTTAGGACAACACTTAGTAGGAAAACTCCCATCTTTAGGTCTCGTGGCTAACCCTGGAAAGATTCAAGGGTTAAATTATGCTCTCACTAATCAAACACCCTTAATGAATTAGGTTCTCCAATTTCCATTAGTCCCACATCCAGGTCCTCCATTGAATCAAGCTCAACCCATTCCTAGCTATTTTCAAAATTTGAGCTAGTCACTATATCCCCAACAACAAACCAATATCCTTGAATACTTGCATAATTCTAAAGTGTTAAATCATCCACAAAATTTAGGCTCACATCCTATCTATTTTTAAAATTATGCAAATTATGTTCCAGCATAGGGTAGTTCAAAAAAAGAAAGGTTAGATGAATTGGTGGAACATGTGAAGAAGTTGTCTACCAAAGTTACTTATTTGAGAAATCAAAACAACCAACTACAAGCTTCACAAAGGGATATTTAGTCAAACTACAATTGAGATAATAGGGATTTTGCACAAGGTCCTGGACATAATTTTGAAAGAGGACAGGGATTGGGGAAAAATTTGGAAAGGAGGTAGCTCCCAAGGAAAAATAGGACATGGAATACAAGACCTAATAATGGGGGAGTTCCAACACCTTTGTATCTAACCACCAAGCCAAAGAAGACATCAAGTGGAGTCCTTTTTTCTAAGGCTTCATTGTTTAGATGGTGTAGGCTTCATAAGACAAATCAACATTCTGAGTTAGATTATCCGATATTTCAAACTATTGCTACAATATTCCAAATGGAGGTTCAACAAGTTATTGGAAATAATTCAAGTTGACAAGATATGGTACCTTCAGACCCCTATGATTCATCATTTTTGGTATCGAATCATGCTCCCTTTCCATGAAGTGAAGAGAATCTTCTTGAGGAGGAGTCAACCGAAAGTGATGACAAATTGGAGGATGTGTGTAATGGGGAATCTATATCTCAACTGCTTGAAAGTAGGGATGTTTTTTATAATGGTCCACTATATGAAGAAGAATCAGGAGTGGAAGAAGTTAAAATGTTTCATCAGCATACTAGACCTTATGATTTGAGAAACAGGCAAGTTGGAGGCCCTTTTACTACTTCTACTCCTCTGAATAATTTCAGCACACCTCTTGATCCTAATACAAGCAACAATCCTTCTTATCCAAAAGTTCCAACGCAATATTTCTCCAAAGGAGGACCCTCTAATTATTCCAAGGGATCACAACTTGATGCTGGTAAGGGATATCAATTATAGTAGATCAAACATAATCAGCCTAATATGAGTGTAGCACAAATGGGGTAGTACATCGCTGAAGAACTCAAGAAGGTAAAGGTTAGTCTTTTTTCTTTTGAGTTATTGAGAGTCTTGAAAATAAGGAATGTTGTTTTTGGGTCTTTGAATGATGCTACATCTACTAAGTCATCACAAGATACTATTGTGAGGAAGGTTGGTTTTAGTGAATCACTGGTCAAGGAAGTGACTGAAAGGCCCAAAATTCACAATCAACAAAGGATCATTTAGTCAGCCAGTAAAGGATCAAGTTCAAGTTCAGTCTAAGGATAGGAATAAGGAGAAAGATAAAACTCAAGTAGCTCAGGTAGATACTTTGGTGAGATTGTTCCAAGGAAAGCCTAAAACTCCTTTCCTGATTTCTATTCATATATTTGGTAAAAATTTGCATAATTATTTGTTGAATTTTGAGGCTTCTACAAATGTTATGCCATTTTCAATTTGTAAGGCATTGGGTATTACTCATGCTCCCTCCCAACAAAATGTTACTCAGCTAGATAAGACGAAGGTGAGTGTTGTGGGTGAACTAAACATGATCCCTATGTGGATTACATCAGATCCAAGGGTGCAATAGATAATCAACATCCAAGTAGTTAATTTTCCAAATGCCTATGGGCTAATTTTAGGTAGAGATTTTACAGGAGCACTTAATGGTTACACTGCCACTAATCATTAACATATGTGGTTTCCATAGAAAGGATTATCGAATCAAATCAAGATTGAGCGTGAACCTAGACTGAAGTACTTGATCACTAAATACCATAACATGAAAATGAAGAGTTGATTTCTGAGGCTAACCTTGGAAACTATGTCTTAGCTGCAACCATGGAAGAAGCAGAAGAAGCTGAGTAAGTATTTATGTTACATGATACACTTAATGACTTAACCCGGTGTTCTAGTAATATAGAAGTAGTGGTGGAATCTGATGAGGATGATGAACAAGATGATGGTAAGCTCAATTTACTTGAAAGCTTCCAAGGATTTATTCAGAAATGTGTTGATGACCATATTAATATTGGAAGTAGAATGAATTTCAAAGAGTTGTTATTACCTAACTAGTGTAGAGTTCATAATTCATCACATGCCAAAATTGAATGTTGTCTTTGTCTGAAAACTATAGATAAAATCAAGAGGTGTATTAATCATCCCCCGGTAGTCAGGATTGATATTCAAGAAATCTAGAATGATAAAAAAGGGTAAGCAGTAGGTTCAACAAGAGGATCCTTCGCTAAGAAGGGACATATGTATAGTAGATTTAAAAATGATATGGCCTACTAAGTTTTGGACACTATGATTTGATGGTTCTAAATCAAAGAAGAGAGCTGGTGTAGGCTTTGAACTGATCATTCCTAATGGTAAGACCTTCTTTGTTGCACATAGACTATAGTTTCATTGCACAAACAATGTTCTTGAGTATGAGGCTTTGATACATGGACTGTTAATGACCTTATGGAATAAGGTTAAAGCCTTGCAAGTTTTTGGGGATTCAGAGTTAGTAGTTAAGTGGATTAGAAGGAAATACTCATGTCATAATAGGAGAATGAAAAACTATAGGAATAGAGTATGGGACTTGATAAAAGGATTCGATACTTTCAACATTCAGTTGATTCCTCGAAGTAAGAACCAGACTGTAGATTCTTTGTCCCAAGCGTCAAGTACTCTAGAGCCTTTGTCTTTGTCAGGATTGAAGAGATTCATTGTTAAGCTCACTCCACTTCCATCAGTACCTGACAATGTAACTAATTTTTAGGTATTTGAAAATGATAAACACATTTTAGATTTCATTACTAGTTCTAATGTCTTTTCTTCTCAGATTATTGATGAGATAGAACTATAAGAAGTAGAATTGGATATTGTGGGGTGATTAATCTAAAGAAAAACATAATTCCTAGAGGAATAGTGCAATTGGAAAGAATACTTGAATTGGATAAGATAAGAGATCAAGATCAACAATCTAGAAAAGATTTAGCTAGTAGTCAATGTGATACATATAACATGGGTACTCCAGAGGAAGTAAAGAATGTTTTCATTGGCAAGGTCTACACTCCTAAGGAAAAGAAAGGGATAATTGATGTGCTACATGTTTATGACATAGCTTGGAGTTACGAAATTCTCAAGACACATGAAATGTCAATTACTACACATACCATTCCTCTTAATCCAGATGTGAAGTTGTTCAAACAAAGGCAAAGGCCAATCAATGCATTACTAGAACCTATTATTCAAACAGAGGTACATAAATTTATATTTTCCTGCATTATATTTTCTATTAGGAATTCAACTTGGGTGGAAAATTTGGTTCCATTACGAAAGAAGAATGGTGAAATTAGGTTGTTTGTATATGTCAAGAACTTGAACCGTGCCTTTGAGAAGGACAATTACCCAGTCCCATCCTTAGATTAGGTCTTGCAAATCATGAATGGCTCTGAGATGATGTCCTTTTTGGATGGATATTTTGGTTATAATCATGTGATGGTGCAATATGAGGATAGGCTCAAGAAAACCTTCACCACAAAGTGGGGAACATTTGCATACAGGAGGATGCCATTTGGACTGATTAATGTTGGAGCCACCTTTCAATGATCCATAGAAATTTTTTCATAATATTTAATTGGTAAGTGCATCATCATTTACATGGATGACTTGACTATCTTTTCAAAAAAGAGAGGAGATCATATCTCATATTTATGCAAGGTATTCGATAAGTGCAGGAATATGGTATCTCTTTAAATCCAAAGAAGTGCATTTTTGGAGTGATGGAAGGCAAGTTGCTGGGTCATGTCATTTCAGAGAATGGTATCTAAATTGACCCTAAGCATATCCAAGCAATACTAAAGATCCAGCCTTCATCCAATTAGAAAGAGATGAAATCATTCTTTGTAAATATTAACCTTGTTAGAAAGTTTATTACTAGTTTTGTAAAGATATTCAAGCCTCTAAATGCAATGTTGAAGCAAGATGCAAAGGTAGAATGTAATTTTGAATAAAAATAGGTAATTGAAGAAATAAAGAGAGTTATAGTTGATGCTCTTGTTTTGGTAAGTCCAAACTATTCCAATAGATTTTATATATACTCATTTGCATTAGAACACTCTTGTGCCAGCATATTGACACAAAAATTGGATGAAGAAGACGAGAAACCTATTGCATTTATGAGTGCTCCATTGAAGGATGCATAATTGAGATATCCTAATGTGGAAAAAAATGCTTATGCCTTGGTCCAATTTGTAAAGAAATTTAGGCACTATATTTTAAGGAACAAGGTATTTTCAATTGTGCCTGACCTAGCAGTCTAGCTCTTGATGATGCAAAATTAGTTGGGTGAGTGAAGAGTGAAGTGGGTGACCATGCTATAGGAGTATGAATTGGAAATACAACCTATGAAGTTAGTAAGGGGTCAAGAATTGACTAGGAAAATGGCAGAAACTAGTCCTGAACTTATAGCACAACAGTATCACCTCCAAGATGTTTCACCCAACGAATGCTATGATGATGTGGTTTATTACTTAATTAGAAGTTTTTTTCTCATTTGAATATAGTAAGATGAAGAGTTTTATGATTGAAAAGTGATAGTTATATGCTAAAAGGAGCAATATAGTACAAGAGAAATCATGAAGGTGTTTATCTTCATTGTCTAGGGAAAGAAGAAGTGGCTCGAGTCATGTTGAAACTTCATGATAGGTATGGTATAGGTCATGGTTCTATTCTAGCTACTGCAAATTGGATCTTACAAGTAGGGTACTACTAGCCCACTCGGTTCAAAGATGCACACAATCATGTAAGGAAATGCCATGTTTACCAAACCTCTGCTATTAAGGAGAAGTGCTCTGGTGTTCCATTACAACCAATCATTGAGGTAAGTCCATTCACATAGTGGGGGTTGGATTTTATCGGTCCAATTAACCCACCATCCTTCATCGGACATAGGTACATCTTAACTGCCACTAATTATTTTACTAGATGGACAGAAGCTATTGCTTGCAAGCAATACATAGCGAAAGTGGTAATAAATTTTCTTGAAGCATGGCTCATTAATAATTTTGGATATCCTTGTGTTGTAGTGTGTGATAATGGTTATTCTTTCACATCATTAAAGTTTTTTGGGTGGGATTTTGATAATGAGGTTGTTATCAACTTTTCCTCCAATTATTATCCCCAAAGAAATGGCCGAGCTAAGTCTATAAATAAGAACCTACTAATTGTCATTTGTAATTTCATTGATAGAAATCTGAGGGACTAGCATACCTAGTTGAGGTTTTCTCTTTGGGTAGATCATACCCATCAAAAGGCCTCTCTAGGGACCTCTCCATATGACTTGGTTTATGGAATTGAACCTATATTTCTAATTCAATTGAGAATTCCCACCTTATAGTTCATTAATGAATATTATGAAGAGGGGGAACATCTCAAAGAACGCTTGATTGAATTTTTTTAGCTGGAAGAAAAGAGAGATGAAGCATTAGAAAACTTTGCCAAACACCAAGGCATAGTGAAACATTGGTTTGACTGAAAAGCTAAAGTTAATGCCTTCAAAATTTCTGATTTGGTCTTATTTTGGGAAAAATCCCATGACAAGAAAGGGGAGCATGGGAAATTCAACAAGCTTTGGCTTGGCCCTATAGACATTGAAAATTGTCCCAGCCCGTGACTCTTGATTTCTCCATCATTTACCCTTTCACTCTTCATGATTAAATAATTTTAATTATTTAACTATTTTCTAAAGTCATAAGTCTTCCATTAATTAAATAGTTTTAATTATTTAATTAATTCATTTCTATCTTAATTCCTCCTTGATTAATTAAATAAATTATATTTATTCAATTACGTTACTAATGTCTTTCCTCTACAATTAAATAAACATTATTTATTTAATTGTTTCCACTTTCAACTATAATTAAATAATTATATTAATTATATTAATTATTTAATTATTCACTATTAGCTTTTTTTTCACAAATTAATTAAATTTTATTTAATTAATGTTTCATGTCTTCTCTCACTTTTTGAATTAAATTTCTATTTAAATCAAAAAGTTAACTCATTTTTTTCTTTTGCAATGAGATAATGTTTCCATTATGTCAAAATGTAAATTCCTTTCCAAAGTAACTGATTTTTCAATTAATTTTCTCTTGCTCTTTCACTTCCGATCTTATCTCGTCTCGTCTTGATTAATTGTATCCATTGATCAAACTAAAAATCAATTGATCTTGATCATCCATTTCATAACCTCCCTCTCATCAATCCTCATCTGTCGGTCTTGGAATCTTTCTAGACGATTAATCTCGTCTGTCCATTTGAATGGTTGTCTATAAAAGAAATCGTTCTCTCCCATTTTTACTAAGAACAACCATTATCTCCAACTTTATTGCTTACAATTTGTAAGTATTTACATAAGTTAGACTACAAATCTGAGGGCATATTTGCAAAAGAAGAAGAAGGAGAGACAAGAATAGTAATCAACTTCAATGGGGAATGTTTTATCTCTTTTTCTTGAATTTTGATTTCTCTCCTTATTTGTATTCTCTTGTTTTAGATTGGGTTTTAGTTTATAAGTGTTGGTTGTCACTTTTTCTAGGCTAGGTTGATTTCCCCATCTTACATTTGGTGAACCTAGCGTGAATCTTATAATTTTGTAGAGAAATCCATTTGTTTCCTTTTTTTTCTTTGTTGTTTTGCAGGTTACAACCAAGAATTCACATAAAATATCACCATCTTCTTTTGAGCATAGATAAATGGGTGCATGAAATATTAAAAAATAATTATCTGGGTTTTGTAGGACTCGCTTTTAGCTTTTCGAAACTTTAAATGGTTTAAAATTTTGTTAGTATTTGGGAAAGTTATGGTCATTTTAGTATTCATTTCTTTTTAATTTTAGCTATTAAAACCTATGTTTTCTTTTGCCTATACCAATTTTTTCATGTAGAATCTTGGAAAAGTACTTTCTGGATTTTGAAGTTTTGAGTTTCATCTTTCCACAGATTTTTATGATTTAAAATTTTATTAAGTTTTGAGAAAGTTATCATTGTTTTAATTTGTTTTTATTATTAAAGTTTTTTGGGTTACTAGTCTCTTGTTTTCAGCATGTGGCACAACTTGGAGGGAGTTCTCAAATTTGTTTCTTTTGAAACATAATCATTTGTTTCCCTATCATTTCATTTACTTAGTTTGGTTTTATCATTGGTATCTCATTTTATTTTGAAAACAACTAAAAACTTGCATTACATGCATAAAGGTTAAAATGAACATGCATCATCACTCATGAAGGCTAAAATGAACAACAAATTGCATATTCCATTCATGGGTTTTAAGATGAACATGTATTGTCACTCATGAAGGCTAAAATGAACAACTACAACTTGCATCAAGATCATAATGGTAAAATGAACTTGCATATCTCACTCATAAGGATTTAAAAAGAATAAAAAATGAATTTTCTCACTCATGGGCATTAAAATGAACTTCCATCAAACGTCATTGGTATAAAATGAATCTAAGTGTCTTCAAATCATAAGCAATGGATTTAAAATTTATGGGTGTCTTTCCTGTGGTGATTTAAAATTTTCTTAAAAGTGCATATGGTCTCCTCTTGCATCGTTAGGTGATCTTAAGTGACCAAAATCACCTCTTTGGAATTTATATAATCACACCACATATTTGGATTTGGTGCTTAAAATGAACCCCATGTGAGTGTGAGGCAAAGGCATGAAAATATGCTCTCTCCTTGTGCTTTGTGCAATATGGGAGGATCAAAAAATAAGTGTACTTCCTCAACTACTTTGTTTACCCATTATTAGAGGGCCTACCACCCCTCTCTGAATGGTGGGAATGACCTAAGTGATAATGGGCTAAAGCCAAGCTCTTCCAAACTGCTATATAAATTTGTGGTTGCATCAAAAGTTGCAATCAATGGGAAGTGGTACGTGATAGCTCTCCCCCAGTATCTTTATGATGTGAAAATACCTTGTTCTAAGGGTTGGGAGACTTCTCGAGGGATTTTATCATAGTATCCCCTGAACTAGATTCCCTTACTAGAAACGTTTGTGTAGAAAGCCAAAATCCTTTTATTTGCTAGCGCAGGAGGTCAGACCTCTGAAGTCGTCGCACACTTTCATATTTCATTATAGAGATGACAAGTTTCTTGAGATCCTTGTGGTCTTAGGGAATTTAGAAGTTGGTATGCCCAAGAAGTGAGTGTCGTATAGGGGAGCCAATGCTACCAAATTCTTAGGTCATCTGCTCTAAATAGGTACGGCTAGAGAAATCCAAGTGGGAACCCAACAAATATTGTCTCTACCAACCATAAGATTCATGCTTGTTGTCTATGGGTGTTTTATCTTGAAATCAAATATTTTCACATCCAAACTAGACCAAAAACAAGTGCTTGATATTTATTTCGATGTTTTCCAATCACATTTCATAAAAAATAGTCAAAATTCACTCAAAAACGAAGTCAAAACATCAAAATTGCAACATCAACATTATGTGAACCACAACTACCTAATTACCAAAATTTCAAAAATCATTGTCCAAAATTGAACTAATTCATCTTGATAGAGATCTTGATATCTAAATCTTAGACTTGCAGAGCTTTAGCAGTCCATTCGATCATCCTCATTTAGGTTTGCATTACATTTTAGATTACACCTTAGGTCACTTTTTCCTTGCATAATTAATCTTAGGTCTTAGGTTGCACATACCTTCTAGATTTCAAATAGGAAAATTATCAAGATTTTAGACAATCCTTGGTTACTTATCCAACTTCCCATTGACCTTCATCTTTTAATTTATCAAACTTTTTCTTTATCATCTTGGTCAAAAAAATAGGTCTCAAACATGTGCCCTAGTTTGGACTCACCTTTTCAAATCCATCATCTTGGTCATCACAAAGTTCAATGACATTTGGAATTGTTATATTGAACCTACATTAGCTTGGTTGCCACCCTATCCTAAATCTTAAAGATTCATCTCTCTAGCCTCATTATCAATCCGTAGTCTTGGACCTAAATTGCACTTTTCATTTTACATCCTTATATCTTAAAAACACAAAAAAATAGCTTAATTTCATTCTAACCTTAGTTTCACCACTACCTTTGATCATTCACTTAGCATCATTTAGTCTCCACTATCTTGGTCTACCTTTGGAATCCTTTGCATCCATTAGTCTCATTTAATCTCATCCTTTAGTCATTATCATCCTTACATGATCATCTTGCACCCTTATATCCAAAAAAATCACAAAAACATAGCTTAGTCTCATATCCTTTGGTCATCATCATCCTTGCATATCATATTCTTTGGTCATAGGTTCATTATAATTCTACCATTTCCTAATCTTGGTCTTAGGTACATTGGCACTTTTTATCCTTATATCCTTGTAAATCACAAAAAAAACATAGCATAGGTGCATACCTTCCATTGCATTGGAATCTCTTAGGCTAAATACCATCCTCCACCATGTCTTACATTCACCTTGATATGATTTCTAGTCAAGCTGAATACCAATTACTCTACATTGGTCAAGCCCAACAAGTCATAGACTTCAAAAGACAATAACTTGAATCCAAATACCAATCACCCACAACCCATAGTTAGCCATCCATATATCCCTCTTACCAACATCCCATAAACTCTAGTCTTCCATCTATCTACCCTCATTATCAAGAGTCAATTAGCACAATCCATGTCATTAATCCACAAAAAACATCCATTAATCACCCTTACCCTAACCTTGACAAGGGAAACCAACCTTCTACTAGTTCATTCCAAGTCTCTACATCCTACCCTAGTCTATCATCCACTAATCCATTCCTATTCACTCCATCCCAACCTACATTTAGTCATGAAAATACATTTGGTCATGGTATTCAAAATTGCATCCCATTACCTACACTTGAGAATACATGTCAAAAAGATAGTCCAAAGCATGACATCATAACTTCACCTTCATGTTAAGATCGAAGTAGTCCACCACATGACCCCATCCTTAAGTCCATACAAGAAATCCTTTCAAGCAATCATGTCATCCAAACTACACCTATTTCTAACCAAGATCCTACCCTTGAACATAAAGTCCAAAATGATCCTCTCATCAACATTTATTCCATTCATGATCAAACATCTGAGGTTGATCCCACCCAAACACTAAACACCACCATTTCCCAAAATGAGACACTTGCCTCCTTTGGACACATAGATGATCTTCCTCTAGAACAAGAGTCTGCTACTCTATACATATTTGCAAATGATCAAGCTATAGCTAAATTCACTAGACTCTATGATAATGAACATAAGGAAGGTTTCTACATCGAATTGGAAGCACTGATATCTTTTGTAGAACTTTCAGAGTCCAATATGTTGGTGAGCCCAAAATATGCTCATAATTTCAATATCATGATGTATTTTTAAATACCCTTACTCTTTTGTTAATGGTTGTTTTAGAATCTTTGATTACAATTTTTTATCTAAAATCGGGTAGTATCCTGTGGCAACGCATTCCTATATTCCTACAACTTAATATCTCCGTATGTCTATATTCATTGCCCTATTTGACCTCCCAATTGATTAATATGATGCATGTGGTTTTTGGATAAATGAGATGAATTTAATGTGTGTGATCAATGAATGAGTATCGTGTTATTATATGCATGCTTTATTTCGCCTCTGTTGCCATGTGTTTCATAGGTTGTTGAAGTTAGCATGAATGAGTCAATGCGCAGCAGATCTTGACCCTAGAGTAAAGTCCATTTCTAGCACGACATCGAGGAAGTTGTTGCAGCAAAGACTCTCTATCCGGGTCATTGGGAGGAAATATAAATGGTCATCAATCTAGGAAGAGTGGAATGCTAGATTCACTCTGAATTAGTTGAAAAGATATGCTTTCATTTATGGGAAGTCTGTTCCTCGGTATTAGGAAGCATTTATGTCCACATCTTTCTCTGTTAAGTTAGTTAGTTAGTTAGTTTCTTTTCTATAAATAAGTGTTCCTCCTACGTGAGTGAACAGGTAGTAGAGAGAAAGAGATTAGATTGGATAAGATGAGACTAGATTAGAGACAAGAGAATAGAATAGAGTGTGTTCGAGTTACTATTATAATGATAAACAGAGTTTTGTGTTAGCTTTCTTACAAGCAAAATAACCATGTATATGATTCCAAGTTTATGAATAAAAGCTGATGAAGTTTTGAGTTCAAATCTTGCATAAATTGGTTTATGTTTTCTAAGGGGGCCCACTTAGTAAGTATCTGTAGTTAGTTGTTTATTTCCTGTTGTTTATCAGTTAGAATTTCATTTCAAGAAGTTTCAACACAAACTCAGTCTTATATTGTTCCTGCAGCATAAGGAATCCATCCCTGTGTCTGTTCCTACAATATAAGACTAGTTCATGGTTTGTTTCTCAGTAATATTTGTCATGATTTCTGCTTTAATTAAGTTATGCTTAAGTTGAGAAGACTTTTCCTTACGTTCCTGCATCAGAAGTAGAATTCCTTTCAAGCATTTATTTCTAGTAAATTGTGGCTAAAATTGGTTCTTAGTGCACATACAGTGCCGCTCCATTTCAAGTATACGTTCCTTGGTTTGACAAAGTAAATGAGCGACCATAAGAAGATGTTAGTCACCTACTGGAATTTCCAATTCTCAGGTTAGAATTTTCCATGACTTTTATATCCTTTTATGGGTGACAACCATTTTTGGCGCCACTATCGGGGATGGTGTCAAGCTAAGAACCTGTCATAGTCATTGTTAGCAGTAGTTTAGTGTGCTTATTCAAGAATTTTCAAATCCTTCAATTTTCAGTTAAGTCCATTACATGCATAGAAGAAGAGACACTCTAGGAAGATTCCTCCCAAACCCTCCATTCATTGATAACAATTTTGAACTAGCTTATAATCTATTTGAGGAAGGAGGAAACCAAGATATCAATCCATTTGTTGTTGACCCACTTGCTGAATTTCCCTTTGACCTAGCTGATGAAGAACCTCAAGAAAATCCATTTGTTGAAGACCCACTTGTTGAATTTCCCTTTGACCTAGCTGATGAAGAACCTCAAGAAAATCCATTTGTTTTGATACTTCATCAGGAAAATATGGCACAAAATCCACCTAATCGACCTCCTGCTTTTGAATTCCCTATCATACCCCAGCAAGATAATGATAACCTCAAAAATATTCCTTTTTCATTACTTCCCAAGTTCTATGGACTAGTTACAGAGGACCCAGACACTTTCTTCTTTGAGTTCGACATCCTCTGTCGAAGCTATGATTACACTATAGATGCTCACAAGCTGAAGTTGTTTCCTACTACTTTAAAGGAGGGATCTCTTAGATAGTTCATGAGTTTGGGGAGGAATGTTGTAGATAGTTAGGCAGTCATGCAAACAAAATTTCTTGAGAAATACAAGGAATATTGTAAGAGTGGTAGTAAGGGTGATGATATATTCTGAGTTCAAAAAAAGGAGGATGAAAGCCTGCAAGACTATATCTCAAGGTTCTTGTTTTCCCTGAAAAAAGAATTTAGACCATACTCTCTCAATGAAGAATCTCATAAATTACTTTTTCTGAGGGGAATCAATGACTCCTATATTGATGCCTTGGATCTGATGGGAGGAGGAGATATAACCCAAGTGCCTTGGGATGATATTAAGTCCATATGTTGCAACTACTCTCGAGAAAATTTTAAGAAGGGTAGAGGTCATCAGGCCACAGTGGAAAAGTCTTCTACTAATGGAGTTTCATAGATGGAGATTTCAAATTTGCTATCTAATTTCAATCAAGATATCATAAACAATATGGCTACACAGTTGGATACTATGCAAGCTCGGAAGAAACATGAGGAAGATGAAACAATCTTGGTCGAGTTCTATCCACATTGCCGATAGAAGAAGCGTGACTGTAGATGTAAGATGGTGGCTAACTTGGAGGCTAAGAAATTACCTACTGACTTTAAGGTAGTAGAGGGTGATCATGACCAAGTATTCTACGTTGCACAAAGGTGCCCATGGGCTCAAAGACAAGGTATGCCTCAATACCCTTTGACTTTTGGTAATCCTTACTTTAATTATAATAACCAATGGCAACCTACATATGGCCCATCACCATCTTGGAATGCCTCTCAACCACAATGGCCTAACTATCAGATTCCTCAATGGAAATCTCCTCAAGGAGGTTGGCAGAAGCCACAAGGACAATGGACTCCACCCCAAGGTAACTGGCAGCAGAATCCTTAATGGAGAGGTTCTCAACAATGGCAGAGCCAATCCCCTGGATTCTTGCAGCTTTAGCAACCACAACCTCTGACCCTCATGCCACCTCCTGTGGCACCTATAGAAAATACTAGCCCTCCAAAACAAATGCCTATGCTTGCTAAACCATTTCCAAATCCTAATAATAAATAATAGCAACAACAACCTATGTATTTTGTAGAAGCCAATCAGTATCTAGCCTATGCCCTAAATATTAATGATATCCATCTCAGGTCTGGAACCACTCTACTTGCTCCACAGCCACCAGTAATTACTGAGATTCCAGACCCTGCCTCTAAACAACTGAATGGTCCTACATAACATATACCTATATTAGATACTACCTCTAAGGAGCCTGTCCTGTAGCATCAAGCCAAACCACGTTTTCCTCAAATATTGCAAGTCAATACACCCAAGTCTATGGAAGAGCCTACCTTTGATATTTTGGATCAGCTAAAAAATGTACACATTCAAATCCCCCTCTTTCAAGCCATTAAAGATGTTCCAATTTATGGGAAATCAATTAAGGAGGCTTGTTTGAAGAAACCTAGAAGAAAGAAAAAGGATCCCCAAACTATCCATGTTCTAGGACATTTGGCAGATATTATGTTAGGGAAGGTAGTCATGCCAAAATATGCTGACCCTGGGAGTCTTGTGGTACAAATAAATATTAATGGTCAAATAGTAAAGAATGTTTTGGTTGACCTTGGTGCAGCCATTAATGTAATGACCAAGCATACTATGGAGTATTTGAATATCCTAACCATTAGGTCTACACCTACCATCCTACAACTTGTTGATAGTTCCATAGTAACACCTGATGGCATGGTAGAAGATATAATTGTCAACCTTGAGTCTTGGGAATACCCAACAAATTTCACCATATTGTCCACTAAGGCAACTTTGGGAGGATATCCTATCATCCTAGGTAGACTATGGTTAGCCACAACTGATGCTTTTATAAGATGTCGTTTAGGAGACATGACAATTTTTGATGGTCAGTCAACAAAGAAATTAGCTTTATACCCACTTGCCCAGCCTCAGCCAGACTTGTCTCATCCAATTTGGCCAGATTTAGGTGAGGAAACTGAAGAAGTCAATTCATTGTCTCACTTAATGATGCTACAAACTAATCCATTTTCCCAACTTCAGAGTGAGGATGACCTGATTTTACAAATTTTGTAGTCCAACTTTGATATGAGTAGCCCATCTATTTTAGATAATTGTCCTCAGCAGTGCTTCCCACAACAACTAAATCCTGAGAGCCTACCATTTAAAATTCATGTAATCTATCAACATTTGCTTCCACAAGAAATACAGACACCACCTTTATCAGTAGACTCCATGAATGATCTTACCCAGCAAATTGAGCTATCTCCAGGCCATTGTTTGAATATCAATAATAAGTTGCCTCAATCTCAACAAACTGCCTTAGTCACAATGTTGCAAGATCAACACAAAGCTTTTGCATGGGACTATGGGGATATGAAGGGAATAGATCCTCAACTCTGTACTCATAGGATCTACATTAAGGAAGACTGTTCACCTGTTAGGCAGCCTCAAAGAAGGATAAACCCAGCACTCAGGGAAATAGTTAAAAATGAGCTCCAAAAATTGCTTGATGTTGGTTTTATCTACCCCATTTCAGACAGTCAATGGGTATCTCCATTAGTGATCGTTCCTAAAAAAGGTGGAAAATGGAGAGTTTGTGTAGACTACAAAGAGCTGAACATAGTAACTAAAAAGGATCACTTTCCACTGCCATTTGTTGATCAAGTGCTAGATTCATTGTCTGGTAAAAAGTGTTTCTTATTTTTGAATGGATATAGTGGGTATAATCAAATTAAAATTTCCCCTGGGGATCAAGACAAAACAACTTTTACCTATCCATGGAAAAATTTTGCTTACTCTGTCCTACCTTTTGGCCTGTGTAACGCACCTGCAACATTTCAAAAGGTAGCAATTAGTATTTTTGCTGACATTTCTCATGATTATATGGAGATCTACATGGATGAATTCACCACTTATAGAGTTACTTATGAAGAAGCATTAGAAAATTTGGAGAAAGTGTTGAAAATATGTCAGGAGCATAATTTGTCTTTAAATAGTGAGAAGTGTTTTATGATGATGCAAGAAGGAATTGTTATAGGCCATCATATTTCTCCAACAGGAATTCAAGTTGATCTTGCAAAAATAGAAGTCATTCTAACTTTGCAAACATCTATGAAACAAAAGGATGTTAGAAGCTTCTTAGGACATGCTGGATATTATAGAATATTTATTAAAGATTTCAGCAAAATAGTCAGTTCCTTGTATACCTTGCTGACTAAGGATTGTGAATTTAATTGGACTGAAGCCTGTGACAGATCTTTCCTGCAGCTTAAGAACTTACTTACTAAGGCACCTATTCTTCAAGGACCCAAGTGGAGTATGCCCTTTCATATACACACAGATGCTTTTGATTATGCCATAGGGGCAGTTTTAGGATAGAAGGAGAATTCCATAGAGCATGCCATATATTTCATTAGAAAAAAGATTCAAGGCCCAAAACTAAACTATACTATCATAGAGAAAGAATTGCTAGCAGTTGTGTATGCCCTGAACAAGTTTCAACATTATGTCACTAATTACCAAATATTTGTTCATACAAATCATGCAATAATAAGGTACCTCATGAATAAGCCTGCCATATCTAGCAGATTAGCAAGGTGGCTCCTATTGTTGCAGGAATTTGATATCATAGTTATTGATAAGCCAGGCAGGGCAAATGTGGTGGCTGATTTCTTGTCAAGACTTCAAACAACTACACCTACCACCTCTGAGGTAATTGATGATAGCTTTCCTGATGAACATCTATTTTCTATTGCTGCTCAAACTCCATGGTATGCAGATATTGCAAATTATTTAGCAGCCAACAAAATTTCAGCTCACTTCTCACCAAAGGACAGGAAGTTGTTGATCGAGAAAAGTTTTAACTTTTCATGGATTGCAGACTATTTATTTTACACAAGACCTGACCAAGTCATGTGAAGGTGTGTTAGAGAAGATGAGACCTATGACATTTTGCATGCTTATCATGATGAGCCATGTGGTGAGCACTTTGCATCCAAGAGAACATCAATGAAAGTGCTTAACACATGGTACTATTGGCCCACACTACACAAGGATGTTGTAGCCTACACCAGAAAATATGACAGATATCAATGAATGGGGAGACCAACAAGGTCTGATAAAATTCCCTTGTATCCACAAGTGGTAGTTAGTCCCTTTGATAAATGGGGCATGGATTTTATTGGGCCTATTGATCCTCCATCCAATGGGAAATCCTACATTTTGGTTTGCACTGATTATGTAACCAAGTGGGTGGAAGTGAAAGCAATGACACATGCCCATAACAATAAAGTTGTTGAGTTCTTGTATGAGCATATTTTTACTCGGTTTGGAGTCCCAAGGGAGCTTGTTACTGATCAAGGAGCTCAGTTTACATTAAACCTGATCACTGCATTGATGAATGATTACAAGATCAGGCACAGAAAGTTAAGCCCCTATCACCCTCAAGTCAATGGTCAGGCACAGGTTACTAACAGAGAATTAAAGGTAATCCTTACAAAAACAATACAATTACACAAGAAATATTGGAGCAGTCATCTTCCAGAAGCAGTCTAGGCCTATAGGACAACATGGAAAACAACTACAAGGTTTACCCCTTTTGAGTTACTTTATGGAAAACTGCCATGTTGCCAATAGAGTTTGAGCATAAGACCTTAAGGACTGCTCTTCAACTTAATATTGATCTTTCAGAAGCCCAAAAGGAACACCTCCTATAGCTAAATGCATTGGATGAGATAAGGAAAGCTTCCCTACAACACAATGAAGCTATCCAACAACAAAGGAAAAAATGGCATGACCACAATATCAGAACTAAGCATTTCTCTACCGATGATTGGGAGCTACTCTATGACTCCAGGTACAAGGAAAATCAAGGTAAACTCACAATGTATTTGATAATGGTTCAGTTCAATTGGCTACAATAGATCCTGTCCAATTCAAGTTGTTGGTTAATGGACACCGTCTTCGGTTGTATCATAAGCCTGCATCCAAAGAACAATTTGTGAAGCAGTTTGTTTCAGATGCAGCATCTCTTTAAAAACTATGTTGCACGTCCATAATAAAGGTTTTCTTTTTATGGAAACCACTTTCTCCATCACCATCCATCACCATCATTCATTCCATCTTTCTTTTCTACGTCACCCATCCATGTCACCCATCCTGTCGTACCACCTTCATTTATGATTTCTTTTCCAAGCAGTCATTTTAGGCTATGTTGTGATATCTCCCAACATTCGTGAGCATTTAATACAAGGTACGCGATATTCTTTTTATTTGTCACATCATTCATTTATTTCATTTATTCATTTATTACAATGTGTCTATCAATCATTATTGCTTGTTCTTCCCCTATCCTTTTGTACATGTGTGGACACATGCCAAATCTTAAGTAGGGGGCGGGGATAATCTGTTTCAAAACTTTTTATTTTTTCCAGTGCCACGTTTGTTAAAGACAGTTTTTATTGTACTTTCCAAGAATGAATGTGTGTTTTTCCCTGATCAGCAAGTTAACTGCTTAATTAAGTAGTTTCTAAAAATAATTGCATGCAATTGTCTTTTATATCATTCTTGGAAAGAAAATAAAGGTAACAAGCCAAAAAGAAAGAAACAAAGTGAAGAAAAAGTGTTTTTCAAATTCTCAGAAGAGGTTGAGTTTCAAGAATTTTAGTAGAGATAGTTTGTGAATATGGGTGGTCAGCTAGTAAGACATGAGCCAATAGCTCACGAGGCCTTGACACAAGATCCTCGGGTGGTTCAGGCATTCAATATTTGCGGATGGTTGAATTATTTTCTGAGGATAGATTCCTTCAATGAGGAAGTTGTAGGTGAATTTTTGAGAACTCTATCAGAGGGAGAGGCTATAGTATGGGGTTTAACAGTAGCCGTGACAAAAGAATAGATTGTTGAAGTGACTAGGCTTCCCGCAGTAGGAGAGAACTTTCCTTCAGGAAGGGACGTCTTTTCTAGAAAAGAATTCACATTGCCAATAAATGGACCCTTAGAGGTTTCAAAGCAAGGATGCAAATGGGTCTCACTGCCTTACCTATATTCAGAATATGCCTCCTTCATAATCAAGTATTTGACTTGTGAAGGACGTTTTTCCTATTTGCATTCTTACCATTTTAAACTATTGAGTCATATGAGGCATGGTTTAGTTGTCAACGTCCCAAACTTTTTGTTAAATCTTTTGGAACGTAGTGCCCATGAAACCCAGAAGGGTAAAGACAATTCCATCACCCTCATGCCCTTATTAAATTATTGATTAAGCATTCCCTAAGGGATGTATCACCCATTTCTTGGCAAGAATTTTCTGCCCAAAAAGGACTACAACCTCCAGAACCTCCTAGAGCACTCCCTGCATAGCCCAAGAAAAAGAAAAAGAGAGTAGAATCTATGAGTAGGGTAGCAGAGCAAGAATCATCTGCTCCTACAACACCTAGTCCTGCAGCCTCCACACCTGAGCCCTCTACCCAAATAAAAACTAGGTATTCTACAAGAAAAGAAAAGGGGAAAACAAAAGTAGGACAATCATCTAGGGTTGAGCAAACCCCAAAATCAAGCCCTTAAACACAAAAGTGAAAACATTCTACCCCGCTTTTCGTTGTAGCTACACCTGTTGCCACCACAATTTCATCATCTTCATCTTCGGCTGAGTTTGAATCCCCTAGGCAAGTTAGAAAGAGGAAAGTTGCAAAAGAACCTCTTGTGTCTGCTACATTGCCTAAAAGAGCTTCAACAAGCAAACAAAGTAAAACTACCTCAACCTCCATCCAACCATAAATTATAGTCATTTCGGAGGAGTCTGAGGAGCTTAGTCATGAGGATTCTCAAAGTGTATCTGAAAATGTTCTACACATTTCCTTTGTTATTCCTAAGGAATAACAAACTAAAATAGAGGAAGTTGAGGAGGTATAGCATGGTTGTAGTGATGAAAGGAGGATGCCAATTCTTAATGATTTGGCTGATGCAGTTGAGAGAATTTCAGGAGAAGCACAATCTCCTCTTGAGCAGCAAGAGGAAAAACAACCTGAACAAACTGAAGTATTCAATGAAACATCATTGCCCTCATAACCTTGTCATGCATTGGTTGTGTATAAAAGAGCATTACTGATTGAGTATTTAGAATATCTTAAAATTACTTGGAAGCCTATTACACTTCAGACTTTGAGTTTTGCCATCTGGCTAAAACTGAAATGCAACAAAGTCTATGGGAAGAGAAGAAGAAGAAATTAAAGAAATAAATTTAAAGCCAAAAACAGGAAATATAGGAAATAAAGGAGAAAATGAATAAAATGATGAAAGTAGTTGGACAAATCATAGAATGTAGACCACCACCTAGGGTGTATGCAATGTGCCTTAAGGAGCAATTTTTTTGGTTCCAATTAATGAGAATTTCCAAAAATCTGGACCCTGACATTCATTATGCTAAAGAGTTTTATGATGCATATCAGACAACACCTAATTGGCTAAGAAATTCTTTGTGTGAGTTTTATTTGCATGGTTTGTTAATCCCTTTTGAAACAAAGTGGAATCTGCTTCTTTACATTGGTGACATTCATCTGAGGTCACTTATGTCTTGGGTAGATAATGAAATTAACTATGGGGAGCAATTAGAGGATTATGAGGAAGTAGAAAGGAAAGAACCTATTCCCCTATGACTAGAAAGCTCAGATCCTCAAATAGTTCTGAGAACTTGGTTCACTGTTGCATATGGATTCTATGATCCTACAGCAAGAATACAAATATTTGATCTTAGAAAGTAGGTATATGATGATTTTAAAGGCCAACCATATTTGTTTTGGAAGCTTTCATCTTCCAAAATCAAAACAAGATGGGAGAAACTGACAATTGGTCTGAGAAAATCTAAGCCGCATAACCCTTTGAATTTTAGAACAGCCATCAGAAGATTAGAAAGGTATATACAGTTGGGTCTCTAGGAAAGAATTGAATTATGGTTGCCATTAACATTTCAACCTCCTATTTTGATGTGGCCATTGTACCCTTGTTTGGCTACAAATGTTAATGAAGACACATAAGCTCGCAGGTATGAAAGATGGCAGAATTACAGAGGCTTCTACTACAAGTTTGGAACTTCAATGCAAGGCCATGCTACTCCTACCGATTTCAAGGAAACAACCAGGAAGATTAATGCTGGAGGACTAGCATTAGCATAAGTAGGGGGAAAATGATGAGCCCAAAATATGCTCATAATTTGAATATCATGATGCATTTTTAAATACCCTTACTCTTTTGATAATGGTTGTTTTAAACTCTTTTATTATAAACTTTTTATCTAAAATCGGGTAGTATCCTATGGCAACACATTCCTATATTCCTGCAGCTTAATATCTTTGTATGTCTATATTCATTGCTCTGTTTGACCTCCCAATTGACTAATATGATGCATTTGATCTTTTAATAAATGAGATGAATTTAATGTGTGTGATTAATGAATGAGTATTGTGTTATTATATGCATGCTTTATTTTGCCTTTGTCGCCATGTGTTTCATAGGTTGTTGAAGTTAGCATGAATGAGTCAATGCGCAGTAGATCTCGGCCCTGCAGTAAAGTCCATTTCCAGCATGACATCGAGGAAGTTGTTCCAGCGAAGACTCTTTGTCCGGGTCATTGGGAGGAAATCTAAATGGTCATCAATCTAGGAAGAGTGGAATGCTAGATTCTCTCTGAATCGGTTGAACAGATATGATTTCATTTATGGGAAGTCTATTCCTCAGTATTAGGAAGCATTTATGTCCACATCTTTCTCTGTTAAGTTAGTTAGTTAGTTTCTTTTCTATAAATATGTGTTCCTCCTGCGTGAGTGAATAGGTAGTAGAGAGAAAGAGATTAGATTGGATAAGATTAGACTAGATTAGAGACAAGAGAACAGAACATAGTATGTTTGAGTTAGTATTATAATGATAAACAAAGTTTTGAGTTAGTTTTCTTACAAGCAAAATGACCATGTATATGATTCCAAGTTTATGAACAAAAGCTGATGAAGTTTTGAGTTCAAATCTTGCATAAATTGGTTGATGCTTGCTAAGGGGGCCCACTTAGTAAGTATTTGTAGTTAGTTGTTTATTTCCTATTATTTATCAGTTAGAATTTCATTCCAGGAAGTTTCAGCTCAAACTTAGTCTTATATTGTTCCTGCAGCATATGTCACAAAATCAAACCAAAGATGTCAATCAAAAATATATCCAAGATGTCAATGAGGCTACAAAATCTTATCAACTAGGATCATCTATCTTTGTCAGAGAAGGATTTCTTGCACATGAGAAAATACTGAATAGTGATCTCCACATACACAATGATGGGTTTGCATCTTGTTTCCAAAAAAAAAAAAACCCCATCACAAACAAAATCTATCAAAGCATGCAGTATCAAGGAAAAGGACTAGGCCTACACGAGAAAGGAATTCTAGAACTAGTACAATTTCAGGAAAATTCTAGAAATCAAGGTCTTGGCTATTCTACAATCAAAATATCTAATGATGTTAGTGGTACCTCCTCGATATAGGGGGAAACTTTATCTGATACAAACATCAAAATGGGGGCCATGAGTAGTCCTTGCCATAAGGTTGCTACCAACCTTTCTTCCATCCACACCATAAACCATCATTCCAACATGAATAAATCTTCCATTTGGAACCAACAAAAACAAAAATTATTACAAATCCAAAGTTCAAAACCAAATGTCAAAGGCCATTGAATCAAACAAAAATCCAAGTGGACAAGTGAATTTAAAATGGATCCCAAATAAAAATGGATCAAGCAAATAAAATATTCCAAATTCAAAATTCAATAAAATGTGGAGCCACAAGAGAAGTGGACTCCCACATATAATAAATGTCCATTTCCTTTAAAATGGTCATCAAGCAAGACATATAAAATTGTTGGTTCCAAACACCATGCCAATGAAAAATCCAAACTCCATCATCCACCACCCCAAGTTTGGCGAATGAAAATTCCTACATCTAAATTTCCAAACACATCTACCATCATACATTATAATCCTACATCATGCCTAAATTCTAAAATGCATACCTCATGAATCCATCACATCTTGGAAGCAACTCTTTATTGTAATGACTCTCATGGAATTCTACTATGATATGCATATTCGGATAAGGTCAAATCTAGTATTAGAAAGGATCACAATGACATCAATCAGTTATATGCAAGTGCTATGATCCTAACAAGGAAAATTCTTTATAAAGGTCATTAGTGGCATATCATGGTGCCAGTCTCTACAACAACACCATCAATAGATTCAACACAATTGGTGGTCATCTAAATTATCAAGTCCTAAAAAAATATAAAAAAAAAATGAGAAAAAGGTCTTGAAAAAAATACGAAAAAATAAAAAATTCAAGAAATCGTCACCCTAATGAAAACCTGGGAAATAGGCATCTTGGTCATAGCAAAAATAAAAATCAAGAAAAATAGTAAAGATAAAAATTTCATCCAATAGTGAAAACCATTCTTATGGCACTTTGGATAAGTTCCATGATGAAAACCTGGCAAACAGGCATCATGTGTAAAAGAAATTATCTATGTGGAAAATTACACTTGGGGGCAAGTTGTCTCATCTCCCATACCCTTTGCATGACATTTATCATGAAATTTCTATCTATCCATCTAATCCCTATCATTCCCATCCATTTTCCCACCTACCTTGATCTTGATAAGGACTGGGGTATAAACATAAATCATGCTTTGGGAAAACTCTTGACATGTCTATCCTTTGGTCATACACTATCCATGAAGTATCATGTCATTGCCTTCATAGAATTTATCCAAACCCATATATCAGAGAAGACAAGTTATTCCTATGTGATATAGTCCTTGGAGATCATATCCTAATTTTTCAGCCAATAACCCTCATGTCTCCTATCCAAATCCATCCATCCTCATTTTATACCTATCACATGTCTTGGTTTTCCCTTGTCAATGGTCTAAGGATCCTCCATCATCCCATCTAGTCCTAACCAAGTCATTCCAAATGCAATGAGTCTAACCCATACAATATTTATATGCATCCTAGCATATCATCCAAAACATTCATTGGCTTTGTTCCTAGCCTTGCTGCAAACCTTGATCCTCTAGTCACATTATCATCCTCACGTTATTTTGGGATGTGTCCTTCCCATGTCAAACAACGTCGTCACCATCATCATCACCTGTCAATTGGTATTTATGTTGACTAGGGGAAAGATCATGGTTTTCCTTGGATTATTTTGCATGCATGCTTGCTTGCTTATAGGCATCATTCACATGCATTTTTCACGATCCTCATAAAACCATCAAAAACCCCAAAAAATCATAAAACTATCAAAATCCAAAAAAAATCATAAAATCCTCAAAATCCAAAAACATCACAAAACTTCAAAAATTATGACAATAGAGTCAAAGTCAGATTCATTAATGTCATTCTTTTTCATTGTCAAACTACATTGTCTCTATGCATTTTCTACATAAGTAAGGCTCAACTTAAATGGGCCCCCGAGACAATAGGTCAGTCCTTCTAGGTTGTCTGAATAAAATCATGACTCAATATTTTGCCGAATAAGGCGAAGCAAAGTTGTGTCAAAATATGAGGTCTCTATGTGTATAACATAGGAAATGACATCAATCAATGAGCCCCCAAGGCCACCTAGGTCAGTCCTTTAAATTTTGTTGAGTCTGGTTGTGTTCTTGGTCTGCAAGCAATCTTCATTCAAACCAAATCATGAATCAACAGACAAACACAACCAACAAATCTTCAACCAATCATCTTATCACCAATCAATCGATCGATTGTCGATCTTATATTAGAATGGGGCATTATGTCATTTGTCTCATTCAGTCTTATCACTTGTCTTTTATTAGGATGTGTCCTTCCTGAGATTAGACTTTGTCAATTTGGTCATTCACCTTAAGCAATATGTTTCTTTCTTGCAATTAGGTTTCTTGTCAACACTTGTCACTTGGTCAACTTTATCAGATGTGCCCCTTTCCTTAAACAGGATGTGTCCTTCCTGAAACCAGGTGTCATCACATCGATCAATCATCAAATCAATCAATCTTTGTCGAATCGGTCAATCAATCTTGCCTTAATCAAGATGCATCCTTCCTGAAATCAAGTGCTATCAATCAAATCAATTGGGAAAATTTTGTCAACCTATCAGTCAATTTTGGTCAAACAATCAATCAATATATCATCTTGGTCATCTTGGTCAACCTAATCAATCATATCAAATAATCTTATCAAAACTATTGGCAAGCATTGTCTCTTTGGCAAACATTTTGTTGGTCTATATTTGTCTTATATTTTTGATTGATTTTGGATCATGTTACTAGTTACCTCTAGGATGTCCTATTAAAGGATTTAGAGGGATGATGATGGATCATGGCCTCTTTTCTTTGCTTTCTATCTGTGGTTTGTCTTGGAAAAAGGACTAGGATAATTGGATCCTTAGTATGAGCTAGGGTATTCCTTGGCTTTGTCTTTTGACTTCTTGTCTCTCATAAATGGTCACCTTGGTCTATGTCATACCATGGTATTTGTGTTCCATTTAAGATAATTTTGGTGCCTGGTGATGATAAATATAAAAATATAAGCATGAAAGTTGGTCCCTTTCCATTTCCCATTTAACTTTCCATATCCGTCTTCCTTTCCTTTTTCATGCCAACTTCCATCTTTTACGTGCTAATATTTCTTCTATCCCTCATCCTCTAGTCTTATCATCCATTTTGACAACACATTCATGTTCTTTGAACCCACATGTCCTCTCTATGGTGCATACCTATACCCTACCTTCACCGGGGCATCTTGGGGCATCTTTTGACTAAATTTCTTTGACACAACACGATAAACTGCATTGTATCAAAGATGGGCAAAATGTAGACACTAAAAATTGTCTGAGGCCTGTGACTCCCGATTTCTCCATCATTTCCCCTTTCACTCTTCATGATTAAATAATTTTAATTATTAATTATTTTCTAAAGTCATAAGTCTTCCATTAATTAAATAATTTTAATTATTTAATTAATTCATTTCTACCTTAATTCCTCCCTGATTAATTAAATAAACTATATTTATTCAATTACATCACTAATGTATTTCCTCTATAATTAAATAAAATTTATTTAATTATTTTTTCCACTTTCAACTATAACTAAATAATTATATTAATTATTCAATTATTTACTGTTAGCTTTTCTGTCACAAACTAATTAAATTTTATTTAATTAATGATTCATCTCTTCTCTCACTTTTTAAATTAAATTTCTATTTAAATAAAAAAGTTAACTCATCTTTTCCTTTTGCAATGAGATAATGTTTCCATTATTTCAAAATACAAATTCCTTTCTGAACTAACTGATTTTTCAATTAATTTCCTCTTTCTCTTTCACTTATGATCTTATCCTGTCCTATCTCGATTAATTGTAGCCATTGATCAAACTAAAAATCAATTAATCATGACCGTCTATTTCATAACCCCCCTCTCATCAATCCTCATCCGTCGATCTTGGAATCTTTCTAGATGATTAATCTCGTTCATTCGTTTGAATAGTTGTCTATAAAATAAGTCAGTCTCTCCATTTTTCTAAGTACAACCATTATCTCCAACTTTCTTGCTTACAATTTGTAGGTTTTTGCATAAGTTAGACTACAAATCTTAGGGAATATTTGCAAAAGAAGAAGAAGGAGAGACAAGAGAAGGAATCAACTTCAATGTGGAGTGTTCTATTTCACCTACTTGCATTTTGATTTATCTCCTTATTTTTATTCTCTTGTTTTAGATTGGGTTTATAGTTTAGAAGTGTTGGTTGTCACTTTATCTAGGCTAGATTTATTTTCCCCCATCTTACAGGCCCCTTTCAAATTTCTAAAATTTTGGGAGACAATGCTTATCATCTAAAGACTCTCACTGAAAGAGAATGTCCCATTTCTAGTCAATGGGTAGTATTTGAAGCATTACTTCCTTGCTTGAGCTATTTCAGCTTAGCCCTTTGTAAACAGTTAGTTTAGGTGTCTTCTTTCTTTAGGAGTAGGTTTGCTTTGGTTTGTTTTGGTTGGTGTGGGTTTGGTTTTGCTTCTACTTTTGTTTTTGGGGGTTGTCCTTGTTTTATGGTGGGGAGTATTTATTTGAAATTCATGAATTTTTTATTCTATGGGACTACTTTAAGTATTTCTTTGACAAAATTCAATCAATCTTTTTGGAAAGGATGGTGAAAGTCTTCCATTCAATGTCACATGGTTTGAATGTTTAAAGAGGATAAGTCATTGGACTGATTTTTCCCTGAATATGCTAAAATCTTACATCTTACACATATCTTAAGAATCTTGAAGTTGTAGGTTTCTTATGAGGTCCTATTAAGTGAAAAATCTTAGATTTCTACTTCAGCACCACTATGATTCTCAGCCCTGAGTGTGAGCATCATTTCTTGCGGGTTGAAAATGAAAAGAAGTGGAAAAAAATCACAAAGAAAAGAAAAGATAAAATATTACAAAATCAAAAGAAAATTTAACTTTTTAGGAGGATCTGAATATCTCTATCAGGGCTATGGATGCCTCGTTGGTAGTAGATTTATGTTTGAGAGGATCAGAGTGATAACCTCATCAAAGCTATGGATGCTTGATTGGCAACGAGGCTCTATCTAGGTTTCTTTTGGAGTAAGATTCATTCATGTAGCTTAACTTGACCAAGCCCGGTTCTTGCAGTAGCATAAGGAGGGAAATTTATACGTCTGCACACACTTGGATTTATAGTACATGAAAGGATAACTTGTTCAATGGTTTTGAGTCTTTAGTTTATCAGTTAACCTAATGTGAGGATCAAAGAAAGAGATTTTGGGTTCTTGATTCCAGTTTTTTATCAAAATGCTTTGGAGAATTTCCCCAATAGAGTCACCATTTGTTGTGTAATTTTCACACATGCCCCACTAGAGGTAGGGACCCTCTTTTCTTGCTCTTGGTTTCTTGTTTTTGTTTTAGGTCTCGCCTTCTCCACTTAAGGGATAGGTTCCTTGAAATTTTGATTCACTTCACTCGATGATATTTAATGCCTTTATTTGCACTTTAGGTGTGTTTATTGTTCAAAATTTTGGATCTTGCTTGAGTGCTTGGAGTTAGTGTTTTTTGAAAATTCCATTTTGGCATCAAATTGGTTAAGTATGAGAGTTTTTTCGTAGAATCCTCTAGGGGTCAAATTACCTTAAGTCATGAATTTCACTAAATCCATGGGTAGCCAAATTCCTCGAAATTAGTTTTTGCTAAATCCTTCTTGTATTGGATTCCCTAAAGTTTTCCTGATTTGCTAAATCTGGTTTGTTACGGATTCCACAAAGTTGTCATGTTCATGAAATCCTATGGTTCATAGATTCCCCGAGGTCTACTTATTTCACTATATCCTCGTGTCCTCGAATTCCTCGAATTCATGACCATTTGATTTTCCTGAGCCTTTTGAATGTCTTGATGCTTCATTTATGACTTGCTACAGTCGAAGTACATTGTTATTAATGCAAGTTTAATGTAGATTTGTGGTGTGATTTATGTGTTTTTGGGGTTTATTATTCATTCAACATTTTGAGTGTTTGCATCTTGGGGAGTTAAGTGATTTGGTGATTTGAGAATTGGTATTCTGCATATGGAACCATTTTATTTCATTGATTGTTGGCAAGGGTTTCTTGCAGGTACATTTGTGCTTTATTGCGATCATCTCAATCTTAAGGTATAGGCATTTTACCCATATTGTTAATCCTTTTGTTGGAATTTAATATGGATTGCACATGGATTTGAGTGATTTGCATGCCTTTTTACTGCAATTTGAATTATATTTCATATCTCAGCGTCAAAGGCATGAATGGGTATGAATTCTACTTTTATTTGCTTGTGAGTTTGAACTTCTTTTTATATTTAGTTTTGAATTTCTTTATATTATATTAGTTTTATTAATTCAAAGTTGAGAAGCATAGCTAGGGCCTCATTTGATTGACTAGGGTTTTGATTCATTATATGCATTATTTGTAGAACCCTAGGTTGTTTGGTTTTAAAAACTAGGTCGAATGATTAATGGATGCTTGAAAATAACAAACTAAGGTTTATAATCCACTAAAATTATTGCTACAAGTAAGACTTATCGTTAAACTCAAGTGGATGAAAGAAAATTTGGGCAGTTCTATTATTTTATTGAGAGTTGTTTTGATAAATATAGCTTGGTGTTTGTATTTTGTGAAATACCTCTTTCGAGTATTTTGAGTTGTCAAGTTTTTGCTAAATCTATTCGATCTTGGATTACCCAAAGTGTTATCCTCTCATGAAATCCATTGATATATGGAAAACTCAAAATCACATTCCTCGCTAAATCCACTCTACTGCAGATTTCCCAAGCCATTGACCTTCACGGATTCTGTCCACAGGTGGATTTCCCAAATTTTTGAGACCTTTAATATTATAAGTGGTATGATCCATTGTGGGTACAAATTGCATGAGATAGATTGAGTCTTTGATGTTTAAAATACATTTTCATCAATAAAGGAGGACTTAGAACCTTTTGATGTATTCATTGTATTCTTTCATGGAATTTGTTTGGTCAAGAAAAATCCAAGGAATTTTCCTTCACATAATTCTCCTAGGGTTGGATTCCTCAAAATCCATTGGCATCTAAGATCCCCAAAGTCTCCAAAAGCTAATGTGCATTTAAACTTGATTTTGAGGGTTTATCATTTGAATTCTATGGGTTTTGAAGATAACTTGTGATTAATCATTTCAAATTTTACTAAGTATTACTCTTCACAGAATCCACTTACTTATGGAAAGCTTGAGGATTCCTTCTTCGTGGAATCCATGAGGGGCAAAATTTCTTGAAATCCCTTGATACTCAAAATTCTCGAACTTGTCAAAAAATTGAAGTATGTTTGAAGCTTTATCTTAAGGGTTTGTGGTTTGATATCAATGATTTTAAGGGTAGCTTATGGTTAATCATTATAAATATATCCAAATTTTTTCTTCTTCATGAAATCCACCTGGAGCTAGATTCCCCGAAATCCTTCAAGGGCCAAAATCCATGAGGTTTCGAAAAGCTCAAAATTTTCTTTATTTCTGATTTTAAAGGTTTATAATTTGTTTTCATAGATTCCAATAATAAAAAATGATTGATCTGATGGTAAATTTGATGATTTAATATTGTTATAATGGTTTACTATGCTTAGCATTTCTAGTAATTATAGTCTTTTTCTAACCAATGTAGGCATATTCTAGCAAGGGTAAAGGTTCTAAAGAAAATTTTATTGAGCCAGCCAAAGAGGAGCCTACAACTAGAGCTAGAAATATGAAGTACAACTTCAAGGGTAGACTCTCAAAGTCAAAAATCATCTCATCTTGGGTAAAAGTGGCAAACACAAATATGGGTCATGTGGATTATGAGGACTTTAAGCAGAGGATGTATTGCAATGCACCTACTTATCTAGCCAAAACATTAATACACACAAGGTTGGCACAATTTTTTGGGTTCCCACCTTCATTGCAGTGTCCTAAATTAATCATTGAATGTGCCAAACACTATGAATTTCATAATATAAAGATAATTAGACCTCAAGGGAGAATCATGGAAATTTTGACAAAGGAAGCAATAGCTAAGGATTTCAACATTGGTTCATATCACAAGCTGATCAAGGTGAATTTGGAGATAGCAAATAAATTCTCCCATGATGATCCCAATCAAGTGTTAGAGATTATGAATGGGTCTTGGATTGAGAAGCCAAAGTATCACTATTCCAAGTTGCCAAAACAATTGTATAGAAGTGACTTCAAGTTGTAATATAATGATATGATCACCCTCCTTAGTAGAGTGGTAGGATTGGAGAATTCCTTCATATTTGAGGACTGGATGTTTTATGTCATATCACAGACTGAGAAAAGAATTAATTACCACCAGGAGAGAATGATTAGTGACAACTTAGATATGCATTTAAGGAAGGTCCAGGATACCAAGAGGCTCACCATGACATCTTATGTGGTATACATTCTTGCTAGAAATTACAAGTATAAATTTTTTAATTGAAAAGGCACCACTGGACAAGACAGGTTCTATTTTGTATATCCTCGATTTTATTTGGATACTTCCAATTATATGAGGTTCAATGATGCCTTCACTATGTAGATAACAAGGACATTGCAGGATGCTCTCCACATGAGGATTTCAATAGAAGTAATGGATTTAATTAAGAAATATGGCTTTTAGTTTATTCAATTCCTAAAATTAATGTTTATTAGAGTTCATGGATCTCCAAAGGTACCATACAAGCTCCCTAGGTATCCTAAAAATAATTCATATTGCTTGAATTGACAAGGTAGCTTTCATCTTTCGATTCTATTCTGAAATCAATGCACAAAGCAGGAGTTGGTGTAGATTTTCCCTTGAGAATTGGTAGTTGGGAGGCTTGTCCTTCCATTTAGAGTGCACATCATTTTGAATCAAAGATAGCTCACTTACACTTGTACTCTCATTCTGAAACAGGAAACTTTGATCCATATGGAGTGGCTGTAAAATGGCCAATAAATATTATAGGCATAATATAACATTGAAGATTACTAGGCCAATTGTCGTGATGAATTTGAGGTAATCAAAAGGAAACATTCTAGACTCCCTTTGAATAAAATAAGACTTTATCTAGTTACAAGTGTGTCAGATCAAGATGAAGATGAAGAATATCCAATTCAATATCATGATTATGCACAATTCCAGAACAATCCACTCCCTACAATGAATTGGGTAGAAGATGAGGTAGTGGAGCTTGACCATATCAATGTGATAGGATACTCAAAGAAATGGGTGAAGCATAAGGTTTTTGAATTAGAAGAAAAAGGAAATAAATTCACTTATGATTTGATGGGAGACTTGGATTCTCAATCATAAGAGAGTGATTAAGAGAGAACACAAGATGACATTTCAGTTCCTTGAGAAGAGGAAGACTCTGAAGATAGGCCTCTTGTAATCAAGAGAAAGATGAGAATTCAAACTGAGGACAAAGAGCCTAAAAGATAGCCCATTCCTAAAAGGAGAAGGCCAACAAAAGAAACAATTGAAGGGGTATATGATGCTAAACTTGCAAAGAAAAGAAGGTTGGTCAAGGAATTAGATAGGGGCCCACCTTCCAATAAATCAAAGAAAATTAAGGCTAATGAAGGAGGTGATACTCAAGCTAAGTAAATTGAGGTACAGAGTTTAGGAGACAAAACACAAGTCTACATGAGAAATAATTCTCCAAAAAAAAAGGTCTCTCCAGTTAATATAGTGAATGTTGAAAATGTGATTGAAGAACCATAACAGAGTGTAAATGAGCCACCTATTAATGAAGCTTAAATATTTAAGAAATTATCACAAGATATATTCATCCTCGGTCACCTTCCCAAAATGTACAATTTGATAAAGCCAGAGGAAAAATAGAAGTTGATGAAGGAAATGTTTCCAAGGATGAAGAAAAGGGACAACAAGAAGAATAAGTGGAAGCAAAAACTCCTAAAATTGGAGATCTTTGTGGATTTGGAGTACAATTAGAGAACAAGACAATTGAGGTACAAATCCCTGAAGATAAACAAGATTTGGAGCCTGAGAAGATACAACAAATATCCTCTAAGTCACTTGAGAAAGATAAATCATCTAAGAATATGGAATCACAACAATTTGATGAAGAGAATAAAGATGAAGAGAAAAAACATGGAGAAAATTTTGAAGCATCAAATTTGGAAGAATCAAATGCTCTAGATTGGTTGAAAAAACATTTAAAGCCAAAACTAGTTGTGGTTGAGGAGGAAGCACCATATTGGGATAAATATTTGGCTAGCTTGGGAAAGCTAAAGAAAGGAAGAAGACCAGAGTTGTTTCTAGAATGACAAGGGATGAATAAAATAATAGAGTGCTTCATGTGGCCACACCAATAACTAAAAATAATAATGATGAAGCTACTCTATCTTATTAAAAGATTGAAACAATTAATTTGGGTCCTTCTACAAAGGCACAAGAGAAGGAATATCTTAAGGAGTCTGTGCATGCCATTCTGAAGAGATTGGATAATGAGACCCAAGCAACAAAAAAAGTTGCAACATCAAGTAGAGGAGTTACAAAGGTATATTCAACATTTAGTAAAACCTTTGTAGACAAAAACTAGTGAAAGTGTTTCAAATTCAAAGGGTTTGTTGTCAAATGATGCCATCAATGAAATAGAGAGAATGAAAACCTTTGTATGGGTCACTCAAAAATGAATTAAGAGTGTTTATCAAAAGGGAGACTCCATGATTGAAAAGGTTTTACATACATATGAAAAGACATCATTATTTTTGGAAGAAATCGAGCAACTCATATCAGAATGTGAGGCAACAAATGATACTGCCATGTCTACATTAAAGAAAGTAATGGAAATTCTAGGAGAAATGTTGGTAAATGAGAATATATTCATAGCTGAAAATGTAAACAAACCAACAAAATGGATGGAAGCATTTGGGTTTAAAAGGGAGCTCATGATGAAGGATTTGAAGAAGGTTTCAAAAATCTAGAATAAGGTAAAATATATTTCTGATAGCTGCATTTCATTCTTAGAGATTGAGACAGGAAGAAAGAAGTTTGGTAAGAAGAATTTAAAATTTGATCAAATACAAAAATGGTGGCATGAATTTTATTCCCCAACTAAAGATGCTTCAATAACATCAAATCAATTAGAAGATGCGGTTATATATATATTAAATCTAGATAGATATCAAGGGTTGTAAGAGAATTGGGATAAAACCTTAGATAAATATGAGGAATAAGTAAAGTTGATTAAGTTAAGATTAAGATTTATTCTAGTTCCTGACTAGGCTGACCTTGATAAGGTGTTTACTAAGATTCAAGAACTTTCTAGAAGCCAAGAGAAAGACAAGGAAGGTGACCAGTCATGACTACTACAAGCTTTGTGTTGCATCATCCAAATTGGAGTAACAAGTCAGTATTCATAAAGATTAGTGCCAAAGGGTCCTTTTATTTCATTTTAGTGTATCTTTAAGGCCGACCTTTTAATATTGTATTGTAAATTTAAATTGAGTTGGAAAAACTACCAAGGCTAACCTATTTTAGGCAAACCCAAATTGTAACTCTAATTTAATTTTCTCTCGGCCAACATGTACTTGAAACTCTATATATTGAGGCTTTCTCCTCGTTTGTAAGGGTTGGACATGAGATGCTAGAATTGTTGCAAAAAATTTAGTGAAGTGAATACATGTGAATACATTGTCTTTTGGTTCTCTTATTTGTGTTATTTCATTTGTGCATGGTTCCTATGTTTCAGATCTGTTTTCAAGTTGTTTTGAGTGAGAAATTTTTAGGTTAGACTTAGAGCTAGTTGCAATTCATTCATGCTTATGATAAAGTGTTTAATGTGTTGAGGAATATTTGGTCCATACTTTTAGAAATTTGTTGATTGTAATTTTCTATGTAAAGTTAGCTTGGGCCTACTCTTTGTTGCACTTAAGTTCAATTGTGGATGTTTATGCCTTTCATGCCATTTTGGTTGAATGTGTGAATGTTTCATAATCTAAAAATCTTTCATACCTTTGGAGATTGCATTATTCTTGTTATATTGTACATTTAATCTTGGTTAAGAAAGGCTTGGTTTTAAAGATTGGTCCACCTTGAATGATCTATTATTTTCATGATTGATCTTAGGATTTAGATTAGAAATCTCTTTAAATCCTCATATTTTTCTATTTCTTTGAGATCATTGTTAGAATAGTATTTGCAAAGCATCACTCAAATTTCTATATTTGATGAAATATAATTTCCAGACCATAGATTTGGGAAAATTGTAGGGTTTACTATCTTCTCATATCTTTCAAAGCCCTCATTGTTCATCTAGAGTTTCAGTCTTTTGTTTGACCATAAATGCCCTTTGTGATTACGAGAAAATCACATTTTCATTGAGTTGTTTATGCATTGTCAAGAATTGACATTAGAGACCTTGGGGTTGTTTCTTGAGGCTTGCTAATAGAAATTCACCTTTCAAGAGAGATAGGATACTTGTATTCTATCTATGTTGTTGCAGTGCTAAAAACACCATCAACACTTACTTATTAGTTGAATTGGCGAACCCTGATATTCTACTTGTTTTTATCCACTATAGCATGGATCTAGTGATGTTGAGTCTACTAATAGTTTCCTTCCTTTCGTGACTTCAACTGTTGTGGATAATTTGAGGTATAATGATCACCTCCACAAGTATATCATCCATCACGAGGCCCTTTGTGACCTCCTAGCTTGTCCTCTCTAAAGCCCTTCTAGTTTTGGTCATCGTTGCCCTTGTTTTTTTTTTCCTTCTTATTCTTTCCACCATTTCCATATTCACCTTTCTCTTGTGACTCACTTCCCCTCTTAAGATTACAGATCTGATGGTTCTAGTCTCCTTTATGAAATTTCTTGTTACCAAACTATGACTTAGGATTTGCATTATTGTTGTAGTTGGATAACTATTGTACTTTCTACTCTTGTTTGGTGGATTTTAGGATGACTTCATTCATGGTAAGAGGACCATGCATATCCACTTCAGCTTGAATGTGGGATCGCAGTCCCAATATGAATTTCTACATATGGAAACTTTTGTCTCCTTGATACTAAGGGACATACTTCAATTTAGGTTGGTGAAATTTTCCTAATACTAGGTCACAGTCATGCTCCCTTGAGTTAAATTTTGGAATTTTGTCACCTTCTTGTTGAACAAGAGTTGTGGTAACCATCTCATCCTAAAATATTGGAGGAAGAGTTCCCAAGTATTCTTAATAGGCTAAATATTTTTTTCTAACTTCTCGTTATCCCACCAAGTCACTGCTTCACCTAAAAGTTGATACATAGCCCATTCCGCTTTGGTCTGGTTGGATAATTTATAGAGTCCAAAGTATTTTTCCATCTCAATAATCCATGCCTCCCCTTGTACTCTAATAGCCTTTCCATCAAACTTAGGTGATGCTACTCTTTTGAGACCTTTTCCAAGCTCTTCCTCAATTTGACCTCGAGGGCCTACTCCTGGACCACCATCTCCTCCCACGGTCTTGATCCTCATGTGCCACTCAAACCTCTTGTTCTATGTGGTCCATGCAAGCCTCTTGCCTATTCAGAAGCTCTAAAATATATTCTAGACTCTTGTTAGGTCCATTGTCTAGCCCACTACCACCCGTCTCTTGCTTGGTGGTCACCATGTTGACTCACACTTAACCTGCACCACATTCACATCTATCACATCTTAACACTAGGTTCTATGAATAAATGTTCTTATTCTACCTCACATTACATAAACATGCATATATCACTCATTCATCAAGTACATACACATTCATGCATTGAAAACATATTTTGGAGTCCTTCATTGAACACACCAAAAATATCATCTTGTTTTATTCATATTAAATGTGGGTCAATAGACCCTTATTTACAAAGGCTTCTTGTTACATTATTCAATTTTCTCGTTATTAGAAAGAGGAGATTCCTCTAGGTCATCATCATAATTTACATCAAGTTTTACAGAAGAGGATGGTTGAGCATATAGGATCTCCTTTTCCTCCTTAGTTAACAAGGGTGCATTGGGTCCACACCCTAGAGGCCAATCTCTGATTATGGAGAACTTTTTGATCTTAGGTTTTCACTTCTCCTCAATCTTCTTGCCTCTCTCTAGCTTAATTCATGTGAGGGCTTGAGCTAGAGTCTCATCATCGAGAATCTTGGATTGAACCTCCATCTTAGCATTTTCTTCCATTACAACTTTCTTATGTGAGGTCCTACCGGTTTTCCCTTTCTTTCCTCTTTCCTTTGACCTTCATGTACCTACATTCAATCGAGGTTCGGTCAATTATTAGGAAAACTAAATTTGTTCAAGGGTCAACTATCCCCTAATCAAGACTATGGTAGACTCAAAAGGCGTAGGGTTGAACCCTAAGCTCTGATACCAAATATAATAACCCATTCTAAACTATTAGTTAAATTATATTATTACAATGACATTATGAATATTCAATTTAAAAATACATAACTAAGTAGCTATAGTCAATCATAGAAACATGTGTCTAATTAAAATGAGTCAAAGATTTATATATTCAATTTGAATGTCGATTACAATATCCAAGTTTGACTTGGCTCATAAGGCCACAAAGTCAATACAATGTACAACTTTTACATCTAGAATACATCAAGGTTACGTAATAGACTAACATAGTCTTGTAAACATCCAAGGTTCCTCTTAATGCTCACCTCCACTAGTGGACGGGAACATCGTTGAAGTGCTATACTGCCCAACCACAACTTACACTTCCCCAAAATTCTTCCAACTTGAAGAATACCTGACCCTGCATGGAAATTTTAGCAAAAGAACAACTCTGTAAGGTGGAATCTATTGTGTGCCCATACATCAACATGCATTTCTATCTACAAATTAGAAAATTAAATACAGGATCTATGCTAAGAAAGGCAAAGAGTTTCATCACAAATTCCATACATACATAATGAACTAAATTTCTTGGCCAAGCATAAGAATATTGTTGCAACAACAAACAATAGGTTTTGGTAAAGAAAAAACCTATACTCTCTGAACTCAATTTCAGCACTTGTCCCAGAAGGTAACTTTCAACTTCAAGTTATCTCATAATAGCTAACTACCCTCTAGTAGCATCTACCCTTAGGTGCTCTAGTCTATTAGGTTTTGTTGTTCTATTCTATTAACAATTCAGGAAATAAATCTAATAGAACTGATCAAACATTATCCATCCATTAAAAGCACATGTCACGTGATTACATTCATTGTAATTCAATATTCATTTAAGAATAAAGTAAATAGGAAACAAAAGAAGGTATGTCACAAGTATGTGTATATACATAGACGAAGGTCTATGTGCATACAAATATATGTGCCAACTTAAGTTATAAATGTGTGCATACATTCTGAAATTAAAACCATTAAATCAAATTGCTAATATTTAAATAATGTTCCATTTGACATTTCATTTTTCATAAATTCAAGAAATAAATGAATCTAGAATAAGTCTATTTTAACAGTTCCTCACATATTATTATGTCGTTTGAATCAAATCCAACCTGTGATATTCGAATAATGCTGTTTAAAAATGAGCACATGTTGTTTATAACATAACGATGTTGTTTTCAACTAAACAGTTATAGTTTATAATAAAACAATGTTCTTTACAAATGAACACATACTATTTACAATAGAACGATGTTGTTTTCAACTAAATAGGTACAATTTATAATAAAACAATGTTGTTTACAAATGAACACATACTTTTTATAACAAAACGACGTTGTTTTCAACTAAATAGTTATAGTTTATAATAAAACAAGGTTGTTTATAAATGAACACATACACTTTATCACATAACAATACTATTTTCAAGTAAAAATTTATATTTTGTAATAAATCAATGCTACTTACAAATGAACACGTACTGTTTATAACAAAATGATGTTGTTTTCAATTAAAAAGTTACAATTTATAATAAAACAATGTTGTTTATCTTTATTCAATACTACTGGTAGCAACTCAAATATGGTATTATAATTGAAACAATACTAATTATAGCATTAGAAAGTTATTTATCTCCAAACAAAATTTCAAAAAATATTGAGTCAATATGACCCTTTTGTCAATTCTAGCTAACTATTTTCTATGAGTTCATCAATTCCATACCATTCTATTTATGTGAGAAATTAAACAAAACTAATGTATTTTGTTGTAATCAATGAAAACTAAATAACATTTGTGTCGTTTGCAATCGCTTATCCATTCGGACAATTTAGTCGGTTGTCTCTGAAGAGACCCAGAACATAAGAGTGATTGAAATAGTTTTGAACTTTAAGTATTGTCATTCTATGAATGACTAACAATCACAAGCTTGTTAGGTTTTTTTTATTTCCATTGAAAACATTGGCTGATTCTTGAAGAAAGGTCGATAGTCCACTTACCAATTTGACAGTCGTTCGATGAACATATTCTTGATATCATTCTATGAACGATTAGTACAAAAGAAATATATAGTCTCATAAAGTCATTTTGTGAGTGCGTCTCACATGCAAGAGTGTGGAAAATTGTTCAGGGTGCAAATAAATTTATGAGCATCAAAGATTATGATCAATCTTAAGGATTGTCACCACTTAATGAAAAGAAATAATTTATCGGTTCCCCAATATTTTAGGAGAACGAGCTTCAGCCATTTTAACAACGACATGAAATATATGTCATCATTCCTATGAATGATGAAAGCAACCATCACACCCTATTTCAAGCCTTCTAGTTCCTTAGCCTAGCCAAGAGAATAATAAACATCACTAGACTTTTAGAGTATAACAACAAGATAAAAAGATATATATAGATTTCCCTCTAAGGGAAATGATGGCGATATCATATCATTCAAGTGATAATGATTTCAGTTATCGGATTACATCCAGTTACCCTTAAAAGGGTTAATATTTTACATGCAAGATAATAAGACTCTAGCGATACAAGGTATCACAGACACAACATAGTCATGATCGGTCAATGAAGCTGATGAAAGGAAATGATAAGTGTTGGTACATACTTTCGGGTAAGAAACAAGTAGTGACAATGCAAAAAATTGGGTATCATGTGAAATCGAATAAAGACATCTAAGAAAGAAAATGATAGTTTTCAATATCTAACAATGAAAAATCACTCATGATCAGAAACAAAACAAGAGATTACCTCTATTCATAACTTTTCTTGGCTCGTTCCCTACCTTTTCTAGTGAGTTGATGCCTTTGCTTGCTATTTCCCTAATTTTCTTGATGCCCCTTGATTCCTAGCCAATTTCTTCTTTGTATTATTTTTTGTTACCAAATTAGAAATTGCATGTTTTCGCTTACTTGTTCGTAGTATCATGGGTTGTTTCACTCAAATTTCATTAACTTGGATGCCCCCCACTAATTCAAATTTGAATATTTCCTTAAATTGGGTATAAGCCATGACCTCTTAAGATTTTCTCATGATTTTTTATTTAAATTCCATCAATTTGATAGTGATAATATTGGTTTTCAAATTCAATTGCTAAGAAATATAAATAATATATATGTGTGTGTGTGTGTGTGTGTGTGTGTGTGTGTATAGAGGTTTCCATGTTCATATTCAATATTTAAATAAGAATGAACTTTAATTTTCATTTCAAACAATAATGTTTAAATGCATAAGCTCTTCTTTTTAAAATACATACATTCATTCACATGATAATTCACACTTTCATTTTCTTTTAAATTCGCAAACACATAATCAAGATAGAAAATTAAATAAAAATTTCACATGTATTTCATTTCACAATTCTATCTTTTTCAACCATCATATCATTTCAGTCAGCTTAATATAATTTCCTTTATTTAATTTTCAAATGCAATCATCATCCTTTTTGTGGTGTATGTACCCAGATTCCATCTGGCTTAACGTTCAATTTGGCTAAATGATCCTACTTCAACCGTGTTCTCGTCTGTCAACCTATCACCCTACAATTGCACACACTTGCGCTTTCAAAATTCATCAGTAACATTTAAATCATGATAATATATAAGATAATTCAAAAATATCACATAGTCAACGACAGTCAACTTCTTCCAATCTTCAAAAATATCAAAATTTCCATTCAACATATTGAATTTCCTCAATAATTCAATTTATCATATTATAATTTAAAATGCAATAAATTTGGGTTATGACATGAGACCAAATGGCATGAATTTATATCAAAATGTAACCCACGGGGTGATAAGATTTGTCTTAAGTTAGTTATTAGGTACTATCTAAATTTGGTTATACCCTGAAAAACTATCCATAAGGGACAACATCTCATGATCAACTACCAAATCCAAAATCATATCAATGTCCAATAATGAGAAATCATATTTGGGGCAAGCCTTGTTGATATCCCTAAATTTTTTGCATACTTTGATTCCTTTGGTTGGATTTTTGATAGGTAATATATTAGAAACCCACTCTAGATAGTCAACAGGTCCAATTAATCCCATGTCTAGTATCTTTTGAAGTTCTTCTTTTACTAAAAGGGCCACTTTAGGATGTATTTTTCTTAACTTTTGTTGAACTGGTTTAGCATCCAAGATCACCATAAGGTGATGGACAACCAAAGAAGGGTCTAATCTAGGCATGTTAGTATAGGACCAATAAAATACATTTTTATAATCTCTAAGAATTATAGAGATGGTCATGTTTAGCTCAAGATCTAAAGTAGATGCAATTTTTGTTAGCTTAGGTGCCTCTTTTGTACCTAGGTTTATTTCTATAGTTTCTTAATAAGGAGTGGTGACCATCTTGAAGTGGACTAGGAGCTAATGGAATATATAACTTACTATCAAGGGATGTATCTATAGGTTTTGATGGTTCCTCTATAATACCTTCTTGTTATCCAAAATATGTTGATAAATGTTGAGAAAATGTGTCTCAACTTCCAACTTGATGGCCTTGTTTTCTTTCCTTGGTGAAATTTTTTTTTTTCTGCCCTTTACCGCCATACCATGCCTGAATTTTTTCTACCCCTGGTGGTACCGCGGTGATAGGCCTGGTGGTTACTTCCTTACCATGGTCAATGAAGCCTTTGGTGGTGGTCTTGGCGGTTACCACCATATCGTGGGCAGTGGGTCCACTCACCGTAGTGGCCATGGTGAGACCGCCCGTGGTCGGGTCCAATGGTTACCGCCATACCACGGGAGGTGGGTCCACTCACTGCGGTGGCCATGGTGAGACCGCTTGCAGTTACCACCATACCACGAGTGATAGATCCACTCACCGCAGTGGCTGCAGTAAGACCGCCAACAGTCTAGCTGATGGTCAATGCACTACCGTCGGGTGGCCTTTCGGCCCCCACGGTAGTGTGGTTTGACCGTCAGCGATCCCACAAACCGGTCACTACCATACCACGGTTAGACCTAAACCTGGTTATGGTAGCACGGTGGAAGTTTGGAGGCGAGATGAGATGGGCTCAATGAAGTCGTGGGTGATCTCGGATTAGCTCACCGCTATACTGCAGGTCGACTCAGTTGGAGCCGTGGTAGCATGGGTATGGTCGGTATGAGCTCAGACGATCTCACTGCCATACTGTGAGTAGGTCGAACAAGCGCGGTGGTAGAGCGGTAAGGAATTAGAGAGATCGAATGAGCTCAAGGCTAGTTTTAACTGAGTTAGGCTCAGAGTCAAAGAGCGATAGCGAATGTAGGAAGGACACGTGGCTCAGTGTCAAGTGATGATTGGCTAAAGGCCAATGAAGTGTTAGCAGTTATTGCAGGTCACCTCCAGGTGGTGGACAGGACCTAATTTGGGTAAATAAATTAATGCCTGAGTGGCTCGATGTAAGGAGATTGACATGGGTTGATCGATTGCATGATTGGATGTCTGATTCATGAACCTAATGGCTGGTGATTGGTTGAGAGATTAATTGCAACATATGACTTGGTAAGTCGAGTACAACAATGTAAGAAAATTTTTGAACTGTATGTTAAGAGATAACATTGCAACAGTGAGATAAGAATTAAGAATTCAAGAAAGCTATTATGAGCTGATCAGAGAAGACTGAACATTGTATGTAATTATTTTATTACTGTAATACAATTGTCTTGACTTTGTGTGGTGGGTTTTTTACCTAGAAAGGTTTTCCCACGTATATCTTGTATCAATCTGTGAATGTTGAATTTTGTTATCTATTTTACTGGTTGTATTCGTCTCAAGTAGTGTTAGAAGCTATTAGAACCCATTTATGCTCTTCTCCCCTATTGTATTAGTGTTAAGGGAATGTATTCCACACTGTTGGGTCATTAGATCCATCTCATTTTTCCCTTCAAGTGGTATCAGAGCCTGGCCAGTTGTGTTATCCTTGAGAGAAAGCTCAATTTTTTGTGCTAATACTATTTCAATGGGAGTATTGCATTGTTAAAACTTGTTTTTGTTTGAGATGGTGAGTACTTCAGGTAGAGTAGATATTGAAAAGTTTAATGGCAGCAACTTTGAGTTATGGAAACTCAAAATGGAAGACTTGCTGGTGGATAGAGACCTCTAGTTAGCAGTGTTTGGAACTAAGCCACAAAGTACTATGCAAGAGGCTTGGGACCTTGTTGATAGAAAAGAAAGAGGTATGATAAGATTGAGTGTAGCCGATTCTACACTCCTGAACATCCATGAGGAGCAATCTGCAACTTCATTGTGGAAGAAGCTTGGTAATATTTATTAGGGAAAGTCTCTGGTAAATAAGTTATTCCTGAGGAAGAAGTTGTACTCCTTGAAAATGGAAGAAGGTGCATCTATTTAAGACCATCTGAACTCATTTAACATGAGTGTTACTCAACTGATGTCTATAGGTGTAAATACTGAGGAGGAGGATCGTTTCATGCTCCTATTGTGTTCATTACCTAATAGTTGGGATCATTTGGTGATGGCTATTGGAAGCACAACCACTACATTCAAGATGGATGATGTAGTTGCATTGCTCTTGTTTGAAGAAATGTGAAGGAAGTCTTCTGAGATGACCAAAGAGGCTCTTGCTATTCGAGGTAGACCAAAGGAGAAAGGAAAGAAGAAAGATAAGAAGTCAAAATCCAAATCTGTAGGGAGATCAAAGTCTCCTAGTAAAAAGTTCAAGGTGAGATGTTGGAACTATGGGCAACCTGGTCATATCCGGAAGGACTGCAAGGAGAAGAAGAAGAAGAATGGTTTTGACAATGAATCTTCTCAAGGTGATTCAGATGCCTTCATTGCAACAGCCTTGACAACTCAGGCATCAAATGATGTCTGGTTGGTTGAATTAGGTGTGTCCTTTCACATGACGTCTAATAGAGAATGGTTCTCTAAATATGAGAAGTATGACAGTGGAAAGGTGTACTTGGAAAGTGATTCAATGTTGGAGATTATTGGTAGAGGAAGATTCAAAATTTAGTTTTCTGACAGGAGAGTCAAAGAGATTGGTGGTGTACTGCACATTCTAGATCTGGCTCAAAATATTCTTTTTGTCAGTAAGTTAAATGATGTTGGTGTAGAAGTTTCGTTCTCTAGTAGAGGATGTAAAATGGCTAGAGGTGCAATGGTGTTGGCTAAGGGTGTTCGTACTGGCACTCTATACATGCTGGATGCACGTCCTATTCAATGTAATAGTGCCTCTATAAAGTCAAGCAATGTTGCTCCTGTAGAGAAAGATGAAGATACTTCTCTATTTGCAAATGCTTTGGAGTTAAAAGTCCCATCTGAGAAGACTATTCTATGGCATCATAGACTTGGTCACATAGGTGAGAAAGGTTTAAAAACCTTGAAGAATAAAAATCTTGTAGAAGGGCTTGATGATTGTAACCTTGAGTTCGATTTTTGCAAACATTGTATCTATAGAAAACAGCACCATGTTTCATTTTATTCTAGTCCTCACAAATCTTCTGGTATACAGGATTATGTTCATTCTGATGTGTTTGGTCCAATTAATATTCCTTCGTTATCAAAGTCTAGATATTATGTTTCTTTTATTGATGACTATTTGAGAAGGGTATTTGTATACTTTCTTAAAAGTAAATTAGAAGTGTTTAGTCGGTTTAAAGAATTTAAAGCTTCGATAGAGAATCAAATTGGAAGGAAAATTAAATGTTTGAGGACAGACAATGGCAGTGAATTTTGTTCTACAGATTTTGAAAGTTATTGCATTGATCATGGAATTAAAAGGTATAAGACAATGTCTTACACTCCACAATAGAATGGAGTTGTTGAAAGGTTGAACAGGACACTGGTGGAAAAGGCAAGGAGTATGCTAAGCGGTGTTGGTCTGGAGCAGAATTTCTGGGCTGAGGCTGTGGCTATAGCATGTTATCTACTAAACCGGTCTCCTTTCTCTGCTCTTGTTGATAAGGTTTTGTACAGAAAAAGCATGATATTTCATGAGCTAAAACCTTCAATAAGTGATCAACAGCTTGAGATAGATCAGAGTGACAAGAAGAAGGATGCAGTTGATATTTCCCAAATTCCAGAAAGGGAAGAGATGCATGGTATACTTGAGACTGAGGAGAGCTCAAGCAGCTCTGGAAGTTTTGATGATGAAGAGCAACCTCAGCCTGTAAGAAGGTCTACACGAGAAAAAAGGCAACCTGAAAGGTATGGTTTCTCATTTTTAAATTTGAGTTGTGCCTATTCTTTAATTACCAGCACTAATGAGCCTAGGACTATCAAAAAAGCAATCAGCATGGCTGATTCAAATTCTTGGATGCAAGCCATGAATGAAGAGATGGATTCTTTGAAAAAGAATGATACCTAGAATTTGGTACCACTACCTAAAGGGGGAAATCCTATTGGCTGTAATTGGATATTCAAAAAGAAGACAAGCCTTGATGGCAGTGTGGAGAAGTATAAGGCACGACTGGTTGCAAAGGGATTTTCCCAAATTGAGGGAATTGATTATGGAGAGATTTTTTCCTCTGTAGCAAAGCTGACATCCATCAGATTTTTATTTTCATTGGTAGTTGTGTATGAATTTGAAATTGAGCAGATGGATGTGAAGACAACATTTCTCCATGGTGAGCAGGAAGAAGAAATCTATATGTCCCAACCTGGGCATTTCATTGTGAAAGGTAAACAAAATCTGGTCTGTAAGTTAAATAAATCTATGTATGGTTTGAAACAATCTCCTAGAATGTGGTACCAGAAATTTGACACATTTGTGTTGTCTATGGGATTTGTAAGATCAAAATATGATCATTGCATTTATTAAAAATTTGAGAATGATCGTGTGCTTGTTATTACCTTGTACGTGGATGATATGTTATTCATATGAAATAGCAAGTCTATTATTTCTAATCTTAAATCTCAGTTGTCTATAAAGTTCAAAATGAAGGATCTTGGTGCAACAAGGTACATTCTTGGAATGAAGATAACTAGGGACAAAACAAGTAGAAAGCTTTGGGTCAGTCAGAGTAAGTATGTGAAAACAGTTCTGGAGAGGTTTAGCATGGATGACTGCAAGCAGCTAGTTGCTCCAATCATGTAGGGAACAAAGCTATCTATTGAAGACTATCCAAAGTCTGCTATTGAGATGGAGGACATGACTAGTGTGCCTTATGCAAGTGTTGTTGGCAGTTTGATGTATGCTATGGTCTGTACAAGACCAGACATTGCCCAAGTAGTGGGAGTTCTAAGCCGATTTATGGTAAATTCGGGAAGATCACATTGGGATGCTGTGAAGAGAGTGTTCAGGTATTTGAAGAAAACTTTAGAATATGCCTTGTGTTACCATGGCAGTTTGGTTTCATCACAAATGACTCTCAGCATCCATGGGTATGTTGATACAGATTGGGCAGGGGACATTGATAGTAGGTGATCCACTAGTGGATACACTTTCATGCTTAATGGTGGAGCAATCAGTTGGATGAGCAAGCGACAAGTTGTAGTTGCTTTATCCATGACTGAGGCAGAATACATGGCTGCAACTCACACTTGTAAAGAGGTTGTTTGGTTAAACCATTTGTGTTCAGACATTGGATTTAATGCTAGGCAGATTTTAATCTATTGTGATAGTTAGAGTGCCATTTGTTTGGAAAATAATCCAACCTTTCATGCCAGGACCAAGCACATTGATGTGCAATATCACTTCATGAGGGATATGGTTAAAGATGGCAAGGTCAGACTGGAAAATTTTGACACCTTGAAGAATGTTGCAAACACTTTGACAAAGCCAGTTAGCACAAACAAGTTTAGATGGTGCGCAAAATCGATGGGCCTTGGGGCCTATGATCATCAATAAGTTTCAAAGTCATGAGGGAGTTGGAAGTGTTTTCCAAGTGGGAGCTTGTTGACAAAATGTGTCTCAACTTCTAGCTTGATGGCCCTGTTTTCTTGCCTTGGCAAAATTTTGTTTTTTCTGCCCTTTACTGCCATATCGCGCTTGAATTTTTTCTGCCCCTGCAGTACCGAGGTGACAGGCTTGGCGGTTACCACCTTACCATGTCCGGCGAAGACCTTCACCATAGTGGCCGCGGTGAAGCCGCTAGTGGTGGTCTTGGCAGTTACCGCCATACTGCGGGCGGTGGATCCACTCACCACGATGGTCGCGGTGAGACTGCCTATAGTAGAGTCAAGCGATTACTGCCATACCTTAGGTGGTTGGTCCACTCACCATGGTGGCTGTGGTGAGACCGCCTGTGGTCAGGTCCAACAGTTACTGCCATACCACAGGCGGTGGATCCACTCACCGTGGTGGCCGCAGTAAGACCACCAGTGGTCTGGTTGACGGTCACCGCACAACCGCAGGGCGGCCTGTCGGCCCTCGTAGTAGCACGGTTTGACCGTCAGCGGTCCCACAGACTGGTCACCACCATACCATGGTTAGACCTAAACCTAGCTGTGGTAGTGTGGTGGAAGTTTGGAGGCAAGATGAGCTAGGCTCGGTGAAGTCATCAGTGAGCTCGGATGAGCTCACTGCTATACCGTAGGTCGACTCGGTTGGAGCCATGGTAGTGCGGGTATGGTCGGTATGATATCAGACGAGCTCACCACCATACCGTGAGCAGGTCGAATGAGCTCTGTGGTAGAGTGATAAGGACTTAGAGAGATCGAATGAGCTCGGGGCCAGTTTTGACCGATTTGGACTCGAATTCAAAGAGCGACAACGAATGTAGGAAGGACATGTGGCTCAGTGTCAGGCAATGATTGGCTAAAGGCCAACGAAGTGTTAGCAGTTATTGTAGGTCACCTCAGGGTGGCACGTAGGACCCGATTTGGGTAAAGAAGTTAATGCTTGAGTGGCTCAATGTAGGGATATCAACATGGGTTGATCGATTGTGTGATTGGATGTCTGATTCATGAACCTGATGGCTAGCGATTGGTTGATAGATTAATTACAACATATGACTTGGTAAGTTGAGTACAGCAATGTAAGAAAAAGTTTGAACTGTATGTTAAGAGATAACATTGTAACAATGAGATAAGAATTAAGAATTCAAGAAAGTTATGAGCTGATCAGAGAAGATTGAACATTGTATGTAATTTTTTTATTACTATAATACAATTGTCTTGACTTTGTGTGGTGGGTTTTTTACATGGAAAGGTTTTCCCACGTATATCTTGTGTCAATCTATGAATGTTGAATTATGTTATCTATTTCACTGGTTGTATTCATCTCAAGTAGTTTTAGAAACTATTAGAACCTGTTTATGCTCTTCTCCCCTATTGTATTAGTGTTAAGGGAATGTATTCCACACTATTGGGTCATTAGATCCATCCCATTTTTTCCTTCAATAAACTCAATAAGATTTGGAAACCTTGCTTATGATATCTTGATGGGAGATGGGTGAACAGGATTGCATAAGTTCTAGAATGGCCTCATCATTTTTAAATGTATCCAAACTAGGAGGATCGTATTGGTCCCATTCAATGAGTTTGGTATGTGAGGTCAAGATGGATGGTAAGGATGGCATTATCATCAAATAGGTTCATGGAGAAAACTCTTCAAAAGGACTAGGAATGACACTAAGTTCTATATCATCAAGATCACAAGAGGTGTGCATAACATCATCAGACAAATCTATAAGGGAATCAAGATTCTCAAGCACCATATACTAAACCAGTGGTTTCATCTTTGGTAGGTATATCAATAGGATCAAGAGGTCATTGTTCATGTAAACCAAAACCTTTGCCTTGATAGTTCATGTTACTAAAATTACACAAGGGAATATGATATGTATGTTCTTTGAAGCATGCATCATACTACTCATGTTTTTAAAGCCATGTGGTATAAAAAACTTCTATATTTTCATCAGTAAGATAACCACTGAAAAGGAAAGTAGTATGGCCCCATTACAACATGAAAAGGATATTTTGAACTTTTTGGTGAGGATGAATATAAGATCATGGTGAAAGGGGTAATTTGGTGTTCTCCATGTCCTTTATCAAGTATTTTGAATGTGGATTTTGAGGATGGTTTTTTAGTGGATGAAGTAGAAGACGTAGAAGGTAAATTGTTAGGTTCAATATATGATGTGGATTTAGTGAAATATGATTAGGGAACAATGTCAGAAGAAGGACAAAGTTTGTCATATTTCCCTTCCAACTTTTGGTAAAATTGATAGGGTTAGAGATCACCAAGAATAGTAGTTTCTATACCATTGTATGGGAACATAGGACATTGATGGTAGGTGGAGGGTATGGCTTGCATGACATGGAGCCATGGTTGACCAAGCAAGATGTTGTATAGAAGGTACAAGTCTAATGCATGACATAGGATATGCTGCAATGAGGGTCCTAATTCAATGGGAAGGTAAATAGTACCAATTGTCTCTCTCTCTGCATTGTCATATGCTTTGATAATAATAGTATGTGATCCAAAGGCTTCTATTGAATAACCTAAATGTTGCATCAGTCTAAGAGTATATACATTTAGGCTTGACCCATTATCTATGAGAATACGCTATATCTTATTCTTCAAAATAAGAGATTCTATGTGGAGTGGGTGATTTTGAGATGAATCAAGTGGAGGAAAATCACTTGGAGTGAAAGTGAGGTGATGTGCGGTGGAAAGGTGGGAAACGAGGTCCTATAAATGTGAAGGGTGGATATCATTAGGGACTTGTGATTCTTGTAGGATACAGTTTAAGATATCCCTATGAGTAGTTTTTGTACAAAGTTCACTCAAGAATAGAAATTTGGGCCGGTGTTCACTCAAGATGATCAAGAAGTTCATATTGTTTGAAGCAAATAGAGTAGGACCTAGAATGCTTACTTTTCCATGTTGAGTGGTACCAACACAATCAAGAGTTTTTACATTTATGGTATGATTTGTTTGTCGGAATTCTCAATATGACCAATAGAAAAATCATAGTTATAAGAGGTCTTGTGATAACAAATAGTGTTTGTATGAGAGTCTTGACCTTAGATACATTACTGACTATTCTTAAAGAAAGGATTTTGGAATATATGCATCATACCACAATAGTGTGTCCCACTTTTTGGCCAAAGTAGGACATTCAAACCAACATTTTTCACCAAATTTTCATTTTATGAAACCTATAGCAACTAAACCATTAATAATTTGGATATGATTTGAAATAGTGATTTATGAGCATTTATGTGTAGATTATAAATATATATTATAAAAAATTAAAAATAAACTATAAATTTTTTATGTAACTTTTAATAACTTATTTTTTATAGTAAACAACATTTTGAAAAGTGGTGTTTATGTCATAATGCATAAATTATTTTATTGAAATGATAAAATTATTAATTTTAAATTATGATTTGTAACATCAATATCTAGTGCATGGATATTTTTTTCATAATTTTTTGTTGCATATTTTTTTTTAATTAATTTTTGAAGTCAATGTAATTATAATTTGGGCATAGTTGTATGTCGTAACACATAACTTGTTTTGTATGTATTGAAATTATTATTATTATTGAAACAAGGACATCAATACCTAGTTCACACATATTTTTTAGAATTTTTTCTCTATTTTTCTATTTTTCTGCATGTGTGAAACAAATACCTTGATGTTTAGTGAAAAAACCTGCATTCACAAGAAATAAAATATAAATATAATAATAAAATTTAAAAAATTAAAAAATATACTTTTTGGAAATCTTGTAATAATGGCTACATACTTACAAAACAACTTCTAAATGACTTTATTTGATCCCTCAAATGATAAAGAAAAAGTGTTTTTTTGTCAACATTTTGATAGGTGCAAAAGAGACTCCATTATGGGTACGATTTAAGACTGTAGGGATTTTATCCAAGGGAGTTTGATATAAGGGGGCCTTATAAATTAAAACTATTTATTTGGAACCCCTCAAGGCTTAAATCATTATTTTTTATAAAAAATATGTAATTTTAGGCAAAAATCAAGATGTTCCATGTTTGGGACCCATTATTATGGGATGACCCATAGCCAAGTCTTGGTTAGGTGATATATTTGATGATCTATCAATTTAAATCTCACCTTTATCTATAATGTCTTGGATATGATTCTTTAATTTCATACACTTTCCTATGGCATGTCCCTTAATACAATGATAATCACAATATTCATCCTCTTTATACCATGAAGGCTTTGGTTGAGTATCATCAAAAGGTTTTATGAGTGGAAAGGCCACATTGTTAGCCTAGACAAGTTGATGGAAAAATGACTCAATGGATTCCCCTAAAGGTGTAAATTATCTCTTTTTTGTGGTTTAGGGGGTGTGAATGGAATTACAATAGATGAGGTTTGTTGAATATTTTAGACATGTTTTGAATCAATAATACCATCTCCAACTACATTTTTATTTTTGCAAATAACTTGGGTTTATAATTGGAAATTTTGGATTTATCCTTGTGATCCTTGGAATAAAGTTTGATAACCCCTTTATCAATGAAGGCTTTTTCAATTTGAATACCTCTTTCAATGATTTCATCAAAATAAGAGACACATTGGACTTCGAGGTGGAATGCCAAATCCGAATTAAGATTGGTAACAAATATGTGAACTAATTTTTTTCCAATATTGGCCATGAGAAACTACTAGCTAAATCTCTCCAACGTTGAAGGCATAGTGAGAATCTTTCCCCTAATTTTTGTTGAGTTTTATAAAATTCTATCATGGTAAGCTCATGCTCTATGTTATAGGAGAAATATCTTGACAATTTTTTTAATTAAGTCTCCAAAGGATGTGATGGACCCCTTGGGTAGGTGTAAGAACCATTCAAGTGCTTGACCACCTAAGCTATGAGATAATAGATGTAGTAAGTATGTGTCTTTGTGTGCTACTTCTTGACTAGCCATGAATAATTCTTTGGCATATTCCCTAGGATCTTCCTTCCCCTTTTACTTTCCATATTTAGGAATTTAAAAATATGTAGGGAAGGGTGTTCTTGATATTGTACTATTGAAATTATAGGGGAATAATTCCTCAAAGGTATAGTATTTATTATAAGATCCTCCTTAAATTCTTTAAGAGCATCCTTCATGTCTTGTCATTCTTGATCAAAGGATAAACTAGGTAGTGGTGGAGATGTGTATGCATGATTTTGCATGTTATGGACCTTAGGTAAGATGTGATTTTGGTTGAAATTACTCTTGGTATTGATGTTGACCTTGGGTGAACTTGGTATGTTCATGGCGATAGTGGAGCTTTTTTTTTTGGAATGAAGGTGGAGATGGGGTCTATATGACTAGTTACGGTTTGTGTTCCAAGTGGGATGTTTATTGTGGATGTGGTATAATTAGTGGACATCGTATTTTGAATCTTATTAGGAATTTAAGTGGATACTTTAGGTGGTATCAACCCTTGATATAAGGCATTACCTAATGGCTAGGGGTTGTTTCCCTTTAGTAGGAATGATAGGGTCCTCATGAGGATCAATATGGTCATGTGTGAGATGAATGACTTCATGGGTACGATCAAGATGAACTATGTGATCAAGATTGGAGAGGTCATAACTAAGAGGTGGTTGTGCTCCTAATTCTATTACTTGTCTAATTATGGAATCTCTGTTCATCTCAATGTATTTCTCCATAAGATCTCATCTTGTTTGGAATCTAAGATTTTATTAGGATCAGTAGTATACTTAGGTTGGTGAGGACTATCCTTATCATTATCACTATCATAATGCGGAACTTGGGAATTATCTCATAAGAAATGAAACCTTTCTATGAGAGGTTTATTGTGAAATGGATTTTATTCCATGTTCTCATGTCTAGTGATTCATCTTATGTTGGGAGTCATTGGTTTGTTTTTAAACTTGATGTGAAACATGATGGATATGGATGAACTTGATGACCTTTTTGGGTTTGTGATGACTAATAAAAATGGAGTCAAATACTAATAAATTATGATAACCTTGGATGATGAAATGGATGACTTAGATTTAAAATTGAATGGATTTATGATTTACTTGGTTTGAAGTGTAAGTTACACAATATGATCTTAGTATTGTTTGGATTATGACTTAGCTTTTTGGAATCTATGAATTGTTGTAGAGTTTCCAAGGATAATACAATGGGTCTTAGGATGATTAAAGGTCCCAAATATTGGACTAAAATAATTATTTTGACTAAAGGATCCAAAGGTGTTAACTTTTATTTATGACCAAAGATTTAATTTGGATGATGATCAAATGTGGATTATAAGGATGATGGATAGATGATGGAATTATTTTAGGGATATCCTAATTTTCTCAAAGATGTTGGATATGACTTCAAGTATTATTAGGGTTATGATCAAGTGGACAATGAGTAATAAATTACTAGTGTGATTATTGGATAATTGGATTGATTTGGAAGCAAATGGTTATCCTAAGTTTTGATTCAATGATTTGTGTTTTAAAAGGATACCAATTTGGAAAATGTTTTCAAACAAAAATAATTACTTCACACTTGAATTGACTCAACTTGGTATTAAATGTTTTGAAAAACAAGCACTTTGGTATATACAACACTCAAACAAAAAGACACAATAGAAATCCTATATTTATTCAATAAATGGTGTGTTTACTTAATGTGGGCCCACACAATAAAATACCTTAAAGTGAGTGGATAACTAAGGTGTTAAAAGTTCATGTACCACCTCTACACCCCTTACCTTGAAAGGACAAGGCCCAATCAAGGAATAGTTTCTATCTCAACACAGGAAGGTATTGGTGAGTGCCTTTAGACAAGATTATGTACTTTGCACCATAATTAAGAAATGGTTGAAAGGTCTTAAACTGGGCTATACAAGGCTTATCTAGGGGTATCCTCAAAATACCACAAGGTTACATGAGGCCTAATCCATAAATTTGAGTGTACAAAAAAGTCAAATAGCTAGGAGAAGAGGGTAACCCACCCTTTGCCTTCACTTCCCCAAGGTATAAAGTTCTTGGGATCTTAGCTCGAATGACAAAAAAGAATATTCCAAGAGGCATATATTTTGATCCACCCCCTTCTATTTATACTTAGCTGAAATATTGGAGTTGAGGTCATCTCTTAGGGTGATGAAATCTCCAAGAATTCCCCCTAAAAATAAAACAATACAACACTTATTTTTGATCCTTAAGATCACCCTAAGGTGCGAGAGGAGAGCATACATAATTTTACTTTGGGTTTAAAAGATAATTGTTAATTATTATCCCAAATTGAAATGTGAAGTAATTTTTTACCCAATTTCAAAGTGAGAAATAAAAGTAGACAAAGCATGCAAAAAATTAAAAGGTTAGTATTAAATGGATTCAAGTCAGGAAGGCAAAGAGACCTCAGTCTTAAATTTTCTCAAATATCAAATTTCATCTATTGAATAAAGGAATTCTCCCATGAGGACCAATAAGTTGCATTATGCCACATCACTCATGAGCCACATGGATCTACTGGCTAGAAAGATGCATTATATTAGGTGTCCATGCAATTGACTGGTTCCACAAGGCTAGCAATCTACGTTATGCTAGACACTCATGAAACCTATAGCTCTACTATCAAGAAAGTTGTGTTATGTTTGTCGACATGTTGAGGCATTCATGACTCATGCAATAGTAAAGTCTGATATTTTCTAGGTGAATAAAAAACCAAAGGAAACACAAGGTCTAGTGAAGTCTGATATTCACTAGGTGAGCCCCTAAGATAAAGTAGCAAAATGAGAAACACACAAGGTCCAGTGAAGTCTAATATTCACTAGTTTTGTACCCATTGACAACCATACCAAAAGCTATACTCCCTGATAACTATGATAAGGTGCTACACAAATGCTCGAAATATTATGCCAATGCAACACTAAGTTTAACATGTGTGAACAAAGTGAAGCACAAAAATTCCAATGTCAATGCACCACTAAGTCTAATGCATGTGAAAAAAGTGAAGAAAAAATGTCACTATCAACACACCACTAAGTCCAACGTGTGTGAACAAAGTGAAGAAAAAATGTCACTGTCAACACACCACTAAATCCAACATGTGTGAACAAAGTGAAACAAAAATTCCAAACTCACCTAAAAAGGTGAAAAGACTTGCTTGAGGCACAACAACGATGAAAATATAAGGCCAAAACCTCAAGGGGTGTTCTAACAACACCACCGCAAAAGGTGATTTATAAAAACAACAAAGGGGCTTTGCTCAATACATGAAAGGTCACACCTTAGGTAATATCACACATGACATCACCACCAAGAGAAGACAATTCATGGAATAGAAACTCACAAATTATGGCATACTAACCATAGAATTACCACCAAGTGGAACATAATATGCCAATAAAGGTCACACTCTTATAGGACATCAAGCCTAATATCACCACAAAGGAGACACTAACATAGATAAAAAAGGCCACACTTTCATTTTCAAGGTCACACTTTCTAGGAGATATATGCTATCATCACTAAAAAGGGACCATTCCTTGTGTAAACAATAAACAGAGGACCATATGCCCCCCTTAAAATTTTAGTGTACTCGCTACACTAATATTTTAAGGAGATGGAAAGGGATCCCTTTCTAGAAGGAATGTACCTAATAGAAGGCTATCTAAACATTTTCCCCCTAGTGTACAGACAAAGATGAGCCACAATGGATGATGATACATTACTCCTTGCAAGATGAAATATGATTTCATAAAGCATATTTTATACCCCATGCATGGTAGTGTGTATTGTATGATATTACAACTACCACATGGAAAGAAGCAAAGCAAGTATTCATCATTTAATCACGTAAGGGTCAAACTCTTTCAATTTATTTATCAAAGCACCACATTCATCAATAGTATGTCCAAGTAATCTATGATATGAACATTAGGATGTATTTGTATTCTTTTTTTTATTATCTTTTCGTTCACACATGGGTGGTAGTGTTATTAATCCCAAGTTTAAGACTAGATAGACTACTCTCAGACTTTGATAAAGGATGCGGAGAAGGTAACACACATTTCTTAATAGGACCATGGACTTTGTATTGCTTGGTTGGTGGGACAAATGTTTGATGTAAAGGTGGAGAACCTTGGTAACCTATTCATTTTGTGTCTTCAAATGGTGTGTGTTTCAAAAGGGAATGGATCTCATGTTCATTCTTTATGTCACACCCTTTTTTTGTCAAGATCTTAAAGGCTTTTCCATAGCTTTTCTCCAAGTTAATGGGTGTTTTTTTGACTTTATGCTCATATTATGGGAGATTGGTTGATTTTATTTCCTTGTGATTGTTATTATAGGTGTTTTCATGTGCATTGGATGAGGTGTGATTTTTTATCTCTTTTCTCATACGATGTGGAAAACATTTCAAGTGGTGGCATGATAGGTGGTGTTGGTTGTTGGTATGGGTGATTAGGAAATTCCATGGAAGGATAAAAGGTTGCATTGTTCTTGAGATTAGACAAAGAATTATGAATGAATTCATTCATTCTCTCCTCATCTTGTCCCAAGATATCTTCATTATGAGGACATGCGTTGGGAGGTGAAGGATCATGAATATCATCATTTGTATTAGGGTCATCACCAAACACACAACTTGAAACATCAACCAAGGATTTTAAATAAGTTAACATCTTACCAAAACATTAAGCCATCATTATGGTACAATTATTTTAATAAGGTTCATACTGTTATGCAATAGGTTACTAGAAACATACAACAAATTTGGATAGAGGATCTTGAGAGAGCTCTGTCACAAAAAATTTGAGCCAAAAATAGTAGGAGGATAAAGTTACCCAAGGGTGTCCCTATCTTAGGAAAGGTTTTAGGAAATTCAAAATTTGACTATGTGTGATATTTCTTAAGGTTTCTGGGTCTTCTTGTAAATAAATTTGATAATGGATATTTTTTATAGAATTTTCTCAATTTATGCCAATGCAAGTGTATAACAATGTTGGAAATGTTTGAATAATAAATGACAATTTTGAATGTAATTTTCAGATTTAAAATGTAACAATTGACTTATTCTAAGATGCCAAAATATGAAAATGATGATTTTTATGCAATTTTTTTCACTTTTTGAGCTATATGAAAGATGCCTAAATGAATGCAATTAAGAATTTTAAATCAACAATCAACAATAAAAAACAAATTGAGGACACAAAAATAGAGATATGGCCAAAATTTGGTTGAGCCAAGAATAAGATGACAAAGCTACCCAAGAGCATCCCCGTCCTAGACAAGGATTCATAAATCTGAAAGTTTGATTATTTATTAGACTGTTTAAGGACTTTGTATCTATGTACATGTAGGTCTAAAACTAAGTATTTTTCTAGAATTTTCTCAATTTAAGACAATGTAACTCAAATGCAAATGGGTAACAATGATTGAATAAAAAATGACAATTGTGAATGAAATGTTGAATGTAGATCTGACCTAAATGGCTTAAACTAATCCTATAGAAACCTATGATGCAATATGATATGCAAATTTATTTATTTTTTTGAATTTTTTATGTCTTTTATGATGCAAAAATGAAACCATAAGTGAAAAATGCAAATAATTCAATACAAAACTTAGATCTAAGGTGAATTTTCAAAAGGTATATAATGTTAACATATCGGGATCACCAAATGAAACATAGAAAAAGAGGCGATCTAGGTCTAAATGCAATAGAACACTAAGACTAATGCCTATTTTCTTAGGGTTTCATTAGGATGCAAATCAACAAGGTGATTAGATCGACTTTCAATCATAAAGGTGATTCAAGAACACTTGGATTTTCATCTTTGTGGGTCTTAGGGATGAATTGTAATTTATTTTCCTTGATTGACCTAGTTAGACTATGTGCCCTAATATGAAAAATGTAAGATTTGAAAATTGATACACTATAACAAAGATTTGTAGGCAGATCTGAGAAGGGTAGAATACTATGCACATGTCTTGTAAATTTGAATTTAGTCACTATAGAAGTACATAGTCACCCAACTGTGTCTATGTCCTTGTAGGGCTATTCTAAATCTATTTTCGTAGTCCTCTTATATCGGATATGAGTTCTTGATTCCTATTTGTAAAATTGTCAGATCACTATCAAATAATTTTGTAGGTGATTTTTCATGAGTTGAAAAGGTGTAGGGTTTTGAATGCAACAATGGAAAATAGATCTTTAAGCTTCCTTCAATATCCTCCAAACTGAATTCTGCATATTCAAAGACAAAGGAAGGGTTGTATCATTTAGGGGCTTGCCTTAGTCAAACCCCATGTTAGTGTTTCCACTTCCACAATGTCAATATCAATGATAAAGGGTAAATGGTAGTAAGGGATGATGAATCAACAAAGTGTTATAACTCACCACCCTTCAATGGCTTCCTTGAAGGACTGAAGTCATGCACATCACCTCAAGGTCTTAGATCTTGCTTTCTTGATTTGCTTGAATTTATTGGAGACCTATAAAAGGGTTAGCCTTCACAAATAATGATAAAATGCATAAAATCACATAGGGTTTGACATGATGCTTGGATCTTGAATTTTTGTAATAATGTTCACAAATTTTGCTCTTGAATGCTCTTGACTTGATCTTGACAATAATTTTCACTTCTTGCTTCTTGTTAGATTTCAAATGATGCAATAACTAGGTATTTATAGGAATTTATTAAATTTCTCACAAATTAGATCCCGATAGCCAACATTTGCAACTTGAATTGGAAATGATATAATGTTGACACCAACATATTCAAATTTTGAGCTTGAGAAAATAGGGGGACAAAGCCACCTAGGGGCGTCCATGTCCTTGTCCTATTTTCTAGGGATTTAGGTGTTAGGGGAAAAGCATTAAATAAATGTATTTGTTTTATGCTTCTAATTTATTAGATAACAATAAAATAAGCCTCAAAATGCATAATTTAGGAAGTTAGTGGTTTAATTAGGTCCAATAAATTAAGGGGGAGTAAAACATAGTGTGAAATTGTCAAGGGTGACAATTTTTGATGCTACATACATGACCAAGGGCCAAGCTTAGCAGTAGCCTAAGGTTCTTCACATGACCATAGGGTTGTTCAGCGTGAGATAAAGAGTGTAAACTGCTTGTTTGGACCTTAAAGAGATAAAAAAAAATGTTACGTTAAATCCACAAACAACAACATTCAAATTTTAAACCATCATGAAATAATTTTAAATGTAAGTAGATTCTCCATGGATTAGGAAAAATAGTTTTAAAACATATTTCGAAGATTATTTCAAACCTATGAAAAGACATAGCACAACTAACCAGGTTAGTTTATACCCAAAACTTGTGGGTTTTTCCTTCATCAAAGGTGGTTTCCAACAAACTTCATGGTTTTTCACATTTGCATGAGTGGTTTTAACATATAATTTGAGGTTTTTTATTTGTTGGAAAAAAAATAATATCTTGACAATGGTTTTGGGAATTTCTTAGGTGGTTTTTGTTATTCATGTGTGGTTTTTAAGGATTTTAGGGAATATTTTAAGAATTAAATCATAATTTTGGTATATTTCAAAGAGATTTTCAAAATGATTTATGGCATATTTCAAACCCATAGAGGTAACTTTTAATTTAGCGCTTTGATCTTGAGTATAATTATATACAATGTATATATATCAAGGAATTATACCCAATATATATGTACTTAATATATAGCTTGATTTGCAAATATACAGTCATTATATTCTTTTCTAAAATCTCAAACAAGTATACTAAAAAACCAGTATATATATACAAAAGTAACCCTATGCATATGTTTAAAAATTTTGTGTATATGAAAAGATTAGGGACTATGTATATTACATTTTATTTTTCTTTTTACATGCACACTATGGCATCCATACAATATGGATAGTACGGTATTTATACAATAGTATGAAATTTTATACACCGTCTTTTAATAGCCCTACAAACATCTGCAACTTTTTTATCAGATAAATATCATGTGTTTTATGTCAAAATTCCTCTCATTCATCTCAGATGCAATGGTATAGTTCATTTTTCCCTTGAAGATACCTATAAAAACTTGATATCTATAAATCACTCAAATGTTTGCACAAACAGTTAGTGAGAAATCACCACAAAATACCAATATGCAAAATGATGTGAAATATAGGGGTCTCATCCCCAGTAGAGTTGCTAGAATGTAAACTCCAATTTATGAATTGAAAGTTGAAACAAATGAAATGCAAGAGAATCCCATATAAACTATCACAAACCTCAAATATATCTCAACAATGAAAACAAAATAAGATAAAACAAAAGTAATAAACTCAAAAGTTACCATAAACCTCCATTGTTGAATGATTTTATCCTTGATGTATTGGAATGTGGATTCTCTCTTTTCTTGAAAATCTCCAAATTAACAGCATGTACTTAGCTTGAATGATAATGGATTATGATTTGGATGAGAGGATATTTGTATTTATGGATTTTTGGAATGGACAATGGATGACCAAGATCTGATTGTGAGATCAAAGATGGAGAATGGTTGAGATGAATTCCCCAGGATCAAGGAGAGGTGAAGGGTGGATATGAAGGTAGTTAGAATGTGAATGGCTAGGGTTAACTTACCAAATTTAGTAAGTGGTTATGAGTATGAGGGAAATTACAGACATGTGCACTTAAAAGGGCTATAGCTTTGGGATGTATTGAGAGAATAAGGGGACAATAAGGACAATTGTTCCTAGGTGCCCAATATTCTTGGAATGTGTTGAGATAATAATGGGAGCACAAGGACAATTGTCCTTAGGTTCCTATTATTCTTGGAAAGTGTTGAGAGGATAATGGCATAATTAAATAATAATATTATTTAATTACTTTAGCCACATGTGTGAGGTGGATAATAAGTGGAATATGTAATTAATTATTTATTTATTGTGATGAGATGGGAAAAGGTGGTTAATTAAATAATATGATTATTTAATTAAGTTATGGACTTTAGGTGAAATGGGTATGTCCTAGGTTAATTAGGACTAGGTAATGGGACATGGGTTTAGGTGATGAAATTGATCAATTAGGGACTAGGTGATGAATATTATAGGGGATATTTAATGTGTCTACAAGTTTATTTTATAATTCTTTGATTTAGGTTTATATTTAGGAATTACACAAGATAAAACCTGAAAATGTCCTTTCTACCTATATATTGGATACATTCTTTGTATTCTAGATTCATTGCATATCTTTTATCTACAAGATCAAGGTACATGAGAATCATTATACATAATATGTAATTTTGGTTTAAACTATATTTATGAAATTGTACAAGTGGGTACACAACCATTTCTAGGGTCCTATTTTTTGAAACAATTATTTTTCAACTACCACCCACTTAGATGAATTAGAGATAGAAATATAGATAAAAATATACCTGAAAACACTTAAAGTCTAGTGGTTGATATGATTTTTTATTTTTAATGTTTTTAAGTGCACCTAAAATGTAGATCTTTCAGTGGAATATTTTCCTTTTGTTTGGACTTAAAGGCATTTTTCCTTACATCTCCCTAGTGATTTAAAGGGATGATGAGACAAACATTGTTGGTGCAATTATATTAGGCTACAAGTGCATTAGTTTAATTTTGACGACATGACCTATAAACATAGAACAAAGACATAAATTATGTCGAACACTACAATAAATTATTTTTTTGTAAAAGAATACTTTTATTTTCTAATCACCAAGATCCCTAATGGGCAAGGTGAGAGCATACAAAAGATAAGTGCTCAGGTTTTCACATCATAATAATTTAATTTGAAAATATTCTCAAAGTATATTAAATCAAATAAGACCTAACCAAAGGATTCAACCCCATTTTCTTATCAACAAGATCCCTAATAGGTGAGGTGAGAGCATATGACAATTGTGTAAATTAATTTAGAATTCTCTCATGTAAAATTTATAGTTAAACTAATTTACATTCTAATATTGTTTAATGGTGGATTAGGGAAGGATATACATTAAATGACTTAATATAAATCAATCTTTCCACCCTAAACATCGAAACACAAAATCAACAAAGGGGTTGTGCTTGGTTGTTGTCCTCAAGAGAGAGACAAGTAGTTTTTGGTTTGGGGTTTTGGTTCCTTTGTTGTAAAGTGCAAGGATTTATTGATGATGCTCTGAATTAGGTTAATTATGACTAAATTGACTAAATGAGATAGAATGCAGATGTTATAGAATGGACAGAAAAAAAGTAAATTTGAGAAGAAGATGTAGAGAGGAACTTAGCACAATAAATTGAGGTTAACTAAGGACACCAAAGTGATGTGTGGATGCTATTGTTTTACAATGTGGTATGAAATATACCAAAATTTATGGTTTTATTTTTATACAGATGAATCATAGTTGATCGCCTGGGACAAGAAAAATTAAAAGTCATTATATGAATATGCTTGTGTAATTAGAATGGCTTAATATCTTCATGAAAAACTTTGAAAGATAGGGGATAGGGTTTAGGATTCTTCAAAAGGATCGGCATGTAAAATATTCCTCCCACAACAGCAACCTGGACACCTACAAAATGAAAAGGGAAAAGGGGATGGGTTGTATATAGGGCTTGCCTTAGTCAAATTTTATGTCAGTGTTCTCACCTCCATAACAATAATTATGATTAATGATAAAGAGTGCATTATATTAGGGGAGAAGAGGCTAAATAAATAAAAATAATAATGATAATCAACATAATGACAAATTTAACCACTCAGATCTGAAACCCTTGTTGGACCAGTATAGCCACAAAAATCATGCACAAGGATGAGGAATATGTTTCCTGGAGATCTTGAAAGTGTTAGTATATATGAAAATATTAATAAAAATAACTAATAAATATCACATGATACTTGAACATAAGTTTTTTTTAATAATAAAGTTCATCAATTGGAAAATTGTAAACTATAGATTGCTTGGGTCATGTTTCTAATCATTTTCCTTCTTACTTGTTTCTACTAGACTAGTGAAGGTGAGAAGAGGTTAAATATATATGAGCTCAATAATATATCCAAGTAACCTTTTGGGAAAGGTTGACAAGAAATTTCATGTTCTTAATCACAACAAGGCTTACTTTTGGATTCAAAAGTTTTAGTATGAATTGCTAGGACATTAGCATGCAGTGTTTGTGTCTAGACCTAATTCACTCTGAAAGGGCTCTGTAAATAAGTATTTGGCCAAGTTTTCAAAAAATATGATGAAACAACATTGCAAACAAAATTAAACACACATGCCAACCAAAGTGGCAAACCTAGAATTAAATTACAAGCGGTGATAATTTATAATATCATAACTATATAATCTATTAATTTACCTTGAACTTAAATTAACATGGAAATAAAAAGCATCTCTAACATTAGTAGTAAATTTTTATTTGACACCACAAAGATTATTTATCCAAGAAAAACAATTTAATTCTAAATAATATTAAGAAATCAAAGACTTGTAATATTACTAAGAGTAGTAATTTTATACATGCTATCAAATTTAATAGATCATAATCTACTTTGAATTAATCCCTGTGAACCCCCAAACCTACAAATGCACAAGAGCAAAAAACATGTTAGGTTGTTAGATCAAATGAATGCAAACATGAGGGATTCCCCATGAAATCCATCTATTTAAACTAAAATTAGGAAAATGAAGAACATAATACAAGAAATTAAACTAAATCTTAATTAAGCCAATAGATTAGTGATCCCATGGGGGAATTGGTGCCAATGAAGTGTTGCAATTGGCCCTTTCCCAATTCCTAAGTTGCAATGTTGAATGATTGAGCAATGGTCAAATCTCCAAAGAGATTTGAGCATAACCTTGTTACAAATTGTGAAAATGGTGATAGGTTGAGTGAAATGGGAAAAATTAGCTCTCAATGTGAAGAGAGTAACTTTGCATGAAGATTGTGGATGATAAATGAGGAGATAAGCCTCCAATTTATAACTTTCAATTTGGAAGAGAAAGTAAGATTTGAGAAATGTGGGACTAACTTTCAATCCAATGGTTGAATGCCACATGTCAAGATGTGAATGGTTAGTGGTTGTGCATATTTTGGCCAAAGTGTCAATAAATGCATTTAGTTTGAATTTGAAATGGTGAAATGACTTGTTGAAGAGGGAAGAGAAATGAAGTTAATGTCACTTGGCTCAAAGCCAAGGACATGCAAGAGGTCTTAAATGCCTTGTTGGAAGGACCAAGTCCACTTGGCCTTTTTGAATTCAAATAAGAGAATATTCTCTTTTGATGCCATGTGAGGGAAAATAGAGAATTAAATAAATCAAAGTAATTGATTTATTGTGCAAATTGCATTCTCTAGAGGATTTTAATGAGAGGGATTAACTTAATCATAGTTTTGATTAATTTAATGAAGAATTAGGAGATGTGACAATTTAGACTTAAATTTATGAATTGATTTAAATCGGAATTGAGAGGAAATGATTAGTTAAATAAATGATTTGATTTATTTAAATAAAGAGGGAAATATTAGATTAAATCAAATAAGGTTTAATTTATTTAATTTAATAAGAAGACTTTAGAGAAATTTAATTAAATAAAATGATTTATTTTAATTAAACAGAAATGGAAGGATAATTAAATTAAATTGAATAATTTAATCAAAGGAGGTGATAGACCTTATCAAATGAATAATTATTTATTAGATTAAGAGATAGAATTACAATGAGATGTTGAGAGTATGATTCCAGAGGAAATGATGTTAGTGATCAGGATCAAGTGTGCCAAACCAAAAATTGTACATTTTCCATGTTTACATTTTGCCCCTCTTTGAAGCAATGTACTTGTTGCATTGATTCAAAGAATAAACTGGAATGATCAAAAGTTCAAAATTTTCTTGAATTTTTTAGATGCCCCACTACTGCCCTAGTGGATGGATAATGCTAGATATTGCCCCCTCGAGAGATCGGACGAAAATTTTGAATTTTTTGGATGATCTCGCGAAAAAAAGATGACCAAGTGTTCGATAGGCCAAAAATGCCCCAGAATTCTCAAAAATAATTTAGGATGCCCAAAAAAGATGCAACATGACCCTCGATTGGATGAAAACAGGAACGGGGGACCAAAACCCTAGTTGGAAGGTCAAATTAGGTAAAAAAAACCCTAATTTTCAAGCTTAAATAGACCTTGAGGGGTCACTTTCAATACATTTGCAATATTAAACCTTGAAAAATTTGACACCTTGAGCTATGAGTTCTGGTAACGATGGCACAATGACAACTTCCTCTACACGTGTTGGAGCAGGTACGAGTACATCAGCGACCAATCGCCACAGGACCCGTGGTATGTACCCCTATTCGACTTTTATTTTTCTCGTTATTCATGCATTAATTAGGGTTTTTGCTCGGTCTAGGCACCACAGCATGATATAGTGCCGCAGAAAATGCAAAGTCGGGGCCGTGTGGTCCTGTATAGAACCGCTTGTGCAAAGAGCGTTGCGCGACATAGTTTAGGTTTCTTAGGGTTGTGGTCACCAAACTCAGCCGTATGCACAAATAGCGCCGCATGGCACAGTTTGTCAAAAATGAGGTGCCAAAGTCCACCGCGCGGCACAATTTGGAACATTACAAACTACGTTGCTTTTGAGAACAATGTCGCTTTTGTTGTTTCAAAGGCGAGATGCGATATGGACAACAAATTTTCTTTAGGGAAACTGACGTGGATTCTTTCCTTGCACAAGAGAGGCATGGGGTTATTCACTCGAGGGAGCATCGGTGGCCAGTACTCGAGAGACTATAGGGTATGCACGTGTATCTCTAGAACTAGCTTGGGATTCTTGGGCTATGGTACATTGCACATGTCCCTGATGTTCAGGCCCATCTGGGTATGATGCATGCCTTGGCCGAGTGGTGGCACAGCGAGACATCATCCTTTCATCTTCCTACTGGTGAGGCCACTATTACTCTTGAGGATGTCTGGCGCATCCTGCGACTACCCATTCATGGAGCCCGAGTGATCTATGATCTAGAGGAGGGTACGGATGCCTGCTTTGGTGTGATGGGTGTTGATGAGCACATTCTTTGTGATGGTTAGATAGACTTGGAGCGGTATCGAGGTATAGCCCCTACTTACAGACTGATTTTGGCTACTATCATTTCTAGTATCGTAGCCCCTAATCGGTGTGGTCGATATTTCAGTCTAGGTTGGGGATTGGCATGAGAGCAGATGTGTGTTGGGAGGGTGTGCTTTGCCTAGGGACCAATACTGTTGGCCTCTTTGTACCATGATTTGCATGAGTTTTCCTATTTGGATGGTCGAGCTCTTGGGGTTGGATTGACTCTATTACACATTTGGGCATGGGAGCGGATCCCAGTGCTTCACCCACTTGTGACACTAGTTGTTATAGATATTGATGACCCCGTGGTATGGTGGTACGGCAGGGCAGAGATTCATTTTACCCACATGGGTACAGACGGTATAGCCCACTGGCGGCAATTTTTAGATAAGATGACAATGTTTATATGGAATCCATGGATGGGTATAGGTTCATGGTATGATGATGCTCAGTAGTTTTTCTTTGCTCATTATGCAGGGCTGGGAGCACACTATGATAGAGAGGTACCTTCCTGACAAGGTAGCCAGACAGTTTGGTGAGGTGCAGGATATACCGGATGATCAGTATATGGCCCTCTTTGCCCGTACGACAAAGGAGACAGCATGGGGGCAACCGATTCCAATAGAGGAGGCAGTGTCCTCCTTTAGATAGTTAGTGGCTTGGTCATGGCCATATGATCAGGGGCCAATAGATGCAAGGGTCACTCTAGTGTACAGGGCATGGTTTAGACCTCCACTAAGATTGACAGTTCTTGGGATAGTGCTTCCACGTCGAAGGCCCAGAGGCAGGGCAGCAGGCAGGGGTCGGGGAGGTGCACCACCTCCTTAGCAGTCACCTTCGAGAGATGGAGCACAATAGGTAGAAGGAGTGGATGGGCAGCCCCAGATGGCACCATAGCACCAACCAGTAGCACAGCCAACGAGACAGCCAGCAGGATAGCTAGATCCCCATGATGCATTGATTTAGCAGTTACAGGGCCAGGTATAGGTTCTGACAGCTGAGCGAGATGAGGCCTGATAATAGGTTATTACAATCATAGCTGAGAGAGATCAGGCACGATCCGAGTGGGATCAGGAGATAGGCTGACGAAGACAATTAGAGAGCGCAACTTCCACATCCCAAGGTCGATCGGTTGACATTCGGGAGTACAAAGATGTTATTAGAGAGGCCAACTACTATTGGCAACACTACCGACAGGTAGTGCCATCAGTAGATAGAGTGCCCAATTTCTCCCAACAGACAGGGAGGTGGCCGACAGAGGATCATGGTGATAGATAGGTGGGGGAGGGTAGTAGCCATCAAGGCTATCCCTTTTGATCACAGACATTTTTTTGCATTTTTTTGGCCTTATTGTACCATGTATTCGATGTACACTTGATCCGATAACAGTGTATTTTTTGATGATATATATATGAGATGATTCGCCTTTGATGATATGTATGGTGCAAATGTATGCATTGGCGATGTTTTGTTATGATTCTATGAGATGTTCTTATTCTTATGCTTATGTAATGTGATGTATGTTTCTAATGGATGCATTTCTTTTTGTATATTTTTCATGCTTTTTAATGATGATCCTATGTAATGTATGTTAATGATGGTGTAATGATATGCAAATGGTAATGGATGCAAATGATTATGTATGTATAATAATGTAATGCTTTCTTAAGATGCTTAGAATAACAAATTTATATTATTCCTCATAACTTAAGATAATGATATGATGCAATGTATGTAATGGATGCAGAATGTATGCATTGGCGATGTTTTGATTACTGTTATGATACCATGTTAGTGTGGAAGGAAGATAGAAGAATCTAGGATTAATGAATTAGTTAGGATAGTGATGATGATTTATATTGCTAGGAGTTGGTATTTTTAGAGGGTCAATTATGTTATGTTTGCTAACACACATAGGTACGATGCATCAAGGTATTAAGAACCATGATGGTGTGGTACCTAGTGTGATGGACTTTGACTTGTCAATTAGAGAGGAGTAATCTTGTTCACACTTGACAAATAAAACCTTATTCTAAATGCTGTTAAGATATTCCAGACATCTTAGGCCAAAACATAAGAAGTCCAACCTTCTTACGTGGTCAACAAGACACCTAAAACATCCTCCCTACAAAAAAAACAAAGTATGCATGATGAAGTTATTTTACAAGAGTATCCAACAAGCACAGCAGATAAAAAAGATAATAATCCCTGGCCCCATTCCTTTCTCTCTAAACCTATTTGTTTTAGGCATCATTGAGAGGTCCTTGGAATGAGCACAAAATAAGATTAGTCAATAAAAGACCAAATAAATAAAACCAATAAAGCTAATTTTCTTCATACCGCTAGCCAAGACTAACTACTTTGGGGTATTTGATGCTTATGTCCATCGCAGGAAAGCTTCATCCTAATACATGTTGTGATCAGGGTTTTGATGGGACTGATTTGGGTGATAAGCTATTGATATTCTGAGTTGACCAACTTGCTTGCTTACTGACTTAGACTTTCAAGACTCTGATGATTAGAGTGTTCACTTTGGAACTTGCTAGACTTGCTTCCGATTGACTCACCAAAGGGTGAAGGCAACGATTGATTTGATTATGAGTGATGACAATCACGGGTGAAAGCGAGATGAAATGGATCCACCATTTTGGTGTTTTTCAAATGTTTTGAGGCTATTTTTGGAATTTTTGAGATGTTTTACAAATTTTTTTGGTATTTTCAAGATTTTTTCAATGTTTTTGGTATTTTCAAGATTTATGACGAAGAGACTAACTTAAAGACCTATCCTAGGGGTCTTGGGAGTTGATCCATAGATTAGCCTTTCCTACATTATACACGCAAAGACCACGTAGTTTGACTGATGACATACCTAACTCAATGTTTAGATAGATGGGCAAATGGATTGCCATTGTGATAGACGCCTAAGGATTGACCCTAACTATAAAATAGATGGGAAAACGGATTGCCAATGTGATGGACGCCTAAGCACTGACCCTAACTGTCTCGGGGGATGATCAAAGATCAACCTTGCCTATGTTCAAGCTCAGAGACAACGTAGTTTGGACAAGGTGGAAGACTAACAAGACTCAATGATGAATTTTTGAAGATTTTCTGATTTTTCGACCTGTTTTTGGATTTTTGATGATTTGGATGTTTTGGATTTTTGATGAATTTCATGAGAATATACATGAATCCGATCTGATGCTAATACAGGAACATGCCCCCAACGCGGTGTGATAGACTAATTCCATAAAGGTAGGACAAACTAACCTTAGTAATATGCCAAGTAGTACTATGGTGGAATATGGACACCAGCTCAGGCTATGGTATGGATGCGAGCGGATGGGTGGATGGATGATTAATGAGATGCAATGGGATGGATGAGTGAGTCGTGCAGATCCTGGTAGATAGATAGTGCTTTATTTAAGCTTGGCACCTATTTGCCAGGTTTTCACCAAGGTACTTTTCCAAAGCGCCACTGAAGTGGTTTTCACTAGAGGATGTTTTTTTTCTATACTATTTTCAATCCTTCTTTTTTTTTCTTCTTTTTGATTTTTTTAGATTTTTTTGTTGTCGCCAAGATGCCTGTTTGCTAGGTTTTCATCGAGGTAACCATTTTTTCAGGACTTTTTCTGATTGTTTTTATATTTTCTATTTCTATACTTTGTAAGTTCTTAGGCATAAAACTTTTTGAGATGACAATTGTTCATGGGCTCCTGCAGAGGTTCACCTTCTGGTGTTGATATCTGATATTCCCTTGATTTATAGCTTGCGGTGATGATGAAAGGTCCCAGCCAATTGGGTTCAAACTTTCCTTTGTTGTCCAAATTTGGTACATTCTTTTGGTTCTCTTTTAGCACAAGGTCACCGATTTGGAAGGTGTGTTGCCTGATCTTCTTGTTGTAGCTCCATTTCAAGTGATTTTGGTAGACCTATAGATGATTTAGGGCATCCATGCATCGTTCATCTAGTAGCTCTAGCTCATTTAGTCTTGTAACCCTGTATTCCTCATTTGTGATGAGGTTTTGCAAAGATATTCTCAAGGATGGGAGCTCGATCTCAATAGGGAGGATGGCTTCTAATCCATAGACCAGGGAAAATGGGGTGGCACCTATTGGAGTGCGGATGCTGCTGTGGTAGGCCCATAAGGCGGGGTTTAACTACAGATGCCAGTCACAACCAAAGTCATTGACTGTTTTCTTAAGGATCTTCAAAATGGTTTTATTAGTAGCTTCTGCTTGGCCATTGCCTTGTGGGTAGTATGGGGTGGAAAAGTGGTGTTGGATTTTTAATTTTTCACATAGGTCACGGACATCCTAATTCTTGAAGGGTGTCCCATTATCAGAGATAATGGATTAGGGAACACCGTATCGGCAAATGAGGTAGTTCAGGATGAACTTGGATATCTATTTACCCATGATGTAGGTCATGGGAATTGCTTCTACCCACTTTGTGAAATATTCGGTGGCGGTGATAATGAACTTATGGCCATTGGATGAGGTGGGTGAGATTTTACCTATGAGATCAAGCCCCCACTGGGAAAAGGGCCAAGGTGTAACAATGGGATGTAATTCTTGAGTTGGTGCATGAATGAGGTCTCCATGTTGTTGGCACTGTAGACACCTTCTGACAAAGTCATGTGACTCTCTTTCCATTGTTGTCCACTAGTATCCAGTTCTCAGCAACTTCTTAGCCAAGGTCATACCACTTGAATGCGAACCGCAAGTGCCATTGTGTACCTCTATTAGAGCAATCAAGGCCTCCTTAGGTTTTAAGCAATGTAACAAGGTTCCATCGATACTTCTACGGAAGAGAGTTTCTCCTAGGATGACAAATCGTAAAGACCTTTTAACAAAGGTTCGCTTTAGGTTTGGGGTAATGTCAGCTGGGAGGATTCCTATTTTCAGGTAGGTGTAAATGTCATGGTACCAAAGATCATCGGGACCAACAAGTTCGCACGCATATTCTGATTCTGGTACCTCAAAAGTTGGTACGAGAATCTGAGCTATGAGAAATTCATGTTTCAAGATGTTGCAAGGGATATCTAGTAAGGATCTGATTGTTGCCATTGCATCCGCTGCTCTATTGTTTTCCCTCGATATTTTCTCAAAGGTGATGTTGATGAATGATTCCTTGAGGCTTTCCACTACCTTTTTTTATGGTGCGAGCTTATCATCTTTGATTTTGTATTCACCATTGACTTGGTTAATGATAAGCTACGAGTCTCCATAGACCTTTAATGCCATGATTCGCCACTGCGCCGCAATTTTGAGACCTATGGTTAAAGCCTCATATTCTGCAATATTGTTTGTATAGGGGAATTCCAACTTGTAAGATCTTGGTATACAGTCCCCCTGGGAGGTGATGAAGAACACACTGGCTCTTGATCCATGTTGTGTGTGGGAGCCATCGAAGTACAGTTTCTAGTGGTCGGCTGCACTGAGATTGAAAAGGGACTCATCTGGAAACTCTGATACAAGCGAGTTGTCTGTGTAGAGAGAAGCTTTTGCTAGCTTGTCCACAATAACTTGTCCTTTGATCGCTTTTCGCTCTACATACTCAATACCATGCTCAGATAATTTCATAACCCATTTAGCCATTTTGCTTGTAAGCATTGCTTTTGACAATAGATACTTGAGGGGGTAGCAATTAGCTTAATTTGATGAGCTAGCATGTAGTGTCTAAATTTTTGGGCTACAAATAACAGTGCCAGGAAAGCCTCTTCTATTGATGTATAGTTGAGCTCATGCCCCACCATTGTTCTATTGATATAGTAAATGGCCCGCTTGATTCCCTTTTCATCATGTTGGGCTAAAAGGGCACCAAGGGTAGTTGTCGTTGCTGAGATGTATAGAATCAATGGTTTCCCTATGATCGATGGCATCAACACAGGTGGTGTAAGTAGATATTCTTTGATTTTTTTGAATGTTTGTTCGCAATTGTCATCCCACCTTAATGCTACTCCCTTGTGGAGTAGGTGTGAATAGGCAATCTACTTATTTGCCAATTGTGCTATAAATCTTCTGATGGACTGAAGTCTACCTTGTAATCCTTTGAGTTGCTTTAATGTTCTTTGTGCTTCCATATCAAGGATTGTTTTTACCTTTGTAGGATCCACTTCTATCCCTCTCATTGAAACTATCTACCCCAACAGCTTTCCTGATTGTACCCCAAAGAGACATTTCTTTGGGTTGAGTTTGACCTTGTATTTTTCTAGCCTATCAAAGATTGCACTTAGAGTTGCTATGTGATCATGTCTCTTCTTTGATTTGGCCAATATGTCATCCACATAGTCTTCAACAGTTTTGTGGATCGTGTCATGGAAAATTAGTGTCATGGCCCTTTGGTATGTAGCTCCTGCATTCTTTAACCCAAATGGCATCACATTCCAGCAGTAGGTGCCCCACGGACATGTAAAGGTTGTCTTATGTTGGCCCTCTTTTGCTATCATTATCTGATTGTATCCCGAGAAGCCATCCATTAGGGACAGCATCTCATGTCCAACCGTCATGTCCACTATCATATCAATGTTGGGTAGTGGAAAATAATCCTTAGGACATGCTTTATTTAGATCTTTGAAGTCTGTGTAGATGTGGATGCCCCCATTTGGTTTTGAGACTTGCACAAGGTTAGATACCCACTCTGGATAGTCAATCGGGCATATGAAGCCAACGTCTAAGATTTTCTATAATTCTATCTTTATGACCAAAGCTATCTATGGGTGCATCTTTCTTAACTTTTGTCTAACTGGCTTTGCTCCAGGGTAAACAACCAAATGATGAACCACCACCTTAGGATCTAGACCTGGCATGTCAACATAGGTCCATGCAAAGTTTACCTTTCTTTCTTTTAGGAATGCTGCTAATAGTTCTTGTTCCTTTTCTAGGAGAGACTCGACGTAGAAAGTGATTTGTGGTTCTGTTTTCGTTCCCAAGTTGACAGGGTTGCACTGCTCTGCTAGAACTGCTGACTTTTCTTGATGTAAAGCAATAGGGGGGAGATTGAATCCTTCATCCTCCAGTGCCTCAACGAGGTTTTCACCATTGGATGCATCCTTTATTTTTACTGTTTTGTGGTTAGAGAGCGCCATAGTGTGGTTTTCACTCCATAACCCTGAGCTTATTCTCGATATTTTCCTTTTGCGACTAAAGGACTCAATCGCCTCCCCATAGTATGCCTAGGTGTCTAATGTGATGTTGAATCCTACCTTATGATCCCCACATGGAACCATATCCTTTAGTCCCATGAATTCTGAGAGTGCCTCATCATTTTCGAATGAGTCTAGAATTGGCGGTCCTTGTTGATTGTGATCGATGAGTTGCGGGTGTACTAAGTGATTCAGTGGGTGGGCTGGTTTGACTCAGCTATGGAGGCACTAATCATTAACAGGTTAGAATCTTCAAAGAGCCTATGGAGACCTGCTATGGTATCATCATCATTACTATTGGCACAAACATCGGTGACATCAAAGGTGAAGTTATCAAGTGGGATACCTAGGCATACAAGTGGTCTAGGAGTAGTTGTTGTTACCTGAGGAGAAGACCTAACTGTCCTATTAAGAGTACCTCTGCCATGTACAGTTATACTCAGAGGAGTATACCCAAGGCCAAGGTTCCACATTCTTCTTTCTACAATGATGGGCTCCATCCATCCACCATTGTTTCTTCCAAGGCTTTCGTTTCTGTTATAGCCCATGCCAAGCATTATTTGTAGTCCCCTACTAGTATCATCCATGCGTAGGGTGGAGGTGGGCCTTTCATCTTGGTATAATGTGTTTGAGATGTCTCCCTCATCCACATTTTCTCGACTGAGATCCCCCCCAACGATGGAATCCAGAGGGGTTTTCCCTAATAGTGTGGACAGGTGTTTCAGGTGGCTGAGGTTGTCCATGCGACCTAGGAGATTGTGGTAACTCTCCTACAACAAATGCATTTCTTTTCATTCTGTAGTCATTGCATCCATTGTCCTGGATCATGTTTTTGATTTCGGATATGTCAGGGATGGCAGGTGTCTCTATCACAGAAGTGGAAGCGAGGTTGGCTAGGTCGATGAATGAACTAGATGGGCCTTCATCATTTTTTGGTACTTGGGGGATCTTATAAAACATGGCTTCCAAGTTTTTGCAGTAGGCGAAAGGTTCGGGATCCCCATATATAGTGACCTCCTCATTTTGGTGTGAGAACTTGATACATTGGTGATACGTGGAGGCCACCACCTTCATTCCATGGATCCACGGGCATCCAAGGAGGATATTATATGGTAGGTCGAGGTTGAGGACCTGACAGGTGGTCTCCATAGTTTTTGGTCCCACTTGGATGGGGATTTTGATAGTTCCTTGAGACACTCTTTCTTGATCATCATATGCCATTATTGTGATGCTTTTGTTTTTATTAATGGAATCCTTAGCGAATCTTAATTTCTTGATGAGCTTTAGAGAATAGATGTTAAGGCCTCCACCTCCATCCACCAAGACTCGTTTGAATTTATTTTTATGGATGAGCACTTGAAGGTGGACTGCACGCTTATGAGATGGTTGTGGGGGGAAATATTGTTCAGAGAAGGTAATGAGATTTGGGGTAACGATGTTACCCACCATAGCCTGGAACTACTCTATGTCAAGGGTGGTGGAGATGGTGGACGCAGCTAATGCTTCATCAAGGATCTTCGTATGGGCAGCAAAAATTTTCAATAGTTCCATGATGGAGATTTGGGTGGGGGTTCTCTTCAACTGTTCAATGACGTTGTAGTCATAGGGGATGGATTTTGTATTAGAAATGGGGGTCTTAGCTAGTGCCCCGGTGATGGTGACCTTTCCGCCACATGTGGTGACTCCATAGTCATTGTTGGATCCTTTGATATTTATGATGGTGACCATTTCATCGACACATCCCACTATCTCCTCATACACTAGATTAGCACTAGCATATTTTTGCTTGCCCTTATTGTTCCCTTGGTTGTGGTTCGGCATCAGATTCGTGTATTTTTCAAGTCTTGGTTTCTGGTTGGCTGTTCGATATTGATGATCTTATCCTCGATGAGGTCTTGGATGATGTTTTTCAGCCTCATGCAATTGGTGGTGGTATGTCCTTTGATCTTATGAAATTCATAAAGGATATTTCTGTTATACCATGGTGGTTTGGTCATGGGTTCCGCATATTGCTTGGAGTTAGAGATTTTGATCAGGTTTTCATTGACCAATTTCTTCATGATGAATTCGATAGATTCACCAAGAGCCATGAACTTCCTCTTGGGGGGATACTTGCCTCAGGGAGGTGGTCCTCCTTGATAACCCAAGTTGTTGATTTGATTGGTGGGATTTGGTTTTTTTTGTGCTACTACTGTATCAGTCTGCACATTGTTGCGATTATGATTTTGCAGTTGATGGGTTTGGATGTTCTGCTTAGGGGCACTAATGACCACTTTAATATTGACCACGCCATCATTTGTGATATTTTTGTTCCTCGACCATGTTCGAGGTTTATCATTATAGTTGTTGGACGGGTAGTTATCCTGTGGTGGAGTGAATGTTGATGCGCCTCCTCACGCGGTATGGGCTCTTTCGATGTTGAGTATCTTTGGGATCAGTTGATCATAGGATGTGATGCATTTCATTTTCAAGTAGAATGCCAAGTTTTCATCTAGATTGGATATGATGCTGTAAACTTGTTGTTCTTCCGGCATGGTCCACTTGCTCTGATTGGCCTTGGATCGCCATCTTTGTAAGAAGGATGCAAACAACTCTCCTTTTCTTTGTTTGAGTGATGATAGTTCTTCCAAACTAACATCGACACCCATATTGAAAGCATAAATTTTAAGGAAAGATTCCACGATTTCCTCGAATATTTTAATGCTCATGGGTAGGTGAAAAAACCATTCCATGGTTGGGCTAGTCAAACTATGGGGGAAGAGTCGCATTAGATACGTGTCATCGTATGCAGCCTCCATGCAATGCACCTGAAATTCCCTAATGTGGTTTTCAAGGTTACTCATTCCATTATACTTGTCAAATTTGGGGATCTCGAATCCCTTTAGGAATGGTATCATGGTGAGACTTTTGTCGAAAGGATAAGGGCACAAGTTGCCCAGTGTTCTTGTTGTTTTTCTTTCTTGTAAGTCCAACACTTGATGCGAGAGCAGTTTGATTTGTGTTGTGACATCTTTGCTCGGGTTGAGAGGTGTTTGAGGTGTTTGATGGGTGGGAGGAGTACTAGTGGGAATTTGCTACAAGCTTTGTTGTGTGTTCAAATCCTATTAGTATGCCTGCATTTGTGCCAACAATGCTTGTTGTTGATCTTGCTACTGTTGTTCCAATAACGCTTGTTGTTGGTCCATCTGTTGTTGTTCCCATGAAGCATGTTGTTGGTCAAGTTGTTGTTGTGCTAGCAAAGCTTGTTGTTGGTCAAGTTGTTGTTGCACCAACAAAGCTTGTTGCTGGTCGAGCTGCTATTGTGCCAATAAAGCTTGTTGTTTAGCTTGTTGTTGTGCCTAAAAGTCTTGCAGGGCTTATTGGTATGCTTGCAAATGGATTGCTTGCAATTGCACTTGGTATTGTGCTTGCACCTATTGTTGGGCATGTGCTTGTTCTTGAGCTAGAGCTTGAGCTTGAGCTTGGGCTTGTGCTTGAGCTTGTGTTTGTGCTTGAGCTTGGGCTTGTGCTTGAGCTTGAGCTTGGGCTTGTGCTTGAGCTTGTGCTTATGCTTGAGCTTGCGCTTGTGCTTGAGCTTGCTGCTTTTTCTTGAGTACTCTTTGTTTGTTTGGCCTTTTGAAGGGTTCGGATTAGAGTGGTGAATGAATTTACCATGTTGGCTTTTGGTGGGATTGGTGGTGGAAGAGGGATGATGCCAACCATTATGGCCGGTGAGAGGGTTATGATGGTGGTTGGGATTTGGGTTGTGGGAGGGGTGGTGGAGATGCTCGGTCCTTGAGAGGGTATGCTTTGGGGTATTTGAGGACCGATTGATGTATTTATTGTAGTGGCTTGAATGGTTGCCACTTGTTGTTGTGATGTTCACATTGCCCTATTCTGAAAAACTATCGATGTTTAGGGGAGGAAACCCCAATCCGAGTGGTGATGTGGTTGTGAATGGAAATGGGGGAAGAGATGGTATGCTGCCTTCGAAAGAAAAAGGATTAGCAACATTGGTTGTTCCAAACAAACCACCTTCTTCTTGTGGTAGATGATTTTGCATGTTTGGTTGATAGGCTAGTGAGGCATGGAATTAAGATGAACCAGCGAGATTTTGCAATGTGAGTGGAACGTGTGGGTGTAATGGGTTTATCAGGATAGAATTATCCGGTGTGGTGGTGATAGCCACCTCTTTGTTGGTCACAAGGCAATGCTGTTGTAACTCTTGAAACATACCACTTCCTTTGTTCACAATTGGTGAGGTTGGTGTGATGACTGACATGATGTAAGGTATTTCTTGATTGACATTTGACATTGGGGATGCATTTGTAAGAGGCATATCCGTACTATTTCTTGTATCAAGGTCAGAAGGGAACTACACCCCCCCTCTGCTAACATTCTTAAGTATTTAAACATGGCACTAACAATTTTGTGGTTCTCTAGATTTTGAACCATTTTCATCATTTCAAATTGTGTCATCCCCATGTCTTTGTTTGCGATGTCTTCTTCATAACTCTCCTCTTGAGGATTTTGTGATGGAAAAGAAGAGTTACTTGGGGGATTTTTTGATCCCGCAAGGTTTATTTCGGAGGTTGCTTGACTCATTTCCACATAAGTTGATATTTCGCTAATATTTTCCATGTTCTTCTTGTATTGTGATCTTGTTTGAACCATAAAAAAATAGGGATCATTTGATCCTGACCTTTTAGGCTCAAAAGGGAAGAACTAGGGAAGCCAAAGATCAAAGAGGGTGGTAATGATGATGGGATAATGGATGAAGTGAGTGAATGAAACCTTTTGGAGAACTTTTGAAGGGTTATGCTAAACTTTTTTAGGACATAGATTGATTATGATGGTTTGACTATGTGTATTGAGTCAAACAAGATTGTAGTGAAGTTGTAGTCCCTAGGAAGTTGTATTATCCTGGGGGAACTTGCACAAGGGGATGAATTGGCTAAGTGTGTTAATCTAATGTGATTGTGAACTAGTAGACCTCGGGAAGTTGCGTTATCCTAGAGGCAAATTCATCCAAAATTTTTGACTATTTTGGCTAGATGTGTTAAGCCAAGATAGGGTGATGTTGGTTTTAGCCCTTTAAGTTTAGCATGAGTGATTTTTCTAGAGTTCTCAAGAATTTTGTTGATGGAATGAGATTTGGTTGGATGGAGAGATGGATAAGGATGAAAAATTTGATCCTAGACTTGAACCTAGACACAAATCTTTTTAGAAGACCTCGGTGTTGAAGAACACACTAGACTTCCTATGTGAGGAAAGCGAACCTTTCAAAAAGTTCAGGATTTTGTTGATAGTAGAACGCATACAAAGTTGGATTATTCCTTGAAGCCTTTTTATAGAAGTTGTATACTAGTCTTTCTCTAACTTCAAGGAGCATTTCAAGGCATTGTTCATGGGCTTTTAGACTTATCCTCTTCAACCTTGGTTTTGGAATATTGATCTTTCAGGAAATCATTTGGAACAACACATATGAGGTTCAATTTGTCTCTTTATCTTGGCTTAATGAATTATTTTTACCAAAGTCACTTTCTTGCTTATGTTTCAAACTATGCATCTAATGTCCCACTTTCTATCTCATCCCACAAGGTCCATTGTGTGGAAATCAAGGAAAATAGGGAAAAAGTTACCTATGTTTAACCTTATTGAAAAAAAATGATGATAGAATTGAATCACTTAGAAACCTCTAAGGATATGATCCCTAGGGAAAGCAAGAGTGCCTAAATTCATCAAAGGTATTTGTTTCCTAAAAGGGGTTTGAAATTCAAAGTTCTTTGTGAATGTTCATTTCAGAAATGTTTTCAAGAACCAAGCAACGTGTTTTCCACTTCCAAGCACTTTTTACAACCTTAGGATGATGAGAGAATATTTTGTTGTGTTCCCACTTGGATAAATCCAGCTGTGCATATTTTATACGAATGGCTAAATGCTTGACCACACTGGCTCCCCTCCATGGCACACACTTCTCAAGTCAGCCAAGCATTAGTACCCATGAATCTCCCATGGCATACTTTCCATCTCCACAACAAAACCTCATGTATAATGTAGGGCGGCTTCAAAGGACATGACCTTTTGCACCAACAAAATAGATAAGGTTTTGGAATTTTTCTAAACAAAGGGTTTTAATTCGGGCATTCCGTTCGTGGGGGATTATCCAACATCGGTGAGAGTCCATTTCTATCCATCTTGTCGGAATAATCCTCATGAATCTTGAACTTTCCTCAAGAATCCACACTTATATATTGGTTGGAAGTCGCTTGGCTTTAGCATGTTCCCAATTGGGTCGTTCCCTTGGGTGATTACTTTTTCCCACAAGGTAGGCCCACTAAGATAAACAAAAGCGAGTTAACATATTCATAGTTCAATCAACCTTCATTTAGAATCAAAGGGAGAACACTCGCAATAAGTTTACTCACACTCGCATGTTTTATTTCAATTGTTAAGTACCCAAATTGAAATGTGGAGGAAATCTTTTATGCAAGTTAGTGTCACCAAAAATACTTTTGATTCTCAAGATCACCGTGAGGCGTGAGATAAGCGTATACACCTTTTCAAATGACACTACTTTACAAAAAATATTACAAGACACAAAGAACACATGTTCATTTTAAATTCCTCAAAGCAATAATGAATTCTTTTTAAGCACCAAAGGAAATGTGAGATTGTTTTGTTCAATTGTTATCCTTTAAGCAAAATCTAGTATGTTTGTCTAAGGTTCTTTTTAGCCCCTTGGCAACTTTGAAAAGAAATTTGATTGTTTATTTTAAAACCCAAAAGAAGTTTAGTGTTCCTAAGGAAAATGAAATCAACAAATTTCTTTTAAACAAGAATCTAAAGACCCTTAAAGAGTGTTGAAGAACACTTTAGCGTTTAAGAACACTTTGTACAAAATGAGCATGGTGTCATAAAAAATATCCTACTTTGCTTGAAAAAAGGGAATTTACTTGTTCTTTTTAAACCCAAAGTAAATCTAGTGTTTCTAAGGCCAAAGATATTAACAAATTTCTCCTAACAAGCAAAATTTTAGAATCCTTCAAAAGTGTTGAAGAACACTTAAGTGTTTAAAAAAAATTTTTTGCATGATGATTATGAGGTCATGATGAGCTTCCAACTTGAAAAATGATAGAAAACCAGAGAATAGAAGACATCAAACAAGGTTAGGAATTAAAAAATCCAAAACTTAAAAAGCACATGTCAATTTTAGATCTCACTATTTTTCCACGGCGTAGTTTGTAGAAGCGGTGGAGTTTGGGTAAAAGCAGTGCTATATAGCATCATGTGGTTGACTGTGGGCAGTGCTCTATAGAAACAGAGAGTGAAAAGGCGGCCTGATATGGGTAAGCGGTGCAGTTTGGAAGCTACCTTGTTTCAAATTTCATTTTTTTTAGGCGGGAATGCAGGAGCAGTAGAGTTTGGAGGAAGCGTGGTTTGATATTGTTCCACGATGCTAAAGGTGGTGTAGTATAGCATCGTGGAGGAAAGCGCGGTGGAGTTAGGAGATTTGAAAAAATGACAGGCGAGACAAAAATGCGGCAAAGTTTAGAAACTATGCACGGGTCGGTATAGCACCGCTTCCTTGAAAGTGGTGAAGGATTGTGTCATGCCTATGAAAGCGGCTCAATATGATGCCACACGGCTGTTTTCCTGTGACCTGCAAGAAAATGTTAAGAAAAATGCAGAATTTTAAAAAAAAAATGTGATTAATTTCTTTTCATGCCCTCCTTCTAGCGCCAAAATGTGAACCCCTAAACTTGCAAATGCACAAGAGCAACAAACATGTTAGGTTGTTAGATCAAATGCATGCAAACATGAGGGATTCCCCATGAAATCCATCTATTTAAACTAAAATTAAGAAAATGAAGAACACAATACAAGAAATTAAACTAAATCCTAATTAAGCCAATAGATTAGTAATCCCATGGGGGAATTGGTGCCAATGAGGTGTTTCAATTGGCCCTTTCCCAATTCCTAAGTTGCAATGTTGAATGATTGAGCAATGGTCAAATCTCCAAAGAGATTTGAGCATAACCTTGTTACAAATTGTGAAAATGGTGATAGGTTGAGTGAAATGGGAAAAATTAGCTCTCAATGTGAAGAGAGTAACTTTGCATGAAGATTGTGGATGATAAATGAGGAGAGAAGCCTCCAATTTATAACTTTCAATTTGGAAGAGAAAGTAAGATTTGAGCAATGTGGGACTAACTTTTAATCCAATGGTTGAATGCCACATGTCAAGATGTGAATGGTTAGTGGTTGTGCACATTTTGGCCAAAGTGCCAATAAATGCATTTAGTTTGAATTTGAAATGGTGAAATGACTTGTTGAAGAGGGAAGAGAAATGAAGTTAATGTCACTTGGCTCAAGGCCAAGGATATGTAAGAGGTCTTAAATGTTGTGTTGGAAGGACCAAGTCCACTTGGCCTTTTTGAATTCAAATAAGGGAATATTCCCTTTTGATGCCATGTGAGGAAAAATAGAGAATTAAATAAATCAAATTAATTGATTTATTGTGCAACTTGCATTCTCTAGAGGATTTTAATGAGAGGGATTAACTTAATCATGGTTTTGATTAATTTAATGAAGAATTAGGAGATGTGACAATTTAGACTTAAATTTAAGAATTGATTTAAATCAGAATTGAGAGGAAATGATTAGTTAAATAAATGATTTGATTTATTTAACTAAAGAGGGAAATATTAGATTAAATCAAATAAGTTTTAATTTATTTAATTTAATAAGAAGACTTTAGAGAAATTTAATTAAATAAAATGATTTATTTTAATTAAACAAAAATGTAAGGTTAATTAAATTAAATTGATTAATTTAATCAAAGGAGGTGATAGACCTAATCAAATGAATAATTATTCATTAGATTAAGAGATAGAATTATGATGAGATGCTAAGAGTGTGATTCCGGAGGAAATGATGTTAGTGATCAGGATCAAGTGTGCCAAACCGGAAATTGTACATTTTCCACGTCTACAATCCCTAATCAATTCTCTATTAAAATTAATTGATAATAGATCAAATTCACAACTAAAGAAATGGCATCATATTAGTTGATTTCAACTCATAAATCTAATGCTAAGTCATTAATATCTTCATAATTCAAAAGTAACAATGCTAAAAGTTAGGTTTAAATAACAACAATAATGCCAAAATACTTATTCTAATAATCATTTCATTCTAAACTCAACCATACTTTGTATCTTATCAAATAGAGGATCTTGTATTTGAAATCTAACTTTGAAAATCAAAAAGTTATGAGAAGTAATGGTATGAAGAATATTAATGATATCAAGTTTCCACAATCCATATTGTTTATTTACATTGATTTCTAGTTCAATTGCATAAGAATTTTTGCATCAACCTACTCAATATTGATATGAGCTAAAATTATAATAAATCAAGATAGTCAACCTACTTAATCTAAAGTAATAACCATATATGATTGAAATGATATAACCAAGAATAATAAATAATATTATTGAAATAAATAACTTATTAACTTAACTAAATTGATAAATATTCAGCTAGAATAATAAAATCTTGATTACAATATAAATGATACTAATGATATTTCAAGTTAATATCTAAATCTAAGATTAACAATAAAGTTAACTACTGATCAATGCAACTACCACAACATGTAACTTAAAAGAACATTAATTTATTGTATGCTAAACATAAAGAAAGGAAGAAAGAATGTACCCAATGAATTCAAACCAATTTAACCACCATGAATGAAAATTCACTTTAATGACACAATTAGCTTTCAATAAATAATGACATACTTGCATCATAATTTAACAAAACAAAGATACTAATTAATTCAATACTTTCCACTTTGAAACTCATTCATTGCTCAATGTAATAATCTTTTCAAATCATGCATCCAAGGATAATTAAAACAAATATACTAAAATATGAATTCCTTCTTAGAACTATCAGGAAGAACCAAATATATATTTCAACCATATCTAATGTCTCACTAGTGAAAAGTAAAAAAACCACATTTTATTGATAAATCAAGCAAAGGTCATAAGTAGAGAAGAATAATAGAAACAATACATATAATCCAATGGAGAAATGGAGGGACAAAACATAATATTATGACTTAAAATTTAGTCTAGAGGCATATATAATGAATACAGGAAAATCACTATTTTTAAAAATTGATGGTGCATATACTTAAAAGAAGACATATAGGTCGGCCAATAGAACAATTGTTACAAATAGGACCTAAAGTCTAGTTGACAACCACACATACTAAAGATGTAGAGCTCACCATAATTAACTAAATTAATACCTACATCTCAAGTCACAAGCAGAAATACTTATCAATATTTTTAATCACAAATCAGACTATAGACAATTGCTACGTAACACGAGTATAAATTATTATTATTATTTTAAATCACAAATCAGCCTATAGACAATTGCTACATAAAAGGCCTACAAGTTATTTTGAGACCCAATTACAAGACATAGGACTTACAGGTTAGACAAAAAGTGCCACTATTGCAAATGAGACTTATGGGTCATATGTTGAATATAAGGCCTCCATAGAAAGAAATTACAACCAAGCCTTTAGGCCTCCTTATTGTTTGTTCATTGAGATAGATAGGTCACAAAGGTGACAATTTGATTGGAATCCCAACTTAGAGAACGATTGTATCCTAAGGGAAATTGATAAGGAACTAAAGAGGATTCTTTTATGCTTTGAAACATTACTAATTGTCCTAGTTTTGTCTTTATGTTTTATGTTCACATGAATAAAGAAGATAAAATACTAGAAGGTGATATGAAGTTTTTAAATATTTCTAGAGATATGTAACAAAATAAAAAACCATAGAAAGGTCACATAGACTGAGTTATATAGATCTAAATAAATTCTAAGAGTCTTAGAAAATATCATGCATAGGTAAAGGAAAGATGAAACTAAGGTTTACATCCTCTATCCTCATATCTGTGGTGAAATAGAAGCCTCAAAACTAAATAAGAATCTACATAAAATCATAAAGGATAGAAAATAAAAAAAGAGTAACATAATAGTTATCTGAATGCCAAGTAAATATGCATGCAAAATATTGAAGTGTATCATGTATGCAAACTATTTTGCAAGATATTACAAAGGAATGCAAAGCTATTTCAACGTCAAGTTTGTAACATATTTCATATAACAAATAATAAACTACTAGCAAATGAAAATGTCCATAACTAAGACTAATTGTTCTCCCTCTCTGTAATTTCTTCTAGTATTTTCAACTTCCCCTTGAATTGATATCATGCTCTCTCCTTCCTTATATTACAGATGATACTTTACAAAGACTCAAGGATTAATGAGTAAGTTATGGGTCTGGTTGAATGAGGACATTTAACATTTTCAACTGAGAAAATGATAAGTTAAAAATTTATGGTAATTTTGATGAGTTTATTTCTTTTCCTATCTAGTTTTTTCTATTCATTATATGTTTCAATTTAGCCTTACCTCTTATCTTTATCAAAAATAATTAATTTAAATTAAATATATTTATTATGTTTGAAAGTTATAAAATAATATTTATTATGTTTGAAAGTTTTTGATAAGATAAGCACCATTTACAGGGTACTGTACCCTTTCCACAAAGATCCCGAAGGGCCAAAAAGAGACAAGTAGAAAAGAAGAACTAGTGGAAACACCGTAGAAACACCACAGACTAATAGCCCACCCTGGCACCAAATACCAAGGGAAAAGAACACTTAGAACAACCAACATTCCTAAATGAAAGACATAGGAACATAAAAGGCTTTTAGCCAAAAAAATTACACCAAAAACACAGGACCGAGGGCCCAAAGAACCTCTTGCAGCAACCAAGCCATAAACCACCTGCAATAGACCTCCTTCTCAGATAAGGAAAAATTGACCCAAACAAAAAACACCTCGTTCTTGTACCTAAAATAGCAAGCCCAAATGACTTGCCTTAAACAACCAGTCTGCAAACCACCTGTAGCAAACGAACCACAACAGAACTTCCGCTTAGAACCAAGCCTAACATATTCCCACCAAAGGACTTGCTTGAACCAACCAGGCCACTAACCACCTACAGTAGATGAACCATAGCAAAACTTCTACTCAAAACTGAGCCTAACAAGGTCCCAAAAAAACAAGGAGGACCAAACTGAGAAAGGGTAGGACTAGCTCCCTATCAACAAACCCAACACAAAAAACTTGCAATAGTGGGAGTGCAACAGAACTTTCACACCAATGGCCACAACTCACCTAAAACAGCTAGACTGCAATAGACCTTCTGCTCAAAATAGACAAGATTGAGCCTAACACATTCTCACCAAATGGGTAAGAATCATCGCTTGCAGTAGAAAAATGTTCATCTAGATGCACTGACACCACCTGCAACAACCATAATGTAGCAGAACTTCCACTCCAAACAATGCCTAACAGATCCCAACAAAAGCTAGGAGAACCAGATAGAGAAAAGAAAAACATTGATTCCTTATCAGCAAACCCAACAAAGCCTTCTTCAAATCTTTCCAACAAACACATTTTCCACCTCAATAGGAAAACCACCTCAAAATGAGGCAGTAAAAAGGGATGACTGAAAATAGGGCAGTAACAACTCCCATCACAACTCACAATCTCCACCACAAAATGAAGGAGAGCCAAACTAAAAGCAGGGAAACAACCACAACCAATTAGCAACATCAACAACACTTGATGAGGAAACCAAACCCCATCAGTAACCTTGAGAACCATCACCACATAGGGAAAAAGGAAGATCTCCAAAGCCCCCAAACAACAAATCCCAACTCTAGCAGCCCAAACCAACTCCACCTCGATAAGAGAAACCAAATGGTAAGTTCGGGAGAAAAGGAGACAACACCACCCATTAAGATGCTCCAACAACAACATCTCCCAAAAAGAAGCCCCAATAAACCCATATCCAAACCTTTCCAATAGAAACATTTTCCACCTTAATGGGAAAACCACCTCAATGTGAGATGTCGAGAGGAACAACTAAACACAAGTTAGCAATAGTACCCATCAAAACTCTCATTCTCCACCTCAATAGGAGAAAGGAGAGCTAGATAGAATGCAAGGTAGTGACCATCATCATGTAGCAGCATCAACAAATCTTGGAGAGGACACCAAAGCCCATCACAAAACTTGATAACCATCTTAACAAAGACAAAGGTGACTCCCTCACCATCTAAGAAAACACCTTCAAAAGAAGCAAGGAGGGCCAACAATCACTCCATACCAGCCTCCCTAGTATAAAAAGCTTTCAACACAACTCTCTTGAAGCCAATAAAACCACAGAGCACAACACACTGCCAAGGGAACTGTAGAGGAATAGCATCAGAGTACCAAGGCCATAGGAGATCAAACCTCAAACCAAAGATGACCATCACAAACTAGTCCATCTCAAGAATAGTCACAACTTCCACAAAGCACAACTAAGTAACCAAACTAGGGACAATACCCTTATTTCATAAAATAGAGCTTCATAGAATGAAGAGACAAGGAAATGCAACACCTCAACAAACACCCTAGACCAGTGCATAGAAGCACCCAAACCCATAGCTCCCATGCAGGAAGAAGCATCAGTAAAGTAAAACAGAGTCACAACAAGGTGACCCATCAAACAAACAAAAGGTCCCTCAGAGGACAAGCAAGAGACCTTCCAAACCCTAGGACAACTAAACACCTCATGGTAAAAAATGAGCACCAACAGAGGCTTTAGAAAAAATCTACCAACATAACAAGCCTCGGCCACAACACCAGGGAAGGACCATTATGTTTGAAAATTATAAAATAAGTTTTAGGATGATAAATTTGAAAGCATCGATTCACTTGGTTTTTATGTGTGTAAAAGAATGAACCTCTTATTGCTAAGATACAATGTGGATTTCATCATGAAAGAAGATTATTTGAAAAAAAATCTATTTAAATGATATTCCTTTCTATTATAATCAATTTTTTATCTTTGTGATGTAATTATTGTGGACCAAGAACAATTTCCTAATTTGGTTTTGCAGTTTTCAAATGATCAAAATTTTGATTTGATAAAGGGTGGTCATAGGCCAAAAATAACCCTTTTATCATCCCATCATTATATTTTGGTTTCATAGTGAATGGTTGCAACATATATTTTGATGACTTTTATAACCTAAAAGTATATAAAAAGTGCAGTTTAAGTAATGTAGGAAATTCTCATGTATCTATTATTTTTAGATATTTCATAATAAAAAGTATGTTTTGATCTAAATAATCCCATAGTCTAAGTACTATTTCACCATGTAGATCAAGAGGAGGACCCACTTAGAAACATTGATAATATTCTTTTATTCTTTATTTTATTTGTTCTTTTAAGTTTATTTTATTATAATTTCTTTCAAAAATACAATTTCTAGGAAGTAGAATTATAAATTATGATTTTGTAAATTTAATTCAAAATATGATATAGTGATAATAGTTTATAATTTGTCTTGATTTTTATCATATAATTTTTTTGATAAATAAGATAGCTATCACATAATTAGACATAGAGTAATCCCTAATAGTTTATTCCTTAAATATTATTATGTACATGTTGGTTTGAAAATATTATAATTTCATTTACAAATTCTATAGAAGATTGTTCTCATAGTTGCATATAGTTCCTATAGAAAATTTAAGACAACTCGTAGATGGGATTTTGATCTTTGTAGGTTATTTGTTAAACCAAGTTACATTTTGTTGCACTCAATTTATTACCTACAACCCTTTAGCAAACAACCATTACGCGTTTGACAAACTTAGCCTCCAATTGACATAGGAAAAAAATGAATTTAATATTTGAACACCAATCATTACCAAACCATAAAGTTGAAATTATTAAGCCTCATTTTTATCCCAAAAAAGAGCTAGCAATAACTAAGAGCATATGTACATGTATACGAGTGCAACTATGGAACTCACCTTGTAGGGATAAGACCACAATTCAAAAAATGAGATACATTTTAAATGTATAAATTGAAGAAATGTATAAATTGAGAAAGGATGCCACTCAACAAAGAAAAGAAAAGGTAATGCAACCTTTGCAGAGATGAAAAAAAAGCAATACCCTTCAAGAGGAATTAGATGTAAACTTAGATCCAATGGAGAGTAATGTGGAGGCTCTAAAGAGAATAGCTTATGGAGTTGCAATAAAATGGAAATGGACTACCAATATGGATATTAATGACACAGTGCAAGCTAAAAATAAAATTGGCACAATCATTTAATAATTGGTATAGTCTAAACATGGGAAGAATGGACATCAATAAAATATAGAGGGTAACACATATGTATGTAAGGGTTGTGAAAATGTTATAAATATTAGAATTGGTGTAATATACAAAATCTTTCACTCAACTGAGAATCTGATATAGGCATATGAATTGAATAATATATGTACTATACACAACCCCCTCATTTCTAGTACCCCATATAATTCTACTATCCATATTCCCACTAGTTAGAGGCTATCACTTTCCTACCTTCCAAGTTCCTATCCAACCACCTCTCAAAACCTTGGATTCCCAACCACCTCCACCCACATAGGTTATGTAGCTTTTGAAACCCCAAACACTCACCCCTTCCACCAATGCATAGAAAATTACACCTACTATGCCAATACTTTTCCCAAAAGCTACTTACTTGACTTATAGTTTGATGGTTAAAAGGGACCTTACCTTATACCATCAATAGATGAACCAAATACAATTAATCACACAAAGAAAGAAGGCAAAGAGAAATATGAAACAATATGACTCTCTTACCACAAGGAGGGTGAGGATAAATTATGAATTGATGCATGATGTAATGCAATTTGGGCACATCACTCCCATTATAGACAATCCTAAAGGCCAAATATAGGTTGATTATTACCATATGGAAGCAATCTTGGTCATCATCAAGGATGTGAGAGACGAAGATAGGTCCAAATTATTATCGAAAGGAAAAAATCCTTTGGTGCCTCTCTAATTACAATGGAGAGAAATTTTAAGAAGAAATTGTCAAGCTTGATGCAATGAAAGTTATAAATGATCAAAGTCATTGACATGAAGATTGAGGTGATAGAGGTACAAGTGTTTTTGTAGTTGAGAAGGTCATTAAAGCTAAAGATACATGGGTTGAGTAGTCAAAGAAATAGTTGGGTAAGGTTCAAACACAAATGATGCAATTTAAAATGAATCTATCCATCACAAAGAGCCAAATGGTTAAAAAAAGCCATAATCATAGTGTTGAAGAAATAAGTAGAGAATTTGAATGCTTAGGTTATTCAAGATAAATCTAATTCATGTGTCATAATCATGGAAAATGGGTCCATGAATCAAAAAAGAATGTCCAAGACTATCAAATCACTAAGCTACAAACTTAAGTAGATACTCAAGTGCAGATTATCAAAGGGCTCATAGAGAAAGGATAAGATCTTATGTAAAATCTAAAAGCATCCAAATAGGAAATAAAGTAGTTGTGGTCCAATATCGAGGAACTAAAACTATTTTTGATATCCCTTGATCTTATTAGAGCTCATATAAGTACCTACTAGGAAGAGATTGGAGAACTTGCACAATTCTTCACACTGACACTTTATATCATAGAGTTTGTCAAGGTGTTGCATGATATTATCAAGGAGGTCAGTTATATGGGTGCAACTCTCTCTAATCATAGATCATGCATGTTCCTACACACAAAAAATTTACACTAATAAATCAACCAAGCTCACAACAATACAAATCACTAGTAGGATTTTCCCTGCCCAAAAAATTAAATTATGTTTTACATAAGGAAATATTTAACCAAAAGTGCAACATGTATCTCAATTAGTGGCATAATCCATCTAGGCCATCTAAGCACAATTTTAGTTTTTGGCATGGCAAGGACTAACCTCACCATTTGATGATAATGAAAAGATGCTCTCACAAGCACAATTCTAGGAGCTAATAAATTAAAGAAGACAAGATGAGTTTGAATTTGATAGGTTGTGCTCATCATTTATTATTAAGTAAATTTTGGAAATTATTAATTTCAATTGAATTACAAACACTTGTAAAAGTGACAGTTTCTCAAGAATAAGAAATAACATATGAGAGAACTATAAAGTTGGAGCACCAATAAAAACTTATATAAAGGATACACCTACTTAAAGATGAAGAATGGGGGGAGTACATGGCTTCCCTCAACCATCTATAAGGAATGAATCCTTTGTTGTTTGAAAATATTTAAATTTTAATTATTTTGTGGTTAAATCTATGTCCAGTGGATATATCTGAGTTTGCATCCATTTTTCTAATGAAATAAACCCTAAAGTCACAAACAATATAGTTAATTATTTTTTACTAGAGGTAGCAGATTCATTATTCCTTACTCATGATTAAAGATAATCCCCTATAGTATTGGAAAATCATCTATATTTCTTCAAATTTGTAGTTTTGTTTTTTGCAACCTAGCAAATGCTGTAAATTTCAACACATACATGTCATTATATATGCTAAGGAGGATAAGATCTAATGGCTTGTCATGTTTTCCACTTTTATAAATAAATATTTAATTATAAAATCTTATCATTGGCTAATGGAATCTATCAAATTTGTATTCATTAATACAACAAACTAATATATATAGGTTGGAAATAATTCCAAAGGTGAATGCTCCAAAATCATTTTCAGATTTCAGTCCTATTTCCTTATGTAATACAATTTATAAAATATTTACAAAGTAAATATACCTTAGGCTTCATTCCTTCATTTCAAAAATAATTTTAGAGGAACAAGGTGGGTTTTTTCCAAGAAGAGAGACATAAAAAGGTGATTTGGTAGCTCATGAGGTGTTACACTCAATAAATTCTAATAAATTTCCATCCTTCATTATTAAATTAGATATGATGAAGGCTTATGATAGAGTAGATTGGTCTTTTCTATGTCTAGTCCTAAAGAAATTTGGTTTTAGGCATAGATGGTGCAAATGGATACATTTGTGCCTATCGGGTGCAAAATTTTCTATATTAATTAATGGCACACCAACTAGGTTCTTTAGTTATACTCAAGGTGTTCATCAGGGGGACCCACTATCATCATTCTTAGTCATAATCCTAGAAAAATATTTGAGAAGATCTATCCAAAAGGTGCATCTCTAGGGCTTATTAAAGGGTATATCAATACCAACCACAAATATAGCATACATCCATTCACTCTTTTTAGATGATACAATTTTTTTTTGGGTAGGATTCTCTTGTAGAAGCTAAAAAAGTTAAAGATATATTAACCAAGTATTCTTTAGCATCAAGCCAAAAATTAAATGCTCATAAATCTAAGATACACATCTTTAACACAGAATCTAGTATCAAAAGGAAAATAGTGCAATCATTGAGTTTTCAATTGTTAGAGTTACCATGTAAATATCTAGGAATTATATTTTTCATTGGTGGTAACAAAAGGGAATATTGGAGCTATTGGGCAAGCTCAAAATATTGCCACCACTAGTCTGTGCAAACTCAAGAACACCCCTACTAAGAAAGGGGGGAAATTTCATACCAAAACCAATGCCAAACAACAAAAAAGAAAAATAAGGGCATAACATTCTATATTGAGGAACCAAACACTAAAAACAATGAGGATGACGTTGGGTCTAAATATTTTGAGGATGAAATTATGGTGGATGTGAGAATAGACACTTGTGTGGAACCTACTAGCATTAGAAAGTCTAACCGCCTAGCTAAGCATAAGTAGGAGGTCCTAGTTGATGATATTACTAGTAGCTCATAACATGGCAAGGATCATGATGACAAAAAGAATGATACAGTGGAGGAAATGGAGGAGTAAAAGGAGGGATCCGGTCACTTCCCAAAGCTTAATTGGGTGATTCTGGAGTACATTCTGATCTCCTCCAATCATCAAGCTCAAGATGAAGAGACTAAAAAGTTGGATGTTGTGAAGGAGGAAGATGTCAATGGTCTACTAGCTCATGTTTGCAACCTAGAAAGGAAGCTCGATAGGCTAACCCAACTCACTATAAAAATCACTCATCACTCAACTTCCACTCTATATGTGGTGTTGAATGAGGAAGTTAAAAACAATACCACAGAGTTTGATTCTAGTACCATTTTGGCCACTAGGGATATATTTAAATTCCTCGTGGAGGAATTGGAGAATCTTGCTCAATGATGGTCTAGGTTTTTTTTTTTTTTTGAGTTTCTTTTATTATGTTGTCCATATGTTGTTTCTACAAACTATTTGTTTGCTATAATTGGTTATGTTATTTTGAACAATTGATCTCTAGCCCGTAGGGATTTTTGGTGTTAAGGGTATTGGACCATGTAAATGCAGCTTATATTATCAAAAACAAAAAGTCATATTGGGATAAAAACACTCTTAGCATTCAAAACAAGATCTCTTCATGGAAGGGCATATGGTTATCACTTATAGGTAGAATTTTAATGATAAAGTCATTTTTATCAATAATTCCAAATTACTACATGGTTGTCTTAAAATCTCAAAAAATCATTATAGTAGAGATTGAAAAATTAATAAGGAAATTTCTATGGAAAGGTAACATAGACAAGAAAACTAAAGTTCCCCTCATATCTCTGGAAAAGATTTTCTTATAAAAATATAAAGGGGGAGCAAGGGTTCATAACCTATTAGCTAGAAATCTATCTTTAGGGGCACAATTAATCTGGCACATGTACTCAAAACTAGATTTAAAATGGTGCAATATTATGAAGGATACGTATCTAGATGCTACATCTTCGTTAAGTATATTCACTCTATCTAATCATCCCTTAGGCTTAGTTGTGTGGAATCTCTTGATAACATGTAGAACATGTTAGAATTATGAAAAACACGAGCCACAAGATCAAACATCGAACAAAGACACCTTCCACAAAAGAGATATTCAAACAATATATGTAATATTCCTCAATAATAAAAATCTACAGAAGCAAGAGACTATCAAAAAGACATGAAAGCTCAAGAGATAATTATAATGAGGGTTGAGTGCTATATAAGAGCAAAACCCTAATATCATAAAAGCACTCCCATAGCTTAAGTGCATGAGAATAAGTTAGACTAGTAATCAATTAAAGACTAATTAATTATTAGCTAATGTTTGATTACTCTAACACCTCCCTTAAGATGAACTTAGGGAGTAGCTAAAAACCCTAAAAAGAAAGAATGCATGATGGGTCTCGGTAAAAAAATCCTAGTGAGGTGCCCATGTACAAACAAAAGATCTCTCAAAATTGGAGAAAAGGAGAAAACCATAGTGGGAGAAACGCGAATGAAGGAATGAAAAAAGCCTCCAAATCAAGGTGCGAAGGACTAAGAAGCCTCCAACTGAACAATGTCTTAAAAAAGAAGAACATGTAGAACATCACTGAAGCACGAAGAATTTGCAGACTATTGTTGAATGATGACTGATATGGTGTTGAAATGAAGAACCTCCTCTGAAAAAAATGATGATTAGGATCAAGATAACAAGAATATGGATGAGTGCCCCAATGACACTACATAAGTCAGATGGAAAACAAAGGAAAAAATCTAGAAATTGAAGATACAATTGTCAAGATCCAAGGAGATAATAATCTGTATGAGTGCCCCAATGGCACTATTTGAAATATATGGAAAACAAAGGAAAACATATGAAAGTCAAAGATTTCGAAATGTAAAAGACAACTAAGAGGGGGGGTGAATCAGTTGTATCAAATCACTTTACTTCTAAACTTAATCTTTTCACTTTAACTCCAATCTGAAATTAAGTGTAAACATGAGATGCAAATAATAGAAATCAAACACCAAAGACACCATATTTACATGGAAAAACCTATGAGGTAAAAACCATGATGAGGATTAACTCACAATATAGTAGTAATGCAATACTGGATACAAAGGCTCACTGTCGGAGGGCTCACTACCCAGATACAAAGGCTCATTGCTAACAAAGGACTCACTATCCAGAAGGAGGCTCACTAACTATAGAAAAAGAAAAGATAAATTAAGATCCACCACTAGGGTTCCACACATTCGTAACTTGATCAGAAGATTGTACACATCTCCAGCTTACTACTTTCAAGAATCTAACACCTTAAAGTATTTTTGCCCCAATTTGATCTTCCACACTCTACTTTTCGCACTTTTTAGCACACTTCACTTACTTGCTCAAATTTTAGATGGATGGATATCAAACTCACCACAACTTGATTTGCTTTTATATCATCTTCAACCCTAGAAACATTCTGCAAGGTCGGCCAAACCTAATGAAAACACCAGTGATCTTTGAAGTACATGCATCTCTAGCAAGGTGATCACACATGGATCACTTAACATGCTTCACCAAAAATTTTACCATCTCTAAGAATACCTTAGGTACATCCACAACAATTACAAAAAACTTCATTCATAAAGAACTCTTCACCAGTCCAACCGAACCAACCAGCAAGACACGGGAGCTCTAGAGCAGGTCTTCTGGAGTGCCAAACCACAAGAAAGTTTTTAAAACACATAAAATCTCAATAAAAATCATCTCCTAGATCTACAAGATCTGAAACCAAGTATAAAAATACTGTGGAGCCAAAACATTTATCCCAGTCTTCAACTAGATAGTTCTGCCAAACCAGTTCACACACTGGTGAAAATATATTTTACTCTCCTTCGAACCAGAAGCTAAAACTCAAGATATATTATCCATTGAATTTCATGAAAACACTTATAGATCTACACAAGCATAAGATCAATATAGAAGAAATGTAGAGAACAATACCATAGCACACTCAGAACACACACTTCAACACTACCTTCATTATTTCTCAAATTTTCTCAAAAGCACTTTGGCAAAAACACAACTACAACTTCATAAATATAGCTCCATGTACTCTAATCACTTCTACAATATCTCAACTATACAAGTACCATCTGAACTCAACCTGAACAATGTTGATAGCAATGAAAACATTAATGACAACACCATCAAACACATCCATACTTGCAACAATCTCCCCCTTTGTCATTGATGGCAACACATGATGTGAAAAACCATCAAAGACAACATACATGATTTTTATAAGCGACAACATGCACAAGCATCAAATTTTTACATGATTAGAACTCTCTCCCCCTTTGAAATCAATGGAAAAGGAAATTATTGTCATATAAAGCTCTGTTCACTCCCCCTTAACAGTACACCCAACACCCACATCATATATTGCAACAATGCACTTCTCTACTCCCCCTAAGGAGTAGACCTCAATCATCAGTCTAGATCAAAAAGAGTCTGTGAATCCACTGGACTAATGCACCTCCATGTGCACTTAGTTCAAAGAAGGAGTGGAAATAACCCCTAACTTCCCTCTGATATACTCAAAGATATCCTTCGGAAAGGCCTTAGTGAATATGTCAGCAACTTGTTCCTTGGTAGGTACATATTCAAGTCTAACTTTATTTTGCAATACCTTCTCCCTTAAGAAGTGATACTTGATAGATATGTGTGTTGTTCTAGAATGCATCACTGGATTCTTCAAAATGTTTATAAAACTTGTATTGTCACAAAATATAGAAATAGGTTCATCACTCACCACACCTATGTCCATCAAGTTTTGCTTCATCCAAAGTACATGTGTATAGCAAGATGTTGTTGCAATGTACTCTGCTTCTACAGTGGATAAAGAAACTGAATCATGTTTCTTACTCAACCATGAAACTGATCTTCCTCCAAGGAAGAATGCATTGCCACTTGTACTCTTCTAGTCATCTACACAGCTAGCCCAATCTACATCAGTGTAGACATTCAATGTGAAATTATTGTCCTTTGGATACCATAGCCCATAATCTCGAGTTCCTTTAAGATATTTGAATATCCTCTTCATAGTTGTAACATGTGCATCTTTAGGTTCTTCTTGAAATCTCACAACTAAACATAGTGCATGCATGATATTCGGTCTAGTAGCGGTAAGATAAAATAGTCCACCAATCATGGATATGTACAAGCTCTAATACCAATTGTTGAAATTCACAAGACAACTGAGAGGGGGGGTGAATTAATCGTTTAAAATCACTTTACTTCTAAACTTAATCTTTTCACTTTAACTTCAATCTATTATTAAGTGTAAACATGAAATGAAAATAATAGAAAGAAAACACTAGAGACACTAGATTTACATGGAAAACCCAATGAGGGAAAAACCAGGGTGAGGATTAACTCAAAATATAGTAGTAATGCAATACCAAATACAAAGGCTCATTGTCGGAGGGCTCACTACCCAGATACAAAGGCTCACTTCCAAAGGGCTCACTGCCCAGATACAAAGGCTCACTGTCAACAAAGGACTCACTATCTAGAAGGAGGCTCACTGCCTACAAAATAAGAAAAGATAAATGAAGATCCACCACTAGGGTTCCACAAATTCGCAACTTGATCAAAAGATTGTAGACACTGTCGGATCACTACTTTCAAGAATCTAACACCTTAAAGTACTGTTGCCTCAATTCTCTCTTCCACACTCTACTTTTCACACTTGTTCAGACACTTCACTTACTCACTCAAATCGTGGATGGATGGATATCAAATTCACCACAACTTGATTTTCTTTTATATCATCTTCAACCCTAGAAACATTCTCCAAGGTTAGCCAAACCTAATGCAAACACTAGTGATATTTGAAGTACACACATCTCTAGCAAGATGATCACACATGGATCACTTAACACGCTTCACCAAACATTTTACCATCTCTAATAATACCTTGTGTACATCCACAAAAATTACAACAAACTTCATTTATAGAGAACTCTTCACCAGTCCAACCAGACCAACCAACAAGACACAAGAGCTCTAGAGCAGGTCTTTCGGAGTGCCAAACCACAAGAAAGTTTGTTAGAACATAGAAAGCATCAATAAAAATCATCTCCCAGATCCGCAAGATCTAAAACCATGTATCTAAAGACTATGGAGCCAAAAAATTTCTCCCAGACTTCAACCAGATAGTTCTGCCAAACAAGTTCACACACCGGTGAACATATCTTTTACTCTCCATCAAACTAGAAGCTAAAACTTGGGAATTATTATCCATTGAAGTTCATGAACATTCTTATCAACTTCAGCAAAGGATTGTAGACACCGTCGGCTCACTGCTTTCAAGAATCTAACACCTTAAAGTATTGTTGCCTCAATTCGCTCTTCCATACTCTGCTTTTTTCACTTGTTCACACACTTCACTTACTCGATCAAATCATGGATGGATGGATATCAAATTTTCCACAACTAGATTTGATTTTATATCATCTCAACCCTAGAAACATTCTCTAAGGTTGGCCAAACCTAATGAAAACACCAGTGATCTTTCAAGTACAGGCATCTCCAGCAAGATGATCACACATGGATCACTTAACACACTTCACTAGACATTTTACCATATATAAGAATACCTTAGGTACATCTACAGCAATTACAACAAACTTCATTCACAAAGAACTCTTCACCAATCCAACCGAACCAACCAGCAAGACACAGGAGCTCTAGAGCAGGTCTTCTAGAGTGCCACACCACAAGAAAGTTTTTTCAAAACATAGAAACCATCAGTAAAAATAATCCCCCAGATCCACTAGATTTGAAACCAAGTATTAGAAGACTGCGGAGCCAAAACATTTATCCCAGTCTTCAACCAAATAGTTTTGCCAAACCAATTCACACACCAGTGAACATATCTTTTACTCTCCATCAAACCAAAAGCTAAAACTCAGGATATATTATCCATTGAAGTTCATGAATACACTTATAGATCCACACAGGAATAGGATCGACATAGAAGAAATGTAGAGCACAATACCAGAGCACATTCAGAACACACACTTCAACACTGCCTTCATTATTTCTCAAATTTTCTCAAAAGCACTTTGGAAAAAACACAACTACAGCTTCATAAATATAGCTCGATGTACTCTAATCACTTCTACAATATCTAAACTATACAAGTACCATCTGAATTCAACCTAAACTATGTTGACATCAATGAAATCATTAATGAAAACACCAGCAAACACATCCATACTTGCAACGAAAGATATAAGTGATACATGAATCCGCATGAGTGACCTCAATGACACTACTCAACATGCAAGTCAAAAATGAAAGTACCAAATAGTCTGAAGAACACTGATCATGAGAGAGACAATAATTTGCATGAGAGTCTCCAATGACACTACTCGAATCAAATGGAAAACAAAGGAAAACATCTGAAACTCGAATATACATATGGAACATGAAACTGTATGAGTGACCAAAAATGGCACTACTCAACATGCATGAAAATTTTAAGTCAAAAATACAGGTACCAATAGTCTCTGATCAAATGAAAAATGGAAGGTCGCCTCAAAAAATAGGAATCAAAGAATGTACATATGGTAAGTGCTCTAACTCACTCAAATGCATGTAACTAGTCACTGATGTACATTGCATTTGAAAGTATATAGGAATAAGAACTAGATATGTAGATCACTCCAACACGAAACCAAGCATTAGAACCAACAATAAAAACCCCCCCATAATTTTGAAAAGGGAGAGCCAAGATAGGTACACTAAAACTATGTGAAACCAAGAAGTGCATGTAGGAGAAACAACCTACAAATAAAAGGGTGTGCAAACTAAGGCACACACACATGAGGCAAGATTCACTATTGTCGTGGAAGGAAAACTCACTTGAAAAATGTGTGATGGAAAACCAAAGGATAACATCAACCCCTCCATGGCACTTTATATCATAGTGTGAATACAAAGGGCACAACAAGATGTGTGAAATCCCCAAAAATGTATACACCAGAATGGCACTTTATCTCAGTGTGTCTATAAAAGAGAATGTGTGTGAAAAAGATGTCTACGATGTCCAAATAGGATAGAAGATTGGAAATACATATAGAATAGCCAAAAATGAGTCATCCCACACAAATGAAAAGTTTCAAAGAGCTAAGACGTCCAAATAATTCACCAGAGTGTGAAAACACAAAAACATGAATAAAATATACCTGGAGAACAATCTAAAAAAATTGCATGGATGGCTATGAAGAGCTCTGAAAGATGGTTCCAACGCTGCTAGAATCACAAAAAAATGGAGAAAATGGTCAAAAGTTACGAGTTCGAAACTAAAAATAGCACCTATGACTTCAACAAGTTGTAGAATGCACCAGCAATAAAATAAGTGATGAAATCCACACCACGTGAAAGTTGGTAGAACCATCTTTGTGATGATATCTTTTTTTTCAAAATCCAACATCGTACACCTAAGTTATGGCCAAAAGAAAAAAAGACATTAGGGCACAAAGGGGTCTTGTAGGGGCCATGTCCTAGCAATTGTATGGCTAACGTCATGTTGACATCAGCATCTATATGAATGAAATCATGGTGATGTCAACATGATTTCAGCAAGAATATTTGCGAAATATTCTCTTGTGGTCAAAAATATTCCCCCTTGCAAAAATCAGGCTAACAGAATATGCTTTTCTAGAACAGAATATTCCATAGAATCTAAGTTTTTCGATAAAAAAAATGCTACCATCAAAAAAGGTGAAAATAAACATTGGAAAAAGTGACTGTAGTGGTCAAAAAATGTGGAAGTAGTCGGAAAAAAAAATTGTGCCTAAAAAAAATTGGCCACCGATCTTTTAAAAAACCTCCACCGGAGTTGTTTGGTGTAGCCACTAGGTAGCGTTGGAAGCATGTCGAACAATGGTATTAAGGCCATCGCCAATGGCCTTGAGCTACTAGTCAGTGGGCTTAAGCCACCACCAAGTACAGTCCCCCAAGTTATTAAATACCTGCGGGTTCCCCTTCTACCCGAAAATTTAAAGAAAGCCTCCCAATAAAAATAAACCTGCAGTTTGAATAGATTTTTTTATTTTTCAAAAGAAAATCAAAAAATAAGATTTTTAAAAAACAAACAAATGTTGACGATAGTTTTTTTTTTTTTGTGCATAGGGTCATATGGAGGCCGTATGGACCCTGTGCAAAAAAAAATTCCTCAGATGCTCCCGACGCTGAAATAGGAAAAATTTATAGTCAAAATTTGTGGAATCAGCCTCTTTAATGCAACAGCAAGGTCCATTTCACACCAAAATGCACCAAAATTGCAGCTACCTTCTGGATTTGAAAAAAGAAGCAACCACTTCAAAACCTCATAGATCTTACCTTAGGAGTCCAAATCAAGCCAAAAAAATCCAAATCTGACTTTCTCGATAGCTCTAAATCCAACGGTGAGGTCCTTTTATGCTAAAATGCACCAAAAAATGCCTACCTCCAAAATTTTCAAAAAAAGTAAAGGGGATTTAGATCTAAAACGTATAACCCTTGTTGAAAAAAAACCTTATAAATCGAGAAGGAGTTTGTTGAATCGAGGCTCTAATACCATGTTATAATTGTGAAAAACATGAGCCACTAGATCAAACAATGAACAAAGACACCTTCCATGCAAGAGATCTGCAAACAATATATTCAATATTCCTCAATAAAAAAAAGCTACAAAAGCAAGAGACTATCAAAAAGATATGAAAGCTTGAGAGAGAATTACAATGAGGGTTGAGTGCTATATAGGAGAAAAACCCTAAAATCATAAAAGCACTCCTAAGTTTAGCTTAAGTGCATGAGAATAAATTAGTCTAATAATCAATTAAAGACTAATTAATTATTAGCTACTGCATGATTAATCTAACATAAAAGTGATATCCCATACCTTTCTTGGAAAATTTATAATGGTGAAGATTCTTTATTCTGGCTAGATTCATGGAATGGTTACCCATCGTTATCTAATATTAAAGAACTCCAAGTGGCAAAAGAAACTATTTCTTTAATATGGAGTTCAAAAGTTAAAGATTACTTTCATTGTACAAATTATTATTCTGGCAAAGTGATCTGGAAAGACTTCACCAATGTATCAATGCCAAGTGATCAAAAATAAATATTCAAGAACATTCTAAAGCATAGGATCATACTCAAGTTAAATGAACCTGATAGGTTAATTTGGGACCCATCTAAATTAGGATTATACTCAATCAAGAAAGGTTACAAATCCATAATTAACAATGGTGAACATACAAAAAGTCAAACAGAATACTCATTCTGTCAGAATGACATGGTTCTTCCTAAGGTAGTTTGTTTCTCATGGTTAGCCCTAAAAAAGAATATTCTACAAGTGATAAGCTCTCAAACCTGGGGATATCATCCCCATTCAATTATGTTCTATGTGATGAATGCTTAGAAGATTTAGACCATCTTTTTTGTATATGCTCATTTTCTCAAAGTTGTTGGTTGTTTGTCAAAATTAAGCTAAATTAGTATTGCCCCCTTACCAAACACATCATGAGATTTATTCTCAAGTTGTACCATTCTTCACAAATAATCACTATTTTCAAGCATATGGTGGATAGCACCTCCAATTATCATATGGAATATTTGGTGGGAAAGAAATAAGAGGATTTTTAGGAAAGAAGTAGCACAAAAAGAGAAAATTTTATTCAATATAGATAGTGATATTTCAGAAGTAACCAATGCACATGTTCAGAAATCAAAAAATGTGGGCTCAGCTTTCATAGATTGGGATTCAAATATCATGAAAATTTGGGATCTTCTTGCACTACCATTTCAAGGAAGCCTGATTTAGAATATAAAACCAAAACTAGACAGGAGAAAAATCTCTTAGACTCCACCTCCAACAAGCTCTTACAAGTTAAATTTTGATGGTGTTAACAAGGGGGGATCTAGTAAAATCAAGGGAAAGGTGTGTAATTAATGATTGTAATGGGTTTGTTATTGGTGCAAAGTCAATCAGCCATCTACATGACATAAATAATGTTGTAGAAGCCCAAGCTCTCTTCCATGGTTTAAATTGGCCATAAGTCTCAAGTTAATCAAAATCCAAATTGAAGGGGATTCTCTAATGATAATAAATGCTTGCAAACAAAGACGTGTTGATAACTATTAAATATCTTACATATTGCAACAATCTTGGCTTTTAAGGAGCCAATTTTTCTTTGAAATGACATTAGCAATCAACTTGAGGAATGATACGTTCTCTCATTTTTTGTTACACATGGAAACTTCTCTTTAAAGGATGTACCTCCTACCATTTAGTAGTGTGTTTTTTATCAAGTTTCTTTGGCATTGGAGGTGGGAATTCTAGTTCTAGTTACTCTGATAGTTGTAGTGGTCTTAGATGGAATATTATCGATGAAATTAAAGAGCTCCATTCCTAGTTGACAATTGGGAATTACCATTCTCTGGTTGCATTGGGTAGGATGAGTTGGATTAGGTCTTCAAACCCCATTGTCCAAGCATTACCCAGTGCATCAAATGCATCATTAGAGAGGAAATTTTGCACCCTCAAGCTCAAAGGTTGATCTTTCCTCACAAATTCTCTTCATTTTCATTTCAAACATAGTGGATTTGCTACAATATTTTGTTTGTGTGCAACATATAGTAAATGGAGTTTTTAAAGATATTTTCCAAGAAAATAATGCACTTCTACAAAGAATCCAAGCATGTGATTTCTGTAAAGGGTAGGTCTATATAGGGGGTTTATTTCCTAGGCATTTTCTTCTACATAAGCAATATTTTATGTTTGTGTATGATGAAATTATGTATGTGTTTGAAATGAGCAGTGATAGGTTCGTTTATAAATATCTCATTCATAATGTTAATGGCATTGGCTTTTCCATGTTAGTGAAAATTAAGGAAAAATACCATGTAATTTCCTTCCTCTTGTCACATGATAGGTACCCCATATTCATCCTTATTTCCAATCCCCAAATTCCATAGTTGGTTTGTAGAGAGTCTTCAAACTAAGAGCAACAAGGGGAGAACTCAGTGGATATATGTCATATGGAGTAGGTTGATATCTTGATATGTTTTCAACATTATGCCTATGGAAAACAATAAATAATGCTTTATTCCTCAACCAGATTTTTTTTATAATGGCTTACTTATGTAATTTCTCCTCTTATATAATATAACATATAGGATTTTCCTTTTTCTTAAAAATATATATACAAGTTGTCCCCATTTGTCAATAATTTGTAGCTCATTGAGTATATTATAGCTAATGCCATGTAGTATTCTCCCAAGATTTTCTAAAATAAAATTAGAAATCTTACTATAGGATAGTGCAAGTTATCTTATTTTCCCACCAAGTTCATCCAATATCCTATTAGGTGTGGCCATTTCATTACATATCTCCTCAATGGTTCTCCATGATAACATGATTTTGACATCCTTGGCTCCTCTATGGAATATACATGCTACCTCCAACTCAATCATAGTTAGGGTAGGGATTTGTCACATCTCAAATTCAAATTTCATCAAAGACACAAATCCAATATTGAAGACCAACTACCTTATTTCCTACATGGCACACAACAAAGGAATTCACCTACCTAGAACTAAAAATTATAGTACTACACATCAAAATTAATTTATCATTTATATTATTTTCCCCATAATAAATTTCAACCACCAACAAGAGACTTCAAGGAACTAAATTTTTAGAGTTATCGAGTGTTCTCCTCAATCAATCCATAATTTAAAATTATTTCTTTAAGGGAAAAAGTCCATTATGGTTTAGAAATTATGGATATAAATATTGGCATGTGTGCCTCATAATAGGTTATATGTAGTTTTGTACAACTAAGATTTTTATCCTAATGTATGATTCAAATATTGACCTTCTCCTAGTTATATAGGGTAATTTCTATGCATGTTTCTAAAATTGATGTATTATATATATTAGTTAATTGATCTCATATGTGTAAGTTTCTATTCTAGAAATTATTATTCTTTTCAACACTTGTGAGCTGTCTATTATGTGCCTTACATGTTTGCCTTCTATTGATTATTAATCATGAATTGCAAAGCTCTACTCTTGTGAAAATGTTTTTTTTTGGCATGAGCCTTTATTTTTGTTATTTTCTTTCTACAATCTCTTTCCCTTTTCTACTCCATACAAATTTAGGATCAGCGTAGGATAGATAAGGAATTAAAATTTTAATCCCAGAGATTGAGTTACATAATTGTCTCATTCTTGCAAGGATTTCCATGTTATTGGTCCTAAACAAGAACTTTGGACCTCTCAACAATAGCCATAAATTTTAGAGGTAAAAATATCACTTGTTTAATATAGGAGTAAAATAATTAGATAATTTTGATCCATAGTAGCTTATAAGCATTGGTAGAGGATTTAAATCTCTTGGGAGATGTAGTTTTATGGTCTAGTTATCTCCCAAGATTAACAACTCATGGGAATTTTTAACCATTTATAAATTACACGAAAGAATGACCTCCACTATCAATCAAGAAATATCCACTTAGAAAGTTGGAACCCACTATAAGGGCACACATACCAATCAAAAATCAAGAAAATTTATTATAAAATGAATCCCATGAAAATAAAATTGAAAGTAAAAGAGGATAATGAAGGTTGGTAATAAAGTAAAAGCACACTATTTTATTGTTAATGGTTAAGAATGAAAATCAAGGAAAGCCATGAGTTTCATACTAACCATAGTATTAAGATTAAATGACAAATAATGTAAGAAACAAAAAAAAAAAGATCAAAACAAAGTGACGAGTGATAATATTAACTTTAAGATTAATATTAAAAGTGAAAGTGGAGGCTATGGGTGAAGATGAGATATGTCAGTGTAAATAAAATATCAAAGCTAAAGGCTTTAGCAAATATTTGATTTTAATTGGAGATTAAAAAAGACAGGCATGGATAAAAGGGGCGGTGTTTAACTTTAATATGAATATTAAAGTATTTTAAAAGTCAAGCAAAACCATAGAGAGAATATTAACTAAGTGTTAATATTTTAATCCAAACATGAATAATTTGTTGTCATGGCCAAACAAGATAAGAAATGAGGTCCACCATTTAAAATTAAACTTTATTTTAAAGCTAAGATCCTCATAAAGTAAATCTTGTCTTCAATTAAAAATTCTCATATGAAGAATCTAATGGTTGGCATAACTTTTCAATAGATGACATCATCTTCTCATCAAATGATGCCATCCCAACTGACACTAGTTTTGACATCACTTTTCAGTCAGATGATGTCAAAAAATGACACTAAGTAGTGTTTTTCATCATATAACATTTACAAATGGTGATGAATATTATTTTTTCATTATATGATGTCATCTTTCTATCTGCTGACATCAACACCTCCTTTTTTTTAAAAAAACCCCCTTCTTTATTCACAATTTCATTTTTGGAGGACCACTCATGGGAAGTTTTGGTCATTTGCAAGATAAATGAAAGAATGACCTCCATTGTCAACTAGGAAATGTCCACTTAGAAAATTAAGAGCCACTATAAGGGCACACATATCAATTAAAAATTAAGTTATTATAAAATGCAATCCATGTAATTCAAATTGAAAGTAAAATGGGATAATGAAGGTTGGTAATAAATTAAAAGAATGTTATTTTATTGTTAATTGGTTAGGCATGGAAATAAAGTAAATCCATGAGTTCCATACTAACCATAGTATTTAAGATTAAATGAAAAATAATATGATCCATGAAAAATTGAATAAAAAAAAAGTGGCAAGTGCTAATATTAACTTTAAGGTTAATACTAAAAGTGAAAGCGGGGGCCATGGGTGAAGATGACATATGTCAATGAAAATCAAATATCAAATCTAAAAGCTTTAGTAAAGGTTTAATTTTGAGTGGGAATTGAAAAAGATAGCCATGGATAAAATGAGAGAAATTTTTTACTTTCATATGAATATTAAAGTATTTTTAAAATTTAAGTGAAGTCATAGATAGAATATTAATGAAGTGTTAATATTTAAATATAAACATGAATAAATTATTTTCATGACCAAACAAGATAAGAAAGGAGCCCCACCATTTAAAATGAAATTTTATTTTAAAGCTAAGGTCCCCATAAAGTAAAGCTCGCCTTGAATTGAAAATCCCCATACAAAGAAGCTAATGGTTGGCATCATTTTTCAATGGATGACATCATCTTATCATCTAATGACATCATCCCAATTGACGGTGTTATCGACATCACTTTTTAGTTAGATGATGTTAGCAAATGACACTAAATAGTATTTTTATCATATGATGTTTATAAATAGTGATGAATAGCATTTTTCATTATATGATGTCATCTTTTCATTTGCTAACATTAGCACCCTCTTTTTAAAATTTGGGTCCCTTCTCCATTCATAATTTTATTTTTGGAGGACAAATTAGAGGAATTTTTAGATTTTTATAATGTTTATTTTTTAATTTTTTTTTTTTTGAAATGGGGAAAATTTCATGTTCTTAATGATGATGTAGATGATTTTTAGTTTTGACTTTTGGTTTTTTCTAGAAATCAATTTTCTCAATGATCTTGTTGCACCATTCTTGTTTTGGAAGCTTTAAAGTGACATAACTTTCAACCACAAAGTTAGTTTTTCAGCTTCTTATTAGTGATAGAAATATTTTTTCAAGCTCTACATAAACATGCTAATATTTTTCATAGACTTTGTTGTAGGTCCTTTTTATTATTGTTTCAAGTCTCTCCTTTCATCTTTCTTTAATGAAGCATAAATTTTCCCTATAATGTCAATTTTGTGACTTCTTATAGGAATTGAAAATCTCTTTCTATATACAAAGGGATGTTGTCAGTAATTTTATATTTTTAATTCATGTTTCTTTTATAATTTATAGATTTATTTTTATCATGTGGTCCTTTTTGGATATATTAATAATCTATTCTATACACTTTTAAACTTCTAAACATTCTAAAATAAAGTGCCACATATAGTAGTTGTATTTTAGTGCTCTTACACATCTTATTGAGTCATTACTGTACTTGTGCTATTTTAATGTGCCATGAGGAGTTTGGTGTGTATGCATTGAATTATCTATCACAACCTGGTTTATCTTCATGCATGCAATAACATGAGAGGTTATTTTTGAGTGCCTTGTATTTACAACCTCATATACCTTCATACAAGTGTGACTTGTATGATCAAACCTTGTTTTAATTGCATATACATTTTTACTTTTTATGTTGCTCTTTTACTTTCTTACACTAAATTGTGACACATATATTTAAGTGGATTTTTTATCTCTCCCTTATTACACAATTTATCATATTATTTATATTAATACTTGGTTTTATTTTGGAGTGAGCTATGCAACTAATTTTTGTTCATATGTACTAGGAGGATGCAAGAGTATGGTTACCCATGGATTTTATTGTAATGGAAAAAATACCATATAGACACTTCTATATGACTATTTATGGAGGTTACCTTCTATCTTTCAATTGATTAACATTCTTGAGACTATTGGCATCAATATTTTTTACTACTAGATTATAGCATAGACTTTCATTTGTGTTTTTTAAGCATTAATGAATTCACTCATACATTGTATGTACCATCTATATTTTTACTACTAGAATGTTACCTAGCAACCATCTAATCATTGTTCAAGTAATGTCATATATTCTCATGGAAATGTGTTCTTATTTTATCACAATATTCATCCTAGTTTTAATTAAGGCTCTACAATTCTAGTGGTTGTTTGCAACTACTTCATGCTTCATGGATTTCTTCATGTTCATCTTTATGTTCCTAATATTCACTGAAATATTTAAAGGAGGCTTTTAAGTCTTATTCATGTTCACTCTTTTATGGAGAAGTTTTTCCTATAGGTTTTCTCTTTTTCTCTATCTCTCTAGAGATCTTTTTACATAGTTACCTAATCATGCCTAGTTGTTAGTACACATATTTACAATATTTACATTTTATTTCTTCTCTCTAAGTTGCAATTGGGGGGATGGGATGTTAGTGTGAAAAGTGTTAATTACTAACCAATTATCCTGTTAGGTCTTGTTCACATGTAACTAATTTAGTTTAATTAGGACATTTAAGTTTCACATCTCAATTCCTAAGATTATGATGCTTGTCACAATCTTATCATGTCCTAAAGTTTCATGCATGTTATTTAGTATTAATAATACAATTCTATCTTAAGTAGATATGCTTTATTGTTTAAATTCTCTTTTTGAGTTGAGTTTAGCTAATTAACTATCTCTTAAATAGATTATTTCTTTTGGTTAATTACTCTCCAAATCTTATCCTTGGCCTCTAGCTTGTCTATATAAGAGCATAGAGTAATTATTTCAAATAATTCACTATGGATGATAATTATTGAGTCATTAATGATAATCTATCTTTTTTATTACAAGTTTATTTGTGGAAGGTTTCTTTGGCTTTGTAGGATCCTTGGCTCTAATGATTTTTTCTTGGACTTTTATGACATTTACTAATATGTTTACTTTGATGAATAAAATACTTTATTTTCTATTTTCCTTCATGGTTTTTTTGGAAAATATTTTCTTTATTTTTTATCTACACTCATGCAGCCATGACCTTTATGTCTAGGCTTCCTTATCTCTCTTGAGAAATGTCTTACCTTTAGTAAGCTAATAATCATGTTAAAAAAATATTTCTTTCTTTTCGTTAATGCATATGTGTCTCTTGCCTCCATTGATTATCAACTGATGTGTTTGTAATCCATATGCCATAGAAAAATATCCTTCTCTTAGCACATCACCCCTTGTATTATAATTTAATTTTCTATGTATTTATCTCTTTTCCCTTTTCATTGCAAGTGGTTATTAAGATCTCATTTCATATCTTACAAGGATCCAGCATTTTAATCCAAGAGGTCATCCTTTCTTTTGAGTCACAACATTCACAAGGATTCACATTGTTGTGCTGTAAGTGTGACATTGATATAGAGTGCACCAATCTATTGCAATAAGTGACTACAATATCTAAGAAACAATAATTATAGCATGCCTAGTCAGACATGAATCAAAGGCTTCAACTTTTTGGTTTATTCTACAAAGAAATTCTACTTCCATATTTTTATTTTTGTGGAAAATCATAGAAAAATTAGCTCTTTGGAGCGCACATTAAATCTACCCAATGACTTTGTTAGTCATAGAACCCATTATACTATTTATTTAGCATGTATAGCCCTCATATTTATTCCATCTAAATATTCATCTAAATGTGCTACAAAAACTTAGAAACCTCCCATTTGGTACTTGGGATTCTAGTGGTCCATTTTAGTTGCCACAAAAATCAACCCCTAACTTTCATGGAGATGATTCTATGTCCCTTGATAATCACATGAAATATGTGATAAATGTGTGCAAGATCAAATTTAATATAGAAAAAATTGGCTATATCACCCAAATAGAAGTCACTTGAATATTTTTGAGACCTAAAACCTACATTTATTAATAGTTTTGGATCAACTAGGAGATTTTTTGCACAAAAAACTTAAAGAGAAGGTGGATTTATCATGTTTGATCAAGCATCTCACTGGAGCATAACTAGATCTCCAATAGAATCCATGAAAAAAATTAACTCTAGATTCTAGAGGACTTGAGAAATGATATTGGCTAATATGCATCCTCCACCAAGTTTTTCCTTTACCTATTATTTAAAATCTCTTGATTCTAAAATAGCTTTAATAATTAAAATTCTACGTGGTATAACCCTCCCACAATCCTATGATATTTTTTAATAGGACTTTATATTGATTGGAAAAATGACTCATATGCTTGTAACCTCCTTGCTCCCTCTATCTTGTAACTATTAGAGGCATCCTCATACAAATTTTGAGCCCACCCACCTCCCATACTATTGAATCATATATCCCAAAGGACACAATTGAAATGAGTTTTTATCTCTAAATACTATGATGAGTTTACTTCTTTTAAAAAATAACTAGGAGTTCACCTAGGTAGCTTATCCCTCTAACTTCAAATCCTAATCCAAAAAAATCAGCACTTCCTAACCTATCCCAATGCATTAAAGTCATCTAAATGTGTACTTCTCTTAAGCTCCATTAACATCATGAGTTGAAAATATAAACCATATCATTGATAAGGTGGAAAATGAAATTTTCTTTCAATGTATGCAAGAGCTGGTATTTTTTGCTAAAGTGAGAAAAGGGAAGATATTGTAGCTAAATGTGGTCATCTTTGTTTTTTGAAATGGGTGTGTTTTTAGAGTGAACTGTTTGCATAATTTGGATCCCATTTCAATTAATGTTAAATAGGAAAATACTATTATGCACTTAGATCTAAGTGAAATGGATGTGTTTCATATTTTGGGAAAGTGATACGCTCTTCTTCTTGAAGAGGGTGAGAGAATGCATAGCAACTCTAATTGGTGTAGTAGTAAGGGGCCCCATTCTTCATATAACGTTTTGATAGCTCACATACATGGGGGTTTACTAGTAGTGTGGATGTGTTTCTAATTTTAGTTTAGGCTTGATGGCCTTTTTTTTTCTTTGTCATGCCCACCTAACTCCATGCCCAATGGATGAAGCCAAGTGCTTGTGGGTCTTTCTACCTCCATTAAGCTAAAGGTTCCCTATGATTTCTTAGAAACTATGGCACAAATTTCTACACTATGTTTGAAACTTTCACTCTATTTGTAATCAACATGTTCTTGATTTTTGGGAATTACTATTTTTAGAGTAAAAGACTAGGCACTTAGAATAAATGTGAGATAAGTGATGGTAGAGATTTGAGATCAAAAGACTTGTTATAATATATAAAAATGTGCACACTATATGAAAATTATGCATTGTAGATAATGAGAAAAGCATATTGTTTTAACATGTGTGCAAAGATTTATATTCCATTGTTACTTATCGAAGCCTGCACTCTAATGCATCTTTGTGACCAATGATAAGCCTTTGTTCAACTTAGAATGAAGTAGATCCAAAACATGTGACTTTTCATATCTCTATTTTAAGGAGGAATTTAAAGAGGCTATATTTTGAACAAGGATAACTTTAAGAAACCCCCCCTCAACGAAGGTGTAAAATCCTGGTGAGTCTTGGCTAAGTGCTATAATTTTCCTAGCGAATATTTCCTTTTTTTTGAAAAAAATATTAATTTTCCTGGCGAATCTATGCATATTATTAAAAAAATTATAAAATCCTAGTGAATATTAATGAATAATTGGTAAAAATAATAATCATAGTGGTGAATCCTAGCGAATAATCACTAAAAAGATTAATTACAATGGCTAATCTCTCCTTTAAAAATTTGCATAGTTGGTCAGTGCAATTCCCCCATATTTTTTTTGTTTCTTGTAATATTGAAGTAGGGGCCTGAGGGTGGTAGCCACCAACTAGGTCAAGGGGAAGTGTCCCTTGTGAGGGTCAAGGGGGAAAATCCCCCTTGTGGGGTTCAAGGGGAAAACATCCCCTCGCGGGCTCCAAAGATAGCGGCCCTGGAGTGCTCTTCTCACGATACATGCGGAGTTGAGGGGCAGAGCCCCTTTCCACCAAGCATAAATTCATTATCGAAAATGCATTGGAGCACACATAGATTAAGTATTTTTTAAAAATCTCTCTTTAAAAAAAAGACTAAATAAAAAGTGAAATTGTTTCCATTTATTAGCTTTTTAATCAGATGATTGCAGGTTGATTCTATGACCTATATGCACGTGAATTTTAAAAGGCTTGTTGAGGCCCAAAATTTGTTTTGGGCCACATGATTAGATTTAATTGTGTGGCCCAAAACAAATTTTGGACCTCAACAAGCCTTTTAAAAGGCACGTGCATATAGGTTGCCGAATCAACCTGCAACCATCCAATTAAAAAGCTAATCGATGGCAATAAATAAAAGCCCTATGTTGCAAGTATGGATGTGTTTTATGGTGTTGTCATTAATGTTTTCATTGATGTCAACACAGTTCAAGTTGTGTAAATATGGTATTTGTATAGTTGAGATACTATAGAAATGCTTAGAGTACATGGATCTATATCTATGAAGTTGTAGTTGTGTTTTTACCAAGTGCTTTTGAGAAAATTTGAGAACTAATGAAGGCAATGCTAAAGTGTATGTTCTAAGTGTGCTCTAGTGTTGTGCTTTGCATTTCTTCCATGTTGATGTTGTGCACTTCTTGCACACATGCCCCACTGAATGTGGGGACCCTCTTTCTTCGCTCTTGGTGTTTTGACCCCTTTCTTGTTGGGGGGTTTTTTTTGCTTGCTTGGGTTTGTGCCTTAACGATCATTTTGCCAATTGAAGTGGCATTCTTTTGAGTTGTATTGAAAATTTGAAGTTTTGGCTTTATCTCGGATTAATCACTTTTTTCGGGAAAATCCACCTAGGTCGGATTCTCCCAATTCCTTCTTATTGTCCGAAATCGACCTTTTGCACTACTTTCGGGAAAGTCTGTACATCCCAGATTTCCTCGAAATCTGTGGCGGTGTCGAATCCCTGAAAATTCTTTGTGGCTGCGGTTGTCTTGTCGAGTGCATTAATGGCATTTGTACGAGGGTTTGGGGGCTTTGATATATCGATATTTTGAGAAGTGATTGATCATTTTGAGTTGTGCATCTGCTATCATTTGAGCTTGTGTGTTAAGGTTCTTGGGGTTTTGCTAGGTATCTGGATCCTCGAGGTTTTTTGAGTTGTAAGTTTGCTTTTGAAGTGCGTGGGTTGTATCCAGTCTGCATCAAGTGGTTATTTATCAGTTTCCTTCATCATAACCTTTGCGCTTCCATGGTATGTATATGCACCCTATTCTCTATTGGTTTCGATTGCTTTTCACCATTTTGCTTGGGAGTCTTTCATGGTTTTCTGGTCCTTCTGGGTGCGCGTCATCATTGTGCATTTTGGGGTTTTATCTAGTGCACCAGTTCATTTTTTATTGATCAAATGTTTATGCTTGGTCTGGTGTTGGTTCTTTTTTGGGCTTTAGTTCGATGTGGCTTTAAGCTTTTCATTTTGGGGAATCACCGAGTCATTTGTGCTTTCATGGCAGACATTTAGGGTTCCCAACCTAGGGCATGGCCGTTTGTTCTCGAAATTTCTGAGAAGTGGGTCATTAGTTCATGTTTTATTCATTAAGGTCCTAGGTTGGGTTGGTTTCAGATTTCTGGCTTGGATTCGAAGTGATTTGAATTACTTTGATGAAAGTAGTCGAGATATAGACAGGTTCGGGTTTCTGAGATCTTTGTGGATTTCCGCCTCCCTCGGATTTTCCCGATTGCTCTATCTCTTCTTCTTTTGTCATCTTCCTAGCGGAGTTTATTTGACTTCGTCAAAATCCGTTCCATTCGGATTTTCCCGAGGTCCGCGGTAGGGTCATTTTATCGATCATAAGCTTTGATACTGTTATATCTAGCTTCGCCAAAATCCATTCCATTCGGATTTTCCCGAACAAGTCATATCCCTTCATTTTTCCCCGAGTTAGTCAAAACTATTATTGATTTCACCAGAATCTGTCTCTACTGGATTCTTCCGGATGTTTTTGGGAGATGTTAAATTTGATGGTTACGGATTGTGGGTTTCTTGGTAATACATTTGATTAAATTAAGGAGCTTATGCTAAGTATTCTTAATGCTTTTTCTTGGCCGAGTTGGTGATTTAAATGATATTTTGGGATTTAGTTTGTTTGGTTCACTGGAATCTGCCTGGCTCGGATTTTCTCGAAAATCCTTCCCAGTGCAGAATCCGTGAGGGGGGCTGAATCCCAAACTTTGAGATAATGATCTTTTGCACTTATTGCTTCTGATGGATCTAATTTTATGTTATCTTTATGTGTTTGCAGGTGGGATCAAGACCCAATGTTGCTGGTCGAGGTAAGGGAAAGGAAACTGACCTTGGTGCAAAGGCATCTGCCATCTCAGATGCAAAAAGGGTTAAGATAGATATGAGGAGTAGAGTTCCTGAGAGTAGGCTGACTTCAATTTGGTCAGGAATTATGGACACGAACATTGGCATGTGGGATTACAAGGAATTCAAAACTGGGATGTCATCACCTAACCTTCCTCTGTTATCAAGGAGAATGGTGGACTCCGGATTGGCCCATGTGGCAAGCTTTCCTTCTATAGTGCAGTGTTATGAGCTAGTGCTAGAGTGTGCCAGGAATTATGATAGGGGTACACAAAGGTATATTGGCCCTCAAGGTAGGATTCTTGCAGGATTCCGTCTAGTCTCCATTGCTGCAACCTTTGACATGCCTAACAAATCCCATGTGGTGGGCTTTGACAAGGATGGGGCTAAGAAATATTATGAAGAAAACATTGTTAAGTCCCAACCTGTGATTAACTCTTAGTTGGAGAAGCCTAAATCTCACTTCTCTAAGTTGCCTAAGCAATTGTTCAGGCTTAAGTTCAAGAGAGAATATTATAATGTTATCACCCTTCTCAATAGGTTGGTAGGATTTAAAAGTGTAGGGATTTTTGAGACTTGGATGTTCCATATAATTGCTAGAATGGAGTAAGGATTTGATTATCATTGGGCAGGTGCCATCAGTGTTGTGATCCATGAGCAATTATGCAGTGTCTTGCAAAACAATACTTTTACTATGACTTCCTATCTAGTGTATTCATTGGCAAGACTTCATCCGTATAAGGGGTTGAGCACTAGAGGTATCTTTGGGAAAGATGCTATCTACGAGGTATATCCATAGTTGCACTTAACTAGTGGGAGTTATAGGAGATCAAACGATGCCTTCACTATGTATATCACCAAATTGCTCCAAGGTGCAGAGCATGTTAGAATCTCAGACAAGGCAAAAGAATTGATAGGAAGGTATGGAGCTTGGTTTATTTAGTTCTCCACCTTTTCATACATCAGAATTGATGGTTTTCAGAGGGCTCCCTATAGATTTCCAAGGTATCCTATGAACCACATCATTTTGTTAGAAGTTGTTAGGAAAATCTGTGATTTTGACAATATTGTAAAGGGAGAAATGCATAAGATAGGTTTTGGGAATGATTTCCCTTTGAAGATAGGAATGGGTGAGGTTTATGCCTCCATTCAGTCTACTCATGCTTCGGAGGAGGAGATGGGTACTCTTGGTCTTTCCTTCCACACCAAGAGAACAATATTTGATATAACTGGTGAAGCTCAAAAGAAGGCCAACAGGGATTATAGCCATAAGCCTCATATTGAGGATTATTGGGTTAACCTCGCTGATGAGTTTGAGGTGAGGAAGAAGTTTTCCAGACTGCCAGTGGACTTGGTGAGGCTGTATAATGTAAGGGCCATCCTGGATCAGATTGAGGAGGATGGAAATGTGATCTAGGGTCACATTTATGAGGCAGTAAAAGATAAACCAGTTGGAGAAGTTGACTGGTTAGAAGAGGAAAAGACTGATTTGGATCAGGTCATGGCCCCAGTAATTAAGTACACCAAGATGTGGTTGAAGCAAAAAATACTAGAACTGGAAAGTGAGGGTGTTCCATGCACTTATGAGCTGATGGGAGATTTGGAGTCCCATTCTGCTTCTGAGGGGTCACTTGGGCCAGAACAAAAGGGCAAAGGAAAGGTAGATTCTCCTTTCAAAGTTTAGGTAAGGGAAGTCCAACCTGAGAAGGAGGCAGAGGTAGGCAAACAAAGGAAGCCAATTTCTAAGAAGAGGAAACATGCCTCTAAGAAAGAAGTTGAGAAGAATAAGGGAGAAGTAGGGGAGGCTGAAAGTGCTCCACCATTGGAAAAGAAAAGAAGAATTATAAGATTGTCACAAAAGGGGGAAGAGACTCTTAAGGTTGACAAAGTAATTGAGCCACCAGTGGCAGAAGTGTAAAGTTTGGGGGAAAGGACACAAGTTTACATGAGGAGGTCAAGGACTCCTTCCCCAAAGGACACTGCAACAATGGAGAAGGTCTTGGTTAGCATTCCTATTGTCGAGCTGGTGAGTGTCTCTATTTCTCAGGATGCTGGTAGCCAACAGGAAGAACCAAAGAAAGGTGAAAGTCCTAAGGGTTTGCAGGAAGAGGTATTTCAGTAAGGAGATCTCTTTAGGGAAGAAGTAGAAATCGATAAGGTATTGCAGTCTCCCTTGGTGGCATATGCAGATTCGCCTACAGAGGAGCAAGTGAACAAATCCCCTCAACAGGAGGAAGTAGTGACTAAAAATTCATCACCATCTCGGGTTGTAGAAGAGGAACAATTGCAATAGGAGGGGAATCCAATTGTGGATGTTCCTAGAAGTCTGAGTGTGGAAATGCATGCACCTGTTGATCAATAAGAGAAAGAATGGGATAGACAAAGCACAGTACCTACTGGGTCCACTATTTCGGATTGGCTTGAGAAAGGCTTAAAGAGTAAAATGGTAATAGTGGAGGATGCTCCTCCTAATTGGGATGTCCTTATGGCCAATGTGGAGAAGGGGAAAACTAAAAAGAAAGCAAGGGTTGTCTCTTGAATTGAAAGAGATGGATCAGGTAATAGAGTGGCTCATATTGCTAACCCTACTCCAAACAAAGATAGGGACGATGTGACTACCCAAGATTATAATGTGCAGATTGTTGATTTGGGATGTGCTACCGTAGAGCAAGATATTGAAGAATATGAGGGTTCCAGTGCAGTGATTGTGGGGAGATTAAAGAAAGCAGTGCAAACCAGACATGAATTGGAGAGAGAAAATGAAAAACTGAAAAGATACTTGCAGGAATTGATGAAACCTTTGCAGGCTATTGGTTCCTCCTCTTCTGTTGTAGGATTCCTTCCCTAGGAGACAATCTCTGAGTTAGAAAAGATGAAGGGCGCCTCACATGCTATAGTCACTTGGTTGCAAGGTGTTCAAGCAAAAGGGGATGAATCCATCAAAAGCATTTTGTCCACTGCAGGGGATGCTACAAGGTCAGGGACATTGTTGAAGACTGTGTTAGCTCAAGATAAGGAAGATACTGACCTCCTACTCCAGAAGGTTACTACAATTATGGGATTCACCGAGGATGAATTGGTAAGATGTGGGATTCTTCCTCTTCCAAGGGTTTCTGAACCTTGGGAATGGTTTGAAATCCTGCTCATGAGACAGAGGGCCTTGAAGAAGGTCAATAAACATGCAAAACAAATTGAGGATGCTCTGACTAATGTGTATGACAAATGCATTGCATTCTTCGAAGTCATGACTGGAAGGAAGAATTTTGCTCCAAAGCATCTTAGTTTGGAGCAGCTTAGGGAATGGTGGAGAGATGTATATTCTCCAGTTAGTGAAGGGTCAGTTACTGAACATCAGTTGGATGATGCAGCAACATACATTGTAGTCATTGATAGATATTTGACCAATAAGGCTGATTGGGATGGTACGGTTGGACAAGCAAGGGAAAATATCAAGATTCTTGAGAGAAGGATTAGGGTTTGCCTGTGCCACTAATTGTTGAGCTGGATAGGGTCTTGTTGGTCATACATGCTGAAAAGGATAAAATTAAAGACAAAGATGGGGAGTGATTATATAGGGTTGCATTGATATTTGTGCTTCCCATTAATTTACATGTATTGGGCTCCCCCTTTTGACACTTTGGGGGTTTTGGATGAAATTGGTGCTATGGCACATTTCATATAATCGAATTATTCTCGTGGGCTGACCTATTTTAGGTTATGTTTTATTGTAAAATTATAATTTGGGCTGACCTATCTTGTCAATTCTCTATAAAAGCGGGCATGTTGCCTCATTTGAGCAGTAGACAGAAAATTAGAAAATAGAGATAGAAGGATAGGTAGATCAGGAGAATAGTTAAGTGGTATCTAAGCAAGTTAGGGTTTTTTTTTTTAAAGAAAATGTTGTAGCAGAAGAACTGGAATTGTTGCTATCTTGGATGATATAATATAAGAGAGATATTGTGTTTGGTATCTATCTTTTGGAATCTCATCTGGCATGGTTCTTTTTATTCTATCTTTCAAATTGCTTATTGTTTATGGTTAGATGATTTGATAATGCTTAGGGTTTCATGTTTGGAATGTTGTAGCGATCTCTAGTCCATACCTTTTGCAGTTAGTTGATTGTTAGCTGCTTTGCAAAGTTAGCCTGGACTTATATTTGTGCTTAGTTCAATTGTGAAAGTTATTCATCTCAATTGTTGTAAGGTTGACTAATTGAATGTTCATAATTTGAAAATCTTTCAATACCTTAGAAGATTGCACTATTTATGTGGAGTTGCAGATTTGTCTGGGTTAAGCAGAAAATAGTTTATGAGAAATTGGTCCATCTTGAGCATCTTATCCTTTGGCATTTTCAATCTTATTATTAAAAGTAGTTTTAAGATTATCTCTAGAACTCTTTATCTTTTGTTATTTCTTTATTATCTGATTTATATCAAGTTTGAGAGTATCAATCTATTGCTTATATCTGATAAGTTGGAAATCTAGCTTTGCTTGTAGTAAGGTCCCCTTGTGATTACCAGCATTTTCACATTATCTTTGAGTTTTTTCACTGCATTGTCAAAACCTGACATTAGAGACCTTGGGGTTATCTCTTTTCCATAGAGATTTACCTTTCAAGAGAGATAGGATATTATATTTTGTCTGAGTTGTTGCTGTGCAGAAAACACCATCAATAGTTGATCCTATGCCTATGTGGATTTGTAAGTATGTTCATAAGCTTCAATGGATTGTATATCCTTAGTTTTAGCTTTTGGATCAATGGAGAGTAGAAGATGTGTTCACCGGTGTGTGAACTAGTTTGGCAGAACTATCTGTTTGTGGATTGGGAGAAATTTTTTTGATCCGCAGTCTTCTGATATTTAGTTTCAAATCTTATAGATTTGGAAGATGACTCTTTCTGATGGTTTTTGTGTTCTGACAAATTTTCTTGTGGTTTGGCACTCTGGAAGACCTGCTCTAGAGCTCCTGTGTTTTTGCTAGTTGGTCTGAGTGGACTAGTTAAGAGTTATCTATGAATGAAGTTTGTTGTAATTGTTATGGATGTACCTGAGGTGTTCTCAGAATTGGTAAAATGTCTGGTGAAGCATGTTGAGTGATCCATGTGTGATTATCTTGTTGGAAATACATGTACTTCAAATATCATTGGTGTTTTCATTAGGTTTGGTTGACCTGATGTCTACATGTTACATTAAGTTTTTGCATCGACTTAAGAAAGTGTGTGCTTGATCCAAGATTTTTATTGGGTCCTAAATTAAATATGTAATTGGTCCTCTGTCATTCTTATCCACTGTAGGAATTTTGAGTAGTCGACTTAGTTTGAATTTGTAAATGAAATTGTATAGCTAACCTTGGAGAATGTTTCTAAGGTTGAAGATGGTATAAAAGCAAATCAAATTGTAGAAAATTTGATATCCATCCATCCACAAATTGAGCAAGTGAGTAAAGTGTGTGAACAAGTGCAAAAAGAAGAGAGTGGAAGAGTGAATTGAGGCAACAGTACTTTAAGGTGTTATATTCCTGAAAGTAGTGAGTTGATGGCATCTACAATCTTCTAATCAGGTTGCGAATGTGTGGAACCCTAGTGGTGGATCTTCATTTATCTCTTTTTATCTTCTATAGGTAGTGATCCTCCTTTTTGGATAGTGAGTCCTTTGAAGGCAGTGAGCCCTTGCATTTGGGTAGTGAGCCTTTGTATCTAGGCAATGATCCCTCTGGCAGTGAGCCTTTGTATCCGGTATTGCATTACTACTATATTGTGAGTTAATCCTCACCGTGGTTTTTCCCTCATTGGGTTTTTCACGTAAATTTGGTGTTTCTGGTGTTTGCCTTCTATTATTTACATTTCATGTTTACACTTAATAACAGATTGAATTTAAGGTGAAAAGATTAATTTTATAAGTAAAGTGATTTGATACAATTGATTCACCCCCCTCCCAGTTGTCTTGTTCATTTCAACACCCTATTCAAGGCTATAATATCCTTAAAATTAAATGGTAATTTATTATTAGTGGTGATATTTCCCCAAAATTAATGGTAGGAATATAATATTACTGGTGAATATAATTAATATTTTTAATTATAGTATAAACTACTGGTGAATCAATTCCAATGATGCATCATTTACATGGTGAATCAATTCAATTTATTATTTTAAAAAATAATGCATAGGCAAATTAATCAAGACAAAATTATTTTTTGTAAAAACCTAGCGATCCAGTCTCCTTTTTAGCTTGTAATATTTGCCATTTCTGGAGGTCCCTATTTCAATTATTCGCCAATTGGCGAAGATTTGTCACTAAATTTTTCCTTGATTTTGAATCTTTTACAAGTTCTAGAGGCTATCAAAGAGCAGAAATCAACAAGGCCAACCCAAATATTGCCTCAACAACCACAATAAATACATTAAAAATACTAAAATATATCATTGAACATTTTATTTTCCATTGAATCCTTCAATATTATTAGATACACACTCAAGAAATTGTCATAAAAAATACTTGTAACTTAGAGCGTATTGGCATGTGTGTGAGTGTAAATATCGAACTTTCCTTGTAAGGATAAGGTCATAATTCAAGAAAATTTCAAAAATAGGTCATGGCCTATACAAATGATGCCACTCAGCAGCAAATAAAAGGTAATACATAAATGAGAACAAAGCAATGTATCAATTAAAAATCAAAGTTATTACAAAATACAACATGTGCAATTTAGATTAAAAGATAAAGGGTGGTAATAAAGGTGGCAGGAAAGTAAATCCTATTTTTTATTGGACATGTAAATTAAATAAAGATATAAATTTAATATTAATCTTAGTTTAAGATTAAACGATAATAATGTGAATTATGAAATTTAAGATCAAAATGAAATGACAAAAGTAATAATTATTAATTTTATAGTTAATAATTTATTAAAATTGAAAGTGGAGGATACAAGTAAAGGGGATGTAGGTAAGTGAATTAATCAAATTTTAAAGCTAAAAGATTAAATAAGCATTTGATATTGAGTAGAAATTAAATAGGATAGCTAGAGATAAAAAGGAGAAAATGAATTAATTTAATATGAATATCAAAGAATTGTTAAAGTTAAGCCAATCTATATGGAGAATATTAATGAAGTGTTATTATTTAAAGTCAAATATGAATTTATTTTCACAAATAGATAACATATAAAAGACACATCAATATTTAAAATCAAATTTTAAAGGAGAATTTGTATTATTTTATTTTTCTCTAAATGCATGGAAGGAAGGAGAAAAGCTATGACTATAAAAATAAAAGATGTTCCCCTAATTTTTATATAAATTATGTATGTGAAGAGAAAAACCATAAGAGATAAATGCAAGATGTAGCAAATCATATTTTGTGGCTTTTATAAATAAGAAATGATAAATTGTGTATGTGAAGAGAAAAATCATAAGAGATAAAAACAAGATGTGACATATCATATTTTGTGGCTTTTAGAAATAAGAAATGATCAAAGTCGTCCACACAACCTACAAAACTAATACCAAGGATTTGTTTAGAATGTTGAGTGTGTAATATATTAAACATTCTTTAGGACAAATATTTTAATGAATTTTTTAGGTAGTAATGGGAAAATAATGTATTTATCATTTGTAGATTACAACTATATTACTAGTAAAACAGTCAAGAAAATATCCTTGTGTTGGAATGGATCTAGATTTATTGGTCAAGAGTATTTATTATTTTTATTTTTCATGCTTATTTTCTATCTCCATCTTCTTATATTCTCTTCTTCTAGGTATATATATTTTATGAGCCCATCTTGAGCAAAAGAGGATGGATTTTTCAAGTGAAATTCTACCCATTTTATAATAGTTCTATGTAAAATTAAGTTTAAAGGTACATGTTTTATGTTATTTCAAACCTTTAGTTGCCTATATGAGTGTATTTTTATTACCTCTTTTATTTACCATGTGTTTACTTTGATAAAAAAAAAAACGTTTGTTTTCTATTTTCATTATTTTTTGTTAGAAAATATTTTCTCTTTGTCTTCCATATACACTTAAGTAGCCTTGGCCTCTATGTATGGGACTTATTGATCTCTCTTGACTATTTTCTAACCTCATGAAGTCTAATGATCATGAAAACATTTATTTGTTTCTTTTCATTATTGTAGATGAGTCCCTTATCTCCACTAGTTATTAAGTATGTATTTGTAATCCATGTAACATTAAAAACTTTCCTTTTTTGGCATATCATCCATGTAGATTAGTATTTCCTTATTTATATATTTCTCTCTTTTCCCTTTTTCTCCACAAGTGGTTATTAATATCCCATTGCATATCATACAAGAAGCTATCCTTTTAACCCCAAATATCCTCATGTGTTTCAAGTTATATCATTCATAAGGCTTCTCATTGTTGTGTTCTATGCATGATATTGATAGTTTTAGTGTGAACAAGGTACATTACTTGACTCATTTCACTTTAGGAACTATTCAAACCTAATTATTAAATCTTACTTAGATCACTTGATTTTTGTATTTCATATTATAGGATTAAGACAATTGTCATGATCTTAGTTTGTCTTAGGGTTTCATCTAGAGTTTGATTCTTGCCTATTTAGCAAGGCCATCTTATTGTCATTCCATTACCATAGATTCTTAATTTTCTATTAACATAAAAAATATTTTTCTATTGCATCTCTTTTGTGGAAGATATTTGGTCTTGTTGATTGGATTCATTCTCCTATGAGTTCTCCTATTTCTCCAACATGGTATCAAAGTATTGAATTAACAAACCCCTTCTCATTTTTTGATGGTTTTTTTCCAAAAAAAAACATAGGGTGCCTCATAGAGAGAACGAATCTCACATTTGTGCTCAAATAACCCAAAAACTTATAAATCCATATATGACCCTATAGGGTTTGGTGACAAAAAAAAATGTTTTTCTACAATTAACTAGGTTGCCACTATATGGATCCATACAACTATATGACCACCATTGACACAATTTTAGTCGCAATGCAAGTTCTTATAAAAAAAATATTTTTACAATGTCTCATGTTGTTCTATACATTGTACACATTTCATTTTGAGAAACATTTGTAGTACCCTTTAACCCTTCAATTTTTTTAATAATAATTTTTTTTTTTTAAACTCTACCCTTTTCCTACCCATATCATGGCCCTATCATGACATGGATGATAGTCCCATTAGTCTCGAATCAATTAAGGGGTGTAGTACCTTAAGGTACTACCCCTACCACAAACTTAGTCATGAAAATGGTGGTGGTCACTTGGGCCAAACCTCCTTTAATAGGGGTGGTAGGGGTTTAAATCCCCCCAAATGTAATTTCTTACATATTTTTTTAAACATAAAATTCAAAAAATTGGTCTTATTGCCTTCCCTACACACTATATTTGGAAACTTTTTTAGTAGGTATGCTATATTTAGCTGCCTACTTGGAAATAACCTAAATCTTAGCTAAGCCTCCATATTTAGCAAAGATTACATTTGGAAAAGGTATTTCTTACTAGTGACAATAAATTTTGGTAGACCTCCAAATTTGATGGTGATGCCATGATGACATTAGCAAAAAAAATGTATTTCTTCCCCCCTTCACTATTGGCAATTTATTTTTTGAAGCCAATTTTTAGAGGCTTTGTTCTTGCACATATGAGCTCCCTTTTTAGAGATTTTTTTTAAACATGGTAAAATTTTAAGTTCTTCACAATGGTGGGTTGTTTTTAGTTTGGGCCTCTATTTTGTATATATTTAGTTTTTTGAGTGATCTAGCTATGTAGTTCTCATTTTATAAACTTTAAAGTGTCGTAACTTTTTCATATAGATTCCTTTTGGGTGCAATTTTTTGAAAGTGCATATTTTTCTACATATTTTACAATTGTCCCTTCTATTTCCTCTTATATTCTATAAGAATTGTATTTTTTAGCACGTGATTAGTATTTAACATTATGAGCATCTATTGAATGCACTTCTTGATTTGTAAATGTAGTAAGATAAAGTGCCACATATTGTACATTTTTGTAGATACATTATTTTATGTCATTTTTTCACTTTTAATACTTTATAAAATACCATGGGGGGTTTTTTGTGTGTGCCTTATTATTTGCAATCACAACCTTGTTTATCTTCATGTGAGTGTGTTTTATTTTTGTGCACCCTTTTTAGCTATAGGTATTATCTTGTGTATCTTCTGATATTGTTTTTTCACCATCATACACTATATTGTGACACATAATTTAAATGGAAATATCATACTTATTCCTTGTCAAAATTAGGGGATATCATATTATTAGTGTTAATGCTTCCTTGGTTTCACTTTGGAGTGAATTATGTATCTAATTTGAGTTCATGTATGCTAGGAGGACACAATGACTAATTATCTTTGCATTACAGTGAGTTGTAACACATACCATATAGACACTCTTATATTCATGTTTATGGATGTGATGTTCCATCCTCAATTGATTAGTAATTTTTAGATAATGGGAACCTATATTTTTACTTGTTGGATTATTTGTTCATTTGTTGAGTAGTATCATTGGGCTCACTCATGTAGAATTGTGCGTCTTTGGTCCTAATACTAATCTTGATTTTAGAGTAGGTTCTTCAATATAAGTACTATGTCAATCACTTTTTGGCAGTTATTTATATATTATTCATGTTTTATTAGTTGTATTCATGTTCGTACTCCTTTTTGGACATTTTTTGGAGCTCCTTGGTCCTGACATGTTTTCTACCATATAGGGGATATCTATTATATTTGTGAGTATTCCTTGGGGGCTCATCTTGATTCCTCCTTCCCTTACTTCTTTCATGTTTTTCTCTCTTTTGGAGATGGTTTTTTTCCTGCGAGTTTTTCTCCTTTACTCTATTATGAGATATTTATGTGCAAGAACCATTTGAATCCCTATCATGTTTCCTCCCAATTCTTCCTGGAGTAGATTTTGTGGGCGCCCCCTCGCTTTCCTGGTCCTATGTTGCCTTCCTCCCCCATTATGGAACCCGATTCTCGCTCCAAGGTCTCAACCATTTCAATTAGGGACATGGATGTGGTTATTTCCAATGAACCTATGGAGTTTAGCCTCCTTAACAGTTGTGTTGAAGAGGTTGTTGAAGATCTTGGTCGATGCTCCCTGGTTATGTGGTTCCTGTGAAGGCGTCTGTCAATTGACTCTGTTGTCAACTGGATTAATTCTTCTTGGAGAAACTTGGCTACCCCAAAGATTGAATCACTGGACTTTGGCTTCTTTTTTATCACCTTCATCTCTTCTGATAATTTCAAGTTTTTGTTTTCAAATGGTCTGTGGTTCTTTGGAAACTTTGGTCTCTTCATTGCCCCTTGGTCCCCCTTTTTGACCTATCCATTGCAAAGATATTTAAGGTTCCTATCTAGATCAAACTTTATAATTTTCCCTTGGTTATGCGAAAGCCGGATCTCATAATAAAATTGATCAGCCAAGTGGGCACCTTCATCAAACTTGATGTTGAAGATATGGCTCCTGACCGTAGATATTATAGGGTATGTGCTTTGGTGGACATCTCTAAACCCATCACACATTCTATTATGATCCATTATTCTCATGGAATATTGACTCAATTTTTAAACTTTGAAGGCCTTCCTTTTCATTCTTTTTGTTGTAATATATTGGGCCACAAGATTGAGGCCTGCTCTTTCCATCGTCAGACTAGTTCCAGGTATGCTAGGCTTAAAAAGTGGGTTAAGAAGGTTGGGTCTTTGGATGCAGATTTCATTTGGCACAATCATGGAATTTTTTTGGATTTCGTTCGCTCCTCAGAGAGGGAGCTTGAGCAGCATCGATAACCTTTCCCTTCCCCTGAAATTCCTACCTAAGATAACGTTCCTAAAGACCTTCATGAAGCGGAGGAGGATGGATTTGAATCTAATGGTGATTTCCCATGTATGTAACATTGATGATCAGATTCATGAATTCTTTGACAATGACATATTTTTTGAGCCACCAAGGAAACTTAGGCTTTCTCAAATGGAGAGAAGGAAACTAAAACCTGATTGTGGTGGCCCCAAGAGAAAGGTGGGAAGAAAATATGAGGCTAAAAAATTGTGTATTGAAGGAAAAGAAGCAGCGGAGGAGGGCTCCTAGTGGACCATGGGCATCCTCTTCTCCAAGAAAAAAAGAAGAACTAAGCTGAAATTTTGGGGATAGTTGCACACCTTTTTCTTTCTGTTTTGATTATTGCAACATGTCTAAGTTTTTGTTTCTCCTCCTCTTTCTTCCTACATCTCTTATTAGGCCCTTTCATTCTTCTCAGATCCTTATTCTTTTCTATTCCTTTTCTCGTCTAGGTGAAAAATTGATGTATCTTATTTTTATGTCTAATAATGGGTGGGGGCCCTCATCCCACAATTTACCTACCAAAAAAAAAATATAGCAAAGTGTTCAAATATAAAAAAGTGAGAATTACAAAAGAGGATCCTTTACTAGGTATTACAATGAAGCTTAACATTGAAGGGTCCAAAAAGGCTATGCAACCATTGAGATTTGATTTAGTGAAAATAACAAAAAAGAGCAAAAAAATTGTAATTTTGAACATCTAGTTGATATCCTTGTTCCTGAGGAATGTAGAGCCTCTCACGTTACTGTTATTCTCATGATATTTTTTTGTGTGTGATTGATGTTGTCTGGATATTGGCTATGTTTGATGCATACTTGAGACTGTTGGTGACTGTTTCACCATGTTGTTTGGTTGGTTGGTAGTTTTGTTTATTGGACTTGGTTATTTATGACACTGCTACTATTTCTTATAATATGTGGACATATGTGTTGGATGTTATTCTTATGCAGTTGTTTACTTATTGTTTAATGATGATGTTGTTTAGAATATGGTTATTGTTTGAGGTTCGGGTGAGAGGGACGGTGTTGCATCGCTCATCCATGAGCACCCTGTTACATTGTGATTCTCTCTCATGGTGCGTTGGCATTGAATATATATTTTGTTTCGACACTTGGTTTTATGCAGGACTACAAGTATCGGGCACTGACTCCACTTGTACCATCGATTCTGAGTGTGCTAACATACCCAATAGATGTGATGTGGTTTAGGGAGTTGACAAGAAATTATCCCCATCCATGTCTGCCATCCTGTCGTTGTTTGACGATGTTGTCCGTCAGTACCCCATTTTGTTATGGTGTCATTTTGTTTTATGTTGTTCATTTTAAGTGTTAGTTTTAATGTCTTAATTGTTTGGTTTTGTAATGTTTATCGTTATTGTTTAATTAGTTAATTTAATTTATAATATTTATTATTGTTGTGATTAATTTAATGAAAGTATTAAATTTAATTCTAAAGTGGTTTTGCGAAGGTGTTAAGTATTTAATTAAATATTAAATTAATTTGTAAATTTAAATGTTTTGTTGATTTAAATGTATATGGTATTATTATTTTTCGATATTAAATATTTTAATAGTAGGGAGGAATAATATTTTAATCGTAATATTGTTAATTTTTAAATTGATGTTTGGATAATATTGTTCATTTAAATTATCATTTTAGGATTATTCTAAATGAGAATTGATTTGATAATAGAAAATTTGGAATAAATTAGAAAAAAGAAATAAAAATAAGGAAATTATTTACATGCAATGACATGCATCTGTTGGAACTAGGAAAAAGTTGACAATTTTACTTTTAGTTTTGATTTTCCTTGTTTTTTGGGGGGTTTTGCAACAAGAATTTTTGCTCTGCAAATTATATTTTCTGAGGAGATAAAAAAAATATACATATTATAGTATACTGGAAAATTGTTTTTGTTGAAGAGAACAAATTTTGAGTACTATGAAGGAGAGATCATTTGAGCACATCATCTCCATCAACAAGAGAAGTATTTCAGGTCGATCATCGATTTTCTTTATATGTATTTCAAAGTTAGTGCTGAAAAGTTGCTTTCCATGTTTTGGTGTATCTTTGTTCGTAGTTTTTGTCATCTAGATATCCATGCCTTCATCCTTGCATTCTTTAATATCCAATTATTATGTCTTCATCGACCTATTATTTTATAGTCATTGATGAGATAAAAATGATCCCCAACTATTTTTTGTTGTTTTGGCTTCTAAATCTCTATAGGCGACTTTCCAATTTTAAAGGAGTGTGATCAAAATTTTGCATATAACTGGGATTTTCCTTGTTTTTCTTTAATAAAATTGTGCCTACATGGGTTTTAAGGTCTTTATCTTTTTATTTCTCTTTTTATTCGTTGTAGCTACACACCATTGGTGTCTTCACTACAAACTATCGATTTGATTAAGCTCTCTATTGTTTTTGAATTTTCATTTTGGTCACTTTGAGCATCCTCCATCTATGAGATCTGACTTTATTTTCCCTTCTTTTTCTTTGTTGATCTTGCAATGCTATATTAGTGAATGTTAGTTTGGACTGTCGATTTGTGTTTGGGGAGGGCGGTTGTGGGAACCAGCCCATCAACTATGCTTTTTTTTTAGATCCCTCATGGCAATGTGACGTTAGAGGAAAATCATGCCTTGGATCTATAGATGCTCGTAGTAGGGGGATGACATAGGGAAATCACCCCATCAACCTTGTCAGGTTGTACCATACCTTCTCCTTTCGCCCTTCCTAGTTTGGGTCTGTACCTCCAACTTTCCTGGGTTTGTCAAATCATTTTCTTTCTTTCTTGAATCTGTATATTATATATATATATATATATATACATGGGTGAATATTGCATTATAAAACTGGTTTTAGATAGTCGAATCATCTACTTATTATAAATCTGGTTATTGGTTGTAGCTAGTCTATGTCAATATAAATTACTTCCAAATTTTGAATATTTAGGAAATATATATCTATAAGCTTATTATGCTATGTTTTGTGTGGTTTCCATGCATTTCTTGAAAACAACAAGTAAATGCATTATCAACATATATAATTCTGACTTGTGATAGCGGTATTTTAAATTTAAATACGTGTGTGTAAATATATATTAGGAATTAAAATTAAAGTAATTTGTTTATGATAATTCGCATATTTCACTATTATAGAATATGATTATATAGTTCTTTGATTATTGATGTGATAGTTCATGTGGATGTGTAAATAGAATGTAGTGATAATTCATTATTCATGTATTCCTTTCGATTAATTAGATATGAAAATTGAATGCTTGCATATTTAAATAGTGTGATTTTATTTATGCATTGAAATCAATTGATAATCCTTGTCATTATTTAGATTAGAAAGATGTATTGTTTCGTATGCATTTTTGTTCGAGCAATGTTTTTGAAAAAGTAAGCAGCATTTGCAGGGAGCTATACCCTACACAACAAGCCACAAGGGCCAAAAAAAGATTAGGTCTGTAAAACTAATTGAAATTCAAAAAAGAATATAAATAGCATAGTAATAGCACAATGACCACAGATAGGTAGCAGAGACACAAAACACAGGCCCAAGCAACAACTAACTAGCATTCTCCTAGTTTTTGAACAAGAGGTCCACTGCATCGTCCCCAACCCAATCTTGATTCTCCTAGGCATTATTGCCCTACAGCTACTCTTTGATTACTGTGGACAAGGTGCTACTCACAAAATGACCCAGTTTCATCGTGAATTAGGTTAGGCCTTTGAATCTTTTGTCAAGCGTGTCCATCTTCTTTTTCAGTGCACAGAGCTCCTCACCATCATCTGTGGTCCTTAGGACCTCGCCATGCTCAGCAGCCAAAGGGTGTGAAGACTGAGAGGCCAAAGTCTCTTTCAGGAACTTGTTATTGTCCGGGGTAGAAAGAGGCCCTTCCACATTTTCTTCCTCTTCCTCCTCAATCTCCTCCTCCTTATAATCCTTGTTGTCCATTTTTTCCTCCTCTGAGTCCTCAATAATATTCCTTTTTTGTTATTTTTTGCCAATCTCCTAGACCTTCATATGGTAGTCTCCCCTCAAGCCATGACCATGGTCTCCACAACCATGTCACCTTTAGAATCTTTCCCCATAATATTCTTCCCTTTTCCCTCTTTCACCATCGGCTCCGACAAACCTTTTTTATCATCTTTTCCTTTTTTCGTTGTGGTGGCTCTATAAGCAGACTTGGTCAAGGTGGCCTTGAGTTCACACAGGCTGGCCACAGCACAAGTATGTGCATTACTTGCATCACCCTTAAGTTTTTTGGCAGCCTATTTGGGTTTGGAGTTTATAGCAATACCCAAGTGGGGTTTTCTAGAAGGGATTTTAGATTCAGCAGGGGATATATTTGTGACAGCCAGGGGTTCAATCTCTTCAATACGGATAGCAGAAATGGCTCTAGGAGGACATAAGGCCAAATGAAAATGGTAGAGTCTCAAGATAAGCCCCTGATGGAGAGGTAGAGGTAGAATGTCATTCAGGTTAAGACTGGCCATTTCCTTGCATTTTTCAATTGAATTCTCCGGGTCCATGAGCAGAAAGAAAGGAAAACTAAGCAAGATTTTATGCCTAAGATGATTCAGTAGGGGAAAATGATAGAAAAAGTAGGTTTTAAACCTACCTTCAAGCATGACATACTTCATAAGGGCTAAACACACTTGGTCCCAGGGCTGCAAAAGGGCATCACATTCAAAGTCTGACTAGTTGTGGACCGGCTCCTCATTCCCCACGAAAAAATATTTCATACTGTCATTGTCCAGGGTCAAAGTATGCTTTGGAAATTTATTCCCAGTGCACTGCATTCTAGTAGCTTGTGCTATCACCTCTTCACTAACTTCAAAATAAATTCCATCCAAAATAACCCTTCGGTCCTTCCAGGAATTAGCAAATTGACCGGACAGGTTAGGGTCATATCCCACAAGAATCTCCGTGAGAGGAGAAAGGCCACCCTCAACGCAGATATGCCACACCAAAGGATTCTTACAAAACTCTCCGCAATTATTAGGCTCAGTTCAAAAATGGTCGCCACCCATGATGTTAACCTACATAAGAAACCAGATAACTTGCAATAATAAAAGGTTAGAAACATCGGTAGAGCAGAAGGCTTTTTTGCATTGTGGATATTAAGGCAAAGATTGCATTGGTGGATAATTATGCCAGTGTGCAGATCACACGTGTGAAAAGAAAGATCACCAAACAATGACTTAACGGTGTCATTAATGTGAATCTTAAGGTGATTGTGGCAAGCTAAGTAGGAATTGGTGGGCGAGCAAGGTTTCTTGGCCATAATGCAATTGCACAGAAAACTAGGCAAGGTGGCCACTTGGCCAAATTTAGAAATGTCAATATAAGTATATTTAGAAGCCAGCACTAAACTAGCAGGATCGAAGGCACTAGAAGGGAGCTTTCCCTCATTATGAAATTTCATATCAACATTCATAACTGTAGTCTTAAGGAGGGCATGTTGAAATAAGACAATCCCAAAGAGAAGATATCGCACAATATGGCCTCTCAAAATCATAATTGTCGCATACATGTCAAATCCCTTAATAGAGCTGCCTTCATTAACCATGTGACTAACCTTTAATTTTGAATTTTTCCACTTCCAGGCCACCTCAGCATTAGAATGCATCCACCAGGCCCAAAGAACAACCCATTGGACCCCGCAAATGACACTCATCAACCGAAGATTTGAAATCATCATAATAAATGGGTGTTTTGTTCTTTCAAAATGAGATGTTGAATCCTTGGCAGTAAATTCCCCATATTCCTCCAACATTTAGAGTAACCCTAATAGGTACCACAATTATCCAAAGCATCCACCACTTGGTTACCCCCCCTAAAAATGTGTGTCACTTTTTTAGCTCTTAGCTTGGATAAAAGGAACCTAGTATCTAATAGAATATCCTTCATACTCCACCCAATTAGTCTACCAAGATTCACAACATCAGTGATGGACTTAAAGTCCCCTTCAATGTGGAGGTTCACAATCCCTAGAGAGACAACAATTTGAAGGCCCATGAGTAGCGCACAAGCCTTCGCCATAATAGAAGATTGGAAACCAATACCTCCAGCAAACCCAGCAACCACAACCCCCCTAGGGACTCTAATCACTCCACCAATGCTAGCCTTGCCTGGATTGCCCTTAACAGCCCCATCAAAATTGAGTTTGAACTAGCCTTTGTCTAGAGGCTCCCATTTGGTATTTTTCCTGGCCATGGATTTAGTATTGTCAAATGAGCTAGCATCTAAATTTCAGTGCCAGGCCTTGGCCATTCTTATTTCATAATCAAAAGGTCTCATCTCTAGAGGTTTCCCATTGAAGAGAGAAATATTTTCCTCAATAAGCCGGACACCGATACCAAAAACTTCCCTAGGATTCCTCTCAGTATTTCTAAAGACCATGTTATTCCTTTCCTTCCACAAACACCAGCCAATAATAGGAGGGACCTGGTTCCAAATTTCTCGAGGAAAGGGGTGGATATAGGGACCACACCAGCCCAAGATGAAGGATATAATATCCTTACACATGGCCCAAGAAACACCCAATCTTTCAAAAGCCAACCCCCAGACTTCAGCAACAAACGGATAGTGTAACAGTAAATGATTAATAGTTTCATCACTGCATTTACATAATAAGCATCTGTTGGGGATATAAAATTCTTGTTTCCTCAAATTGTACTGAGTAAGAGTCTTATTATAATAGGAAATCTACCAAAAGAAATTAATTTTAGGGATCATATGGCGGTTCCATATCTTCTTCCAAGGGCCAACCACAATACCCTGGTTTGTCAGTAGAATATACACCAACCTAACAGAAAGATCCCCCTATTTGTCAAAGGTCCAAAAAAAAATAATCTCCCTAAACATAGGAGGGAAGCTTGGTAAGAGAGAGTAAGTCCTGAAGAGACCTACCCAAGAAACAAAGATCTTGTGATAGAGGAAAGCAGAGAACTAATCCTTCCACACCCTAGCCCCCAAAGGACCAGAAACATAATCAATAATATGGAAACCAAAGTACCTCTGCGCCAGCCTCTTGAGATTCTTGAAATCAGAACATTCCAGGGGGATATCAATTAACCACGGGTCTTCCCAGAATCTGATCTAATTTCTATTACCCATTTTCGATTTAATCCCATTCCTTAGCAGGCTCTCTATGTTTCAGATGCTCCTCCAGGCCAAGGAGCCCTGGGGGTGAACCTCTAAGAGGAAGTCGACCAAAGGCTTGTTCTATAGATATTTGGAATTCATTATTTTGCATGAATTCTTAGTATTATTTATCTGATCCCAGCCCACCTTGGCCATCAAGGCCTTGTTAGTGTTGACCATATTCTTGATCCCAAGGCCACCATAATGTTTGGGCTAGCAGACTGTTTCCCATTTGACTAGAGAAAAAATATTCTTATCCTTAGTCCCAGACCAGAGGAAGTTCCTTTGGATTTTTTCAAGTTTATCAGCAATGTACCTAGGTATCTTAAAAATAGAGAGGAAGTAAATTGGTATTCCTTGAAGAGCAGCAGTGAGTAGTTGGAGCTTACCAGTATGGCTTAGAATGGATTCTTTCCACCCAACAAGTTTATTTTGAATCCTTTCAAGTACCGAATTCCAAAAGTCAAGGGTGACCTCCTTAATAGTGAGAGGGAGTCTGAGGTAAACTGAGGGGAGAGACCCACTTAAACAGCCCAAAACCGTAGTCACCTTGGCTTGCAAGTTAGGTGTGTTGTTAAAGAAATAAATCATGCTTTTAGTGTAGTTGATGCTTTGACCAGAGAAGGCAGCATAATTGTTAAGGTAGGTTTTCCATTTCCTAGCTTCCACCACAGAGGTTTTCCCAAAGAGAAAAGTCTCATCCATAAATTGTTGCACCACAATCGGGTCCAAGAAAGAAGCCGCTTTGATTCCCCTAATAGATCCCTCCAACAATAGACTAGCAAAGTTCCTACTCAACACATCACCTATTATCATAAAGAGGTAGGGAGATAGGGGTTCACCTTTCTTGATCCCTCTACTAGCAGAGAAAATCCAAAGGGGGTCTCATTAACCAGAATAGAATACTTTATAGTATTAACACACTCCATTAAGAGTTTAACAACCGAATGGTTGAAACCAAACTTGGATAGAACCTTAGGGATGAAATCCCATATAAATTTATCATAGGCTTTAGAAATGTATAATTTGAGAGTCATCCCCACATAATTACATCTATCCATAGACTGGAGAAGCTCATGAGTGGTTAGAGTAGCATCAAGAATATGGCACCCATGGACAAAACCTTTTTGGGTTGGACTAATGATTTTATCAAGAAGGGGCTTGATACGATTCACTAGGATCTTGGATAGTATTTTTTAAAAGGTGTTGCACAGGATAATAGGCCAGAAATCAGTCATGGATTGAGGATCACCAATCTTAGGAATTAGAGCAATGAAGGTGTGGTTCAGTTGTTTAAGGATTTTACCAATTTTGAAGAAATCATGAGCAGCTAGCACAAGGTCCCCACCCATAATTTCCCAAAAAATATGAAAGAAAGAAGGGGGAAAACCATCTGGGACCAGGGCTTTGAAATCCCCCATATTAAAGGTAGCCATTCAAACCTCTTCTGGGGAAACAGCAATGAGAATCCCCAAATTATCTTCCTGGGAGATGATGGTCGGAAGCTGGTTAAGCAAAAAGTTGTCTAAAGTCGAGTTGGGTGCCTCAATCGAAGCCGAGTAAGCCTCCTGAAAGTAATTAGCAGCTAGAAGTTCGATATGGGAAAGAGTCTATATCACCACGCCAGTAGTATTAGTTAGTTTAGAAATTCGATTTCTTTTCCTATGCTTGATGGTAGACACATGAAAGAAGGAGGTGTTCCTGTCACCCTCTTTCAGCCATTGGACTCTGGATTTTTGCTTCCAAAAAAATTCCTCATTTTTGAGGATTCGCTCCCATTCCTTCCTGGTTTCCATTTCCTTGTTGTGAGTCTACTGACTATCATCCCCTTCCTCCATTTTCTTTTGTAAAGTTCTCAATTCCACCTCTAAATTTTATTTTTTTTGAAACACATCGCCAAACACACTCTTGTTCCATCCTTTTACCATGTTTTTAATATGTTTGAGTTTGAAAAAAATCTTGAACATCGGGGAGCCACGAACAGGGATGTTCCACTATTCTGCAATTTTATTTTTGAAGTTAGGGTGGTAATTCCACATAATCTCAAAATGGAATGGAATAGGGCCCACAACAAGCTGAACATTTGAGGTCAGCAAGAGAGGATTGTGGTCAAACACCATTCTGGGCAGGGTTTTTAGATTGGCATTTAAAATGTTAGTCCAATGGGGGAGTAGAGAAACTGATCCAGTGAGACCTGAATCAAATTTCCACTAGAGCGTTTGTTATACCAAGTAAAATTTTGGCTCGTAAGATCAATATCTATCAACCCCAAAGATTTCAAAAAAAAATCCAAGTTAGACATGCTGTCGGAGTAATCCATCAAGCCACCGCTTTTCTCCGAAGGGTAGAGGGGAGAGTTGAAGTCCCTGGCTACCAACCAATGGGTTCCCCTATTATAATTAATTTAATAGCAAGATCCTACCATAGGGTGCTCCTCGCATTCCTCTGGTTAGGAGCATAAATATTGATTATAGACCAAGAGTCACCCAAGTAAGAAAAGGAGGCCCCCACATAGTTTTTATAGTGAAAAAGTTCTTAACCCAAAAATCTAGAGGGTTCCAAAGCACATCTAGACCGCCTGAAGATCCATTAGCATCACTATAGAAGTAGGAATTATTTGGCCAAATAAATTTAGAAATCCTCTCAAAATTTGTCTTATTCATTTTGGTTTCTTGTAGTAGGCACACATCAATCTTATGTTCCAGGACATAGTTTTTCAAAGCAAGTTGTTTGTGGGAGCTATTAAGCCCATGAAAATTCCATGACATAACTTTCATTTTCGACCTTTCTTAGAGGACATGTCCAATGTCCTTTATTTACCCAAGGAAATCTCAATTGTGGTTTCTCTCATCCTAGTGTGTCTCTGGTAGGGTCTTCCTGGTTTAGAATCTCCTCCCATATCTGCCTTATTTTTCCTCCCTTTTTTATTTGGAGTTGTCCAGATCTATTCTTCTATATTTTTCTCAAGCTTCAAGCCCTCTGTATTCTCTATAGATTCATCAACATCTCCAATACTCTCTTCTTCCAACATCTCACCTTCCTCACCCATTATTTTGCATGTCCCCGTAGAGCCCGCAACAATCAAAGGATCAGCAGCCAATGAACCAAGGCCTGGGGCCATCTAGACATCCTAAGGTTTGATAGCAATCTCATTTAAAGATAGAGTCACTAGACTTACACTAGATTTGACCTAACCAAATGGTGGGTCACCATAAGTAGGTGAAGCAACCGGAGGTTTGACCAAAGTGACCTCCTTCGAAGGTGAACCATTCTCCATAGGAGGTCAAGGATTCTTCAAGGTATTATCCACCTTAGGCTCCTTGTTGTAAGAATATTTGTAGTCACAAATAACGTGGCCATCTTTAGCACACTTCTGATAGTAGACAACAACATTTTCATCACACTAGTTGGGTCCAGTTTCCAAACTTGGAGCACAGCTTAACTATGTTAGGAAGAGTTTTATCAACACAGGTTTTAACACAAAATATTGCAAACACTAACCTAGATTTTGATTTGGTGATGGAATCAGTGGTGACAAACTGACCCAAACAATCCCCAATACATTTGAAAATGGCTTCATCCCAATACTCTAGAGGTAAGCTAGGCAACCGAAGCCATATTGGAGCCGACTTGTTTAGGTCCACAATAGGGTCAAACCCTAGCTTCCAATGACACAAAGATAGGTTGTGTTTCCCATACACCCAAGGTCTCATGGAAAGAGTCACCACAATGTCCTCCATAGTTATAAACCTAAAAAGGAAGAGACCACCAGTCATAGCACAAATCTCCACACTCCCCTTGAGATGCCATTTCACAGCAGCCCACTTCTGAACCATATCCACAGTTGGACGGAAGGAAATAAATCGACCCACACTCACGTTCTCCATAGAGGAGACGATCCTATCACAAACCGAATCAGGAATGGAAAAGTCCATCCCATAAGCAATGACATCCTCAGAAAAAGGAGGAGCCAGAGAAAAAATTTGTTTGCCATTGGTCACCACATCCTTCCAGCCAATTTCCAGAAGTATCTCCACCGCCGACACAAAAATAGTAGATATGACCAGAATCTCAAAGGTATTTGAAAGACCCATGGGTGAAAGCTCTGTCCCAGCAGGAGTGAACCCCGAGGGACATGGGACCGCAAGTGAGCCTCCTGAGGGACATGGGACCTCATGTGATAAGAGGATGCTCAGGTCAGGAGGGGATAGAGGGGGACCATGAGGTACCCCCAGAGAAAAATCCACCATGCACACAGGAAGTTGAAATGCAGGTGGAGGAGAGGGAAGCGGGAAAATTTATTTGACAATGCTAGATCTCTTTATACAAGTTAACATATCTCTCAAGCCATTTAGTAGTGATTAATTTGATATGTTAGATGAATCCCTTGAGGATTTCATCTCACAAGAATCATCATAATTAAAGATATTTAGATTTGGGCCTTGGTTGTTGGCACTATAGGCAAGATTCCCCACTAGTTCACTAAGGAGCCTCCCCTTAACACCAAGGTAAATAAACTCCATTTTTGATGCGGTAGAGAAAAACCCCACAAGATTTGAACCTTAGTTGTTGGATCTATAGGAAAGAAGCCCGACCATTTCACCAAATGGTCGCCCCCTTTCAAAAAATATATTAAGGTTTGGGCCTTGGTTGTTGGCACTATAGGCAAGAAGCCCCACTAGTTCACCAAGGAGCCTCCCCTTAACACCAGGGTAAATAAACTCCATTGTTGACGTGGTAGAGAACAACCCCACTAGGTTTGAAACTTGGTTGTTGAGTCTACAGGTAAGAAGCCCCACCATTTCACCAAAGGTTCATCCCCTTTTTTAAAGATATTAAGGTTTGGGCCTTGGTTGTTGGCACTACATGAAAGAAGCCCCACCAGTTCATTGAGGAGCCTCCCCTTAACACCAGGGTAAATAAACTCCATTGTTGAAATAGTAGAGAACAACCTCGAAAGGTTTGAACCTTGGTTTTTGGCTCTATAGGAAATAAGCCCCACCATTTCATCAAAGGGTCACACCCTTTTTTAAAAGATATTAAGATTTGGGCCTTGGTTGTTGGCACTACAGGCAAGAAGTCCCACCAGTTCACCAAGGAGCCTCCCCTTAACACCAGGGTAAATAAAGTCCATTGTTGATGCCATAGAGAATAACCTTGTGAGGTTTGAACCTTGGTTGTTGGCTCTATAGGCAAGAATTCCCACTATTTCATCGAAGGTTCACCCCTTTTTTATTAAGATATTAAGGTTTGAGCCTTGGTTGTTGGCACTACAGGCAAGAAGCCCCACCAGTTCACCAAGAAGCCTCCCCCTAACACCAGGGTAAATAAACTGCATTGTTGACATGGTAGAGAACAACCCCGCAAGGTTTGAACCTTGGTTGTTGTCTCTACAGGCAAGAAGCCTCGCCATTTCACCAAAGGGTCGCCCCCTTCGAGCAATGTTATTATCATTTGATGAATGTGTTTATATTTTGATTTTTTATTTGTTCAATAGAGATGATAAATGATGTTTAATTTAATATTATGGGTTGGTTTATCTTTGCGTTGACCTTGTGCTTGTGTCACAGGAACTCTTGTTTTGATGCTTGTTTCTTGGTCTTATGTTTCAGATATATGGATATATATTTTAGTAACTTCCAGAGGCTAGGGGGGGGGAATTGTTTGTTTGGGAACTCTATTGGTTTTGTGCATCGGTTGACTTATGTTGTTTTGTTGGCGGGTAGTACCTCATTTGTAATTGGTTTAGTGATATGATATGTTTTTGTGATATGATTCATGCATCGCATGTTGTGTGTGTTGTATACTTTGATTTTATGTGATTTGAGGTACACCTCTTGCTTTATTTTGGTTTGGGTGATCGTAGGAAGAGTGGCTGTCAGGATAACCCATATAATAATTTCCTAAACAAGTGATAATCTAATTAATTAACTAGTGGGCATGGGTAGTTAAACACTAAACAAGATTAATTATGTGTCTCACCCATGTCGTTAGTGCTTCCTTAGGCTAAGGATGGGATGAGAAGAAATGGTTGGTAAAATCATTGCCTTGTCCTCACGAAAGGTAAGTGATTTCGCATGAGTCACCCTATGGAGCAGTGCCTTGAGATAGGTAGTCAAGATAACCATAGATGGAGGTGGCACCTTGTGATAGATTATCTAGATAATCCATGTAAGACCATGTGATGACACTCTCCTATCGTACCCATTTATCTTCCCTTGTTTTGGTGTCCTCTGGGAGTGTTGTTGCTTTCATTTAATGTTGTTATGTGTTGGGTTTTGTTAGCCTTGTTTGTTTGACCTTTTTTGGATGTGGTTCCTTTCTTGTCATCTCCTAGCATGGGGGTGGTCCTTTGAGTCCACAAGGTCGGGTGGAACGTGCTACGCACCCCATTGGGTTCCCAATTTGTGTTTATGAAGCAAGGAGTGGAAGTGGATGTAGATATTCCAGGGCTTCACTTGATTGAAGACCATTCCATGTTTCATACCTTATTCTTCATTGATGAATTACTCCTATACTTGATGTACTCTTCTCATTGATATAAGGGAAGCATTATGTAATATACTATTGTATCTTTGAAGTGTTGCATCTATGGAAATATGCTCCATAATTATAATACTAAACTATGATTTTACTATGTAATAAAATGATGTATGTACTCTTGTCATCTCTATGGGTTATGGATGGTTGTATGTTATCTTGTGAATGTATGCTTCTTGTTTATGGTGAAGATGACACAAACAATGTTAAAACAAAATATTTCTACTCTATTTCTCCTGAAAAAGAAAGACAACATATAGTAGCCTAACTCCCAAGGTCCTGGTAGTTGGTTCTCAACTGTCTGGTGTCACTCAATCGGTTCATGCAACTATAATATTCAAGGGGCCTATGCTAGTAACAAAAGGTTCAAGCAATGACTCATTTTTACTGACTACTTTAGTAGATCAATGGGGTTTTCAAATAAAAGAAAAAGATAGGACAAAGGGGTAAAACAATAAGTATGAATTGAATTTATCTAGTATCTGGACATATACCTTCAACAATGAATGTTTCCTAACATATCATAAAACCATAAGATGATATAGTCTAGAGCATAATCTATACCACTACATACATGTTAGGTGCTTAATTAACTTTGCAATTACTCTTCACAAATATTTCAAGGGTTTCAAAACAACACACACTCATTCATCATCAAAATTATAAATCAACAGACTTTTTAATAACTTCAACTCAATGACAATCTAATAAGATGATCCTTAAATCTGATTCCTTCAAATGACTTTCATCATTCAAGAAACTCTTATGTTCAGCACAATCACTGCATACAGATAGATCATAACTTATCAACCTTATCAAACAAACAATTTAATTCCAAACACCATATTTTGAGTAAACCTGTAATTCTATTAACTATAAAAGATTAAGTACACTGTATCTTTGTAAAACCACTACAAAATTCTATTTCCTAGCATTAGGTAAGCCAATCCAATTCTCAATTAGCCGACCTTTACAATATGATACCCATCTGGTATTTATAGATATACAAAAAGTTTGAACCTCACTTCTATTTTAGGCTTTCCACCTTTTTAGGAATTTAGACTCTCTTGGAAACTCAGATCAATTTGATCTTGAGTTCTTACATTAGACTTTCAGTCTTTAACTAAAAATAGAAGATAGAAGAAAAGAAAAGAAGTCATGTGCCCCACAAAATTTTTACTGTTGTATGCATGCAACATGCAAAGAAGGAGAACATCATGCATGTAAGGATTCATGCATGCAAAGTTGGATCTGCTAGGAACTCATCATAGCTGGTGAAGACTTGCTGTAAAGTATCCATCTCTGGCCCATCAATCCAATCATCTTCAAATTTAATCCGATCCAGCTCAGCTGCAACAAAATCCTTCATACTTTTCACCTTTATTAACTCTCTCCCAGCAGCTTTTATCTCCTCTTTGGCCTCTACTAGTCGATCTAACATCAACTCTCTGCCATCATCTCCCTTTTGCATAAGTCCTTGGAATCTTTCATCCCACTTTTCCTTTATTTGATTAAAAGGCATGCCCTCTTTTGTAAATGCATTTATATCTACAATAATGGCAATAGATGCTTCTAATTCTTCCAATTGCTCAGTTAAATTATTTACAGTCTCTTGAATCTCATTCTTATGCTCACACAAAAAGTCAGTCCTAAACCAAAGTATATGAGAAGTTTTCTCTACAAAATCCTTGTTGTCTTCCTCAAGTATACACTGTTCCAGAAGAGTTGTTAGAGGAAATTCACTCACCTTTTCTAACTTCTGATTGTATTCTTTGTATTCCTCTTCTTGCTTTTCTGATGCCTCAATGTATTGATACATCTCTTTAATCAACCCTTCAGTATCCTTGTAGGCTTCAAATCCTTTCACTAAAACCTCCCCTACCTCTTGGTTCAATTTATCTATCCACCTGTCTACCATCTCCGCCTTTCCTCTAACCTATACCAAATCATCAACCTCCTTTTTGCTTAGCAAAATAGGAGTCTCAATGGCTGCTACTTTTTGTGACCTTGGAGAGGAGACACTCTTCAAGAATGAATGCAACTGATCCAATTGAGCTTTAAGCTCATCCTTCTTTTGCTTGTCCTTAATCATTCTTGACTTAGTCGTTGAAGCCACCACATCAATCATATTCATTTGCTGATTTCTAGTGGGTCTTCCCAAATTGACCATACTCAACTGATAATCTATTAACTGCATATCCCCTACCTCCTTTTCTATCATCGGCATGGCACATTCAACAACAATTTCTCCTTTGTCTGTGAGTCGGGTAGAATGTAGAATTTTAGCCTTCTTTTTAGGCCTCTCCTACTGAATTCCCTTCATCATATCCTCCCAATTGAGAGGTTGTGAAGGTATTACTGCTCTCTTCTGTAGGTCTAATTTTAGCCATGTAGGTGCACTTGGAGTAGTAGTCATCGTAGAGGAAGAGGGAGCAATAACTATAGAAGGTGGATGCATACTTCCTTGAGATTGGGATTCAACCCCTACTTTCTCTTGTTGTTCTTGTAGTATATGCATTTGCACCAGTCTTTCAGCCTCTTCTCTATCCTTTTGTTCTTGCATTTTCTTGTCTTCTTCTTCTTTTCTCAATCTCTCTTCTTCCAACAAATCCTTCTCCATTTTTCCCTTCTCTAACCTTTCCTTTTCTAATTCTTCCCTCTCTATTCTTGCTCTTTCTAATTTCTCTTTTTCTAAGGCCTCTCTTTCTAGAGCCTCCCTTTCCAACTTCTCTTTTTCTAAGGCCTCTAGCTTTTCCCTTTCTAACCGTTCTGCCTCCAAAGCTTTAAGTTTTTCAACTTCTGCTTCTTCTTCCTGTTGCTTCCTAATTAGCTCTTCGGCCTCTTTTTCCTTCCTTATCTTTTCTGATTCTTCCTCTTTTTGTTGAGCTTCTTCTGCTTGTTTTAGCCTAGCAACCATAATTTCCTTTTCCCTTCGGTTTCTTGCTTTCTCCTCCTCAAGATCATGGATCTTTTGTATCAGCTCTAACTTGTCATTTTCTATTTTAACTTTAAGCTCATGTTCCTACTGCCTCCTTTGCTTCTCTACTTCATCATCTATTGCCTTAACTTCAACTTGTTTTGACTTCAATTATTGCTGGTGAAATAGAGCATTAGCTTGTACCTTTATCTCCATTTCCTTTTGTCTATCTGTTGCAGCCCTTGCATCAGACTTCCTTTTCTCCTCTTCAAACATTTTCCATCGCTCTTCTTGTGTTAGAATCTGCTCAATAGTCCCCTCTAAAGGCATGTTTTCTTGCAAATCCTTTTCTGACAGAGTTTCATCTAAATTTGTCTCAACTTCTACAAATTCTTCTTCCACTTCTTTTCCTTTAGCAACTTCAGCCATGGTATGAAGAGTGTTGGTATGTGGTGACTGATCATTCAATATTGTACACTCTTCATGTAACCTTGAGACAAATTTTTGTCCTGCTTTTTAAAATAAAAAAGGAAAAATCATAAAAAGGGAAAAAACCCGATTTTGTATAACCCTAATTTATAAAGGGTTTGGGATAGAGTTACAGTATCATAAGAAACAGGCGATTATTCGTGATATTGTAATAGGGTTTTGCACTGGTTAATAATATCATTGGATGGCTGTGGTTTGGTGGATGTAGCCCACATTGGGTGAACCACGTTAAATTCTCTGTGTTAGTTTTATGTGTGTTTTATTTCTAGTTTATTTGATAAAATCTGCATTTAGCTTTTAGATATCTACCTTTGAAAACCTAACAAAGAGCTCCTTCTTGAACCTCTTTACTTTTCTTTCTTGTGAGTGGGGCTTGGGAAGATGATTCACCTAAAGTAGGTGTTGAACTAGTAGATCCCACTAGAGCATCTCCTTCTTGAACTTCCTCTCCCTCATCCCCCACCTCAAGTTCTATTTCTTCAATGTCCAAAGGAAGAAATTCTAATGGCTCTTTGGGAGGTGTCTTTCTCTTAATTCTCTTGTATCCTTTACCCTTTTTAAGAACTGGGCCTTGAGAAGCTTGAGTTCTTAGCACTAACCATTGCACACTTCTATCCAACACTATCCTTCCAATCTTCTTGATATCAACTGTTTCTTCAGCATCCCAATCAATTGGATCCAGGTTCTTGGTGCCAATATTTAATGCTTCATAGGATGAATCCAACACCATTCCATCATCCACCAAGGTGTTAGGAATGTTTTCTTTAATACCAAGCTCTGACATGAGTGAGACCGATAATATTTCATAATTCTTCTTTCTCAAGTCATACTCATCTTGCCTATCACACCAAAAGTCTTCTAACAAATTAAAATGTCTTGTGAACACCGAAGGTAATAAAGCATACATCTTCTTCTTTGGATCAAAATACTTACGAGCTGTATACAATCCCAATTTCAATTGTATCAACTCATTACAGATCACCTTTGCTCCATTCAAGTGTTGACAACTATATTCACTCAATTTCATGGGAAATTTATGGCATCCAGTTTTATGCTTAATCCTGAACCGAGCATTAACTCCAATGGCTTGATATACAAATTCCATTAGCACCATCCTGTTACTGCAGCACCTTGGAAGTAAATGTGGGTGGCCTTCAAAACCAAATAACCTGAAGTATGTAAATTTAGGGTATTGGATATACCAACTTCCCCATTCAGCAATGAATGCCATAGCTTCTTGACTTAACCTGTATCATGCATCTCCATTCAATTGATTGATGACCACATATAAAAATGCATCATTGGCTCTTCTAAAATGAGTCTCAGCAACCTAAAGAGATAATTGATCATAATGATCCCATACCTTCTTTTGTCCATCCAAGGCTCCCATTACACCCACTCTATTCAAACCTAGGAAAACACCCACTCTTGTAGCTGCATAAACAATGTAACAAGTCATGAAGAAACACTTGGTTTCTCTAATCCTGGTTAACTGATCATGTATGGCATCAGAAACAATCATTGTCCAATCAAACTATTGTTCTCCTTTCAAAATAGTCTGAATAAAAAGAAACATCCACTCCTTGAAGAAAAATGCATCTCTCTTTCCAAACACCCTAGACAACATCACAATCAACCTTGCTATCTCCTCATAGAAATATGCCCTCTTTGGCTGATCTGCAAGTTTACTTAGAGATTTCTTTTCCGTCCTCAACCACTTCTTGTTCAAGTGAGATTTATTCATTCCCTTATGTTTACTATATTGCTCCAAGGCCTCTGCCTCATTTAATTGCACCAAGCTCTTTAGATCTGGAACATCAAATATAGTTTTAAATGCTTGAGGAGTGAGATTAATAATCACATTGTGTTGTGAATCCATGCATAATCTTGTAGCAGGATTGTAAGCACTAGCTACTATCATGATTAACTCCGAGCACTGGACAGATATAGGAAATAAGGTGATATGAGCTAACCCAAAGCTGACAATTCTTTCTGTAGTCAATGTAATATCCTTGTCAAACGCTTCTGAATACCATTCCTCAAAATTGTATTGACCTAAATTGGTGTTAGTGATATAAGACCAATCTGATTCCACCTTGCTCATCTTCACAAATGGACTCCTGTGATTATACCTTAATGTATAAGGTAGTTGTTCTGGCTTTAACTTCTTTGGTTTTGATGCTACTTTTGATGTTTCTACAGGTTGATTTCTTAGAGCAGCTTCCCCTGATATTCCTGACATCTTTCAACTTTCTTGCAAGCAAAACCTTTAATTAGATCTTTAGATATTATCATAAAACATAATTTAAAACCATACCTTTCATATATGCACCTGAGGCAGAACCACAACCTAAAACAATCTCTTTTCTCAACACTGCCGGACTCAGAGCAAAAACCGATATAGAAACTTCACTAACAATGAACAGGCTCGGAGTCAGAGTCGGGGAGGTTATCGGAACCAAGATCGGAATGAAAAATAGCTTTGGTTTTCTTCGAATTTTTCATTTTTTCATATTCTATTTCCATTCTGCCTCTGCCTCTGATTTGGTCATCGTTACTTTGAAGAAAGACTTTCCCATTATGCGCAGAGCTGGAAACAGGATGAAACATGGGATCGATACCTTTTGCAAAACAGAACTTTCAAGTCCAAGATCGATTCTGATCCTGTCTCTGCCTAGGTTGACCATGATTTCCAAAGAAGACTTCTTGCTATACACGGAGCTGGAAATGAGATGAGAATGGAATCGATAACTTTTGTAAAATGAAATTCTTAAGTTCAAGATCGATTATGATCCTGTCTCTGCCTAGGTTGAACATGACATCATCAAGGATTTTGTTTTAACATATAATTTCATGATGAAAACCGAGGTCGCTTTAAAAACAAAAAGGGGCTTTAAAAACACTACATTCATATGACCATGGGGAACGACTGAATCCTAAGATATCATTTTTTTAAAATCATTTAAAGTGATTACAGAGACCAATGAAACCCTAATCTAACAAACCTAATAAAAAACTAGGGCACAGATTTTAAACCTGGCCATTTTTACCAGACCAAACGCGACAAAACCCTAAGTAAAAAAAAAGATGAATCAATTTACCCTAACTCCCTGTAAATCTCTAATCTACCTCACTGTAACTTCTAATCTAACTAATCACCATTTAAAACCTAAACCTAATCTAACTCACTGCAAAATCCAAAACAGCACGACACAATCACGATTAGAACGTGAAAGCGACGGTGCCCTAAAAATAGAAAGAACTGACAATAAAAACAAACAGAAACAAAGAAACAACCCAACCAACAATACAAAAGACCAATTCAAACCAGCATGCCAAGAATCATGAACGTTTAAAATGAAACGATAACAACAACGTGATTCAAAGTACGGGCAAACATATATACAAAACACGCAACAGTAAATGAAATGAAGAACAACAATAAGAAAACCTACCTCGAAACACAACCACGTAGCTAACCTTCTGAACTAATCCGTTCACAACAATCCTCTACTCTTTCAATCTTTTCACTCAAATGAACTCTATCATTGCTCTTTCGTGCTCTTCAATCTTCTAATAATGATAATAATGACTGGTTTAACCCTTATATGAAGATAAACTTGAAGATTTCTACCTACACAACCAACTATCATTAATGCATTAACATGCAGTTAAGGCAGAGTCAGAACTGAAAGTGAACCAACACTTCACAACAGTGCGACTTTAGTCAAAAAGTCAACGATCCAGGCAACTGACAGGCGCAGAACTAAAATAGAAACTGATTCGAAACTTTCTAAGAAATTTCCAAACTTTGTTCCAATTCCGGTTCGGGGTCCGCCAACTAAACATAACACAAAAACAAAGACAAAAATTAAAACAAAGATCGACATAACAAAACTAAACAAAAAGACAAAGACCAAAACCAAAAGTCAAAATAGCGGAGGTGGGGGCGGAGTTAATTATGATTTTGCAATCTTTGGTAAAGACTAAGTTAACCCCCACTCTGACTCCGAGTCCGCTAAATACAAAACAAAAAGACATAAAGAAAAGATCCGGGATGGAAACCAAAACAGGTTTCAAAAGAACTTTCTGATTCTGATTCAGTTCCAGTTTCGATTCCGACAGAGAAACTAAAGAAAAACAAAGTATTGGCAAAACTAGACTCCAAACTTTGTTTCAAAAACAACTAAGTACAAAAATAACAAAGGGGGACCCATTTTGACCAAGGCAAAAGATGGGGTGGTTACGCAAGGCATAACACTTCTATTGTTTATTTACTTGGCATTTATTTTATAACAATTTTATTGGTTGGGAACATTTACAAGTAATGCAACCATGTAACCCTATGGTACTAGTGAGGTGTCATTATATAATGTTGTATGGTTAATTAGGTTAATGGTTAGTGCATAGATGTTATCTTTTTAAAAAAAAATTGTTTCATCTTTGGTTAGTTGGTAGTTCTCATGTGGGGTTTGCATGGTGGGGCATTACAAGGAGAGGTTCCTCTTCACACTACAAGTTGTTAGGCCTAAGGAATTCTACCCCTACAACTAGAATTGGAGGGGTTTTTTGAAGATAAAATACAAGGTGTAGAAGGATGATTTCACTTTCTTCATGATCTATAAATCTAGGAGATGACCATGCAAATTGATAATATTTTTTAAAATAATAGAATGGTATTTTTCCAATTTGTTATCACTTTGTGCCTCCATTTTATTTCCCATCAATAATGAATCTGAGAAATCTTAATGGATTTATCATGCTCAAATATGCCTCTGGTAGTTGTAGTCTCCCTTTCCCATACTTTAGTTAAATAACCATTTGAAAAATCCCAAAAGGGACTAAGGTCCTGAATTCCTTTCAGAAATTTTGGTCCTTTCGAGGTTTTGGGTTCCCTTTTGACATTTGTAAAAAGTCCAAATGTTCAATTTCCTTCCATGTTCCCCCTTCCCCTTTTCTTCCCTTTGGTTTCATCAGGACTCCAAGTTCCCTTTAGACATTTTGGTCTTTTTAGGGTTTTGGGTTCCTTTTGGGCAAAGTCCAAATGTCTAAGTTCCTTCCTTGTTCCCCCTTCCCCTCTTCTTTCCTTTGGTTTTTTTGAGACTCCAAGTTCCCTTTGCAAATTTTTATCCTTTCAAGGTTTCGGGTCCCCTTTGGATATTTGGACAAAGTCCAAATGTCCAAGTTTCTTCCTTGTTCCCCTTCCCCTTTTCTTCCCTTTGGTTTTATCAAGACTTTGGGTTCCATTTGAAAATTTTAGTCCTTTTGGAGTTTTGGGTTCTCTTTGAACAAGTTCATTCCCTATTCTCTCTTCCTCTTTTCTTCCCTTTGGTTCTGTCGAGACTCTGGGTTCCCTTTGGACATTTTGGTCCTTTCAAAGTTTCGAGCTCCCTTTGGAAAATTCAAAAAATTCCAAATTTCTAAGTTTCTTCCCCTTTTATTCCCTTTAGTTATGTTGGGACTTCGAGTTCACTTTGGACATTTTGGTCCTTTCAGGGTTTTGGGTTTCCTTCCTTCCCCATTCCCCATTCCCCTATTCTTCCCTTTGGTTCCATTAGGATTTTGGGTTCCCTTTGGACATTTAGACAAAATAAAAATTTCCAATTTCCTTTTTGTTTCTTCATTCCCCTTTTCTTCCCTTTGGTTTCATCGAAACTTCAAATCTCGTAGGGATTTTTGGACAAAGCCTATCAAATTTTCACATTTCAACCCAAAATTGTCATTAATATTGTAGCAAATTCCTCAATTACCAAATCTGATTCATGGAGCTACAGGAAATATTTTTAATTTATTTTTTTATCGACTCCAAGTGGAAAAATGAATCCCATGCTTTATTTATTGTTTGCAGACTACTTTTATGTCAAAGGGCCATCCCTAGCCATGATTTTTTAGCAGATTATGTGGGGTTTTCTACTATCTATCCATAGATTCATCAATTTGGAAGCACATAATGGATGTCAGGATCTTTTTTGTAGGCTTATTAATACTTTATGCAATCATAGGTAGGAAGAAACATCTTTAATCTTGGTGCACCACCATATTTTTAACTTTCAGTATTCACTCCTCCCTTTTCCTTTTATAGGTTGATAGATAAGGATTAATGTAGACCTATCTAGTGTTGGATTGGACCAATATTATTGCATCTAGTTTAGAAAGGAGGTTGGCCTTCTTTGGAGATCTGACCTCATTTGCAAGGTCCCACAACTTAAGTTTAGTTCCATTATGTCATTATGTTCCATAGGGTGGAATTTCATTTGACAACAAAGCCCCATAGTCATTGTGTTATAAATATATTTCACATCAAAAAATAATCTTATTTTCACATTGGAAAAGACCCCACTAATAGGAACAATTCCCTAAAATAAGGGCATGTTGGTGTTGGGAATTGTTGAAAGTGGAGGCTCAGATGTATTTGCAGCAAAGGAGATGTAACAAAGTCAAAAATCTCAAGAAATGGTACTTGATAAGAAGGTTGATACAACCTCAAAATAGGAGTAAAAGTATGAGAGATATTATAGGAAATTCATGCCTATAACTTGGTGGATGGCTTTTTCCACTCTTTTACAATCAAATTTTAAAATCTTTAATTTATTCTCATCATATGTGCCAAGCATGACAAGGGGCTCTAGATCTAACAATAGGTGAACATAAATCCTATTGTTGAACATTTTTACCTACATAATTTAGGATGAGATGTGGAGAATAACTTCAAATTTAAAGGAGAAAGATCAGAAGTATGGGAGGATGGTTTCATTAAAGCCTCTAATTCAAAAGGATTTTCTTTAAATTCTTGCACATCCCAAGAATTAATATCCTTGAAAAGTACATATAGATAAATGTCCATCTAGGAAAATATTTCAAGTGGTCTACAAGAGGAATTAATTTTGCATAATCCTTATTACAACTAGTACTAAATATTTAATGCAAGGGAAGAAGGCTGGTTGAAGTAAATGTGATTTGAATGCCTTGGCAGGCTCCAATAGTCATGTTTGAATATTTTTAACTTGTTGAGATCTTGTCCTATCTTCTAATGGTTAGTTTTTTATATCTAATTATATCCATTTCATGCCTTGAAAGTGCATGTTTTTTACACGAAATGTTGGGATATGTGGCAAGGTTTTTCTACCCTAAAGTTGGAGAGGGTCTAAAATGGAGACTCAAAAATCCAAGTAGATATGTTTAAGAGCACACTTCAATTATGTGATTAGATCTAAGAGGAGAGTTATTTGTTTTACTCTGAAGGTTTACCATGCCAAGGTGATCCATTTCCATATATTAATAGCAATGGTCAATTGTATTATTTGCAAGTTTGTTCACCATTAAATTTGCTTCCCTATAACAATGCATAGCTTCATGATTTTGGAGTTTCTATAAGATTTAACTGATCTACTAAAAAACATAGCCAAGTTTCCAATTGGTAGTGGATTTTTGGGAAAATATATTTATAATGAAAATCAATTCACCCTCAATTTTAAGATTAGAGATGTTTTTAATTGCAAGTTCAAATCCCAAGAGCAAAGCATTAGCTTCTACAACATTATTTTTTTACATCTGGAATTTTTTTTGAAGTAGCTAGTATAATTCAACCTAAATGATCCTTAAGAATCGCTCCAACACTTGATTTTCCTAGGTTTCCTCTTGAAGCCCAATCAAAATTTATTTTCAAAGGTGGAGCTTTTCACTTGATTGAATTTTTATTTGGTTTATAATTTTTCACTAAGTAGGGACCATCTTGAGGTTTTAAGCATTGCCAACTTTTTAATATAAAATTATTCCAACTTGAGAATTTTTTTGGATAAGAGAGCATTGAAGATGTAAGACATCATGTTTTCAAATATTTATATTTATATTTTTGTCAACACTTTGAGAAAGAGAAAAAAATTCAAGAGATGAAATTATTTCTTTCAAACCAAATTTTCCAAATGAGATTTGATAGGCTTATTTCCCAAAGTGTTTCATAGGTTGAGTATTTATATATTATAGGCCAACTTCAAAAATGTTGGAGAAGGAAGCTGTGAAGTCTCCCTACCCAATCGAGTTTCAACTGAATCCATTTCTAACATTTTTGGAAAAAAATCATTATAGAAGTGGGTGATTTGTGTCATCATAAGTTGTACCATATAGTACATAAGAGAATAAAGGATATATTCCAAATTTATCCAATCTCATTATTGAGGGTGGTGTTAGCACATCCAATTTTCTAAGAAATAACGAGTTATTGCTCCTCTTAAAAAGTAGAAAACTATTTCAATGTTCCTTAAAAGTCAGGTCTTGACCGTGTGGGATAGAAAAATAAATGTTGTTAACATGTTTCAACAAGGGGACTGGATTGTTAGATTTTTTGGAAATGACATTACTAAAATGTAATTGAAAATAATATATCTAGCATTTAAGAAATGAATCAAGTATTCAGATTTATCCACATTAAATTTATCAATTCTTATGCTCTCTCTCAAAGATTTCAAATTGATTTAAAAGAAAATTCAAAAGATTGAGGGTAACAAGAGAGAATTAAATGAATTCTAAATTAAACAGACAATGACAAGATCTATTCCATTAATTGATTTTGAATGATTAAATAAAATCTCACAAACTATTGTTAAAACAAATAGCCTTTCACACAATTTTTGTTAACAGAGATGCAATCTTCAAGGAAATATAACTAATCACAAGAATTTCATAATTCATCAAATCATAACATCATCAAACATGCAAAGATTTGAGACAAAATATTACTCAATTTCATAATAATATACAAGATCTCATTAATTTGTTCAATTTGGAAAAATATAACAATCATACCATCACCAATACACTAGATTGAGACACATGCAAAAAAAGCATAATCCTTTGATTCTATAGGAAGGGGAAAATTCATAAAATAATATGGCTAAGATCAAGTAGCAACCACTCTACCTAAAATCTAATCCAAGAACACCTAAATCCAAACCAATAAAGCACAAATGATAGAAGAAATCAAACAAACATGGAAGCATATAACAAACTCCCCTATCAAAGTTGATTATCTTCCTTGCTTCTCCTCCATTCTTCTCAAGTTGCAAGTTTTCCCTCAGCATTCGAAGTATTTGAATACTTGCAAATGACAATGACTGATAGCAAGAATTTTGGAGAAAGTGTGGTTGTAGTTAGCCTTTAAATCACAAGGATAGGTCTCTTTTATAGAAAACCAAATTTTAATGAAGGGCCAAGATTGAATGATGAAGATTAATGGATGAGATTGTTTTGAAAAGAAAGGAAATAGGGTTAGGGCAGAAATAAGGTTTAGTTAAGGATGGACGGTAGAGATTAAAAGGCAATAAAACCTTATCAAGGGTGGAGGATAGTTGAGATAAAAAAGAATATTGTTATGGAAAAAAGAGTAAATTAAATAATTATAAAACTATTTAATTTGAGAGGGAAAGCAAATGATTAAATAATAAAAGAAATTATTTAATTATAGAAGAGGAGGGAAAATTTTGAATTTTTAAATAATTGAAAACAATTATTTTATTAAAAAGTGGAGGAAAAAGATAAGTTACTAAATAATTAATGTAATTATTTAATAGTGGAGGGAAAAGTTGACTTTTTAAATAAAATAATTGGAAACAATTATCTTATTAAAAAGTGGAGGAAAAAGACAAGTTAGGGAAAAGCTAACTTTTTAAAATAATTGAAAAATAATTATTTCATTAAAAAGTGGACAAAAAAGACAAGTTACTAAATAATAAAAATAATTATTTAATAGTGGAGGGAAAAGCGAGAAATAATTAAATTTATTTAATTATGGAAGAAAGGGCTAATGAATAATTAAACAATCAATAATTATTATTTAATTATAGACAGAAAATAGGAACATGAATAATTAAATAAATAGGAATTTATTTAATTATAGGGAGAAAGGATTAATTAGTGACATAATTAAATAAATATAATTTATTTAATTAATCAAGGAGAAAATAAATTAATTAGATAATTAAAATTATTTAATTAATAGGAGAATATGATCCTAGGGGATAATCAAATGATTAAAATTATTCAATTATGTAGCCCAAAGAAGAATTAATGTGAAAAATAGCGTTCGCAAACTTAGGACATTTTTCAATGTCTACATTTTACCTCTCTTTGATATAACGTGAAGTCATCTAAATGTTCCATCAAAGAACAAATAGGAAAATTCAGCTCAGAATATGCCTCGATGAAGACAGGATAGACCTATGCCCCCTCAAAAAAAATTGCAAATTTTGAAAGATTTTCAAAAAAAGTGAAAAATTATTCTGGTAAGCAAATCTGATGGTGGATAATGGAAGTATTGATGAAAAGAAATGTTAGCAAGAGTAAAATGTTAGCATAAAGTTAGATGATTGAAGACGAATTGATATTCTTTCTTAATAGATGTCAACTTGCATGTTTATCATCATTGGGTGACAGAATTTTAGCAAATGGACAATAAACACCATGGTATGACATAGACCAAGGTGTTCAATGCTATCCCTTTGTGACAAACAGACACTCAACAGACAAGGAGTGTCCTGACTCATACTAAGGACAAATTTGTCCTAGAATTTTTGTCAAGATAAACCACATGCAGCAATCAAAAAGAAAAGAGGGCATGATCCATCATCAATCCTCTAAATCCTTCATGGGACATCCTCGAGGTGGCTAGTCATATGACCAAAGACAAATAAAAAAGATAAGACCAACTAGACCAAAAAATTCAACATCCATTTAGATCAGTTGCTAGAATTTATTTGCTAATAGGATTGATGTGATTGAGCGATCGATTGATTGACAAGATTGACAAGGTTGATTGATTGATTGTTCGATTAGATGTATACATTGACAAGATTGATTGTTTGACTGAATTGATTTATTGAACTGATTGACTAACTGATTGACCATGCTTGGTTTCAGGAAAGACATATCTTGTATAAGGAAAATTATAAAGTTGGAAAATGACCATGTCCAAATTTAGGAAGAACACATTCTAAATAAGACAAAATGATAAGATCATTGACCTGATAGGTATTGATGATTAAGCAATTGACTGGTTTGGATTAAAAACTAGTTGGATGATTGATTTATTGATTCATAATTTGGTTTAGATTTTTGCTTGTGTCTGAAGGTGTTGACCTTAGCAAGGAACGACTTATTTTAGAAAAATGATGATAGACTAAGATAGACCTGAAAAACCCTAAAGGATTAACCTAGTACCTCGGGGGCTCATCCAAAGATGGACTTGCCTACATTATACATGCAAAGACATCATGGTTTGACCAACTTTGACCAAGAGTGACTCATTATTATGATGTGAATCATGACTGATTTGACTTAACAAAACCCTAAGGTACTAACCTAGTGTCTCAGGGGCTCATCAAAAGATGGCATTGCCTACCTAGTAATGCGTAGAGACAACGTAGTTCAACTAGACTTGGACTAGCACAAACTCTGACTCTGACTCTATTTTTTGGATTTTTTGTTGTTTTAAGATTTTCATTTTTTTTTTTTTTTTTTTTTATGTTTTTAGATTTGTTTGGATTTTTCATTGTTTTATATTTTTTTTGGATTTTTGATATTTTATGATTTTTTTTGGATTTTTGATGTTTTATGATTTTTTTGTATTTTTGATGTTTTCAAAAGTTGATGCCATGTATAGGACCCCATAAAGACGTAGGTCAAGGAATTTCCCCCAGTCAGGTATAGGACCAACTTATTGTGTGCAAGGGGATTGATGGATGTAATGGATTTTGATGAAAGGTGAAGGATGATAAATGTCAATGGTTCTCAAGCCATGAGAAGGATGACAAAGTTTTATTATGATAAGAAAACGATGGGTGGATGGAGGTGAGAAACTAGATAGAATTATGGTAGATGATAAATCAAAGATCAACTACATATGGCGCCTATTTTCTCGGTTTTCACCATGGTACTTATCCAAAGCGCCACCGAAGTGGTTTTCACTATTGGACGAATTATTTCTCTTTACTATTTTTTTTATTTTTTCCTTTTTTTTTGTATTTTTGACTTTTTTAAAGGGATTCTCTAAAGAATAAGTGCAATACTTATGAAGGTTCATGTTGTTAATAGGTTTAGGTAATGGTTCACCTTCAGGAGTAGACAACTAATAAACACTGAACCCATATGTTGTTGTGATGATGTAGGGACCAAACCAATTGGGTTCAAACTTTCTAGGCTTTTCATGATCCATCTGATTCTTAGGATTCTCTTTAAAAACCAAGTCACCAATGTCAAAGTATTCATCTCAAACTTTCTTATTATAACTATGTTGAAGACAATTCTGATATGCATATAAATGGGTTAAGGCATTCTATCTTTTCTCATCCAATAACTCAAGCTCATACAAATGGGATATACGATACTCTTCTTCATCAATAAACTACTACATGGATACCCTCAAGTATGGTAGCTTTGGACCTAATGATGCGGTAATATGGGGTGGATCCTATGGGAGTAAAGATGCTAGTGTGATAGGCCCATAATGCAAGATTGTGTTGGGAATTCCAATCATAGCCAGCATCATTGATAGTATTCTTTAAGATTTTAAGTATGGTCTTATTAGATGCCTTATCTTGGCCATTACCTTGGGGGTAGTAGGGACTAGAAAAATGATGTTGGATATGAAAATTTTCATATAACTCACAAATATCTTGATTCTTGAATGGACAACCATTATCTATAATGATGGACTAGGGAACACCATACTAGTATATGATGTAGTTAAAAATGAACTTAGATATTTTCTTCCAGTAATGTAGGTCATTGGAATGGCTTTGATCCACTTAGTGAAATATTCAGTTACAACAAGGATAAACTTATGTCCATTAGTAGAAGTACGGTGAATATTTCCCACAAGGTCAAGTCCCCACTGAGATAATGGCCACGGGGATGTAAGTGGATGCAATTCCTAAATAGGCGCATGTACAATGTCTCCATATATTTGATATTGGTGACACTTCTTCACAAAGTAGTGGGAATCATGTTCCATTGTAGGCCAATAGTATCCCATTTGCATAAACTTCTTAGCTAGAGTAGGACCGGAAAAGTGAGCTCTACATATACTATTGTGTACCTCTTGTAAGTTTGTTTGTGCTTCATTGATTCAATACATCTGAGAAGGGTGCTATCTAGGCTATGGCGGTAAAGGGTATCACCAATGATATATTTGGAGGCTTGTCGAATAAAGGTTTTGCATTGGTTTGTAGAAAATTTAAAGGGGATAATCTGGTCATGAAGGTAATTATAGTAGTATTTATACCAAGGAGATTCAAGACCAGCAAGTTCACACACAAGTTCTAATTTGTGGACCTCAAATGCAAGGATCAATAGTTGTTCCACCAAGAACTCATACTGCCAGGCATTGTTATGAATATCCAAGAGAGATCCAATGGTTGACATTGCATCAGCTTCTTTGTTGTGAATCCTTGGAATTTTCTCAAAAGAAACATCATTAAAGTACAAATTAAAACTATCCACCATGCACTTGTAAGGGGTAAGCTTCTCATCCTTTGTATCATAATCATCATTCACTTGATGGATAACCAATTGGGAGTCACCATAAACTTGAAGATCCTTGATTTTCCACTTGATTTCCATGTGTAATCCTATCAACAATGCTTCATACTCAGCCATATTATTTGTGCATGGGAATTCTATTCTATATGACTTAAGAATGGAATCCCCTTGAGGTCTGATAAAAATAATTCCAGCCCCTGAACCATGATTTGTATAGGACCCATTGAAGTACAATTTCCATGTTGTCGGAGTTTCTATTATAAATATGGATTCATCAGGAAATTCAGACATAAGAGGATGATCTGATATCATTGGTGTGTCTACAAGTTGTTTAGCTATCACTTGTCCTTTAATTTCCTTACGATCAACATACTCTATGTCATATTTACTCAGAATCATAACCCACTTTTCTAGTCATCCTATCAAAGTTTCTTTGCTCAATAGATACTTCAGAGGATCAATCTTGGCTATCATTTTTATTTTGTGCTTCAAGATATAATGTCTCAAATTCTATGTGGTGAAAAAACCTACAAGGCATTCTCTTTCAATGGGACTGTAGTTAAGCACATATCCTACCAAAGTTTGGTTGATATAGTAAATAACTCTCTCTTTTCCATCATTGCCATTTTGTGCTAGTAATGCCCCTAGTGCAAATGTGGTGGTTGATATGTATAATATTAAGTGTCTTCCATCAATAGGTGGCATGAGGACTAGAGGGGTCAATAGATAATCTTTTATTTGATGAAATATCTCTTGACAATTTTTGGTCCATATAAAGGGAACTCCTTTGCATAAAAAATGTTGAAATGGGTGAATCGTATCTATTATTTGACCAATGAACCTTTGAATTGACTATAATATTCCTTGTAGAGTTCTCAACTAACTAATTTTGGTAGGTGGGGGCATATCTATGATTTCTTTTACCTTTGTAGGATCAACCTCAATTCCTTTATGAGAGACTATATATCCCAGTAGTTTTCCTGATTGGACCCCGAACACACACTTCTTTGGATTTAATCTGACCTTATATTCTTCTAGCCTTCTAAAAATCTCGTCTAACACTCCAAGATGACCATCTTTTATCAAATATTTTTTCAGTAAATCATCAACATAGTCTTCCATAAGTACATGCATATAGTCTTCCATAGTCTTCCATAAGTAAATCATCAACATAGTCTTCCATAAGTACATGCATATAATCATGAACAATGGTTGGCATAGCTCTCTGATATATTTCTCTGGCATTCTTGAGACCAAAAAGACATTACATTCCAATAAAAGGTACCCCAAGCACAAGTAAAGTTATTTTTTTGTTGATCTTCAGGGGAAATTCTAATCTGATTGTATCTTGAAAATCCATCCATAAGTGATAACATCTTGTATCTTGTTGTGAGGTCGACTATGATATCAATGTTAGGTAGTGGGAAATCATCTCTAGGACAAGCCTTATTTAGATCCCTAAAATCTGTGCATATTCGGATACCACCAGTTGGTTTAGTAATAGGAACAAGACTGGATATCCATTCTGAATAATCTATGGGAAAAATAAAATCAACATCTAGAAGCTTCTTTAACTCAACCTTTACCAACAGTGCAATCTATGGGTGCATTTTTCTCAACTTCTTCTTGACCATTTTAGCATTTGGAAGCAATGGTAAATGATGTAAAACAAGTTCAGGGTCCAACCCAAGCATATCAACATATTTCCATACAAAATTAACTTGTCTTTTCGAAAAGAATGTAGTAAACTCTGGTTTTTCCTTCAGTATTCAAAGATGTTGCAAACTGAATGATCCTAGGATTGTCCTTTGTCCCAAGATTTAATTCTTATGATTGTTCTACTAGAAATGGTTATATCTCTCAATCAATAGGGAGACTATCCAACCCTCCATCCTTAAGCACCTCAAAGAGATTTTCACCTTCATATACGTCCTTTATTTTTACTTTTTCATGGTCTAAAGACGCCTTTTGGTGTAGGGGCACCATGGAAATTTTGCCTAAATGTTTTCACTAGGTGTCTTGGTTTGTATTTTGTGTTTTTAAACACTCATTTTATGTAATAATGTTGAATATGGACCATATTTAATACATTTGAGTCACGTAGGGTGATTTAGTGGTGTTTTGTAAGTATTTTCAAAATGGTGTAAAAGTTGCTTTGCAACTAGACAAATTTTTGCTTTTTTGGGAGTATGAATAGTCATTTCTTTGAATGGAAGTTGTATACCATTGGAATCCAGTTAGAACATGTTTATATGGCCTCAAAAACTTTAAGGAAAGGTTTTTGAAACATTTGGAGGACAAAATAATGCAAAGGTACTCTATTTTTCTATGATTTTGTGTGTTTTTCTGTAGTTTTCAATTCTATACAGCCCCGTATAGTTGAGTTGTGGTCTGAGATTCATGTGGTAAGTTTTAGATACTCTAATTTAGTTTGGATGTGGTTTGATTGAATTTCATTGAAGAATGAGCTAGTTTGAGGAGTTTCTTTGAATATTGCTTATAAAACCCTCAATTTAAGGGTTTGTAGCAAAAATCATGCATACTAGCCTATTCCATCGTTGAATCTCAACCAAACTCAGTGGAATGGATGACTTCAGTTTTTTCAAGGTTTTTGGTGTTTTTTTAGAGCAGGGGATGGAGTTTGGAGTGTTTTTTCCATTCCCTAGCCTAACATCTTCATGTGTTAGGCTTTGTTAGGGAGAGATATTGTAGGACAAAAAAATTGTGATGAGTTTTGGTGGAACAAACTACATAATTGGACCCAATGTGACATGTGAAGACTATTGGTGTAGAGTTTGGGTGTCTGGTGTTTGTATTTCTTATAGGTGCTTTGTAAAAGAGCCCTAATTTGCCCTTGTTTCAGTGTAGTAGACCTATTTTGGAGAACTTGGTCCAAAACAACCCTAGTCACAGATGAGATATGTTTTGAGTGGGCCCAATGGGTGTCTAAAAAGGTATAGAGTTTAAATATTGATGACATTCTCTAAAATATATGCTAGAATAACTAGGTTTACAAACCTAGAAGTTAAAGACAAGTGAGTCTGTGAAATCCACCATAGTTGGAGTTAGAATCTCAAAGTGTTGAATTGTGGTGTTTGAGTCTATTCCACCCCTGCTCTGCATCATCTTTCATTTTCACCTGGAGACCTATTCTTTTTATTTATTTATTTATCATTTTTCTCTTTTATGAATAGACAGAGGAGAAAACTCTCCAAAATATTCTACATTATCAAACTCAATGATGAAGTCAACTTTATGATCTCCACTTAGTATTCCTTCATGAAGTTTCGTGAACTCAGAAATTGCTTTGTCATTCTTGAATGTGTCTAAACTCAATGGTCGTTGTTGGTCCTGTTCAACAAAAACAGCCTAAGCCTTGGCAATTTTCTTTTCCTTTGCGGCTACGCCTTAGTTTTGTATGCTCACTGTCCTCAGAGCTCACCACGTGGTTGCCTCTCGAGGATTTTTTCTTTGACTTCACTTCACTTTTCGGCAATCTCCGTCTGCATGCCACCTGGCTTGCGCTGGCTGCTTTTCCAAGTCGGGCCCGCCTCGTCCTTTACTTTTGCTCAGAGCTCTCCATGTGGATCTCTCTCACGGCTTTCAGCTGGGCATTCTTGCTGCTTTCTGTCGAGCTCCGTCTGGGTGACACGTGGAATTTATGTTCCTACGTCGATTACCTTGGAAATGACAACGGATCTTTTGTGCTTCCCGCTACCGCGTGTCCTCTCCTATTGTTGCATGGTTTTCTATTTCATATCGTGGCCTCGCTGGCATGTTGTTGATCGATGGATGTTTACTATGGCAGCTCGAGATAATTTGGGTTGAGGATCACCGCGCATGATCTGCTCTTTCATGATGCATTTTCAGGTGGTGGGATGGCCAATATATGGCACCTGGTTTTCTTTTATTAGGTTGTTGATTAAGTTTATAAAAAACTCTGAAGCACTAGGAAGTAAGCCTCGTGTAATAGTTGCTTTTAATTCAAAGACTTCGGACTATGCCAAATAGATTCGGCCTTTCTATTTTCAAGCATTGGTTGGAACTATTGACCTGTGCTGTTATCTTTATTTTGTATGAATGTTTGGTCTTCAGTTTTTGTAACCTCTTATAGCTGGAATGAATACAGATCATGTTTCTATTACTCTTTTATGTTAAAACAAAGTTATGCTTGATTACATTATACAAATTAGAGGGTATTTTTGCATGACAAGTGCTTTTGAGAAAATTATCTTAAATAACAGCAATTTAGTGATTTGGGCCTTTGCATTACGCACTATGCTCTGATGAAGTTGTCTAAAGATTTGGCGCATCGCCCGTAGTGTAAATTTTACATTCTCGCAATCTCCCTTACCTTTTACTTCACCCATTAAGAGAAGAGCGGGCTTCGATAAAATCCTAGAGGCTATTTAGCTAGTGCATAATGTCCCCCAATAGTTAAATTTCCCATAAGGCTGCCACTACATGCAAAATATTGCGTCAACAGGTCCCAATCTATAAGTTGTGGGTAAACAAGGGGTAAGCCATCATCGATATCATCAAGGGTGAAGGAAAATATGATAAATACAAAGGTATAGTTAGGATCCAAAAAGGAATCAATCGGGATATTAATATCCATGATATTGGTCAAGGAGGATGATAGTTCAAGTGTTGGAAGAATGGAGAAGATTAGTTTGTATGTTGTCATTTATGTCACCATGTTGTTTATGGTATTAGATTAGTCTGGTATCCTGAACCGGTGTGCAGAACATGTTTACACCCTTCGGTGTTTGATCTGATATTTTGGTCCACATATTCTCTCTGATAATCATCATTGTTTAATGTTTTGAGAAAAGTCTTATGACCACTAGAAGTTCATATATATGTATTTCCATATGTTCATATGATTGGATGGTGAGTTGGCATCGTTTTTGGTGATTTCATTTCATTATTAGGTTAATCATGCCCGACCTAATAATCAGTTAATAGCTCAACATGTATTATTGTTATATGTGTGACCTAGCTTTGGTCCTAGATGACATAATATTGCATGACACACGGTTGAATTACTTTTGGAGAAGCTTTATATGAAGCTAACAGTTATTTTTTTATACATATTTATTGCATCCAATTAGGCCAACGTAATTGATACGTGTAGATATATCAGATATATATATAGGATGGTTTGTAGATGAAAACAATAAGCAAGAGTGTATGTGAGTTGATATGTGAAGTGTGTGATTAGAAGGGTAAATTTTAGTCTATTGTCATGTGAGCGAATACTCTAAGCATCAAAGGAACTGAATTTGCACTTGTGGTGTAATTCCATCAGTTCATAGTATGGTTGTAAGCCATTTTGTTTATATAATTTTTGTAGCTAGTGAGCCTCCATGTTTGGACAGTGAGTCCTTGTAAGCAATGAGCTTTTATATCTGGCAGTGAGCCTCTTTTGTAACCAGTATTCAAATAACCATATATATAGTGAGCTAATCCTCACCATGGCTTTTCCCTCATTGGGTTTTCCACATTAAAATATTGTATTCTTGTGTTGTGTGTCTTCATATTTTGCTCTTTCTCTTCTTTGTTCTATGCATTAAAGTAAGTAATGGTGTTTGTTCAATAAGTATAAGAAGATATTGATTCACCCCCCTCTCATTATCTTGAATATTCAACATCAAGCTCTCAAGAAACATTGTCTAGTTCATAATCACTAATTGTACAGGAATCCCATTCCCACTCATTAGAATCAGTCTCGACATAGTCCTCCTCAGATGTCTCAATTTCATTTGAAACATTAACATTCTCACTTGAAGACAACTTAGTACCAAGAATACTCACTTTTGTGGGTACGTACCCTAACCCAATGTACTTTGGTCAGCGAGGAGGCAGTATTAGTTCCACCATTCCATGTTAGTTTAGGCCAACACCATTATGTCCATCGTATCCTTTTTGCTTCATGATTTTGAAACCTTTGGTATATTGCTCAACTAGTAACTATTTAAGCTTAATGTCTTCTTTATCTCTATAAATCCATGTAGAGATGTCCTCGATGATGGGTTCTTTGCTTAATTCCCCCCATTTAATGAAGATAATAAGAGGGTTGTTGATAATGATTTTAGGCTGAATAGGATAAGATTTTCCAAAATACTTTAGTGATTTAGGAAAATTTCCCACACAAAATAATCTTTCCATGTTGTATTCCCCACATCCCTTATCATAGATTTGGACTTTGGGTTTTAGTGAATGGGGTGGATGATTTGACAAGGGAAGATGGATCAATGTAGTTGAATGAGGTGGAAGATGAAGCTTCTTGATTAGCATACACTTGATGCTTAGTGGTTCCTCTTAGATTGTTGTAGTACTAGAAAGGATCAAGATCACCTGGTATGATAATTTCAAGGCCATTATAGGGAAACTTTAGGTATTGGTGATAAGTGGAAGTATGACTCTCATGGCATGAATCCATGGGCAACATAGGAGAAGATTGTAGGGAAAGTCCAGATCCAAGACATGGAATATTGTGTTTTGAGTAGTGAGGCCAACCCTTATAGTAAGTGTGATTAATCCTTCAAATAAGTGCTCAACATCATCAAAAGCCTTGATAATAATTGTCTCAGATCGTTTTATGCAAGCCTCAAAGAATCCCAATGTTGTAACCAATTTTAGGGTACATATGTTCAAACCCGCTCCACCATCTACCAAGAATTGTCTAATTTTATGTTTAATAATGTAGACTTCAAGGTGTAGGGGATCATTATGATTTGGATTTTGTGTGAAAAGATCTTGTTCAAAAAAGGTGACATGGTGAGGTGTAGCTAGGTATCCAACCATGGCCTAGAATTGGTTGACATTTAGGTCAGAGGGTATAGATGTATCTTGCAAGGCCTTGTCTAAAATGGCTTTGTACTTTGGGGAAATATGAAGAAGCTCAAGAATTGATATATATGTGGGCATCTTTCCTATATGATCCAAGATATTATTGTCTCTTCTACAATGGATTAGAGGCAACACCTTGCAGGGTCACCCTTGCTCTATGGGTGGTAATGGCACATTCTAAAGTTTTATTAATGGTGATGGTAACAACATGATTATCAAAGGCTCAAATTGATTGATGGTATAGTCATGTGCAACACAAGTATAATTATCATTGTTGTTATTTCAGGGGTTAAACCTTTGTTGACTTCTTCTAATGTTAGATTTGTAAATAGATTTGGATTTTCCCTTTGTGATATGCAAGGTGGTTTTGAATTTGATCCAAGGTTCATTTCACTAGTGGGATTGAAAATGGGATCACTTGAAGACTTCATGTCCTTTATTTTTCTTTGTGACCATGTAAGACTTGCAAGGTGGATGTGATAATATAAGGGTAGTAAATGCAAAGTGGGATATGAGACTATGCTATATTTATTTATTTTTGGATTTTTTGAATTTTTAAAGGTATGAGGATGATAAATATTAATGCTCCTAAGACTAAGGTTTTGAAATTCAATGATAATAATGACCCTATGACCAAAGGATTTGATATGTAATGAGACCAAATGATATTATGACTAAGGTTTATGATATGAAACTAAGATTAAGGAATTCCAAATGAAGCTAAGGGAATGCACCTTTGGATCTAAGAAAAAGGATGTTGACCAATCTATGGTAGACCAAGGTAACCAACTAGAGTTTCAAGACCTTAGAAAGTTAATGTTGAAAGGATGATTGATTTTGATAAGGTTGAGTCTAAACTAAGACGTAAGTTTGAGACTTGACAATAATCAACAAGTGATTAATAGAAAGGTAAGGTGAATAACAATCTAGAGGAGTAACCATGGACTAATTAGAGATATGGAAGGCCTCCTAATCTAAAATTTTAAGGGTTCCTAAAGCTAAGAATGATCTAAAACCAACTAAGAAATTCAAGGTAGGAAATGCAACCTAATTAAGTGAACCTAGATGAATGTGATGAAACAAACAAGTTATACTAAGCAAGTTTGTAATCAGAATGCAAGGTCATTGTCAGAATATGATGAGGACTAAGATTGGACAAAAAAAAAATCTAAAATTTTATGATCCAACAGTTGTGGCTCACTATCTCTTAGATGTGGCATAGATTTTTACAGTTGTGGCTCATATTTTAACAATTACAGTTCACTATTTGACAATTGCGGTTCACATTTTAACAATTGTGGTTTACTATTTGACAATTGCGGTTTACAGTTTGTTTGGCCAGCATCGGATGTTTTTGAATGATTTTTATTTTGAGAAATTTTTGAAATGTGATTGAAAACACAAAAAGCACTCTGAAAATAGATTTTTAGTTGTTGACTTGTCAAATCCCTATGTGAATATGTGCATGTTTAAGGGTTTTTTAGGCCAATTTCCATTGGTATAGCACAATAGAAAACACATCAAGCACTTCTTATCCCTAAGGTTAATGGCCAATTGCAGCACTTTCAAGCCCACAATTTGGAATCTCCTTTGACAAAAGTGTAGGGACACCTTTAGGGGGTATATTCACTCTTGTATTTACAAGAGAGGATAGCTAGGGGCCACTAGGATTGGAAGGATGACCCAATCACCCTCTCCCTAGAAAGCTACAAGTAAATAAGTAGCTTATACTAAGCTAGGGATTTTTGTCTCATCTCAAGGGAGCCTCATGTTGAGTAACTCTAGGGTGCGATGCACGTCCCCTACAATGAAAGTGACACCAAATAATCTCAATCAAAAGGGTTGCTACTAAGAAGATGTCTAGTCACAATTCAGGTACTTACCGCCTCATGAGCATCCAACAAACCACTTAAGGCTTTAACCAACCTTACTAGGGTACTTTAAGAAAATACCTCACATGCATGTGGGTAGCTTCCCCTTTCAGATTGGCACTATACAGTGAAGGCTAATAGCAGCTTGGAATTGACTTTCATCTTATCCTTTTATATAGCAGCCCGAGGGAAAAACACTTTGGGTCACCAATGAGTTCTTCATTAGGATGTGTCTCAGTTGGTAGGCCCTACTACAAAACAAAAATAAGATGCAGTGATTTCTCTTACACCCAAGATTACATGAAGTGCAAGGGGAGAGATTACTTTCACTACATCCTATGGGTTCTACAACACAAAATTTGTGCAAGCGCACCAAAGATGAAAGACAATGGTTGATTTTAAACCCAAAATCAAAATTTGCCTAATTAACATGAAAGACAAAAAAAAATACAAGTTGTGATTCATTTTAACCCATGAAATATGAAGATGTAGGTTGTTCTTTTTAACTAATGAAGTGAAAATACAAGTTGTTCTTTTTAAGACAATGAGTGAAAATGCAAGGTTGTTCTTTTTAAACCAATGATTGAAAATGAAAGGTTGTTGTTCTTTTTAAACCAATGAGTGAGAATGCAAGGTTGTTGTGATTTTTAAACCAATGAGTGAAAATGAAAGGTTATTTTTATTTTTAAACCATTGAGTGAGAATACGAGGTTGTTGTTCTTTTTAAACCAATGAGTGAAAATACAAGGTTGTTCTTTTTAAACCAATGAGTCTACCTAATTAACAAAAGATGATAAGGTGATTTGGAACTTTATCCCTAAAGTCTTAGCAAAGTTTGGGTTTGACCAATCTATGGTAAAACTCATTATGGAGTGTGTAACAATGGTGAAGTACTTTTTTCTAGTTAATGGGACTCCTTTTAGGTTCTTCTCTGCTGGGACAGGTACCAGACAGGGTGACCCGCTTTCACCCTATTTGTTTATAATTATTGTGGATGTCTTGAGATGGAACTTTTCTAATCTATTGTTAGATGGGCTTATTAAGGGAATCAAGGTTGCCTCTTCCTTATATCTGATTGTGATCCACCAATTTGTGGATGATACTTTCCTATTTGGGAAAGCCTCTGTGATTGAAGCTAGGAAATGGAAAAATTGTCTTTACAACTACACTGCTTGTTTTGGTCAGTGTATTAACTATAATAAAACTATGATTTACTTCTTCAACAACACTCCTAACCTTCAATCGTGGGTGACTATTGTTCTAGGTTGTATGAGTGGTTCTCTTCCTTCAATTTATCTTGGTCTACCCCTTACTATCAAGGAAGTCGCTCCTGACTTTTGGAATTCGGTCCTTGAAAGGATCCAAAGAAAAATGGTTGGGTGGAAAGGCTCCATCCTTGGCCATGCTAGTAAACTTCAGCTCCTATCTTCTATTCTTCAAGGTATCCATGTCTACTTCCTATCCATATTCAAGATCCCCAGATTTATAGATGAGAAATTTGAGAAAATTCAAAGGAATTTCCTTTGGTCTGGGATTGAGGACAAGAAGAAATTTTCTCTGGTTAAATGGGACAAATTCTGTCAACCTAAACATATTGGTGGGATTGGGATTATTATTGTCTCTAATACCAATGAGGCTTTGATCGCCAAAGTGGGTTCGGACCAATTGAGGAATAAAAAGGATTGGTGCAATATTCTGAAATCTAAATATCTTCAAAACAAACCTTTGGTTGACTATCTCTTGGACGTTCATCCTTCGGGTTCCTTGGCCTAGAGGAGCATTTGTAGCCAGTAGGGTCTACTCAGGATTGGGATGAAATGGACGATTGGTTATGGTAATAAAATCATATTCTGGGAGGACCCTTGGTTACTTGATACCCCTCTGGAAAACTCTGAATTTAGAAATCTTAAGAGGTTGGCTCAATGATTCTTTGGTGTTCATATTAGTGATTACCTCCTTGGCCCACATGGTAGTAGGAAATGGAATATCTTAGCTCTTTGCTTCCCTTTATCCCCTGAATTGAGCCTCCTTGCCAAGTCCCTACAAAAGTTACTATCCTTTACTAGACTTCCCTTAACCATATTGGGGGATGAATTCTTCTAGACTCGTGATAAGCAGGGAGATATTTTTGTTAAATCGGATTACAATATCCTAAAAAACCAAGGTGTTTCCCTTGACCTTTGGAAGAGGGTTTGGAATCGACACATGATCCCAAAAGTTAACTTCTTTTGGTCGAATTACTACCATAACAAGATTCTTACCTAGGACAATTTGAGGAAAAGGGGATTCCAAATCCCCAACAGATGTTTTTTATGCAAGTGTAATGAAGAATCAGTGGACCACTTCTTGTTGCACTGCCCATTTGTTATTGACATGTGGGAGCTGGCTATAGAACATATGGGAATTCAATGGACTATGTGTAAGGATATTAAATCCTTTATATTGAGTTGGACTGGACCCTTCATTCACCCCTTACCTTGTGAAATTTGGAACCAGGTTCCCCCCATTATCTACTGGTGCTTATGGAAAGAGAGAAACAATAGGACTTTTAGGAACATTGAGATGAGTCTGATGGAGGTTTTTGGGATTGGTTCTCGACTCATTAAGGAAAACATTTCACTCTTCAAAGGGAAAACCCCAGATAAGGGTCTGAAAGTTAGGGAAATTATTATGGCCAAAGCTTGGCATCAAAACCTAGATGCAAGATCCTATGAAAACTCCAGATCCCTAGATAGAGGAAACACTAGCTGGAAGCCTCTAGATAGTGGTTGGTATAAACTTAATTTTGATGGGGCAGCTAAAGGCAACCCAGGTAGAGCTAGCATAGGAGGTGTTATCAAAGATTGCAAAGGAAAATTTGTGTCTGGTTACTCTAGGGGGATTGGTATCCAATCTTCTATGATTGTGGAAGCTCATGCGCTACTAAAGGGATTACAAATTGTTGTTTCTATGGGGATTGAAAACCTTCATATCGAAGGTGATTCTAAGTCTATTATTGATGTTAACTTTGGCAGGTTACTGGGGTGGAACACTAAAGACATCCTATTAGACATAAGGATCTCTGTGTCTAAGTTGAATTTGAAGATTACTACCCACATTTATCGGGAGGGAAATCAAGTGGCTGATGCCTTATCCAACCTTGGCATACATTGGAAATTCTCTAAGTGTTGGAATAATTTGGGAAAACTATCGCCAAGTATTCAAGGTCTAATCCTGAAAGAACAAAGCCCTTATTTAATCAATGATAATAACTAATGATGCGCTTTTATGGGCTTTATGGGGGGTCCACATGCTTGTCTTATGGGCTATGAGGACAGGTGTAAATGATAAGGTGTCCTACAAGTGGAAAAAATTAAATGATGGGGTGACGTCCATTTTTTTTTAAAAGGGCATCATGAGGAATTATGGTGAGTACTTTGTGATTAAGGCTAGGCAAGGCTATACCATTCATAATCTCCTTTTGGGGATTGCGCTAAGCTATCGTATTTTCATGAAGTTTTTTTATTTTAATATTTATGTGACTAATTATTATGAGGAAAATATCCTCTTTGGCTCTATCCTTTCCGCTATATTTTCTCCTCTTCTAAAGGTCGGGTTCTTTGATGTTTCTAAATTTGGCCTCATGGCCATCTTGCCTTGGTTTCTATGTAATAACAACATGGATGGAAAACCTTCATTTCCCATCATGTCCTGCTTACCTAGTCACAAGTGTTTGAAGATCATCATTAATGATTTTTCCAAGATTTATTTTCGAGATTTACCTCCTCAAGTGTGTGTCTTGTACATTGCTTTGATTACCTAAGGCTGCTGTGTTTGGCTTAAAATCCTAAGTGTATGGATGACCTTTCACTTAACCATTTTCTCTAACCTTTTTCTCTCACAAGGTTTTCTAGTTATTCCGTGTGTAGAGAGGCATTATGGGTTGTGATAAAGTGAGAACAAATCTCGACAACTGTGGAAAATTTTGCAAAGATCTGTTGGTGTGGAATATATGTGTTGAAGGTGGTTTGGCTCCCCTAATGGAGATTCTAGTGGGTCACAACCCTAATTTATCTATGTAATTTGCTAACTCTTGGAAAGATCAAAGAGTGACTCTAGGCAGCATTTCCTTTGAATTGAACGAGGAAGTGATAGCGTAGGTGACGGGGCTACTGAGTACTGGTAAGAGTACCTGAAGCATACAAAGGCCCAAGATAATGAAAGCTTGGATGCTTTCTTTGTGGGGAACGAGAAGTTGGTTCATAACCAGTTGGGGTTTGAGAGAGAGGCTCTTCTGCATCCATAGGACTAAGTCTACCTTGCCCTTATGAAGTACGTGACGCTTGAAGGTAGATACAAAACTTACTACTTCTACCATTTCCCTCTTTTAAATCACCTCTGACATAAAATTCTATTAAGCTTTCCTTTCTTCCTTCTTAAGGATTTAGAGAGATTTTTTGAAAAAAGGATTGAAGCTTCTGGCCTAAACCTTGATGATACCCTTCCCATGCCACTTCACCAAGGTCTCATTATGAGAATCTACCACTTCCATCTTGTTTTATGCCCACCCAAACCCATATCTATTGTTTGTGTTGAGGAAATTGAACCTCTTGTTGTGACAAATATTTCCCTGATCGAGTCCAAAGGTCCCATCAAAAAAACCCATCCAGTTGTTGCTAATACTCACAAGCCTAAACCTGTTGCTAAGAAGCTTAAGGGGAATGTGAGAAATCCCCAGACTAGTGTTGCGGCTAGTCTTTGTGAACTCAAGTTGAACCCTACCAAGACTGCTAGCAAACCCACCTTGAAGAAGAAAGGTAAGGATGATGTGAAGGGTTTGATGGAGCCTTCGACCAGTGATAACAAAGGTAAAAATGTGGTGAGTAGGGATTCTAAGGGGGACACGGTGGTCGCGGCTATGGTGGTGACTAATGGTGAGACCATCATCAGGAGGTCTGGTAGATTGGCTAAGAATAACAAGAAAGTGTAGGTTAATGACTTGGATTCAGAAGAGGAGCAGTCTGACAACAAATATTACAAGGAAGAGGAGGTGTCTAGGGATGAGGAGGAGGAGGAGTATGCTGGAGGGCCCCACACCATTCTTAATATTAGCAAAGTGCAAAATGAGAACTCAGCTTCCCAGTCCTTGGACCCACTAGATGTGGAACGTGTTGATACTATGAAGGCTTCATATTATAGGGAGGATTTGTGTACGTTATAGGAAAGAATGGTTAAGGTGGACAAGAAATTATGTCACTTGACTCGCTTCACTGTCAAGATGGTCCATTGTGTTACTAGCACCCTGTCTGTGGTTATGAAGGATGAAATGGATGATAAGAATGATGAAGATGGCTAGGAATGGGTTGGGGATGATGTTGTTAATCTCATGTCTAAGAGCTAGGAAAATTCCAGTTAGTCTGTGTTTGGTCTGGTTTTTGTCTGTTTGTTGTTGGTCTATGGTGTATATTTTTTGGCTTGGTCTCTAATTTTTTTTGGACTTGAACTTATTGGCCCTAGTGGCTCTCTGTGTTAAGGGTACAACACCCTGTAAATGCTACTCAAAAACAAAATATGTTGATTTATTTTAATCCCAAAAACCAAAAATATTCCTATAGTAAATGAAAACAAAAACCTTGCAAAAGATGTTGAAAATGGAGAAAACAAGTAGGTGGGCTCACCAAAATGGATTGATGAACCACTTAGGGGACATATTAATGAGCCAAAGTAGATCCTCATAAATAATTGACTTAAAACCCTTAGGTGAGTCAACTCAAGGTGTGAATTTATGGATTTCCTTATGACTAAAGGACGGGGGTCAGGTTCACCAAGTACTTTCGGGAGAAAGACTAAAAATAGTAAACTAACCCAATTATACCAAATTAAACTTAAAACAACAATATGAAACTCAAAATAAGTAGAACCAAAAATTAAATTAAAAATATAAGAAGGACATAATTGTGTTTAAAAGTTACCAAAGGTGAGTTTTTGAAGGTTGGCTGGGACTCATTCGCCCAGGGGTCAATGGGTCCATTATCAGGGTTTTTCTGCAACTTTCAGGAGCCTCTAATACAGTTTTGGTTCTTCCAATTTGTCCAAATGGCAATGTCAAAATGTCAGAAATATTTTTTGTAGATGAGTTTCCGTGAGATGACAACGTTTGTAACTTTTTCAACTTCTTTAAATTTTCTCTTCAAGATATCTTCAAGCTTTCTTCCACCTAGATCTACAAACACAGCATGAAAGGGGAAAATTGTTTGTTTTTGGTGAATGGGGGTTTTCCTTGGTCAAACCCCATTTTGGTAATCAAACCTTAAAATGAATAATAATAAGAAAGGGGGAATGAAGAATAAACAAGGATATGTTACTATTAAACAAACCATTGGATAAGCCCTTGAATAAAAGTATACAACTTGCATGAAACGGCTTCAATGAATGTGGATCTTGACACTCTAATCTTATTTGAATAGTTCTTTGAATGCTTGATTGGATCATGAAACCTACATCACAATGTTAGCTCCAAAAACATGCATGATGCAAGAAGACTTTGACATGACAAATAAAACTATGATAAATCTACCTTTTAATTCCTTTGAAAGTCCTCTTGAACATAATTTTTTTGTAGGAAATGCTCACTTCAAATTGCAAAGTTAAATATAATGAAATAACCTTATATTTATAGATATGTATCCCTAATTTCCTAAAATTCAAATATCACAAGCTGACATTGAATTATAGATTTGAATATGTTAAAATACCATCAAAAACATTTTTTAAATTCAAGTCCTAGGGTCAAGGGAGGACCCATTCACCCATGGGTGAATGGGTCGCAAGTCCCTAAACCTAGGACACACATTGTTCAATGAGAAGTGTTATGTTTAGGCATTAATGAAGTTGGGTTTCCTCTTTAGAAAATGTAATTAAATAGGCTTGGAAAATGAATTAAAGGGCCAATTAAGGTATAATTAATCTCAATTAGTTAGGGTATCCCTAAATAAGTGTGAAAGTGTAAAGAGGTATACTTTACAACACTAAATTAAGGCACAATTAAGTCCAATTTTACTAGGAGGGCCCAAACAAGTTGGAAAATGTAAAGGGATACTTTTCTCATTACTACATTTATCCCCCACTTCAATGAGAGGATGACCTTGCATCAAACTCACACTAAAGTAGACAAGAAAAAAATATGTATGCATCAATAACAAGATACTCAATCATACAATATCAAAGACTTAAAGAAAGGTTAAAAAATAAAAAGGATGGATCAAGCCTCAATTGTCCAATGCGATGTGGAACATGCCTCAGTTGTTTGTCCAAAAAAGTTCACAAGTGAAACTCACTGTCCACTATGCAAACAACATGCACACTCACACAAGCTAATGGAACTCTGGCTATCCACTAGGTGAGCCCCAAAGGGTTGAAAATGAGAGAATATTATTAGGTTCCCATACCATACCAAATCTATACCTCTGATAACTTCAAGTAAGGCACCACAAAACAAAACACAAAAGGGTGGAAAATGAGAGAATCTTATTAGGCTCCCATACCATATCAAAGCTATATCTATGATAACTTAAATAAGGCACCACAAAACAAAACATAAACTTCAAGCTTCATAAGGCCTAACAAGCTGCATTATGCTAACCACCTATGAACAAACAAGGCAAGGCTCCACAGGCAAGCAAAATGTTATGCTTGGTGGCCATGAAAAGGGTTCGAGCTTCACAAGGTTAGCAAGTTGCATTATGCTAAACACTTATGAACAAGAATGAAAATAAACATGTTCAAAGGGATTTTGCTTAGTTCTTGTAAGGTCTTCTCTTAGGGAGATCATGCCTAACATCTCCAAGAGAGGACAAATCTAGGATAAAAGATTCACAACTTAGGGAATGCAACATGTAGCATCACCACTAAGAGGAAAGTCGTATGCCAAGAAAATTCACACTCCTAGAGGACATCAAACCTAATGACACCACCAAGAAAAAGATGTGTCACAAGAAGTAAGAAGATCGCTCAATGAAACATAAGGAATGTCAAAATTTTCAAAAATAATAATGTCAATGTTGTTGGGAATAGGATGCAGTTTAATTGAAATCCTAAACATATTTCATGTATCTCCTAAATCCTTGGAAAGTGTTCCCCAACACTAGGATTATAAAGAGAATAAATTTGAATTAAATGAACATATAAATTGTCATTTGTGATTATTCCTAAATAATATGAACATGTGGGGATGTCCAAGAAGAGATCCTATAAGATAGGAGCACATGGGGCACCCACATGGAAGGTGGAACCCACCTTGCTTCAATTAATTGTTTGGAGGATTGATAACACTTCAGTAATGCATGTTTTGATCCTAAAAATTAGGGATTGATATTTACATGAGTGGAGTGGCACTATTAGTTTAGTATCAATCTAGTTCAATTTAGTTTAGTTTAGTTCAGTTCAGTTATCTTTAGTTGCATGTAGTTATTTTGAGTTGAATTCTAGTTGACTTGAGTTGCATGACTAATGACTTTAGTTGCATGATAGATAATAGGTGGATAGTTTAAGTTAAGTGGGGATGATCAATCATGCATAATGTTTGAATGAATTGGTGGAAAGATATGTTTTAGTTAGCTAAGATTGACTTGGGTCCACCTTGGGCACCCAAGTTGGCATCTTTCAATTAACACCTTTTGCATGAGAAGATATTTACAAGGCTTAGTCAATTTGGTGCAGTCACGGTAGGAGGGTCCTCAAAGAGAATAGTTTGGACCATGCAGCAAGAGTTACACAATAGAAGCCACTCTAAATATGGAGGCAAACGCAGATTCAAACATTCTTATTATCAAAAATTTTAATTACATATAGCCAGCAACATCCGGGCTTACAGATTGGGCTCATAGTCTTGATTGAAACATGCTCCAAATACAATATTCCTACATGCTCCTTAATGTGAGCCAAAATATTATAGATCGAATCCCATTTTCTATTCTAATTTATATCCTAATGATCTATTACAATGATTTATATTACATCAGGGATCTATAATCATCTACATCGGCCAAAGATCATTACAATCTTTGATGAAGGAAACATAATGCGCATGAAATAGGTCAGCCTTCAATTTGAATTTCTCCTTGACAAGTGCATATGATGAAGTTTCGACCTAAATTAAGGTCGAGGACACTCCACGAAACAATTTGAAACACAACCTGAGGATCAACAAGTTACGGGAAGGATCCACAACAGATCAAGTTAGCTGTTAGGCTTGAAATTGCTTTGAGGCTCTATTCTAGAAACTGTCACTTAATCCAAAAGTGATAACTTGCTGAAAAAAATCCAATCATGCTAAAATCTTGGAATAAGGAAAATGAACATGTCCATGATGAAAACATAGATCCACAGGATCTGGTGAGCAAATATGATGAAATACTAAATCTTCCAACTTGAACTAGACAAGAACGAGAACAAAACTG